>CM022299.1:145300035-145910557 GCA_011799875.1 Thinopyrum elongatum
TATTTTATATGATGAATTTTTTGTTCATATATATATAATGTATATATGTATGTATGTGGCTATATGTATGTATGGATGTTCATATATGTATTAATATTTTTGTTCAGAGCATTCTTTTGTTCATATATGTATTTTTTTGTTCATATTTGTATTAATTTTTTGTTCATATATGTATTTTTTTTCATAGCATTTTTTTCCATGTATATATGTATGTGGCTATGTATGTATAGATGGATATCATTTTTTTCCATGTATGTATGTCGTTGCCGATATACCCCCTCCCCGATAACATTTTTTTCCTTGTATGTATGTCGTTGTCGATATACCCCCTCCCCGATAACTTCAACATGAGGGGGGAGGGTCGATATACCCCTTCCCCGATAACAATTTTTTTATATGTATGTGGCTATATGTATGTCGTTGTCGATATAGCCCCTCCCCGATAACTTTGGACATGAGGGGGGGGGGGTCGATATACTACCCCCTCCCCGTAAACATTTTTTCTAATTTACTAAGGTAAATGTTCACCCCCCTCTCGATATACCCCTCCCCGATAACTTCAACATGAGGGGGGGGGGGTCGATATACCCTTCCCCGATAAATTTTTTTATATGTTGTGGCTATATGTATGCCGTTGTCGATATAGCCCCTCCCCGATAACTTTGACATGAGGGGGGGTCGATATAACCCCCTCCCCGATAACATTTTTTTTCTAAGTTACTAAGGTAAAATGTTCACCCCCCCTCTCTCGATATACCGGGCGACCAACTCTCGAGGCCACCCAAACCCTAGAAAAAAAGCGTTGTCGATCTCCTACCCCCTCCCGCCCCTACCCGACAAACTCTCGAGGCCACCCAAACCACTAGAAGATAACTCCGGTAACTTCGACATGAGGGGGGACATCGATCAACCCCTCTCGCTCTCCGCGAACAAGTCTATGTATTATTTTTATATCGCGGTGGACATATATCAAAGTTTGTGATCATATGTCAAAGTTTGAATTTTGACATATGCAACATTTGATCATATATCAAAGTTTGATCATATGTCAAAGTTTGAATTTTGACATATGCAACATTTGATCATATGTCAAAGTTTGATCATATGTCAAAGTTTGAATTTTGACATATATAGATTTATCAAGAATGCCCCCATTATGGATGTGCACAAGTTGATCCAATTTTTTTTTCTGATCTCATCTATATATATATTCTTCTATATGTCACGTTGTCTGTCAAAGTATTGAAGAAATCCATGGCTTCATCATTAGTCGGAAGTAACAGGCGTATGATGCTATGAAGCTCTTCAAAGTTGTTTTGGAACGGAGTTCCGGATAGAATAATTCGCCTTTTGGTATGAATTTCAGCAAAGGCCTTCCAAATAGCGATATTCGGTAGGCTCTTTGCTGAACTTTGTACCAAAAAGCGAATTATTCTATCGGGAACTCCGTTCCAAAACAACTTTGAAGAGCTTCGTACCATTATACGCGTGTCATTTCCGGTTAATGATGAAGTCATGGTTTTCTTGAATTCTTTGACACTAGACAACGTGACATATAGAAGGGTAGATGAGATCAGGAAAAATATGGACCATTTTCTGCACATCCAGAATGGCATCATTTTGTTAAATCCCTTGTCGGTCCGGACGTCGGACATTCATGAGAGAGGCGGTACCGTTTGCACTAATATATCCATCTGTCATGTTTGTATATTAATTGCCATGTTGTAATATTTGCAGAAACTATGGAGCACCGAGACATCGAAGCAGAACAGTTGTTGGGGGACATAATCCTCGGCGGAGGTGATATCTTGTCGTATCTCAACGACACCGATGGTCTGGAAGGAGAGGGTGAAGCAGGCTCCGGTGATCGAACAATGGAGGTGGAAGGACATGATTATGATGGCTCCGATGAGCAAACGGAGGAAGGAGCTGTTGTAAAGTCCGGCGAGGTATATATATTAATTAAGCCTGTGCTGACTAGCTAATTGATGCATTAATTGTTTTGGTATGTACACATATTAACTCTCTTCTTTCTTCTTTTCTATCCCTCCGGATCGAGCCAAACTTCGGTAACGAGACGAGGCCCGAAGAAAAGGTTACGCCAGGATGAAAGGTTCACGATCACAGCAATCAAGGGCGATGGCCAACCGATTGAACCCAGCCGGACCAAGGAAGCATTTTCTGCTCAGTGCGGGGTTCTTGTTAGGGACATGATCCCGATCAGCATCCACCAATGGAATAAGCCTAAGAGTGAAGACCCTCAAGTGTCTTTTGTCAACGATAGACAGAAAGATGATCTTTGGACCGCGCTGAAGGCAAATTTCACCCTACCGCCAGAGGAGGATCCGGATAAGCCAGTTATAGAGCCATTGGTCAAGGCTCATGCTCTTAAGAAGATGGCAGATCTATTCAGGAGGTGGAAGAATGAGTTGAAATCAACGTTTGTCGACAAAGGGAAGACTCCAGAATTCACCGGCCGATTTGAGAAGATAAGAGATCACTGGCCCGCATTTGTGGCCCACAAGACATCGGAGAAGAGTAAGAAGATGTCAGCGACAAACAAGAAAAATGCTGCAAAGAAGGAGTATCACCATCGCACGGGGTCAGGTGGCTACCTCAAAGCCCGGCCGTTGTGGGACAAGGCTGAGAAGGACCTGCTTGATAAAGGGGTCGAACCAGAGACATTGAGCTGGCCAGACCGTTCAAGGACTTGGTTCTTCGGGGTTGGGGGAACCTTGGACCCTGAAACAGGGAAGTGCCATTGGACGAAGGAGCAACTTGAAATACCCGTCAAGAAGCTTCAGAAGTATATCGCCGCAGCGCAGGAAGGGACGTTCGTTCCCGACAGAGAGAACGACGAGCTCACACAGGCCCTCGGGAATCCTGAGCACCCAAGACGAACACGAGGCACGACAGGCTCCATTGCGTGGAAGGTTGGGTTTCCCAGCGCAGGCGGTTACAAAACCCGGGAGAGGAGGAGGAAAGTGGAGCAGACGGAACTGCAGTCGCTGAATGCAAGGGTACGAGCGCTAGAGGAACAAGCACTACTAGTTCAGAGCCAGCGACCTGCCGGAGCTACCCCAGAAGCTACCCCTCCATCTCAGCGGAGAAGCAGCGTGGCTTCCACCGAGGTCCTTCAGCAGCCTGACTTCACGGCTCCCAGCTACCCCGTGGATGCTATCACGGAGGCTCAAGATTGCCACCTTATGACGCAATGGCAGCACCTCAAAGTCAAGGCGGCTGTCGGCTCTGTTACACCTCCTCAACCCGGCGCAACTTTTCACTGCCTTCCGATTCCACAAGGCTATGCTGTTGTGATGGTCGATGAAATAACGGAGGGATTTGAGGAGCTCCAGCTTGACCACCCTACCGGTGAAGGGGAGACTCAGCTGGGTCTTGCTCTGAAGACTCCATGTCTATGGCGGAAGGAGCTCATCAACCTTCCGAACTGGACGCCTCCGCCTCCTCCTCCGGCGAGTTAGGGCACTCCGCCTCCTCCTCCGCCTCCTCCTCTGGCGAGTGATCAGGGCACTCCGCCTCCTTCTCCGGCTGCTTCGGCGCGTGGCGGCACTCCGCCTCCTTCTCCGCCTGTGCCGGCGCGTCTGAGCAACCCGCCTCCTTCTCCGCCTCGTCAGCAACAGCGGAAGACAGCCGCCGCCGCTCCGGCTGCTCCGGCGCGTCGTAGCACTCCGCCTCCTTCTCCGCCTCGTAAGCAACGAAGGAAGACAGCCGCAGCCACTCCGACTGCTCCGGCGTCTAGCAGTACAGCCAGAGGCGGGAGGCAATACAGATTCGGTCCGACTCTCACGCCTCTAGAGAAGTTATCATACGAGATGACCGACGAGGAAAACGCGAAGATCTGTAAAGCCCAAGTGAGGGACTTTTTTGCAAAGAAAAATCCACCTCCGGAGGAGAAGATGGATCCGGTGAAATTGAAGCGCACTGTGAAGAACCTGAAGCGACCACCACCGCCTCCGCCAGATGACAACCATGTCCGCGCTCTTAAAAAGGCAGTGGAAGGAGCGCGCCGATCGGGAACTACTTCAACTGACAAAAGGTTACAAGAACGAAGAAGTGGGAACAAAATTCCCCAGCTCGGCGAACAGGCAAACCAATCGTGCCCCCCGCTCAAGGTGTCTAGCGATATCGTCGCAAATCTGCCGGGGATGCTGCCCGGTACCAATCCTGGTGATTACCTGCCCGACGATTCACATTTTGATACAATGGAGGTGGACGAACACAAATACCAGTACGGGAAGCCTCTCGTCAGACCTGGTGATCCTCCTCTTACAACGATGATGCGAAGATTCTATAAGTGGTACATGGACACCTGCAAGTCTGGGAAGGATATTTTGACGCTGAGAGTTAAAGAGGAGCACGACCTCGTTGGAATTGATCTGTTGTCTGTTCCATTTGAGGAGTTCTTCCAGTTTTTCAATCAAAAGGCCCTCGATAAAATAATCATCACTTGCTACTGTGTGTAAGTACTATACTTCTGTAATTAAGTCTCTATATATAGCTCAGCTCTTTCATTGCATGTATATATAATTATCCTCACTATATTATGCAGATTGAAGATCGTCGAATGCAGAAATGCACAAATCTATGATATTGGGTTCATTAACACAAATCTCATAGAACAATGGACGGTTAAATATAATCCGAAAGAAACCGAGGCCAACTTGCTACAATCGTTGCTTAAAAATCAAAACAAAGATAAAATACTCTTTCCTTACAACTTCAAGTGAGTGTTACTGTCTTCTGCATATTCGGTTTCCATTATTACTCGAGGTTATAGTAATGTAATTGATGAGTTATGCATGCGTGTGCAGCTTCCACTTTATTCTCCTAGAGATTAAGCTTGAGCAGGGACTAGTAACCGTCTTAGACTCAAAACGAAAAGATCCCAAGGAGTATGCGGCCATGACTGAAATGCTCAAGAAGTAAGTTCAATCGATCATTATCGCACCATATCGGCAACTTTGTTCATTTCCTAATATCAAGTAATTATTTTCTTTGTCTCGCAGGGTTTAGAAAGTGTTCACCGCAGAAGTTCCGGGACTGCCGGGGGATCTGCGATTTACACACCCGAAAGTAAGTACTACTAGCTAGTTCCGCGCATCTCCCATTGATTCTAGCTAGTTTCATCAATACCATTTATAATGCTTGATTATCAGTTTGATTGACCTCTATTTCTCGTAAAGTGGTTGTGGCAGGAAGGCGGGAATAATTTTTGTGGATACTACATTTGCGAGTACATCTACAACGCAACGACCTCTAAGCGGGGCTACTCTGAAAAACAATATGAAGTGCGTAAGCAATAATATTCACAATTTTATTTTATTACCATCATTTGTGTTGAGTTTCATTCATATATATGTATTGACCCCCTTCTTCAAATTAGATTTGGCAGATGCGGGATGAACTCCTACCACAAGATCGCTTAAAGGCAATTCAAGAGGAATTGCTGGATTCTTTCTGACCACGTCATCAATCCAGCCGGAGAATACCATGTGGAACTTGACATCAGATGTTAGGGATCTTATATTGTATATGTAGCTAGTAGCGTCGATAGATATACGAAAACTTGTTGTTCGACCAATCTCTCGGAGAAGAGAGAGGTCGATCACTTCTCTCTGTATATGTTCATGACGATCTTGTGTACTTAATGGTTTCCTTCTTTGCTTACTAGCTAGCGTGTCAGAGTCCTCTCTATACTATAGTACGTAGCGTCGCCCAAGCACGGAGATAAGAGAGGACACTTCTCTCTATTAGCTAGCTAACACAATATATGAAACCCCTAAATTAACCCTACAAAACCCCTCAAACCCCCCCCCCCCTTTCAAAAAAAAAACAAAAACCCCAGCTCCTGAGCTGCTGACACGTGGATGATCTTTGGTCCCGGTTGGTGTTACCAACCGGGACTAAAGGCCCTCCTCTCTGGGCTCGCCGCAGCGGCCACGTGGAGCCCCATCTGTCCCGGTTCGTATAAGAACCGGGACTAAAGATGTTGGGCTTTAGTCCCGACCCTTTAGTCCCGGTTCCCGAACCGGGACAAATGGGCCTTATGAACCAGGACAAATGGGCCTTTTTCTACTAGTGCGTCCTGATTTATTGGTCTCCTTCGTATTCAGTGTCAAATTTTGACCATAGATTACTAAAAAATGTCAATGCATGTCACAAAAAATTATACCATTGGAAACTATGTTCAAACAGAAATCCAACGATATAAATTTTGGTGGCATGCATTTATATTTTGTTAGTTAAACCTATGGTCAAAATTTGACACAAAATACTAAGAGCATCTCCACTCGCCCCCCAACAGGCCCCAGGGCACCTTTTTTAGCGCCGGCGGCGAAAAATCGGCTCAGTCGCGCCCCCAGCTCCTTGTTTATCACCGGTTTGGGCCGAAATAACAACCGACGAACCCGAGCCGAACCTAGCGCACCGGGGGGCGCCGGCTAAAGCAAAAAGGCGCGTGGGGCCGCGCTGTCGGTGACAAGAGGCATATTCCTGCCGTTTTTACCCGCCTTTTCCCTCTATTTCCCTATTGCTTCCCCCCTTCTCCCTCGCCGTTCCCGCCATTCTCCTCATCAGACCCGGGCGCCATGTCGCCGAAGAAATATGTGGCTCCTCGCGCCGCCGCCGATTCCACCCAGCCGAAGCAGAGGAAGGCAAGGGCGCCAATGCCAAGGCCAGCGGGCATGTCGAACGTCAAGTGGAGGACGAATGTTCAGCGCCGGGAGGCGGTCACCACCGACCGGCGGAACAGGCTCAAGAG
Organism: Thinopyrum elongatum; assembly: GCA_011799875.1. NCBI lineage: Eukaryota > Viridiplantae > Streptophyta > Magnoliopsida > Poales > Poaceae > Thinopyrum > Thinopyrum elongatum. The sequence goes on from CM022299.1 coordinate 145,306,817, forward strand.
GGCCAGGGACGCGATGGCTGCGGCAGAGTAGGAAGAGGCGTCTCGCGCGCGCGCGGGTGGGGTGGATGATGAACCTTCTGCCCGACCACTGGGCACAAGCCGCGTGGGGGAGCCAGTCGAGCATTGCGTCGCTGGCCAACTTTTCGCCGCCCCCGCCGCAATGGGGGTACACCCCCTCGCCTAGCTACTCCGACGGCGACGCACATGGCGGTTTCAACCCCAACATCACCTTCCCGCATGGCGCGCCACCACGTGCCTCCCCATCCGGCCTGAATCCCGACCAGCGCACTCCCTCCCCCGCGTTCACCGCCGGCCTCAACACCCAATACAGTTACTCGCTGCCAGCGTACTCAGCCTCGCCTGTGCCGCCTCTGCGAGGGACGCGGCAACCGCTGCTGAACGGCTGCAATCATCGATCGAGCAGTGCATCGCCGATGCCAAGAACAGCACCGCAAAAAGGGAGGAGAAATCCGACGCGCGGTGGTCGGCGTTGATGACGAAGCAGGACGTGAAGCTCGACCTTCTCAGGACCAACGTCGCCGCGAAGAAGAGGAACACCAACCTGGCGTTCTTGATGGCGGCAGACATGTCGACGATGGACGAGCAGGTCAAGGCGTGGTACCTGGCGGAGCGCGGCCTCATCTTGAACCAGATGCCCGGGCCGGCGTCAACCACCACCCCTACGTCCACGCCGACACCAACGTCCAGCCCGAGCGATGAAGCTGTGTCGACGCCGACCACCAGCCCGAGCACAGAAGCCACGCCAACGCCGAGCACGCCTGCGCCCACGCCAACCCCGGTCAGTCCCACGCCAGAGAAGCCCGCCATTTGATGCGTTCCTTGTCTATGCTTCCTTCCTTTTGATCGCCGAACTTTCTGGTATGTTTGATCGCCGAACTGTGGCATGATGATCGCCGACTTGTGGCACGGTGGTCGCCGAACTTGTGGCGTTTTTTGGCAGCGGAAAAGACAAGTTTGATTTTTTGGGTGTTTGGGGGCCGAAACCTGGGGGCGCAGCTAGGAACTCGATCGCCCCCAAGGCGAAAAACCCGCCGGCGCAAACGCCAAAACGCATTCGCCGGGTGCGCTCAGGGCCGGAACGAGTGGAGATGCTCTAAGGGGACCAATAAACCATGATGGAGGTAATACTTTTTCTTACTTTCTCTTTATCTCTCCTCGTTAAATGTTTTACCTAGGAGCACGTGTAGAGACGGACTCTGGGAGCCCACTCCTTCACTTTTTACAATTCTATCTCCTGCATATAGACAAAAGTGCCATGTAAACATGCTTATAGCCTAATATTGTATTTGCTCTAAAAGGTTGCCCGTGACCATTCTTTTGTAGTGGTTGCCGGTGCAATAGAATTGTGTGGGAGTATATTGTCGACTAAAAAATGGACTGGTTTTCGCTTCTTCTTTTTTTTGCAAGGGAAAAAATGAACCGAGTTTGAGGCAATCATTTTAAGTTATGTTAGAAACATGATTTTGGCTCGACATAGCTCGAAGTAGAATAGTAGGTACTTTCTTGTGTGGGGAAATAGTAGGTATTTTACCTCTCGTACACAAAACGAGAATAAGAATGATCTATTCGGAGCCCCGAATTGAATTATTGCATTTTACACTGCAATTACTTACGTTGCGCTTGAGGAAAGCAGTTGCCACAATATTTTACACCTGCAATTACTTGCAATTGTCGCAAATCCGGATCCGGACGGAGTAGGCTCATCATCGGCACGTGCACACAGACGGCGGAGCATCCAGAATCCAGATCCAGATGTCGTAGGTTCACGTTTCCACGCTGGACACGCGCACGCAACACATAATATTGTAACTTACACGAATCATCAAACATAAAAATCCACACCAAACCCCTTGGTTAGGCCCGCCTCCGACCCAAATCTCCAAGATTACGGCGTAACAACGACAACAACCACTCTTATTTTACGCTATCTTTCACCTCGTTTAAACCCCCAGGTTTACTTCCCCGGCTCCACTCCCACCGCCCCGCATCTCGTGCGCCCCGCTCTACAGCCCAGCCATGGCGTCGCCGGCCGCGGCCGCCTCCAGCCACCGCCACCACCTCCTCCTCCTCCTCATCGCGCTTCTCTTCCTCCCGTTCGCCGCGGCCGCCGCGCCGCACAGGCACCGCATCCCGTCCCGCCACCTCGCCTCGCTCAACGCGTCGGCGCCACCAACCACCTTCTTCGAGGTGGACCGCCCGATCCGCCCGCCGCTCGGCAGCGTCGGGCCCTGCTCCGCGCTGCTCCTGTCCCACTCCTTCGGCGAGACCTACGGCAGGCCCCCGGTCACCGCCGCCTACGCGCCGCCCGAGTGCCTCGCCGCCGCGCGCGCACGGGGCGCGTCGCTCGCGCTCGCGGTGCTCGAGTGGAGCGCCGACTGCCGCGGCCACCAGTTCGACCGCATCTTCGGCGTCTGGCTCTCCGGCGCCGAGATCCTCCGCAGCTGCACCGCCGAGCCGCGCGCCACCGGCATTGTCTGGTCCGTCTCCCGCGACGTCACCAGGTACGCGGCCCTTCTCGCGGAGCCCGGCGAGGTCGCGGTGTACCTTGGCAATCTCGTCGACAAGACCTACACGGGCGTCTACCACGTCAACCTCACGCTCCACCTCTACTTCCATCCTGCGCCGCCGCCGCTCACACAGCACGCCGATCTGATTGTACCCATCTCGAGAAGCTTGCCTCTGAACGACGGGCAGTGGTTCGCCGTCCAGAATGCCACCGACGTGCAGTCCAAGAGCCTCTCCATTCCGTCGAACACCTACCGGGCGGTCCTTGAGGTGTTCGTTTCGTTCCACTCCAGCGATGAGTTCTGGTACACGAACCCTCCCAACGAGTACATTGAGGCCAACAATTTGTCCAGCGTTCCTGGCAATGGTGCGTTTCGGGAGGTTATTGTTAAAGTCGATGACCATGTGGTCGGTGCTGTTTGGCCGTTCACTGTCATCTACACCGGCGGTGTCAACCCGCTTCTCTGGCGGCCAATCACGGGCATTGGCTCATTCAATCTACCTACCTATGACATTGATATCACGCCATTCTTGGGCAAGCTCCTGGACGGCAAGGAGCACAATTTTGGCTTTGCAGTCACCAATGCATTGGATGTGTGGTACATTGATGCTAATTTACATCTTTGGCTGGATCACAAGAGCAAGAAAACAGTCGGGAGCTTGATCAGCTATGATGCACCCGCATTGGCACTGAATGTGGACTCTGGGTTCAGTGGGCTGGATGGTAAGTTCGTCACGGGCGCAAGCCGGCATGTCTCCGCAACCGGGTCGGTGAAATCATCATACGGGGAGGTGACCACAACTTTCTACCAGAGATTCAGCTATGTTAACAGCAATGTGTATACCAACAATGGCACTGTGCAAGTGGTGAACCAAACGATTGATGCAAAGTCTGGTGTTTTTGTCAAGGATACTTCTGCTGTTCTTCTCTCGGAGGAAGTTCACAAGGTGTTTCCGCTGTATGTCTATACTGGAACATCAGACCAGGTGGGCGACGAGTACTCACTGATTTCACTTGTCAAATTGGGCATCAACGAGAAGAGTGTCTTAGGTGGGAAGTTGGGGTTCTCGTACCGCTCTCTGCGGAATGCACAGTCAGCACGCGGCACTATGAAGGTGAAGAAGAATTTGGTGGTTAGTGGACTGGGGATGACACATCAGGTGTACAAATATGTGGGTACTGATGGATGCTACTTCAGGGATGTGAGCAGTAAGAATTACACTATAATTTCTGACAACTCTGGTGATTCTTGCTCAAAGGGATCGCCATCTAGTGGTGTCAAATTCTCCTCCAATAAAAATCAACCAGCTAGGAAAAGGTTGCTGAAACTGTAACTTGGAATGAAGGTGGGCAACTGAATTATCTATCGTTGAGTTTACTTTGTCTCTTCACTCGAGATTTGTTAGGTTAGATTATCGTTCATGTACTAGGTAAGAAATATGTTTGGAATTATCTCTACAAGCATCCCACTTTGTAAGTCTTCTAGTACAAAACAACTTTCTCTTCTGGAATGTATATAAATCAATAAAAGTGGGGCTTGGGTTTCAAAATATTCCAAGTAGGAGTAGATGCAATCAAATATTTCTGAACTTATTAGACGGAGAAGTATAAAGAGACTGGTTTCCTTTTTCCCTGCTCAAGAATTGCAATGGGGTTGTTGGCACAGGATTGATTTATTTTATTTACGGATGAGTTAAAGACAATATGCCAACTCGGTCTTTTGGGTTCTCTACTTCTCTGTCTGAATAATGTAGCTTCCTGTTGAAAAAAATTGCGCAATTTAAATGGCCAGCTTTTTTGCTTTTGACAGAAAATTGTTCCACAAAAACAGGGCAGAATCCGAAAATTTTCATTAAGAAAAATTGAAACCATAAATTTGTATTCGAGGTGTCTAAATAATCACTTGCACTCCACAGATATGCACTTGTGCTTAAAATTGATTTGTTTACTCGGCACTTCTCTAACCACCTAGCATCGATAGTTGGCTCTAATAGAGCACTAGTAGAACGCCCGTGCGTTGCCACGGGCTTTTGTTTCTTAATTGCACATATAAATATAATGCATATAGCTCAGGAAGGTGAAAGACCGTCGTAGCACCCCGTCCAAATAATAAATATGTAACTCGTTACTCAAATTCCACATGTAATTGGACAATGTATACAAAGAGAGCAATGATAAGTATCTATTACAACTAAGATCTACTTAATGCACTTGAAATATTCTTGTACAATGTCAGGAATGTTGTCTTTCGCTTCATTCGCATGGTACTTCATTCTTAACTCATAGCAATCTTGCACGAGTTTGGCTGAAGACATGCGCATGTACCTTGTGTTGTACTCCATCTGTCCTAATATAACAACGTTTTTAAGCTTAAAAAACATTCTTATATTATGGGACTGAGGGGGTAACTCTTTTATAGTTGGTGCTACTTTGATCTGTACACAGGTAAACCTGGTCTGCTTCAAAGTTGCACTTTGAACAAAATTCAGCACTCCCAAGTTTTGTAGCTTTTGCTATATGTGAAAACTGAACTATGTGCAGCAATTGATCCACGCATACAGGCGAGATAACTGAACAATGAAGCAGTGCCCATGATACACATCAAGATCTCTTAATATTTTTAGTCCTCCACTAATTAAAACCTAATATTTTGCTTACCATCACAACATCATTCCCTTTTTCAATCCCAGTCCTTGCTGTCTGCCCTAACTCACCTTGACAACGAATGACAAGCATAAATAGTTCAATGAGCACACAACAGATAAAAGAGAAAGGTTTTAAAATAACCAACCACGAGCATGATCAGGGGTTGGCTATTTATGTGTGGTGATTGCCTGCAAAATTTGAAGACATAGGATGAAAGCCATGAATTGGTCCATTAAAGAACAACCTTATTAACAGCAGGCAAGGATAACACCATTTGGATCTTCTTTTCACACTGAAAATTCTACAACACTGCGTAGATATACATGTATAAGCACAAAGCATGGTGAAAATTCAACACTTACATGATATACAATCAGTCAACTGTCAAATAAGTTATAAGAAAAGTTGAACATATTCTCAAATGGAAATTAAACAACTATATTGTATACCTATGCTACTACAGTACTACTTGTGCATCAGTGATGCTATAACTCGCATAATCATACAAAACCCATTCTATATTGCATTGGCAGTTATGCAGTTGCATCAGTACTACATATTTTTATCTTTCTGTAAATAATATAAGACACTCAGGCCGGGAGGGACGCCATTATGTTAGGAGGTACTGTCAAGCATCTAATCATAAGAGCGATGTGAACTGGTCCTACACGGAGATCATGGACTCTTCTCCAAATTCCCATTGAACTGTGAATTAGGCCATCACATTTTTGTACTCAGTTAGTGTCCACGATTAGATATTTGTGTGTACAACTCCCATCCCTCATGGTTACTCCTGAACTCGTTCGCTCCCTGAAAAAAATTCATTAAGAATAAGCTGGCATCAGGTCGTGTAACAGTTCCAAAAGAAACAAGAATTTGCAATGTCTAAACCTGCTATCTTTACTCCCTCCAGTTACAGAAGCAACCACCGCCGACTTCTTCATGTGAGGCTTTGCCAATGAAATCAAGTATTCACAATCTTCCTTGGAATGAGGGCATCAGTAAAGTCAGTCATACCCTAATTGCTGTTTGAAGAGAACTAACATGGATACAAAATAGTAGCAATAATACCAGTCAGGTAGATACAACAAATACTCCTGACATTTTTTTGATCTCCTATTATGCAATGTTATCAGAAGTAAACACCTTCAAAAGGCATTTTGGACAGTATTAATCACAATTCCAAGTTTCTAATGCAAGTCTAGATATTTATCATCTGCTTCTTTGTCTCAAGCCCATGCGCCCGAACAACTGAGTTTGAGCCCCAAGCAGATTTAAAGAATAATGTATGTGTGAATGTATATGAGGATTCCTAGATGGACAATATCTTCTCGTGCTCATGCTTTTCAACGCATGTAGAGCCATGTCTACAATAGCCCGCTAGAGTAAAATGTCAGTGGCGATATAACTCACATCTGGTTCCTTAATCCACAACTTTTGGTACCTAATTCACATAATAAGTAAACCTCATTCGTCATTCGTGCGGTTGAAGTACAAGCATTTAATTCTTCTAATCTAGCCATCTCATTATCTTGTTTTAATGACTAAACTATCAAAATTAGTTATGCCACTTGCTGAGATGCACCACATTATGATGACTAAAGAAAAGGCATCTAAGTAAGACTTGAGCTTGTGCACAACAACAAACTGCTCAAAAATCATTAAACTCAATCTAATCGAGATGAACTTAACAAATCAGCACACAACATAGTAGAGGATCACCAAATGATTTATGAAAAGACTCGGTTGGAAGTTGCAAAAAATACAACTCAGGAATCTGGCTAAATGTTTTTTTTATAGAACTCACTCCATGCAAGCTTTATCTAGGCAGAAGCACCATTGAAATTCTCAACTAAATACAGTAGTTCATGCGTGAAAAATATATATTAATGATGTTCCCATTTATCACATTATATTTCTAGGCTAATGATGAAGAACTTCCCAATTCTTGGAATAGAAGCCATCATTTTCCTAAATCGTTAGAGGGTATTGGCTAGGAGGAGACCACCTCTTATCCGTGACACGACATCTTTGACGACTCAGGGCCTTATGGGATGAACAATGAAGACGAATTGGATAATGCCCCAATCTGTTTCATGTTGTCGAATTATTGGGTGGCCAGACCTTGTCCATAATATAACTTTGCAATGGTACTAGGGACATTCTCGGAGAAGGCGAGGCCGTTGTCTCTGGCACTGCCTTGCAATGCAAACACCAGTCAAGTATTCAGACTCGGCTTCTTTTTCTGCTCTTTTGATCTGAAGTATCAACAAGGGCACGATACTGGATAGAAGTGACAACAACTACAAATAAACTAAATAACTAGGGCATCTTGAGCATTTAGTAAAATTGGATAAGGTATACAAATTGAGAAACTTGTCCTCCTAGATCAATACAAAATTTCACATCTCGGCTTAATTAAAAAGGTGGAGAGGAGAAGGAAGAATACCATAACAAATTTCTTTGTCCTTGGATCATTGTAACATGCAAGCAAACATACTTGTTGAGGCTTCGACCCATCTTTGTGTAGCTGTAAGTGAGCTCCTTTTCCTTGACCATAGTTTCCACTTCTGGTCGCTCACTGAATGTTTTCACTGCAGCAATGCCTCCTTCAACCTTTCGCAAGCTAGTTGGTTCCATATTTGGAGCTGGTAAAATGATTGAAAAGGACTGGTATTCACAATAGAAGTAAGACCATATAAATAGCTAAAGAATATAGTAGTTGAAATCACACATTGCACAAGATACATGTTCGGGTCTTTATTTGGATCAGCAATTAGCAGTTCTGAAGACAAGTTTACCTCTCACATCTACCAACATAGGCAAACAAGCAAACAATAGATATAAAACATCAGGATGTTGGATTTATCCATCTCCTGTCTGATTTTCCTAGCTCATTTGACGCTTCTTTATTGTACCAGATCAGTTGCTGATTTGATAATATAATCTTCATCAGCCTTCTTTGTAACACCTAGAAACAACATGCATGTCTGCATAAATGTCCTAAAACAAAGACAAATGCTCAAAGCAATTCTTCTAGGATAAAAAGTTAAGTTTGCATCCAGACCTGACTTTATATGTGTATATACGAAACAACGGCAAGCGGATGAATATCACAAGAAAGCTCTAAATTCATTTATGCTATTTTATTTCACCGGTTGGACATATATTAGTCTAACGATCTCCAGGAGAAAACACACATGAGTATATATACTAACTGAAAGAACATGTGGTGCCCCCATGTGTGGTTTTGGTAATTGATGACATTCTCTATGGACTAATGGTTGCCTTGAGTTATACTCATAGGATTTGTCCATAGGATTCTCTTGAAGTCCATTTGTTGGTTTCAAGGAGTTTATGTGTTGGCCAAGGTGCTTTTGAAGGAATTATCCAAAGATTGGTCATGTGAGAGTTGAGCTTATTGCAAGCGTGTCTTGAAGAAGAAGATTGTGTGAACATTCATGTTTACATTCAAGACATCATCCTAATGAAGAGAGTTGGAAAGATTCAAGGTTGATCAAGACTAAGTCAAAGAGTGAATCAAGTTGATCAACACACAAAGCGTAGAAGATGTACCGAGAGGGGTCAAGTGATCCCATGGTATGGTAAGCATTATCCATTACACTTTTGTTCACTAACCCATGGTCTACGTGGAGTTCTGTGAGGGGTTAAGTTGAGGTGTGCAAGTTCAAGTGGATCATCACGAAGAGATCACATCCTTGAAGCTTGCCATCCATTGTGGTGACAATGGACTCGTGAAGATGTGCCGAGGAGTGGTTCACCCATAGTGGAGTATGGAGGAGCAATCAACTAGTCTTCACCAAGCCAACACAATCAAAAAAGATGGTACAACTTGAGGAAGTCAAGATCATCATCATCTAACCCAAGTGGACTATGTGCAAGGCAAAGGTTTACCCTTGATAGGTTTTCTATTTTACCGGTCTCATGGTAGTTGTTGGGAGACCGGGTTATAGGATCGATTGTCGTACTATCAAGGGAGGCTCTCAAGTGAGTTGCCTGATTGTATCATTCGCAGAGAGCTCAAACCATTGCATCCTTACATCATCTTTCTTGGTTCTTGTTTGGTGTTTCTCTTTGTGAGTTTTAGAGCTTATGGTCATCTTCATGACAAGCTCGAGTTCATCGAAAACGGAGTTCACATGCATCTTCTATGATGTTTTCGATGTTGGAGGTTATGTCGGTTCTTCTGTGTTGGAGGTTTCACTCTTCTATATCTTTGGCATACCTCCCCTGCCTCTTCTATATCTTTGTTGTTGGATGCTACGCGTCGTCATCTATCCAACAAGCTTGAGTTTGCTCAATTCGGAGCTCATACGCACAAGTTATGGCAGTTCTGGTTTTCTTGTTGCATCTATTTTGCTTGGGGCTTGCTTGATGCACCCCCAGCTTTTTCCCGCTCTTTGGAGTGTTCTCCGTTGTGTTGAGAGTGGCTCGGATGAAGCCAACGGTAGTACCGCGGTAGGCAGCAGTAGTACCGCCTGTAGCGACAGGCGGTAGTACCGCTCTACTACCGCCTCGATTTGGGTCGTGCATTTCTTGTGTTGGATTTCAGCGGTAGTCTAGGGGTGGTACCGCTGGCATACTACCGCTGACCCCACATAGACCCGATCGAGGAGCGGCAGTAGCAGCGGCAGTAGGGCGGTAGTACCGCTTAAGCCCATAAGCGGTAGTACCGCGGCTACCATCGCTGCCACTTCCTCTCGTGGCTTCTTTCTCGCCATCTCTCCCCTGTGTGCTCTGACCCCAGCGGTAGTACCACTGGCTCAAGCGGCAGTGTCGCTGCGGCCAACGGTAGTACCGCTCGCGTGAGCAGGAGTACCGCCCATTGCAGCCCACGGTAGTACCGCTCGTATGCGGGCTGAGCACATAACAGTTGGATTTTTTCCCACCTATAAAAGGGGATCTTCTTCCCCATTGAACCTTATCCTTCTAGGTCGTGTTTGCCCCCCATTGTTGATCTTCTTCGAGCTTACTATCTCTCAATCCCTCCATGGATTCTTGCTAGTTTTTGGGGGGAAAGAGAGAGGAGATCTAGATCCACATTTCCACCAATCACTTTCTCCTTTATGTGAGGGGAACCCCTTGGATCTAGATCTTGGGGTTCTCCTTCTTGTTCTTCCTCTCTTTTTTCTCCATAGCTTTCGTTGCTTTGGTGGGATTTGAGAGTGAGGGACTTGGGCATTCCGTGTGCCCTTGCCATTGCATTAGTTGCATCGTCTTGAGTTCTCCACGGTGATACGTGGAAGTTACAAGTTGAGAAGCTTATTACTCTTGGGTGCTTGGTACCCTAGAGCTTGTTCCTCTTGGGTGCTTGGGCGCCCTAGACGGTTGGTGGTGTTCGGAGCTCAATCATTGTGGTGTAAAGCTCCGGGCAAGCGTCGGGGTCTCCAATTAGGTTGTGGAGATCGCCCCGAGCAATTTGACGGGTACCCGTGACCGCCCCCAAGGGTTGCCAAAGTGTACAGGTTCAGTGACCGCCCCCAAGGGTTGCCATTTGTACGGGTTCGGTGACTGCCCTCAAGGGTCCCTTAGTGGAATCACGGCATCTTGCATTGTGCGAGGGCGTGAGGAGATTACGGTGGCCCTAGTGGCTTCTTGGGGAGCATTGTGCCTCCACACCGCTCCAAACGGAGATTAGCATCCGCAAGGGTGTGAACTTCGGGATACATCGTCATCTCCGCGTGCCTCGGTTATCTCTTTCCCGAGCCCTTTACTTATGCACTTTACTTTGTGATAGCCATATTGTTTCTTGTCATATATCTTGCTATCACTTGGTTGTCTATCTTGCTTAGCATAAGTTATTGGTGCACATAGGCGAGCCTAGTTGTTGTAGGTTTTGTGCTTGTCAAATTAACCGCTAGGTTTATTCCGCATTTGTTCAAGACTAAACCATAATTATTTTAAAGCGCCTATTCACCCCCCCTCTAGGCGACATTCTCGATCTTTCACTAACACTGTATCAAGCTCAAGGGAGGAAACCCAATATTAGACGCTGATATTGCTCCCTTCTCAACTCTTTACAAGTTGAGATCGGATTTGATAAAAAATATATTCCTACTTGTGTGTAAAATCCAGATCAATTTTTGAAACAATTATTGCAACATAAACATTGTTGAGTACACATAGGGGGGCTCTGACCACTTGAAACAAGGGAGCCTAGTGACTATTTCAGTTGACGATCAATGCTATGGCAGTGCCTCATGCTCATGCCAACAAATTTGACTGGTAAAAACATTATTTTCAAACCTGACCATTGTTCAAAACACTGAGAAAAAGATAAAACTTGTACCTCATATCATCTGCAATGGAGGTGCAACCCAACAAAGAACAATCTGTAGGCATACAAAATGTCAGATAACTGATAATTATTAATCCAAATCATGCAACAATTAGTATTGCAATTAATCTCCAGCTTTCCGCACACTTGTAGAAAATATGCTTAGCTGATTTGGTAAACAGAAAAAACGAAATGATTATCAGATAGATGTCCTCTCACATATTAGTGCACAATACCACGGTCCCCTTTCTACCTGTGCTTCTCCATCCTCATGCACACTGATTCAGAGAACAAACACCACATCAATCTCGAGAAAAAAAGGACAGCGGGTAACTAACACGACAGATCATAGAGCCATGGCCGTTGGAGGGGAGGAGGCTAAAGGGACGCACGACTCAAAAAATATTCTCCTAAACACCGCATTACGAGCAAGGTTTATTCAACTCTGTTGACACCGATTTCGGCCAAAGTGAGACACGGTGCTTAGATATTATTAAAATAAAATCATGAAAAAAATACTGAGTTGCCGAATACACGGATAAAAAAATACCATGATGAATTTCCGCCGCACCGCTCAATATAAAACAACAGACCCGGAAATAAAAGAGAAGGAGCAATATCGTCGCATAAATTAGAGGACATATGACTTTCATACACATTCGCCATCATCAACCGGACACAAATTCAAAGTTTCATAGACGACGCTAATATTGCCAAAATGCTATATCATATTTGTGAGCATTGTTCTGTCATCGCTAAAAAAAAATTAGCACAGTAATGTTCTCGTAAAATAATATAACGCGCGACGATGTATAAAGAAAATATCATGCCGTCATATAATTATCAATGAAAAAATGATTTCCATGTCATTACAATTAATTTGGCCTAGCTAGCCCACGTATACAAATGGCTACGTGCATGCATGGTGCAAGTACTATCAACATGCATGCATGTGTTATGCCTAGATTAATTATGCGGCAAGATTAAGAAGTAATGGACTAATTACCCAGCCCATGGCCCAAACACGTACGGATGTCTCCCGGACTGCTAACTCATGCAAAGAGAACTAATTTAGCTACTTTAATCAAATAGATATTAAGAGTTTTTTTTTTTGGAAATAGTACTTTTTTCTGAACAAATTCGGAAAATAAGATCCAAAAATGAGATATTGCAAAACTAGTACACGGTCGTCCAACCGGTGGACGAATCATACGTGTCGTTCTCCCGTTGAACGAAACAAAGAAGATTCGGCGTACAGCCGGACGAAACGTACTTTTCGTCCCCCCGTTGAACGAAACAGCCCACCTCGGCCCACGCCACCGACGGCCTGGCTGGTTTCGTCCTACCAGTGGACGAATCGTCCTACGAGTGAACGAATCGTCCTTCCAGCGGACGAATCGCTACCAGATAAGCTCGCCAGCTTCTTCCTCCTGCCTCCCTTTCTCTCGGCTCTCTCTCTCTCTCTGTTCTTCCTTTCCTTCGCCCATTTCTTCAGATTCCAAGCCATTTAGCCATTAAATTTCGTAGATGGAGCTAGAAACCGGCTGCTAGTTACCCGATCTGGCAATGGGGTAGAGGAGGGAAGCCGGGAGCCGCGTGTAGGGGAGAGGATAGAGGAGGCAGGCCGGCCGTGGAGGCAGCCATTGGAGCTTGGTCCCGGCGGTGGTGGAGCTTGGCAGGGGCAGGGGTGAGGCAGGGACGGCCATTGGAGGAGCTCTTGGCAGGGGCAGCCGTCTGTGGTGGCCGTGCTCGTGCGGGTTGGCCGTGGTCAACTCGGCGGTCGGATTAGCGCGGAGGACAGGAGCTCGCCGGAGAAGCACACGTCAAAGGTATAACCTCACATTTTTGTTTAGTGCAATTTTCTTTTAGGTTTAATGAGCTTCACTTTTTTGTTAGTGTAAAAAAAATTGTTTAGTTCATAATATAAATGATGATTGTTTAATTAGTTAGATTGGTTATTTACTTTGTGGTAGTCATGTATATGTGGTAGACATTTCTGTTAGTGTAAAAAAAATTATGGGTACGTAGTGGTTGACGGGAATATGAAATTTAATTGCAGGAGACATGTCTGAAATTTTAGTTTGTTTGATCGGTTATTTACTTTGTGGTAGTCATGTATATGTGGTAGACGTTTGTGTTAGTGTAAAAAAATTATGGGTACGTAGTGGTTGACGGGAATATGAAATTTAATTGCAGGAGACATGTCTGAAATTTTAGTTCATTTGATCGATTGTTTGCTTAGTGGTAGTCATGTATATGTGGCAGACATTCCGGTTATTGGAATAAAAATTATGTGGTACTTAGTGGTTGATGGGTATGAATTTTTATGGCAGGAGACATGTCTGAATCAGTCGAATTTGTTGTTTACTATGGTCCTGGTAATGTCCGATCAAACGAGAGTGGGGTTGATCTGACTGAGTTTGCATATGTGGAGTTGCAACCGATCGATCCAGAAAAAATGAACATTAGTCAGTTGAAACACTGGTTGACAACAAATTTCTCGCTTGATCCCAATGTGTGCACCGTCAGTATTCAGTCAGTGTGGACGAAATTCCGTACAAAATTTTTCTGGGAGTTGGTTCCGATAGATAGGACACATAAGTGGGTGACCTGGTTAGAATCCTGCAAACGCCGGAGGACTCACCCCATTGCCTTAGTGCTCCCCATCCCCATGGAGGATCCTCTGGTACAAGGCGGCGGTGGTTACGAGCCTGGCCAGGTCAGTCAGCCAATTGATGAGATGGATGTAGCTGGGTCAGAACATATGGGTGGTACTGAACTCGAGGGTCGGTCAGATTATGGGTCACACGTTGGAGGGGACAACGATGCAGGGGAGAGTAGTCAGAACATAGGAGATCCTGATAGTGGCGAGGTTGATGGGGATGAGGAAGGATCGGAAATGCAGAATCTGATGGAAGAGGAAGACGAGGATGGATTGGCGGAAGATCTTGATTCCGAGAACTCAAATGAAGAAGATGGTGAAGAGAACGACGAGGAGGTACCGGTTCCTGCTTCATGGAATCAGAGCCTCTCGACCGGCATGACCGTGAACGATGGTCATGAATCTTCCTGGGAGTATCATCGGAGCAAAGTTGAAATAGGGGGTATGTATACGACAAAGAAAAATCTGAAGGTAGCCGTGACAGAGTGGGCAATGTCCACGCAAAGGGTTTTTCAAACGGACGTATCAACAAAAAAATACTTGACTTTGTCATGTATTATCAATAGTTGTCCCACGAAGGTGCACGCCCACGTTCCAAAGTGGGACGTGACTTGGGTCGTGACGAAGGTTGTGCCCCACAATTATGTGATGAAATATCCGATGGTGGATCATCCAAACCTTACTTCAAGTCTCATTGCGGAAGTCATGTTCAGTGAGATAGTGACCAAGAAAGACATGGAAGCGAAACACATTCAGAATGCAATTAAGAGCAGATATAGTTACGAAATTCCGTATGGGAAGGCTTGGAGGGCCAAGCAAAGAGCGATGGAGAAGAGGTTTGGGACGTTCATCGACTCGTATGATAATGTTGTCCGTCTCCTGCACACATTGCAGGCGAGGAATCCTGGCACACATGTCGACATCCAGCACTTTACGCTGCCCCAATTCCCAGATTATAAGGTGCTGTATCGAGTGTTCTTCTCTTTCGCTATATGCATCCAAGCTTTCAGTCATTGCCTGCCTGTGTTGTGTGTGGATGGTACGTTTCTCACTGGTAAGTACAGGGGTCAGATCCTCACCGCTATAGGCGTGGACGGCAACAATCAGATCCTCCCACTTGCTATGGCCTTCGTGGAGGGTGAGAACTTAGAGAGTTGGCTATGGTTCTTCAGGCAGCTAAAAATTGCAATTGTGAAGGACCGGCCAAATGTGTGCATCATTCATGACAGGCATCCGGGTATACTAGCGGCCATTCGGGCACTGCAGACGCCAGGTTCGAACGAACCAGCACCATGGCAGGACATGCAGAGCCGATGGTGCATGCGCCATCTTGGGGCTAATTTTTACTCCCAGTTCAAGAATAAGCGCCTCATGAATATGTTCAAAAAGCTGTGCGCACAAAACCAACAGAAAAAGTATGATTTTTTGTGGAAGAAGCTCGATGAGTTCACGAAGGCACAGGTTAAGGAAAGGAGAGCTGCACAGGCTAAGCAACCAACTAACACAGAGCTAGAGCCAATTGAGCTTTGTGACTTGCCAGCATTTGACCCGCCCCGTACGAAGAGAAAGAAGGGGAGGGCAATAAAGAATTTTTCACAGTGGATAGAGAAAGAGCCTCCCGTGAAGTGGTCTTTGCTTCATGACACCCATGGAGCGAGGTATGGCACCATGACCACCAACCTTGCTGAGGTTTATAACTTTGTCCTCAGAGGGAATAGGGGTATGCCACTAACAGCAATTGTCGAGGGTGTTTTTCATGGCACGGTGAGGTATTTTAGAGATAGGCGCTTGAGATATGAGAAGCATATTAAGAAGAAACCCGAAACACCTTACTGTGAAAAGATTATGCGGTACATGGCGAAGAAGCTCAAAAAAGCAAAGTTGCACACTGTCACAGCCATTGGTAATCAAGAAAGGAGGTATGAGGTGCGCCTACCTACCGATAGATTCGGTTCTGCAAATGAGTTGAAGACGCACGAGGTGAAAATTGGAAGTGGAGTCAGGCCAACATGTGAGTGCACATGCAACAAACCGAAGCTGCTCCACTTGCCTTGCTCACATGTGTTGGCTGCATGTGGCCAGTTAAAAATGGACGCGATCTCTTTCGTGTCTGAATATTATCTAAAAGAGTCGGTGCAGAATACTTGGACCGGTGAGATGGATGGATTTAGAGTTATGGGTAACTTCAACACGGTTAACCCAGATGACAGGCAATACATCCCAGACCCAGATATGATGCGGACAAGTAGAGGTAGAAGGAAGGTATGTCGCATCCGTAATGATATGGACGAATCTGAAGCCGGTGGGTGTACTAGACAATGTTTGCTATGCGCTGGATATGGCCACAGGATGAAATATTGTCCCACTCTTACCGTTGGTGGTGATACTGCTGGTGCGTCCACATCGACGGCTACAACACCAGTGGCTGCAACGTCAGTAGGAAGGCATGGACGTGGCCGAGGCAGTCGAGGACGACGGGGAGGGAGAGGGTGAGGGAGAGAGAACTCCCAGCATTTGAAGTGTGTGGACTATGTTTTACTTTGTAATATGTGCGGACTATGTTTTACTTTGTAATATGTGCGGACTATGTTTTACTTTGTAATATGTGCGGACTATGTTTTACTTTGTGCAGAAATGGCTCCGTATCCTTTGCTCAATCCTACGATTGATGTAAAACATCGGGCTAAACATATGGAGGCTGGTCATGAGCTCCCCGTGTTGGTCACTCGCACTCCAAAGTCTGACTAGATGATACACCCTGATTGGGCTGATAGGTATGTGTCATTCTTATTCCAGTAGTATGGGCTAAAAATATGTACACACTAATTGAATTTTGCAGTCTTATTTTGCAGGCTGGCTTGGGCTGGACTTTTACCTTTGGCACATATGGTTGAGGCCACTAGAGAGGAGTGGGTTCACATCCCAGCATCTGAGGCGGGCGATGAGGACATCGATGAGTACAGAGAGAAGCACAAACGTTTCGGTTACGACAGGTCACTGCTCACATGCTTAGTGGACCGATGGAGACCTGAGACTCACACGTTTCACTTTCCCTGGGGAGAGATGGCGCCTACTCTCCAGGATGTGTCCTACTTGTTGGGACTACCTTTGGCTGGCCAGGCCATAGGCCCGTTGGAGGTACCGGATAATTGGCGGGAGGACATGCAGGCACGTTTCGCAGGTCTTGGGCCGGCCGATGGGATGGTGAACTTACGTCCTGATGCACATGGACCTCGGTTTATATGGTTGAGCCAGTTTCAGGTAAATCAATAGTTTTATATTCTTATCTATTTGGACATACATCTTCTCATTATTTAGCTTCCCATGTTCTTTGTTTCATGCAGATTGGCCTTCTAGGATATCCAGGCATAGACTTGTCAAGGCCACAGATTGATCGATGCCTAGAGGCATATATCTTGTGGCTGTTTGCCAAAGTGATGTTCACGGATAACCACGTCAACACTGTTGATGCCCGGTACATCAGTATTGCAAGAGAGATCGCGGACGCACGTTATGCTCATGACATCATGCCGAGGAGTTTTGGTTGTGCCGTCTTAGCAGCTACATACAGAGGTATGTGCAAGGCTTGCGTACTACGCGCTCCAAAATCAGGATTGCTAGGATGCCCACTGTTGTTTTAATTATGGTCGTACGAGAGGTTCCCTATCGGACGACCTAACATCTATGTTGAGGATCCATATGATGTTAGACAGAGGGATGCAAATCCCATCGACTTGCCTACTTTTGGTACCGTGTGGACACGTAGAGCGGTATGTTTTTTCATTATGACCGGTACTTTTTATTCTATGTTGACAACCCTGTTGCTCACAACTATATTTTTTTAATTTGCAGAGACATTATGCACATCAACAAGTGAGTCGTTGTTACCCGTCCTTCACGGCGTAGTTTGATACTTTGCACAAGGATCAGGTCATTTGGCAGCCTTACACGGCGGAGGAGATGGCTCACAGATACCCCCGCGGGATTTCTAACTTGTGCACCAGAGATCACATATATTGGATGACCAAGGTAAAGATTATTTTTGACATCTTCATGGAGGAGATGTCCCAACAGAGGGTTATGAGACAGTTTGGTAGACGCCAATTGGCTAACCCAGTTCGCCCGGATCATCCCCTCGAGTCGCATGTCCACGAGTAAGTTCATTCCTAACTTATCTAATGCATGTGTCCATATTTCTTTGTTTGTTGATTGTCCAACACATATCTCAATCTTAGTTTAAGCCGCAAAGGAGGAGAAAAAGCTCTTAGTGCCTGATGCGGACCCTTCGACCGTACGTTGACTCGTGGCATGCGGTGGAGGCACAAGTCTAGGTTGAGAATGTCCCATTTCAGCCGCGGGATTTCGCCGCGTATCTCCAGATGTACAGAAGGTCGACTCGTCTATACTTGGTCCCGACGGCAATTCCTGGCCAGATGCAGCCCCCTGGCACATCGGAGATGTACCCAATTGAGTCAATGGTGGGGATCAGACACCATGCTGTAAGTATCATGTCCCTCAATTGCGTACACGTATCAAATCTTGAATATGTATATAACTTTGTGTTTATTCTTTTCAGGGTGAGTTGACTGAACAGGCTCAGGAGGATGTTGCTGCTTTTATTCACCGGGTTGAGACTGGGCCTCTTCTCCCCCAGGAGGAGCACGTCTCCTGGTTGAGGCGTCTTCAAGAGAATCTACGAGGTATCAAGCAGGCTATTTCGTGTACGCGCTCGTTTGACGTTGTGCCTCGTCGAGCAGCACAGCGCCCCCCGCGTCACTCATTGGACATTCACGATCCGTGGCCACATGTTTCGCCCCCTCGTCACTCTTTGGGGCGTCAGGAATCGCGCCCACAGGTATCGGCCCCTCGGCACTCTTTGCACCGTCAGGGTCCGCGACCACATGTTTCGCCTCAGATTCCTCCCAGGGCACCACCTCCTTTCCAGCCCGGAAGTTCATCATGGCAGCAGCAACAGGGGCCGCAACAGGAAGAGGATTGGCTTCATCAACAGATGTGGCAGTCGCAACAACATATGTGGCAATGTAATAATTCATCATTCTTGTTAGTAATTGATTATAAATATGCAACTCACTATGACGTCGTTCATACCACAGACACTACTGAGGGACAGTACATGGGTTCGTCTGGGGGACACACTACCGCGTTTTCTGACCGCTCATCGGATGTCCATTTAGATGTCTTGGGAGACCCGCAAGCCTATCAGACTCTGCCACCACCTCTCACGCAGGAGACACAACCAGAGGTTGACGAGCTGTTGTATGGCCCAGGTTTACGTCACGTGCGTCCGAGGATCCCACTCACGCTTTCCGGTCCTCGGCCGCGGAGACAGCGTACACGTCCTCATAGAGCCGACTGATACTATTATCTATGCATGAGACATATTTCTATCTATGTTTGTTTCAGACTTTTATATATGCATCAGACATATTTCTATCTATGTTTGTTTCAGACTTTTATCTATGCATCAGACATATTTCTATCTATGTTTGTTTCAGACTTTTATCTATCTATGAGCCATTATCTATGTATGAGACACATAATGCATATGATAATTCTGATAGTACAAACTATTTCTGCAACATCGTGCAACAAATACAACAGAAAATTAAGATACAACATAATGCTTCTACAAAAAGACAGTACAAACAAATTCTACAACGTCGTGCAACAACTACAACGGGAAATTAAGATACAACATAATGCTCCTACAATTAAGACACAAGTACATCTGAATTAAAAAATACAGCTTACAAACTACATGAAGGCATCATCGTCATCCTCCGTCGATGCAGCACTCTTGCCCTTCGACGATGCGGCAGTCTTGGCCTTCGACGATGCGGCAGTCTTGGCCTTCGACGATGTGGCACTCTTGGCCTTCGACGATGCGGTACTCTTGCCCTTGGTGCTCGGCATGAAAATATCGTTTTCATCCTTGCTGTCTTGGGTCCATAAATAAGTATGTTCTGCTGCAACATTTAGGAATACTTCACCCTTATGTTGTTGCTTCTTCCACCTTCCTTGCAACCTCAGAAGTTCTTTTCGTATCTTCTCAAAAGTCCTTACAGGCCACCCGCACCTACTTAATGCGTGAGCCAACTCATTTAGTAAGGTGTCACTACTGAGGAGTTTGTCCCATGAAACTATCCTATTGTCTATCTTGAAATCAAAGGCTAAACTCAGAAGACATTCGGACATACTAGAGTGAAAAGAACTACGATCGAAAGGATAACCGGACATCTTGACGAGACTACACTGGCCTGCTTACCCTCCTTAGTGTGGAGGGGGTTTTATAGGTTGAGAAGAGAAGATGGCGGGAAAGAATATTGGCGGCAACGAAAAAGGCGGGAAGAATATTGACGGCAACGAAAATGACGGGAAAAAAAGGCGGAAAGAATATTGGCGGCAACGAAAATGGCGAAAAAAAAAAGGCGAGAAGAATATTGGCGGCAACGAAAAAGGCGGGAACAATATTAGCGGGAAGAATTTTGACGGCAAAAAAAAGGCGCGAAATAATATTGGCGGTAAAGAAAAAATGTGGAAAATTAAATGGTGGGAACAATATTGGCGGCAACGAAAATGGCGGGAAGAATTTTGGCGGCAAAAAAAAAGGCGGAGAAAGAAAATAGAGTTTTCGGTCTCCAGTAAAACGAAACTGTCTTCGTACCCGAATGCATGAATGATTCGGCTTCTGGTAGAACGAAACAGATGTTTCGTCCAACCGGTGGATGACACCTCACGTTTCGGTCAATAGGTGTCATCCACCGGTTGGACGACCGTGTCCTAGTTTTGCAATATCTCATTTTTTGATCTTATTTTCCGAATTTATTAGAAAATAGTACTATTTCCAAAAAAAAAAACTATTAAGAAGTCCACCGAGGAAACCTGCCGTACAATCAGCCACCACGCCCACGTTCCTGCACACGATCTCCAGTACGTGCGTGCGTTCGTCTCAGGAGCTGACCACCTATATAAAGGCCAACACACAACGTTGCAAAGGCTGCTCGCTCGTCATCGATCCATCCATGGCTTGTTCTATCTCCTGTCCATCACTCACACGCACATACATACGCTGCAACGCCGCTCGTCGTCGTCGCCGCCGGCCGTCCGCTCGCCGTCGTCGCCGCCGGTCGTTCGTCTCGCCGTCGTCGTCGTCGCCGGCCGTTCGTCTCGTCGTCGTCCTCGTCGCCGGCCGCTCATCGTCGTCGTCGCCGTCGCCGTCGCGCCGCTCCTCGTTGGCCACACACATCGCCGACCGCTCGTCGTCCGCGCCATTCATCGCCGGCTGCTCACCATCTGCATCGCCCACGAGCTGCTCCACACGGACGGCTGCTCATCTACATCATCACATCACACGTACGTGACGACATCCAAGGCAAGGTGAGAGTTCAAGGCAACCTCCTGGCTCCATTCTTGATGTATCCTTGTTGAATCATATGCCTCAAATAGTATGGGTGTTCTACGTCACTTCACATAGCACATCTTGTTTGATCTCATGGGATCTAGCATCCCTTGTTGATACAAACCAAGGTTAAATTAGGTCGCTCTTGTTTTGGTCTCATGGTGATCTGGTATCCCATGTTGATACAATTCAAGACTAAAATATATCCATCAATGATGCTATCATTTCACCGTACACATCATATATGTTCGATGCTGCTCAATTAATTCTCTCTTGGTTTGGTCTCATGGTGATCTTGATCCCATGTTGATACAAATCAAGATGATAAATGAAATGCCTCGTCTGGTCACATACTTATCTTCAATCCCATACTGATGCGAGCTAAGTGCGCGTGTGCAATCAAAATTCCGCTTGTCTTGGTCTCATGGTGATCTTGCATCCCATGTTGATACAATTCAAGACTCAAATATATCCATCGATGATGCTTTGCTTTCACCGCATATCTCATATATGTTCGGTGCTACCCACAAAAGTCTTCTTGTTTTGGTCTCATGGGATCTTGCATCTCATGTTGATACAATTCAAGAATAAAAATATGTTCTTTCTTGTTTTAGTCTCATGGTGATCTTGCATCCCATGTATATACAACTCAAGAGTAAAAATATGTTCCTTCTTGTTTTGGTCTCATGGGATCTTGCATCTCATGTTGATACAATTCAAGAACAAAATATGTCCATCTTGGTTTGGTCTCATGGTGATCTTGCATCCCATGTTGATACAAATCAAGGATAGAAATAGAAATAAAGCTCACATCTCTTCCATACAAGTTATAGTCTGGCTAGACTCCTAAATACATCAGTATAGGGTGTAAACTTGGTGCATGCATGTGGCTATATGTTCATTAGTCTCAAGAAGTAGCATCATATGCTCGGATTTTGTACTAGTGAAAACCCAAGTGAAACAAAGCCATGCACACATGACAACTAAATATACATGACTTTTGCTCTTCATAGTTTAGGGTCATATATCTAGACTTCGAGAATTGTCATATACTTCATCATGTCCATGCAAAACATATATTGATATATACTTCTGCTTGGTTACACTACAAGCATACCATCTATGCTATGTGGTGATAATACAAGCAAGAAGAAGTCTCGATACTTCATTTGGTTATGCTACACATGGGCACGATGTTGCTACATGATGTTAGTACTAATACAAGTGAAGTGAAACTTTATAAAAAATATTCTCATGCACTTGAGATTCAAACCCATATAAATATTTGACTAGATTCACTTAGTCGCATAAGATAATCTCTCAGATATATTAAAATTAAACCATGCATTCCTTTCATATAGGTGCATGCATCTACAAAATTTAACTAGGGTCATAGCCTATGTTGATTGCACTAAACATAGCATAGTGCAATTGAATATGTCACTACCAAATTTCATATAGCCCCCACATATGATGGCTCGGTGCAACGCTATATACGTTGCTATAAAGTAAACTAAATATCCTGCCATTTCAGGCATGCACACAGAAATCACATGCATGTCAAAATTAACTCATGAAAAGAGTTATGCCCCATATTGCACATACGCACGCTTAGCCCGGCTAGTTAACCATTAAATAGATCTTCATATGACTAAAAAGACAACCACTACATATTTGCGATGGTTAATGAACTAGGCATGAACGTGCTATATGAATGAACATTGTCAAATCATGAATGTTATGCAACGCATATGTTAGCATAGACGAAGTCCAAGGCTCCCAGAGTACGCCGACGTCGAAGACAGCGAGGAGGATTTTTATTTCTACATTTTGTAGTTTTCTTTTAATTCTACATTTTGTAGTACTCGTGTGTTGTGATGCTATGTAATAGATATGTTGGAATTCTTAATCAGGGGTTTTCTCTTTGGAGATGTAATTAACAGAATTTTTATGTAAATGTAAGAGTTCTGGAAATAAAGTACCTGCAATGTTTGATTCTACTTTTATTTTATGCATTTAAATTTCACTCTGTATCAATGACGTGGACGCGTATTTTCACGCCCGCCATTTTCCCGTCATCAGATTCTGGCACGCCCGGTGGGACTTATTTCTCCCCTCATCTTTGAAATTCCAACATAGCATATGACATATGAGTTCCCATAATATATCTCCCAAATACATCAAATTTTCGAGGATTAATATATGGTTCCTCTATTTTCACAAGGTATGGAAGGCCAAGCGCAGCAGTTTGTGACGCTTCGCTTTGGTGACCTTTGGCTTGATGTGCCAATTGGTCCTATCGTGACCTCACTAAGTGAAAGTTGGAAGACTACTGCTGCCTCTCCAGTTGTACCAGATCAAGAAGAAGTCACTTCTCCACCAATGGAGGGGTTCATACCTGTTTTGTCAAAGTCTGCAAAGAGGAAAATGAAGGCTGCTAGAAAGAGGGTTGATCAGAGTTCTGCAAGAGGGGTTACTCATGCTCCAGTGTCAGTAATGAAAGGAAAGACAGTTGAAGCAGGACCATCCGACCGCCAGCAGTCCAAGGACAAGGGAAAGAAAGTGGTATTTGAGAAATCCGAGTTTCCGCCACTTGTTTACAAGGGAAAAGAGAAGATGGTGGAGATACCCAACTCCAAGCTACCTAGGAAAAGAGGCGGCGTTGCGGTCATATTGCCGTCAGTGTCGTCTTCAACAGGAAGGCCCACCAACGCTCGGAATATACTTCGAGCCGATGCTCCTGAGTTTGTCCCCTCACTAGCCCATAAACCTAGTGAGGAGCGCTTGGGAATAATGCAAAAACGTTCCCTAGAATGGAAGGGAGTGTGCCTTACATCTGGTGACCTCAAAACAGGCCACATAGATCCAACATCTGCACCATCAGTTCCTCTGTTTGAAGAAGCACCCATCTTACGAGAATCCTTTGAAGGTTCGTTTGATCCAGTGCGACATCAACGGCGACAGAGAAATGTCCGTCAATCTTGGATTGATCTTCCATCTGCCGTAGATCAAGATGCGGCGAGCCGACACCGTTCTCGTGTGAGCAAGTCTGTCAAGGGGAGATGGAAAAACACTCGTCCAAAGATCCAAGTTCAGAATCTAGATGACTCATATGTTGTTAAATGCATATGTCAAGCAATAAGGTCACAGCTTCCCGGTGCATCCACATCACAAAATGATGAGGGTGGTGCCATCATGCGACTGGCGGAGGCCCTGGCCCAACGACCTGAGTACCAAGAATTCATTCAGCAACATCCTGAACATCAAGAGTATGTGAACCAAGCTGCTCGTGTCCGTTCAAGAAGGGCGGCATACAAAGACAGAGAAAGGGCAGTACGAGCAAGGTCTGGGTCAAGCAGAGTACAAGAGGTAGAACACGCTCCATCAGATTAGGACAGTCGGGCTAAAGTGAACAAGTGGCTATCAAATCCATCAAATGAGGTGGCCACGAGCTTGTCTCCATGGCCCTCTCGTAGGCAGACCAAGAATAATTCATTCGAGGTGTTCCAAGCAATGCCAGTTGGTGT
The DNA here is from genome assembly GCA_011799875.1 of Thinopyrum elongatum. Taxonomy (NCBI): domain Eukaryota; kingdom Viridiplantae; phylum Streptophyta; class Magnoliopsida; order Poales; family Poaceae; genus Thinopyrum; species Thinopyrum elongatum. Next base: position 145,331,897 of record CM022299.1, read on the forward strand.
CAGGGCGGCATCAGACAAGACCAGCGAAACATCCTCCACATCAATACATTTCAAGAGGAAGAAGGCACGCAAAACTGTCGTAGAAGGTCCTCGTCGTAATACACGAAGCCAAAAAGGTTCAGATTATGAAGAACTTTGGTCCAGCTGTGGTGGGTCTTATAATCCCCTATCGGACAGTACCCCTTGTCCTTCTGAAAATGAGATAGAACTCCACCATGGTGTAGAGCATACAGAACAAGTCCTAGCCGCGAATGAAACTCATTCGGTTGAGGAGCAATTAGCCAACCTTACGGCAGCACTTCAGCAAAAGGAAGACGAGCTAGCAGCCCTTCAAATTCAGATGAGCAATAACCAGAACAAAGGAAATGAAGGGGATGGTGGCGTGAGTGCTAGCAGCCAACATGGAGGAGCAGGGCTTAACCTTGAGGCGATCCAAAGAATGATCGCTGAAGGGGTAAAGTCCCAGTTGATTCAAACTCAGTACTCGATGAGGCCAGGGTATGTTAAGCCATACCCACCTGACGTGGACCTAGTCCCTTTCCCAACAAATTACAGGCAGCCGCAGTTTAGTAAGTTCAACGGGAGTGGATCTCCCCATGAGCACATAGCACACTTCCTTGCTGCTTGTCAGGATACAGCTAACAACGGAGCACTTCTCCTTAGGCAGTTTGTACAGACATTGTCTGGGCCTGCCTTCACTTGGTACAGCAAGCTAGCTCCAAGCTCCATAAAAACATGGGAGCAAATGCAAAATTCATTTCTTAAGCGATTTTATAGCACGCAGAGGACGGTGGGCATCACTGAGTTGACCCAAACTGAACAACGGTTTAATGAGAGGGCGGCTGATTTCATAAATAGATGGAGAAACCTAAGTCTTCACTGCCCACAGTCAATCACTGAGCCAGAAGCAGTGCGCATGTGCATGAACAATCTCCGCTCGGAAGTGGCTGTCCAGTTACAAGGAGTGAGGCCCCTCACATTTGAAGAGTTAGCTTCAAAATCCACGGATATAGAAAATTGTATGCAGCTTGTCGCTCGTCGAACAAAAACGACATTCAACAAGCCCACAGACAAAGGTGGTCAGCGAGAAAAGTTGCCGATGAAACCCAAGTCTGCACAAGCCATGGAGACAACAACGGTAAAACCTCAGTTTCAGCCCGGAAGAGCACCTATAGGGAACCAAGGACAGAAAGATGCACAGGTTGGTAGGAGGCCAACTCTAAGCGAACGACAAAACAGGGAGTACTCTTTTCCTGTAGAAGAAATTGATGACCTTTTCACTGGTTTAAAGGAGTTGAGTCTGATAGAACTTCCCAGGCCCAAAAGGCCAGAAGAAGCTTCAAAATTTAATGATCCAAATTTCTGTCACTACCATCGCATTTTGGGCCATACACTCAAAGATTGCTTTGTTGTGAAGAATATCATCCAGAAAATGATCGATGAGGGGACTATTGATGCGGATCTCCTCAAAAGCATGACAAAGGGAAAGAAAAAGGCTTCAGCAAATGTCGCCACCCTCCAAGATGATGCGGTGAGTTGTGCATCTTCAAATATGAGGGGTACTTATGATGATGCAGTACTGATTTCCTATGGTTGTTCTCCTATGATAATTCCAGGCCTTGCCAAATCGCAAGATCAGCATAAAGGAGAGGCTCACATTCCCTGCAGCAATGGTGCAGCCCAAGATTGGGGGCAACGACGGTCAAAACGCCGTGTACTACCCCCAGTGATGGAAGAAGCCCCTCCTCTGCGCTTCGCACCAAAGATATATCAGCACACCGCGAAGCGCATGAGAGTACCAAGTGAAGAATTCAATGTTCTCACTATTGGTGTGTTCGAGGATGACGGCGAGTTTCTGTGCTTCCCTGAAGAAGAACCGTTAGAAGTTGATCAGGTTCATCTTAGATCAGGTCGTCAATTAGCAGACCCTCATCCTCCACCTAGAAAGGAACCAAAAAGTAAGGATGCAGTTCCGAATGATTCGACGGACCCTGCCTGTAGGGTGCCAGTCAAGTATGATGTAATCGCACATTTGAAGAAAATACCAGCTATGCTTTCTGTGTATGATGCTTTGTGTCTTTCATCTGATATGCGTAAAGCGCTCGTCACGGCACTCACGTTTCCTGAAGACTATAGAGTAGAAGTATCTCAAACTGAGGTAGAAGAATCTGAAGTCCTAAATATCACGTTCACAGATGAGGATATGTTGTTAGGCCCCAAGAAGCACAACAGACCTCTTCTCATGTTTGGCGAAATTGATGTATTGCCGATAAATCGCATAATGATAGATGGTGGGTCAGCTATAAATCTGCTACCATTGCGTACACTCAAAAATATTGGATATTCCAAGGGAGATTTGAGCAAATCTAACGTGATTATACATGGATTTAACCAATCAGGACAAGAAGCTATGGGTACCATTTCGTTGGTTTTAAAATTGGATACACTATCCACATACGTGAAGTTTCACGTGATTGATGCGGCCACATCATACAATGCATTGCTTGGACGCCCATGGTTACATGAGAATCAAGTTGTGCCATCCACTTTACATCAGTGTATCAAATATATAGATCAGACATGTGATATAGTCAGAATATTTGCTGATAAGAAGCCATTCACTATAGCTGAATCTTTCTATGCTGATGCAAAGTTCTACTTCGAGCCCGTTGATAAGGTGCAGAAGCCAAAATCCTGGAAAATACCCGAGTCAAATGTGATAGAAAAGGAGGTCGCAGAATCCTCGTCAAAGAAAAAGACCTACCAGTATATACCAAGCAACCAAACACTAGTAGAAAAAGGGCCTAATGTGAAGCACATTAGTCCCGGTTTGTAACTGAACCGGCACTAATGGTACCGGTTCCAACGGCTAGGCGGGCGGCGCTCATTAGTACCGGTTCGTGGCGAACCTTTAGTACCGGTTCGTGCCATGAACCGGTACTAAAGAGGTGGTGGCAGGCTGTTGTGAGGCTGGGGCCCCACCAGCACCTTTAGTACCAGTTCATGCCACGAACCGGGACTAGAGATGCACCTTTAGTACCGGTTGGTTAGACGAACCGGTACTAAAGGCCATCCTATATAAACCTCTTCGTCGAGCCCGAGCGCTCTGTTCTTCCCCTTTCCTCTCCTCTGTTTTTTTCCTCTTCCTCTCGAGCTCACACTCTATTTTTGCCAAAATTTGTGAAGATTTGAAGGCACCCCATCCATCCAAGTGATCACAAAGGTTGGCAACTTTGTCCTTTCATCTCTCATTGCTAGATTAGCTCTTGCAATGCTCTATAAGTATAGTGATTTGTTGGTTTTATTTTGGGAGGAATTATATGTGGTAGTATTTGATTTATATGCAATTTGAGGTCAAAATAACTCTTAGTTTGCATATGTAGGTGTGGTTTACTTAGTGCCTTCCCATCTCCGTCCTAACCACCGTCGATCGCCCGCACCGTCCCGTCGCCGGCACCACCTTGTGGTGAGCCTCTTGTTCTTATCTTTTTTATATAAAAAAAATCATGTTTGTGTGATTTAGATATATAGTTACTTGTATAATTATCTTACCCGTACGTTGTTTGTTATACATAGTGCCATGATTTTGATATCCATCCCCGTCGGCCCTCGTACGGGTTATGATTCGGATGTGGTATATTCTCTTTTATAACTATTTGTTGCATTTCGTGTTTACGACAAGTTATGCCCATCAAGTTGACATAGATATTTTTCCTTCGCTTAGCCTGACCAAAACAGACCTTTAGTACCGGTTGGAGCCACCAACCGGTACTAAAGGTCCCTCCTATATATACAACACTTGAAAAAAATTCAGTTTTCCTCTGTTTCTTCCTCTCCGTCGACGCCACCTGCCCCGATCGACGCCGTCGCCGTCCTCGTCGCGCGCTGTCCCCATCGCCGCCCCCGTCCCCGTCGCCGCCCCCTTCGCCTCGCCTCGCCACTGTGAGCCCCTGCCGCGCCATGGCCGCACACACACACACACGCACGCACGCGCGCACACACACACAAGTTATTTTTTGTTTTATATAAATGTTAGATGAATTTTTTAGATATATATAAATGTTAGATGAGTTTTTTAGATGAATGTTTTTTTATTTTTTAGATGAATTTTTTAGATGAATGTGTTAGATGAATTTTTTAGATATATATAAATGTTAGATGAATGTTTTTTTAGTTTTTTATACTTTTAGTTATATAAATGTTTGATGAATTTTAGATATATAAATGTTAATTAGATGAATTTTGACATATGTCAAAGTTTGAATTTTGACATATGCAACATTTGATCATATATCAAAGTTTGATCATATGTCAAAGTTTGAATTTTGACATATGCAACATTTGATCATATGTCAAAGTTTGATTATATGTCAAAGTTTGAATTTTGACATATGCAACATTTGATCATATGTCAAAGTTTGATCATAGAATAGCGCCATTTTGTTAAATCCCTTAAAGGTTAGCGAATCCGTTATGATTCTGAATCCTGTTCCTATAGCCAGGGACTAAAGGTTTTCGTCGTATATAAGAAATCACAATCCAATCATTTAAAAAATGTTACATTTAATTGCATATAGAATTTGTTATCGACGTCAACGATGCCCGGCCCGCATCCTCGCCGTCGACCCGTTCGCGACGACGTCCGGGACTGGGCTCCGCCTGGCTGGCACTGGGAGGTGATACCTTCAGGGGCGCGCCGCTTGGTGAGGAACCCGGCCCCGGGTCCCGTCGTCGACCCGGAGCTCCTTTGGTGGCGTTCGCGTGGGCCACTTTCGGTGCGGAGGGAGCCAGCCCCGCCGGAGGTGGTACGTCGCCGTGTCAGGGAGGAGGACGAGCACGTCCGTCGCTAAATGGCTGCGTTGGACGTCAAGTTCTCCAATACCTGGCAGGTTCTTCGGGGATCTCACCCGAGCTATGATCCTGTGATGGTTCCTTCTCTTTGGGTGTCCACCGCCCGCGCCTAAGGAACCGCGAGTGAACTAGATTATTCGATAGTATTCGATATGGATTAGCTAGCTAGTGATGTATTCGATAATATTCGAGACGATGTATTCGAGATTATATATATTATTCGATAATATTCGAGACGATGTATTCGAGATTATATATATTATTCGATAATATTCGAGACGATGTATTCGAGATTATATTCGATGATGCATATTATGTACTATGATTCAGTTTTTCCTTATTGATTGCATGCATGCATTGTAATTTGAATACTAAATTGTTTTATATTTCTTCTGCATTAGTTAAATAAAAGCTATGGACAATACCGGCAGAGAAGGAGAGGAGGCCCTGTTCAACATCATACGCTCGCGCCCAGATGAGTTTGAAGAAGATGACGGCTCGCAATATTTGAACCCTACCGGTGAGGGTATGATATTTGATGAAGACAAACGAATAGATGAAGTTCAGAACTATGATTATGATGACGAAGAAAATGTTGATCTTGAAATAACAAAGACCGGCGAGGTATATTTATATAAGCAGGCATCTGGTGATCATCACATGTTTTAAATGATTTGTATATATATTAACGAATCGATCTTTCTTCTTTCAGCCCTCCGGATCAAGCAAATCTTCTACAGGCAACAGGACAGTGCGAGGTCCGGCCAAAAAGTTGAAGGATGGCGTAAAGTACAACATCGGTGCCATCAAACCTAATGGCGAACCAAGCGAGCCTAAGAAGAATGCGGGCAAGTTCGTTCGTCAGTGCGGAGTTCTTGTGAAGGACCAAATCCCTATCTCCATTCAAGAATGGAAAAAGCCAGCAAAGGAACATCCAGATCTTACTTTTGTTGACCAAAGAGCAAAAGACCTGCTTTGGGAATCTCTCATGTCACATTTCACCCTACCAGATCATTTCACAGATGCAGATGTGCAGAAAGTCAAGGACGCTGCTCTTAGGAAGATGGCGCTTGCATTCAACAACCACAAGAAAAGTATATGGGCCAAGTACGTCGAAGGAGGAAAGAAGACTCCAGAATTCACGGGAACACTGGAGAAGCAAAGAGATCACTGGCCCGCTTTCGTGAAATTCAAGGAATCGGAATTAGCTAAGGAACGGTCAAGAATAAACAAGCTCAATGCCGCGAAAAAGGAGCATTACCATAGGCTGGGGCCAGGTGGCTACGCGGTGGCCTGGCCTAAGTGGGATAAGGCTGAGCAATAGATGGTGGATGCAGGGGTCATTCCAGTTACATTGAGCTGGCCCCCCGGGTGCAGGACTTGGTTCTATGCGCATGGGGAGACGTTGGACCCAAAGACAGGCAAGGTTTTGGAGAAGGCAAGTCTTAAAGGAGCGGACCTCAAACTACTTGTTGCAATAGAAGAGGCTCGAACGGGGGTGTTCACGCCCAACAGAGAGAACGACAAGCTTACGCGCGCCCTGGGAAATCCTGAACACCCGGGAAGAACACGAGGCAAAGGCGTTGTTCCGTGGTATGAGGGGTTTGAGGACTGGAACGCCGACTACAGAAGCCGTACGAGAAAGAAGATGGAGGAGGAGAAGAAGAGGAAGCTGGAGGACGAGCAGAGGAAGAAGGAAGCAGAACGCCTTCAAGGCCTAGAATCAGCGCACGTAGAGTTGGCACTCCAATTCCAGCGGCAGCAGCAGCAGCAGATCGACTCACTTAGCCAGGAAAGGGGGTCTCAGCAGCGGCAGCAGCTAGCGGATCCAGCATTGGATAGCACCGTCCCATCCATGCCGAGAAGCAGCGTGGGTTCCGCCCCGGGCGAGGCACTGCTGGATAGATACCCTGTGGATGACATCATGGAAAACACTAATTGTGAGCTACACTTCAAAATGAAGAACATATCCATGAAGGTGGCGGACGCCGTTGCTTAAACAAATCCCCCTGAAGCAACCTTCCATTGCAACCCGATTCCAGCTGGCTATGCTCGTGTCGTGGTTGATGAAGTGGTGGCACAATATTCGGGGCTAGAGCTTGACATTCCTGAAGGTGACGACGAGCACACACTGGGACAGGCCATACATCGTATCATTCTATGGAGAAAGGATTGCATCATCTTTCCAAGGCCACCGACACCGCGTTAGTCGACTCCTCCTCCAAGTCCGCCACCGCGTCAGCAGACTCCCGCTCCTCCAAGTCATCAGCCACCGCCTCAGTAGAGTCCTGCTCCTTCAAGTCCGCCAACGCGTCAGGCCACTCCTCCTCCTCCAAGTCCGGCACCGCGTCAGCCCACTCCTCCTCCTCCAAGTCCGGCACCGCGTCAGCCCACTCCTCCTCCTCCAAGTCCGGCAACGCGTCAGCCCACTCCTCCGCCTCCAAGTCAGGCACCACGTCAGCCGTCTCCGCCGCCTCAGCGTGCTACGCCACCTAAGCAACAGCGGAAGAGAGCCGCCGCAGCTATGGTGGCTAGCGGTACAAGTACAGGTACAGGAGGCAAGAGATTCCAATTTGGTCCAAGCCTCACGCCTCTTCCGAAGAGGCCTTACGACCTGACTGAGGAGGAAAACGAAGCAGAAGTGTAAGCCCAAGTGAGGGCCCATTTTGGACCGAAACCGCCACCGCCGCCAAAGGAGAAAGTACCTGAGCATGTCATTAACCACTTTATTCGTATGGCTAAACCACCAGCTCCCAAGCCTATTGACTCAGACTATGAGCGCCAAATCAGGAAGGCATATCAAGCACAAAAAAAGGAGTCGAGCTCGAGCTCGAGCTCCAGCCAAGCAGCTGCCAAAAAAAGCGGGAAAACTGTTCCCCAGTTGGGAGAACAGGCGGTGCAATCGATCCCCCCGCTCATTGTACCAACACATGCGAGTACCGGCGCCGATCAGCTGGTAATAACCGACGCTCATAGAAGGATGGCTGAAGAGGCCGGTATCACTGTTTATCAACTCCTAGAGATCGAGCCCATGGATATGATTAGAGAGGAGGACATAAAACAGAAATATGCCCGCGGCGAACCTATGGTCAATCCTGAGGAGGTCAAGAAGCTCTCAACGAGAATGTATGAATTGCATGAATGGTACATGAAAATTGCCAAGACTACCAATCGAGAGTCCTTCATGGTGAAAGTCAAGCCAGAGTATTACTACCATGGGAAAGATCTGTATGTTGAGTTTACAGAACTGTTTCAGTTATTCAATTAAGACGCACTCGACAAATCTATCGTCAGTTGCTATTGTCTGTAAGTGATTTCTTTCTGTAATTTAAGTCTCAAGCTGCTAGCTGTAGTGCTCGTTGATCATTACCTGTAATTATTCTCACTATATTTTTTTCTGTGGTATTATGCAGGATGAAGATCTATGAAATGAAAATAGCTGGACGCTATGGCATTGGGTTCATTGACCCAAATACCATTAATGAAGAGACATGGACGCGTCCATGGGAACGAAAAGACACAGAGAAAAGCTTACTAGAGTTCTTGAAGCTCCTAAATACCAATCGAGATATACTACTTCCTTACAACTTCGGGTGAGTCTCACACTGTCTTGTACTACAAATTCTGTTTTTGCTTACTAGCTAGATGTTAATAAGTGTATAGGGTTTAGGGTAGTTGATGAGTGTTAGTCACATGCCCGCTTAATTTATACATGCAAACGTGTGCGCATGCAGTTTCCACTGGATCTTGTTAATCATTCAAGTTGAAGATGGAAAAGTTGAAGTACTGGACTCACTACTTAAACCAGTTACTGAGTACGAAATCGTGAAGGGGATAGTCAACAGGTAATTTCAATCATTATCGAACTATATATGTCGGCCTCTTTAGTTCGTCATTTCCTGATATCAACTAATTAATAACTCCTTTATTCATTTTCTTTGCCGGCGGGCAGGGCTTGGGAAAAGTTCATCAAACAGGTTCCAGGCACTTGGAAAGAAAAGCTGAAATGGTATCGACCCAAGGTAATTAATTAAGTAGTACTAGCTAGCTAACATCTCTTTAATTCTAGTTTCAATACCATTAATTATCATGCTTGATTAATTATTATCTGATTGAATTCTATTCTCGTAAAGGCCATGAAGCAGGCGCGGGGGACTGATTTATGTGCATACTACGTTTGCGAGAACATTCGCATGATGGCGTCCGAAAGGAGCAGATCTGATAGACAGATATAGGTACGTTTGCCAGAACACTATTCACAATTTTTACATCATTATCGATATCTAATATATATACACACAACTAATACATGCATATTTGATCTCCTTCTTTGAAGTTCAACGAGATGCGGGATAATCTCCTACCAACGGATCGCGTACGAGCAATTCAAGAGGAAATAACGAGATTTTTGCTCGACCAGGTCATAGATCCCAAAAGAGAATTCCATTACCCGCTACCGCAGTAATGCCTCCATGTAGGAGAAATTGTATATACCAAATTGCATATATACATGTGTATGTGTGAATGGTCGTGCGAGACATTCGATGATATATATATATATATATGATCGGTTCTACGAGAAATTCTATTTATATATATGCATAACATGTACATTATGTACTATCGTAAAATACCAGCAGATGAAAAAGAATTAAATGGAAAACACAAAATTAAAGAAAAAATAAATCATAAACCCAAAACCCCCCAAACCTTTTAGTACCGGTTGGTGTTACCAACCGGTACTAAAGGTCTCCCAGCCCACAGCGCTGGCTCGTGCCACGTGGTGGCCCTTTAGTGGCGGTTCGTGTTGAACCGGTACTAAGGGGGGAGGGTCTTTAGTCTCCACCTTTTAGTACCGGTTACAGAACCGGCACTAAAGGGCCTAATGAACCGGTGCTAAAGCCCGGTTCTGCACTAGTGAAAGGAAGAAGGGTGACCCAATATTTCGTGTCATAGACAAATCCCATGGCATGAAAGGTACTAATTTCCCTACGCCTTTACCTCCTTTGGTACAATATAGAATAAAACAATCCCAAAAAGAGCCGCGTCGTTCAAACGTTGGTGAAAGTGAAAATAAAAATATAACACAAATATCTGTGTTTAACAAAGATGATGAATCTTTACCCATTTCTTTGTATGATAACAAAGTCTTGTACATGATGCATCAAATGGGTTATGACATCGCCACTGGCCCGTCCCTATGTGATGGCCGGGGACAGCTAGCACCATTCGAAAAGGTGTTATCTCAAGAACAACTCGAAGCTCTGCACGAAGACCATGTTTTAAAAGAAATGAAGCATGGGTTAGGATATGAGGTTTGTATGGCTTCGGCTGAGTATACGGACATGACGGAAGCATCTCCACAAATGGAGGATGGCAACCAATGCACCATGGATGACCTGGAAGAAATAAATATTGGTACGACTGATGATCCTCGGCCAATTTTTATTAGCAAACATTTGTCCAAAGAAAATAAACTAAAATATCATTAGTTCCTGCGTGCAAATAGAGATGTATTCGCTTGGACTTATGAAGAAATGCCTGGCTTGGACCCAAACATAGCTGTCCACCGCCTTTCTGTGCGAGATGACGCCGCACCAGTGAAGGAAGCTCAAAGAAAGTATCGGCCTGAAATACTTCCGCAAATAGAAAGCCGAGGTCGACAAACTCATAGCCACAGGGTTCATTAGAGAAGTCAAATATCCCACATGGGTCTCTAGTATTGTACTAGTTAAAAAGAAAAATGGTCAAACACGCATATGTGTAGATTTCAGGGATATGAATAAAGCATGTCCCAAAGATGATTTCCCAATACCTATCTCTGAAATATTAGTCGATGCTACTATGAGGCATGAAATATTTTCCTTCATGGATGGTTATTCCGGCTATAATCAAATTAAAATGGCGCCTGAAGATGAGGAGTTAACAGCATTCCGCACACCTAAATGCATATATTGTTATAAAGTGATGCCTTTTGGATTAAAAAATGCTGGGGCGACATATCAACGAGCAATGACAATCATCCTAGACGGTTTGTTATATGTGATTGTCGAATGTTATATAGATGACATAGTTGTGAAATCAAAGCACGAACAAGACCACTTGAAACACCTTGAAATGGTTTTCGAGCGTCTGAGGCAACATAATCTAAAAATGAACCCCATGAAGTGCGCGTTCGGAGTTTCCTCTCGGAAGTTCCTCGGTTTTGTGGTTACAAAGAATGATATTCAGATCGATCCAAGTAAAATAAAAGCGATTGTTAAGATGCCACCACCCACAAACTTACATGAACTAAAAAGTTTCCAAGGCCACCTAGCATATATTAGGAGGTTTATCTCAAATTTGTCGGGGAGGTGCAAACCTTTTTCGCGACTTATGAAAAAAGGAGTCCCTTTTGAATGGGATCAAGCATGCCAAAACGCATTCCTAGAAATTAAGAAATATTTGATAAACCCTCCTGTTTTAGGTGCACCGATTAAAGACCGGCCACTAATTCTCTATACCGCTGCTATGCCTACCTCACTGGGTGCTCTCCTGGCGCAAAATAATGAGGTAGGAAAGGAAACGTCCCTGTATTATCTTAGCCGCACTTTGGTAGGGGCCGAGTGCAACTATCTAGACATGGAAAAAATATGTCTCGCACTAGTGTTCGCTGCACAAAAGTTGCGACACTACATGTTAGAACACACTATGCATCTAGTCTCGAGAGCAGACCTGCTCAGATATATCTTAAGTAAAATGGTGCTCTGAGGGAGACTAGCTAAATGGGCAATGTTTTTGTCACAATTCGACATCACATACATACCGCAAAAGGCCATAAAAGGCCAAGCTTTGGCCAACTTTCTTGTGGCGCATCCGATCCCAGATGATTTTCCTATAGATGATGACTTGCCCGACGAGGACGTACTCACCACGACGGTTACAAAATCAACATGGCAAATGTACTTCGATGGCGCTTGTCGGCAATCTGGGGCAGGCGCCGGAGTTGTTTTCATTACGCCTAATGAAGGGGTGATCCCATATTCATTTACCCTAACATCGGCAGTGTCAAATAATTCAGCCGAATATGAAGCTCTTATCATTGGGCTTGAAATAGCAATAAACATGGGGATTGATACGCTCTCTGTTTATGGGGACTCACAATTAGTGATTAATCAACTGATGGGGACCTACATGGTAAAGAAACAAGAATTGTTGCCATATTTCAAAAGGGCAAAAGAGCTCCTAGCTATGTTCACAGATCTAAATATTCAACACATAGTTAGAAATCAAAATGAAAAGGCTGACGCCTTAGCCGGTTTGGCCGCTAGTATGTCACTAGACTCACATGAAATGATGGACGTACACATAGAGGAGCGAAGGTTATTGCCAATATTTGTTGAAGAAGAAGAAACGGTAATATCTTCTGCAATGACAGCTGATGTATGTGAAATTGAGGTAGGAGATTGGCGAACACCATTCCTCGAATATCTACTACATGGGTACCTACCTCTTGATGCTAGTGAAAGATCTAGAATCCGCAAAAGATCAATCCATTATACATGCATCAACGACATACTCTATAGGCGTTCCCATGATGGCATATTATTGCGCTGCCTTGCCGGAAATGAAGTTATGGAGGCCTTAAACGAGGTGCATGCTGGAATATGTGGCTCGCACCAATCAGGTCCTAAATTGCACTACCAATTAAGGCGTCTGGGTTACTACTGGCCCACAATGTTTGAAGATGCCACTAAATTTGCAAAGAAATGCCATGAATGCCAAGTGCATGCTGACTTTATACATCAGCCGCACGAACCACTCCATGCGACAAATATGTCTTGGCCTTTTGAAATGTGGGGAATGGATATAGTTGGGCCAATTCATCCACCATCGTCCAAAGGTCACAAATTCATTTTAGCAGCAACAGACTATTTTTCCAAGTGGGCTGAACTTACACCACTAAAGGATGACAAAGCGGAGAATGTAGAACATTTTATAAGAACACAACTCATTTATCGCTTTGGTGTTCCTTCTCGGATTATGTCTGATAATGGAACTCCTTTTAAAAACAAACAAGTGGAGAGATTATGCTCAAAGTTTAAGATAGACCATCATTATTCCACGGCATATAATCCAGCCGCCAATGGACAAGCAGAAGCTTTCAACAAAACTCTTTGCAAGTTACTAAAGAAAGTTGTATAAAAAAATAAGCGTGACTGGCATGAAAAGCTTCTCGAAGCCTTGTGGGCTTATAGAACCACAACACGCACGCCGACAGGAATGACACCTTATTCCTTAGTATTTGGAGAAGAAGCCGTTCTATCTTTGGAGGTACAGATCACGTCATTGAGAGTCGCTACACATGAAAATTTGTCGGAAGAAACATCAGTACAATTACGTCTCGATGAATTAGAAAGACTAGAAGGTAGACGACTTCAAGCTTTGCAAAATCTTGAGGCATACCAAGCTAGGATGTCTCGAGTATTCGACAAACGAGTCAAAAGAAGGTCGTTCAAACAAGGAGATCTAGTACTTGCGGTCATCCGTCCTATGAATATCACGCGACGGATGAAAGGAAAATTTGAACCAAAATGGGAAGATCCCTTCATCATAAAAGAGGTTTATTCTAGTGGCGCATATAGAATCATATCACCAGATGGGGAATACTCGCCGGCACCGGTAAATGGGAAATTCCTTAAGCGTTACTATGCATAAGAAAAAAATATACTCCATACCCTCACGAGTCTAAACTGGGGCACATAAGAAAAAAATATACTCCATACCCTTACGAGTCTAAACTGGGGCACATAAGAAAAAAAAAACACTCCATACCCTCACGAGTCTAAACTGGGGCACCCAAAAAATGCACTCCATACCCTCGCGAGTCTAAACTGGGGCACATAAGAAAAAATGCACTCCATACCCTCACGAGTCTAAACTGGGGCATAAAAAATTAATTACTCCAACGACTTACGAGTATAAACTGTGATGCAAAAAAAATCATCAAGCATACTCCATACCCTCATGAGTCTAAACTGGGGCACAAAAAAAATTAATCACTTCAATAAACTTACAAGTCTAAACTGTGGCATAAACAAAATTACTCCAACGACGTATGAGTTTAAACTGCTACGTTTCCAAAAAAAATGCTCCAATATGTTACGAGGTTAAACTGTGACGTAGATATTCAACAAAAAATAAGGCTTCGAGTCATAAAAAAAGGAAAATATAAATAAATAAAGGTTGCAGCATGAAATGTATAGGGTCACTTAAGCTAGCTCATGTGCTAGTACAGAAAGTCCATACGAAGGGTCCTAGCTAAATAGAAGTGTTGCATTGTCCTCAAGCATACGTGAATAAACAAACGACATGGCTGAGATAAGCAAAAGGAAAATGGATAAATAATAAAGGAAAGCAGAAAAAGGGGGTTCAGTTTGGCACAGAACGCCAATTCTTTAAGTTGCCGATGACGCTTGCAATGTCATTGCCCAGCGAGGATACCTTCTCCTCAAGAACCTTCAATTCCTGAACACCTTTCGCATTGATCTCAAGCAATTTTTCGCGCAGCTCCTTGGCTTCAGATTGCTTGGCTGATTGTTCCGACTCCAGCTGCGTAATGGCTTCTTCAGTCGCCTGCAACGTGGAGGTAGCTGCCTTCAGCTTCGCACCAAGGTCTTCCACGACCTTCTCTTCCTCTTCACGCTGCTTCTTCAAGGCTAACATTTTCTTTGATGTACTCCCTCCGTTCGGAATTACTTGTCGCAGAAATGGATGTATCTAGGAATTACTTGTCGCAGAAATGGATGTATCTCTAAATACATCCATTTCTGCGACAAGTAATTCCGAACGGAGGGATCTAGATACATCCATTTCTGCGACAAGTAATTCCGAACGGAGGGAGTAGCTTTCAAAGTGTCTTCAAGCAATCCACTTTCCGACTCCGCTGCATTAATAACTTCAGCTTGTTTCTGAGAATGATTATCAATTCCTTTGCGAGCTCCTTGCATTTCATTTGAAAAAGAAATAAGCTTCTGCAAATCTGTGCGAACAGTGGCAATTCGGGGAACAACGTCCCCACTTGGCAGCATCAAATAAACTGCTTGAAGAATGTCGTGGCGCTGAGGATCTGTTATAGTGGAGTCATTTAAGCCCTCAACGGCCGTCGCCAGTGCTTTATCAGTGGTCTCTACAAAAAGCTCGGTGATAGAAGAAACGTCCGTGGACGGCATCGCCAACTGAGTGGATGTTTCCTCGTCCACAAATGGAGCGTCCTCTACAAAATAAATAAATAAATAAATTATCTTGTAAAAAAATAATGGTATAGCAAAAAAATGAATAAGAGCTATATAAAGCTACCATGTGTAGAAGCGGACAAAGTGTTTAAAGCATCAACCGTTGGAGGTAGGTTTGAGTCTGGACGTGGCGAAACAATGGGAGGATCAGAAGTCGAGCCTGATACGCTATAATCATCAACGGTCAAATTATCTAGGTCGCCTAAACCATGATCTATGTCTCCACTGAGTACTCCATCGAGTACTGCACCACTAAGGTCACCCACGTGTAGAGGCACGTCCAATTCTATTGGACCAAAATCACTCTCAACATCCATGGCGTCAATCTTTCTTCTGATGGCGGGCCTTGCTTCCTCCAAAGAGCTATTTTCAGTCATGCGAGCTTCTTCCCCTTCGGTCAAAGTCTTTTGGACAGAAGAAGAGCATGCGGCAGCATCCTTAACCTTCCGTTTCTTCTATTAAAAGGAGATACAAAAAAAATGAGACAAAAAGACGAGCAACGAACTATGATAGTGCGAAATATATATAGATGTATATCTCACCTTTTTAGAGTTGATTAATGGTTCATCATTCGAGAGGAAGCCGGATAGAATGGGACGCCAGTGGTCCATAATTCTCCTTTCGTCCAGTTTGATGGCAGAAATATGCTCTTCCTTACCCCTGGCGGAGACTTCCTTTATGACAACAAAATCCTTCTCTGAAAGCTTGCGAGGAATTATGTATTCCTCCCCGTGTCTCAGAAAATTACGTTTCCGCTGATTATAATTCGGACCATTCGAAATGCTCGGGCGGAGAGTATTGAATATGTCGTTAAAGGGTTTCATAAATCCCACCCACCAGTTGTTCCAGGCCACGGAAGAAAATGCCTCATGTGCATCATTAAGAAGGTACTGGAACTCTCCTTGGTCCAAGCGTTACAAATGCGACCAATACGCATATGCAACTCCAGTATCCTCCTTTGTGTACACGCTGGCTAACGGAGCATAGGGCACTTGTTGTCTCAAAGTAAGTTGTCGTGCAACTCGATCAGGATGGTATGGCTCCGCTATGCAAAGATCATCAACATCGGTAGCACGTCGCCATGGAAGCATACCCCGATGGGAAGAAATGGTGAAGGACCTTTGCAACTGGTCTACCCCGACTAAGTTGTTTGGAGTATAAGGATTCCAAAAAATATTAGCTCGATCATCAAGGAAAGTGCGTGCCCTAGCAGGACTGAAAGTTGTGGGAACCCGAAACATAGTTTTAACCATGGTTGGTTGCATCGGCAATTGCTTAACATTTGGAAGATGTTTCCCTTTCACTTTGTCCTTAAATGGTTTTTTTAGATAAAGACCCATCCACCCCGCAATATAATGCACTGGCCAAATCCTCTTCTCATAAGAGGGATCAACGGGGTGCATACTGATCCTTTGAAGAGAATAATACAATGAACAAAGAGCTGAAGGAACCAAAGAGATCTTGCGACCAGAAACGATCCAGGAGGCCATAAGAAGGACACCGGGACGAATATAAGGTCCCCCACCAACAACCACATAAGAGCAAAGCCAGTGGGCTATAAAAGCCGCAACGTACGTGTGTTGTTCCCGAAGGGAGGTGAAAGATGAAGTGCGTTCGCGTTTGTTATGGAAATGGTCACACCAAACTTGAAAAGTAACACTTCCATTTTCGCGGCTGAGCCGATAGAATTCTTCTAAAAGGCCAGATAAGAAATTTGGGAACATAAGCTTTGAAGGTTCTAGGTCATCTATAGAAGGAACATATTCCTCGTATGGATCTCCAACTAAAGGAAGACCTGACATTAGAAGCATGTCAAGCAGGGTCACGGTGCGTTCACCAGATGAAAAAAGAAAAGTATTTGTTTCTGGATCCCATCTTTCCAGTAGTGACCTCAGTAACGAATCTGAAACTTCATATTCACCGAGGGAACAATAAATGGCCCCATATATATAATCGGTGTTCTCCGCTTCCCCTTTCAAACAAAACGAATGGTTATTCAATATAGAGATGCCCCACTCAACATAGCCTTTGGGTTGCGGAACATACTCGACTGTGTGACCATCCCAACCTAGACCTTTTGCTACCATCCTAGTCCCTAGGGTGTAGGCTTCATGATCAGGCTTAGGATAAGGTGCTAGTGGATGAAAGGAATGGTCACTAAGAGTAGACCCCACATTCCAACCACGAGGATGGCGTGTCAAATCCGCATGTGTGAGCACCTGCTGTCTGATCACTGGGTTAACCTCTTCACTAGTATTAGGCTCATATAGATGCCGCTCAGCTAACTGACAAATTGATAGTTCATTGGAAGGAATAAACCCTTCACCATGCGCCATCTATATGCAAAAGGGCATAAAATGAATATGATGTCATGTATATGTGTAAAAGAAACGCCTAGTTAAACAAGAAAAGAAGAAGGGAAGGTCACGATGTGTTACCTAGCTTTATTAGCAACTATTCTCGGCCAACCATTCGATACTTTCCCTGTAAAACAAAAAGAGGGAACACTTGAGTAAATAAAAGACATCAGACCCAAGCATAGGTTGTATATGTTATGATGTGCTTATTGTCCTCTCAACGGTCATACGACGGACCAAGCCCACATAGGGACTTGCCGGGACGCCAACCGTGTGAAAAATATATAATATATATGTGACACTTATAATCGTCTCCACGGTCATACGAAGGACCAAGCCCACATAAGGACTTGCCGGGACGCCAACCGTGTGAAAAATATATTTTCAACATAATATATATGTGACGCTTATGATTGTATCCACGGTCGTACGACGGACCAAGCCCACATAGGGACTTGCCGGGAGGCCAACTGTGGGGAAAATATATTTTCGACATAATATATATGTGACGCTTATGATCGTATCCACGGTCGTACAACGGACCAAGCCCACATAGGGACTTGCCGGGACGCCAATCGTAAAAAGAAACATATTTTTGACATAATAAATATACATGGCACTTGTAATCATCTCCGTGGTTGTACGACGGACCAAGCCGACATATGGACTTGCCGGAACGCCAACTGGGAAGAAATCATATTGTAAACATATATGCTATACTTACTGATCTCAACGGTTGTACGACGGACCAAGCCCGCATAGGGACTTGCCGGAACGCCAACCGAAAAGAAATCCTATTTTGACATATACGCTATACTTACTGATCTCAACGGTTGTACGACAGGCCAAGCCCGTATAAGAACTTGCCGAACGAAATTCGTGAGAAAATTATCGGCATAGGTTACATAAAAGGTTACATAAAAGAAAATCGATCAAAGATGAAAGGAATATACACTACACACATGAGTCTTCACGGTTGTACGACGGACCAAGTTCATACAAACTTGCCGGCACGCCAACCGTGAAACCAAGATGTTGCTTGATCACACATACATTCAGAAAAGACACCATCCTCATATATAAACGAAAAATTGCATGTTGTAGTGTTGTGCGTTGCTTCCATGACTACGGTATATATCCTACTTTCAAACAAAGACATGAAGGAAACGGGCCTCGAAGTTATGGTACCTGGCCGGAGAGGAAATGTCCGATCGATTCTACTAGATCGTAATCAGCTCACCTAAAAAAAGGAAGAGATTGGGGTTAGGATAAGATACATGAATCACGTACTCCTAAGGAAAGCAATCACGCACTCATCGGCATCTGAGGCAGGAATTGATCTGCACTTCCGCGGGGGTTGCTAGCTTTTGTGCCTAACAAAAGATAAATTGGAGATCAGTTGCATGACGGAGACGCAAGACCAGATGCAATCGTTGATTTAATCGCGATACATACCGGAAGTCTCCGAAGAGCAGAGCTAGATTAAGATCACCAAGGCGCCGTAGTAGCACACAAACTGAAGCTGAAGGATATAGGAAGAAGAAAATACGCTTGTTTGGTTACCAAACCAACGACGAGAAAAGTGCTGCTCAGCACGCTACTGGATCTCGGCAATAGCGCTAGCAGTTCAAACCATTAGCTCCTTATCCTTTGGAGTGTCAACTGATTCTCAAACAAACAACTGGGCAACTTCCCTTCAAGATGGAGGCCTTATCCAATTAAGGGATCCTAACAAACTTTCAAAATAATATACATACATCACGCGCCTGGCACGACGGCAAGCCGGCCACTTTAAAGTACGCGTACACTGCCAGGATTAAGCCAAATCTTGGAGGCACGTTAAAAAAAAAAGATACATATATTTTCGAGCTCTGAATCCGAATAAAAAAAATATTCGCATTCAGACCTCGAGGGGCATCTGTTGACACCGATTTCGGCCAAAGTGAGACACGGTGCTTAGATATTATTAAAATAAAATCATGAAAAAAATACTGAGTTGCCGAATACGCGGATAAAAAAATACCATGATGAATTTCCGCCGCGCCGCTCAATATAAAACAACAGACCCGGAAATAAAAGAGAAGGAGCAATATCATCGCATAAATTAGAGGACATATGACTTTCATACACATTCGCCATCATCAACCGGACACAAATTCAAAGTTTCATAGACGACGCTAATATTGCCAAAATGCTATATCATATTTGTGAGCATTGTTCTGTCATCGCTAAAAAAAATATTAGCACAGTAATTACTGTTCACGTAAAATAATATAACGCGCGACGATGTATAAAGAAAATATCATGCCGTCATATAATTATCAATGAAAAAATGATTTCCATGTCATTACAATTAATTTGGCCTAGCTAGCCCACTTATACAAATGGCTACGTGCATGCATGGTGCAAGTACTATCAACATGCATGCATGTGTTATGCCTAGATTAATTATGCGGCAAGATTAAGAAGTAATGGACTAATTACCCAGCCCATGGCCCAAACACGTACGGATGTCTCCCGGACTGCTAACTCATGCAAAGAGAACTAATTTAGCTACTTTATTAATCAAATACTTCCTTCGTCCCAAAAAATTTGTCTTAAATTTGTCTAAATACGAATGTATCAAGTCATATTTTAGTATTAGATACATCCATACCTAGTTAAGAAGTCCACCGAGGGAAACTTGCCATACAATCAGCCACCACGCCCACGTTCCTGCACACGATCTCCAGTACGTGCGTGCGTTCGTCTCAGGAGCTGGCCACCTATATAAAGGCCAACACATAACGTTGCAAAGGCTGCTCGCTCATCATCGATCAATCCATCGCTTGTTCTATCTCCTGTCCATCAGTCACACGCACATACATACGCTGCAACGCCGCCGGCCGTTCGTCTCGCCGTCGTCGCCGCCGGCCGCTCATCGTCGTCGTCGCCGTCGCCGTCGCGCCGCTCCTCGTTGGCCACACACATCGCCGACCGCTCGTCGTCCGCGCCATTCATCGCCGGCTGCTCACCATCTGCATCGCCCACGAGCTGCTCCACACGGACGGCTGCTCATCTACATCATCACATCACACGTACGTGACGACATCCAAGGCAAGGTGAGAGTTCAAGGCAACCTCCTGGCTCCATTCTTGATGTATCCTTGTTGAATCATATGCCTCAAATAGTATGGGTGTTCTACGTCACTTCACATAGCACATCTTGTTTGATCTCATGGGATCTAGCATCCCTTGTTGATACAAACCAAGGTTAAATTAGGTCGCTCTTGTTTTGGTCTCATGGTGATCTGGTATCCCATGTTGATACAATTCAAGACTAAAATATATCCATCAATGATGCTATCATTTCACCGTACACATCATATATGTTCGATGCTGCTCAATTAATTCTCTCTTGGTTCGGTCTCATGGTGATCTTGATCCCATGTTGATACAAATCAAGATGATAAATGAAATGCCTCGTCTGGTCACATACTTATCTTCAATCCCATACTGATGCGAGCTAAGTGCGCGTGTGCAATCAAAATTCCGCTTGTCTTGGTCTCATGGTGATCTTGCATCCCATGTTGATACAATTCAAGACTCAAATATATCCATCGATGATGCTTTGCTTTCACCGCATATCTCATATATGTTCGGTGCTACCCACAAAAGTCTTCTTGTTTTGGTCTCATGGGATCTTGCATCTCATGTTGATACAATTCAAGAATAAAAATATGTTCTTTCTTGTTTTGGTCTCATGGTGATCTTGCATCCCATGTATATACAACTCAAGAGTAAAAATATGTTCCTTCTTGTTTTGGTCTCATGGGATCTTGCATCTCATGTTGATACAATTCAAGAACAAAATATGTCCATCTTGGTTTGGTCTCATGGTGATCTTGCATCCCATGTTGATACAAATCAAGGATAGAAATAGAAATAATGCTCACATATCTTCCATACAAGTTATAGTCTGGCTAGACTCCTAAATACATCAGTATAGGGTGTAAACTTGGTGCATGTGGCTATATGTTCATTAGTCTCAAGAAGTAGCATCATACGCTCGGATTTTGTACTAGTGACAACTAAATATACATGACTTTTGCTCTTCATAGTTTAGGGTCATATATCTAGACTTCGAGAATTGTCATATACTTCATCATGTCCATGCAAAACATATATTGATATATACTTCTGCTTGGTTACACTACAAGCATACCATCTATGCTATGTGGTGATAATACAAGCAAGAAGAAGTCTCGATACTTCATTTGGTTATGCTACACATGGGCACGATGTTGCTACATGATGTTAGTACTAATAAAAGTGAAGTGAAACTTTATAAAAAATATTCTCATGCACTTGAGATTCAAACCCATATAAATATTTGACTAGATTCACTTAGTCGCATAAGATAATCTCTCAGATATATTAAAATTAAACCATGCATTCCTTTCATATAGGTGCATGCATCTACAAAATTTAACTAGGGTCATAGCCTATGTTGATTGCACTAAACATAGCATAGTGCAATTGAATATGTCACTACCAAATTTCATATAGCCCCCGCATATGATGGCTCGGTGCAACGCTATATACGTTGCTATAAAGTAAACTAAATATCCCGCCATTTCAGGCATGCACACAGAAATCACATGCATGTCAAAATTAACTCATGAAAAGAGTTATGCCCCATATTGCACATACGCACGCTTAGCCCGGCTAGTTAACCATTAAATAGATCTTCATATGACTAAAAAGACAACCACTACATATTTGCGATGGTTAATGAACTAGGCATGAATGTGCTATATGAATGAACATTGTCAAATCATGAATGTTATGCAATGCATATGTTAGCATAGACGAAGTTCAAGGCTCCCAGAGTACGCCGACGTCGAAGACAGCGAGGAGGATTTTTATTTCTACATTTTGTAGTTTTCTTTTAATTCTACATTTTGTAGTACTCGTGTGTTGTGATGCTATGTAATAGATATGTTGGAATTCTTAATCAGGGGTTTTCTCTTCGGAGATGTAATTAACAGATTTTTATGTAAATGTAAGAGTTCTGGAAATAAAGTACCTGCAATGTTTGATTCTACTTTTATTTTATGCATTTAAATTTCACTTTGTATCAATGGCGTGGACGTGTATTTTCACGCCCGCCATTTTCCCGTCATCAAACTCACCTCGTGGTGATCCCATCGGCAATGACGACCTTGTCAGCGGTACGTGGAGGTGTGCAGGGGCAGATGGCGTGCGTGGGCGGCGGTGATGTGTGGAGGTGTGGAAAGGCAGGCCGCACGTGGGGCGGCGACGGCGCCTGGAGAGCAGGCGGCGTGCGTGGCCCGGCAGAGCCCTGGGGTTTGAACCGCCATACCTAGCGCCGCTCGTCCCAGCCCTGCCATGGGGTTTGACGCAGACGTACAGGCCAGGATTGAAGGCGGCGTCGGCTCCTCTCGGATCTCGACATCGGCGATTGCAGACCTCGGCGGCGGCTCCTCTCGGACCTTGGTGGCGGCGGCGGCGGATCCCCTCAGATCTCGGCGTCGGCCAAGGGCTCCGCTATGGCGGCTGGGCATCTTGGCGATCGAATGAGGAAACAGATCGAGGGGAGCCTCGGTGGCTGATTTTTTGGTTAAAATAGGGAAACAACATTTAAAATACATTTAAATAGAGAAACAATATAAGGAATTTTCTCATTGTGATACGTGATCACGTGAGGGCGTGGCTTCGACGGTTGTGTTTTTTCCTAGTGGAGCTAAGTATGGAAGGGGATCGGTGGGAGAAATAAATCGGAGAGGGAGGTGATCTGTTTGGACGGTGATTTCATGTATATGGTATTATTTCTGAATTCTTAATTACCAAATATTTACATGATTGAATTGAATCGACACCTGCCAAAGCAAGCACGAATAAATGGAATGAGTATCAGACGCGATTCGGTTTTAAGTGCTAAGAAGAAAAAATTAACGTGGGAGGGGTGGTGGGAGGTGAGACGAAAATTAACCGGACGAAAATTAACCAGACGAAAAAAAACCGTGGAGGCTATTCTATCAACTGAGACATTAGAAGTAAAGATGATTGGTTTGATGCCAAAAATTGTCATGTCAAAATTTGGCAAATGTTAAAGATTGACCAGTGATTGGTTGGTTACCATTTTCCATTTTGGCCAAGCTCACAAAAGTTGCCAAGATAAGTTGCCGAATCTTGGTAACTTATGATTTTAATTACCAAATGTTGCCTTGTCAAATGTTGCATTAAACCAATTAGCCTCATACTCCTCTGTTCCAAAATATACTAGTTAAATACCCGTGCGTGGCTACGGGCACAGGTTAATGAATCAATTAACAATGTCATCATTTTCTACCACGGCTTGATTTGGTGCCACCTAAATTTTGTCCTAATATTCTCCTGGTAGTATATATGTTCCAAAACAAAAAGGTGGAAAACAACTGTCCCAACTACAAATTAAGAGGATCAAATAAAATGGAAAGTTTACTCTTTGAGATCTTATACTATGTTCAGGTTACTTTATACATAGAAACATGGAAAAAGTTCAAAATAAACCTTGAACTTGTAGACGAGAGATAAATCGAACCCTGAACTTTGAATCCCGGAAATTGGCACTCTGAACTTGTCGATTCCGGTCTATTCTAAACCATGTGCCTGTTTTCCACGCCAGAAAAAGCCCCTACAAATTGTTACTCTCACGGACATCACTGACCCACTTTTAATATCTATCTTCAACCTTCTTTCTCCTTCCAATTTTTCTCTCTCGACCATCCTGTCGCCGGACATCAACACAGTTCCCCGTCTCTCGTGAAACCAGAGCCTGCGGCTGTACGGCTAGAAGGCACGGATGTAGGGCTCCTGGTTTTGGCATCTTTTTGGTCCACATGGCGCGGATGAGAGCAGCCGCCAGTCGCCGACCCAGCAACATCCCAGCAACAGAGGCACACAGCAGCCACGGGCCGTCGCGGCGCTTGCTCCCGACCACCGGCACACTGCATAGTCTAGCATGTCAGCCTCCTAGTGCTCCCAGCCTCCCACCAGTCCCAGAGCCGACCACCCATGACTCCACGAGTCGACCTAGCTAGCAGACCAGCTCCTTCTCTGAATCTGTATGGATATCTGCAAGCTGCATTTTTTATTTTTTGTGTGCTCTCAGGCCTGCCCAGCTCTTTCTTTGTATCTGCGTCACTGCCTTGCTTCTCAACCTAAATCCCCTTGACTTCTTGTTTCATCAGTGATGTCTCCTCTTCAATTCTGCTTAAGCAAACACATCTAAAGATGCCACTATGATTATCTAGAGCAATGGATCGGTGTGGATCTCATTCTACAAAAAGGCGATAGAGTAAGCGTTCTGATGTTCTATAAAAATTAAGGTTCATTTATTTGTACGGCAAATGAAACATATGCACAGAACCAAAAACTACAATAAACAGGTAGCTATGCTCACAAGCTTGTGACAGTAAATACATATCGATTATTTATCCAAAAGTCGATGGTGTTAAGAAACATGTTATATTGTGCAAAGACATACAGTGCCCACATATAATCTATGGCGCATATGTTACCAAATATTGTTGAGGTACAAATTTTATATACTGGAAACAAACCCTAGAAAAATAAACTCCTTTATCATGCACTCCATGGAAAAAAAACATATGACGAGGAGAATTACCCTCATAATAATAAACCTGAACACAAACGGTCTTAGTTATAGAAGTCAGCTAGAATTAGAAACCTTGGAGCTAATTAGTTAACAAATTAAATTTTCCCCGAGACAGTAACAAACCATGTAAAACTCCCAATACAAGTGCACTAATTACTTAAATTAGCACAAGGGTTTCAAAAAATCTCGCTTATTGACTCCGGCCCACATTGGAGCTGCGGAAGAGATCGACAGAATTGTTGGGCAGATCGATCTTGCTGCAGTTCGTCCACCGTGCAAACTGCAGGGGAAAAAGATGTTTCAGCTAGAACCAATATTTTTTACCTCATACAGACCGTGCACACTCTATTGATACAAAGCTGGCCCATCCGTCCTAAATCTTTCTGAACTTACAGTCTAGGTCAATATATAAACCCCATATGGTACTAAATATCTAACTATCCGGATTACTCTACAAACAATCTCAACTTGGAACCAGTATAATCTGAAAACTAGAAAATTCTCACCCACTCCAAGCCACACGACCTCTCTTCTTCTCACCCTCTGTCCTTTTTCAGATGCACTCATTCGTCATTTGGTGAAATGATGGACAAAATTGTATGAATAATCAATATATATACCTATTTTTTTTTTGCGGGGTAATATATATACCTAAATTCAACAGTAGCTACCATGGTCACGTACTTCCATCTTCTTTCCTATCCGAGTGGACACCCAATCAAGCTAGTTGATGGTGCTCCTCCTCAACTCGCGGTTGTGAATGGGAGAGAGGGGGTGTAGCCCGCGGCGACGGATATCGAAATATCTTGTCGAGGTCGAGGCAGTTGGGCCAGAGCATGTCATCGTCGTCACCGGTAGGTAGCATGTCGCCGTCGTCGCCGGGCTGGAGTTGAGCTCTAGACGGGGGCTGCAACACCCCGTCCCCACCATGGCGCGTGGTGTCTACAAAGGTAGCGCGGCCAAAGTGGTCTTCATCTCCGCGACATGCTCCACCTCGTTCTCCTCGCCGGCCCGTCGTACATGGCAACCAACGGCAGGAGAGGACCGGCAACGCTAGTTGGTGGTAGAGAGAGGTGGTGGGAGGAGACGAAGAGGAGGGCGTCCAACGAGGTGCTCGACAGCTATGGAAGGGAGGGCCGGATGGGAAGGTGGGGGTGCTCGGGTCGGGTGTAGACGAGAGATCTGGATCAGATCATGGAGAGTAGGGTGGGGAAAGGAGCGGGGAGGTGGGTCCAGACTCGGGATCAAATCGTGGCGATTTCCTTCGATCGACAGGGGTGATTTCCTTCTATCGATGGTAACGATACCAAACCAAACGAAACGACTATGAGAGACTATAGATTCGCCGGTATCGTTCAGGCGTGCGTCTTCAACAGCGACACACTGTGCTTCAAAAATTCTGTTTTGTATATGATTTTTTTTAACACAGTACAGACGCAAGAGCTTATATACACGCGCATACACTCACCGCTATGAACGCACACACGCACACCCTGCCCCTATGAGCACCCCCGAAAGACTGAGCCGGCATATCATCTTGAAATTTACAAAGTCACCGTAGGCACCTCGTCATCGACGGGAATGTCTCCTCCCACTGAATGCGCATCGTCGGAAATCCTGAAATAAATCCAGGAATAAATGCGAGCACCAGGATTTGAACCCTGGTGGGCTGGGGATACCACAGTCCCTCTAACCATCCAACCACAGGTTGGTTCGCGTATATGAAATTATTGATAGATTGATCTGTAGTAATCATAAAAGATTAGTTTCCGTCCAACAATGGAGGAAAAGCGTGGCCAGGGAAAGATCTGTTTTGAATATAGATAGATTGATTAGATTAGATAGATACATTAGGAAAGCTTGGTGAGGGATAGATTAGGAAAGCGTGGGTTTTTTTGTGGTGTTTTTCTCCCTGATTTTGGTGGGGATGGGATCGATAGATGGTGGAGGTATCATTCGAGGGGAGGTGACGAGACGAAACGACAACGGACTCTTCCATTAGGAGTAAAGATAAAGTATTGGATTTGTCCTAAGTCAATTTTTTTTAAGTTTGACCAAGTCTATAGAAAAAAATGCCAAAGCCTACAACATCAAATTAGTACTCCCTCCGTTCCAAAATAAGTGTCTCGGGCTTAGTACAATTTTGTACTAAAACTAGTACAAAGTTGAGACACTTATTTTGGGACGAAGGGAGTATCATTGTACTCTTCATATAATATACTTTCATGCTATGTATAATTTGGTCGTAGATATTAGCATATTTTTCTATATACTCGGTCAAACTTAAAGGAATTTGAGTTAGGACGAGCTAAAAACTTCATGAAACGAAGGGAGTACTCCATTATGCATGTTCGATTGTAGTAATGGCAACTCCTTCTCAGACAAAATGGGCAACAAAGACACCTAGAAAAAAATATGTATTCAGTTTGGAGAGCAACCTCAGTCTTGTATGATGTTGAGATTGATGAATCGGAAATGAATTGATTATGCGCTTGTGCTGATTCTATAAATCACATGTTCAGCCAAATGATGGTGAGTGAAGACAACAGTTTTTCTCTCTCTGAGCACGCATGAAGACGACATTTTTTTTTTTTTGAGTTGAGCATGAAGACGACATATGGACTATGAGAACTGAAAAACAAGGCCTCATTCTTCTTTTGTGAAAAAATTGGAGGCCCATGTTGAAAACTAGTAATACAGAGCCCAAGGATACAAACCAAACCAAACTAAAGGCCCAGTTAGGTCGGCCCAAATTAAGTAACACAGTCGACTCGGCCGGCGAAGGCGGTCGGCACTCTCCCCTCTCTGCTCGCCAGTCGCCGCCTCCGGCCTCGTTGCCATCCACCCGCTCCGGCCGCACGCCTGCACACCTCACCAGCGTCGCCTCGCGATTGGATTCGGTGAACCCAGTTTCCGCTCGCCACCTCCGATCTCGTCGCCGTTCATCCGTTCCGGCCGCACGCCTGCGCACCTCACCAGCGTTCGCCTCCGTGGTAACGACCCCTCCCTCTCCCCACGCCCATACCTTATCTACGCTCAAGCCCCATCTTTGAGACGTCACCAAGTGGATGATTCGCTGGCTTGGATCTAGTCTAGGTTTTAATTAGCTTGGGGAACCCTAGACGTGTGCGAGTGCAACGACACACGTACTAATTTCGTAGCCTCGTAATCATAGGCAAGGGAACTACGTGAGACACGAGATTGGTGAATAGTAGAATGAAAATCAAAGAAACAATCCCCACTTGATTCGTACCTGTAGTCTCTATGTGCATATTTGGGTGTTCTTGCTCGACTGATTACTGAGCAACATAATAAGCGTACTCTCCTGCTGTTGTTGCAGACAAAGTGTGACGCCTCAGTGATGCCGCCAAAGGTGTCCGTCGCCGCCTCCAACGATGGCGCACTGCCTGAAGACGTGTTGCGTCACATCCTCGTGCGCCTCCCCGCGAAGACAGTGTGCCTCTTCCGAGCGGTTTGCCGATCCTGGAGGTCCCTCCTCACAGATCCACTCTTCGTTGCAGCGCACAAGTCCAACCACCCTGGGCCACTAATCGTCACATGTAAGAGTGAGATGTTTGAAAGAGGCACCATTAACATTATGGACTTGTCTGGCCATGTCGTTAAGCAGATAGCCACCACCATGAAGGATGCCAGGATGGTGCGCACACGCCGCCTGGACC
This sequence comes from Thinopyrum elongatum, assembly GCA_011799875.1. Lineage (NCBI taxonomy): Eukaryota > Viridiplantae > Streptophyta > Magnoliopsida > Poales > Poaceae > Thinopyrum > Thinopyrum elongatum. Next base: position 145,360,721 of record CM022299.1, read on the forward strand.
TTATTTGTGTCACCGGATGTAAGGGCTGCCATGTGATCAACCCTGCCACGGGCGATACTTTTGCATTGCCCAGTTGCCGTGCAAAGGAGCATGCACATGTGCAACATTTCTTCCCAGAATCATTTGACTTTGGACAGGTTGTCACCACAGGAGAATACAAGGCCCTACGCTGTGTTAGCACCGATAATTCCGATCATGAGTCCAGCCCGATGCTCTGTGAGGTCATCACCCTTGATGATGGTCGCCATGCAAGATGGAGGGGCAAACAGGGCCCTCCGGCCCCTGTCACAAGTAACCGTAACAGAAGTATTGTTGTCAACGGAGTCGTTTATTTCTTGTTGGATTTTCTATACAAACGTTTCACATTTTCTGGGGTCCGTGTCAAACCGGGTAGCATGGCTTTGTTCAACCTTGAGACAGAGGAGTGGATGGGGATTGTCCAAGGTCCAACTCCAGTGTGCAGCTTTGTTAAGGACAGCAATGGCAGGTGCGGTTACTTTAGTCTATACTTGGAGCTATCACTGGTAAATTTGGATGGGTTCCTAGTCATGGCACACAATCCTGAATGTTGCTCTTTGGACTTATGGTTTTTGATGGATATTGAGAAATGTCTCTGGAATAAAAGATACAGCTTAGATTTCCAGCCTGAAAATCTCTTTGCTCAACCCTTGGAAATTCTAAATGACGGGAAGATAGTTCTCTCTGCACCAGGGTCGCTAAGACTATATAATCCAATTACCAAGACTTACATTGATTTTGGGATGAGAAATTCCACATCTGTTGGTACTTACACTGGAAGTCTGTTGTCTTCAGAGTGCACCTTCACTTCTGAGGTGAATGTTATCCTCATATGCTTGCAATTATTTATTTATGTATGTTGTCCTGTCCTAAGTATTATTTGCTTTTATTCTTGTATCGTAGAGATAATTTTCTAGGTGATGTGTTGCATATGATCTTGTTGCATGTAGGCAGTGTACTAATAATATCAGAGGATGTCGGCAGTGCATGTATCCATGGAGAGAAGAAATATCTGTAGCAGTAGAAATATCAGCGGACGTCGGCAAGGCTGGCTAGCTTAGTAGCTAAGGTACCTAGGTGTAGTAAATAAGATTGAGTTGTAACCAAGTACTACCTTCTAGCATTTGTGTACGTGGTACTGGCTAGCTTCTAGTGTGTGTGTACGTGGCTGTGCACGTGTTGCTCACAGCCAGCTTGTAGTCCCCTATAAAAGGGCATGCATCCATCTCTTGTAAACTCAAGCAATCAAGCTTCAAAGGTGTAGTAGTGTACGTGAGCTTCTCTAGTGCAAGTGTGTGTGTGCGCGCGCGCTTGTAGATTGCAGCTGCAGTGTCTTGTGTCTTCCTTTGCTCTCGAATAGCAGTGACCATGCAGAGCTGCTCTCTGATCCTCTTCGTTTGATCCTGGGAGAGCTAGCTACTCGGTAGTTTAGCTAACAATTGGCATCAGAGCTAGGTTATGACAAAGATGATGCCACGTGACACTACAGCAATGGTGCCCAGTGGATCAGGCAACCCGGCAATAGCAGCGGCAGCGGCAGGGAAGATTCCGTTCCCGCAACTGACAAGGACAAACTACGCAGCATGGGCGATGAGGATGAAGTACCTCTTGCGAGCACATGGTGCATGGGGTGTCGTTGATCGTGAGAGCTCGTCCAAGGAGGTTGATGAAAGCAAGGAGGAGCTAGCCATGACAATCATCTCACAGTCAATCGACGACGCGACGCTACTACGAGTTGCAGAAAAGGAGTCCGCGTCTGATGTGTGGGCGGCGCTACGCTCCATGCATGTGGGTGTTGAGCGCGTCCGAGAGTCAAGGATCCAGTCCTTGCGCTCTGAATTTGATAACCTCAAGATGGCTGATGGAGAGTCTGTGGATGATTTTGCGATGAAGTTCACGACACTCGTGGGGCATATTCGTGAACTCGGAGACCCGATGGAGGAGAAGTACGTGGTGAAGAAGTTGTTGCGAGCCGTCTCCAAGAAATTCATCCATGTTGCTTCATCGATTGCGCTGTTTAGTGATGTCAACAAGATGGCCATGGAGGAGGCCATTGGGTCACTTAAGGTGCATGAGGAGCTCCTGAAAGGGATGGAGCCGAGAGGTGTAGAAGAGCAACTTCTCATGACCAGAGGACACGACTCATCGCGAGGACGAGGTCGTGGTTGCGGTCGTGGCTATGGACGTGGTGGAGGACTCAAAGATAAAAGTGAGGTCGAGTGCTATAGCTGTCATGAGTATGGACATTTTTCATATGAGTGTCCAGAAAAGAAACACAAAGCACTCCTTGCTCATCGTGATGATGATGAGCCAACAGTCCTGTGAGAAAAGTTGAGGGGAGTGCACGCCTGACGGCGTGATGCCGTTAGGGACTGTGCACAGATGACAGTGGTGTGATGCCATTGTCATATGAAGTGTTGGTGTGAGGCCAACAACGTTGGTGGTGTGAGGCCATCATTAGAAGAGTCGGTGTGAGACCGACGCTGGTGGTGTGAGGCCATCATAGTGAGGAGTCAGTGTGATGATGGTGCGATGCCATTGTCACAAGAAGTATCGGTGTGATGCCGATAGTCGGTGCGATGCCGGCAAAACAGTGGTGTGATGCCATTTTGACAAGATGTCAGTGTGATGCTGACAAACAAAGCACTTGGTGTGACGTCAGTGCCAGTTTAGACGATGCGAAGCCATCATGAGAAGCCGTTGTTGAGGATGCAGGTGATCTGCATAAGTGAATTCAAGGAGCAACAAGATTAGGGGGGTGAATGTTGCATATAATCTTGTTGCATGTAGGCAGTGTACTAATAATATCAGAGGATGTCGGCAGTGCATGTATCCATGGAGAGAAGAAATATCTGTAGCAGTAGAAATATCAGCGGACGTCGGCAAGGCTGGCTAGCTTAGTAGCTAAGGTACCTAGGTGTAGTAAATAAGATTGAGTTGTAACCAAGTACTACCTTCTAGCATTTGTGTACGTGGTACTGGCTAGCTTCTAGTGTGTGTGTACGTGGCTGTGCACGTGTTGCTCACAGCCAGCTTGTAGTCCCTTATAAAAGGGCATGCATCCATCTCTTGTAAACTCAAGCAATCAAGCTTCAAAGGTGTAGTAGTGTACGTGAGCTTCTCTAGTGCAAGTGTGTGTGCGCGCGCGCTTGTAGATTGCAGCTGCAGTGTCTTGTGTCTTCCTTTGCTCTCGAATAGCAGTGACCATGCAGAGCTGCTCTCTGATCCTCTTCGTTTGATCCTGGGAGAGCTAGCTACTCGGTAGTTTAGCTAACATGATGTAAGGAACATTTAGGGATTATAAAGAATTGTAGGTGCATTTTTAGGAAAAGTAATTGTTGCAGTGTCATAGGTGTGATGCACAACATTAGCATATGAATTTCTCTATATCTGTGGTCATGTCTTCAATCAATTTCTCCTATCAAGCTGTGCAGTTTTGGGCAACTGCAGATTATGATCCCTTTCTTCTTTAGAATGGAAATTATTGTGGCGTTGTAATTTGGATTGCTGAAGCTATCTTAGGTTTTATTCAAAGGTCCACCAGTGAGAGAATATGACATGTAAGAAGTGTTCGTCTAGAGTTGTGTGTAAAAGCACTCTCAACACAAAAGAAAAAAAGTGAGGAAACTGAGGGTCTGATTCGCAATGGTCGCTACAAACATATTTACAGCATCAGTGTTCAGACTTGTCCAGTTTACTTTTGTGGCTGCACATTCTATGTTCATCTAGTTTGTGTACTTTCTTCTTCTCTAAATAGTTTGTCTACTCTTGTTCTTAGTGGCACATACACATACATATTTTGTCCAATGAATTTAAATAAACTGCCAGCAATGTTCGATTGGTAGATTGTCTACTCTACTGTTTTATGTCACATGTAGATTGGTAATGACATGTCAAGAATGTATGATGCTGATGTTGTGATTTTCATAAGATGCAGAATTTGTCCAAAGCTGTAGTTTTGTGGGAGGTTAACTCACTGGCAGTATATATATTGGGTTTGAGTGAAGATCTGATGCGTGCCTTTGTTCTTGCAGGCTGAACGTTGCACTACCTGTGGCTGCTATTTCACCCTCGAAGCCGGCCAACATGATGTAACCTGTCAAGCAAGTGTGTGTGCGCGCGCGCTTGTAGATTGCAGCTGCAGTGTCTTGTGTCTTCCTTTGCTCTCGAATAGCAGTGACCATGCAGAGCTGCTCCCTGATCCTCTTCGTTTGATCCTGGGAGAGCTAGCTACTCGGTAGTTTAGCTAACATGATGTAAGGAACATTTAGGGATTATAAAGAATTGTAGGTGCATTTTTAGGAAAAGTAATTGTTGCAGTGTCATAGGTGTGATGCACAACATTAGCATATGAATTTCTCTATATCTGTGGTCATGTCTTCAATCAATTTCTCCTATCAAGCTGTGCAGTTTTGGGCAACTGCAGATTATGATCCCTTTCTTCTTTAGAATGGAAATTATTGTGGCGTTGTAATTTGGATTGCTGAAGCTATCTTAGGTTTTATTCAAAGGTCCACCAGTGAGAGAATATGACATGTAAGAAGTGTTCGTCTAGAGTTGTGTGTAAAAGCACTCTCAACACAAAAGAAAAAAAGTGAGGAAACTGAGGGTCTGATTCGCAATGGTCGCTACAAACATATTTACAGCACCAGTGTTCAGACTTGTCCAGTTTACTTTTGTGGCTGCACATTCTATGTTCATCTAGTTTGTGTACTTTCTTCTTCTCTAAATAGTTTGTCTACTCTTTTTCTTAGTGGCACATACACAACATATTTTGTCCAATGAATTTAAAAACTGCCAGCAATGTTCGATTGGTAGATTGTCTACTCTACTGTTTTTGTCACTGTAGATTGGTAATGACATGTCAAGAATGTATGATGCTGATGTTGTGATTTTCATAAGATGCAGAATTTGTCCAAAGCTGTAGTTTTTGTGGGAGGTTAACTCACTGGCAGTATATATTGGGTTTGAGTGAAGATCTGATGCGTGCCTTTGTTCTTGCAGGCTGAACTTTGCACTACCTGTGGCTGCTATTTCACCCTCGAAGCCGGCCAACATGATGTAACCTGTCAAGCAAGTGTGTGTGCGCGCGCTTTGTAGATTGCACTGCAGTGTCTTGTGTCTTCCTTGCTCTCAATAGCATTGACCATGCAGAGCTGCTCCCTGATCCTCTTCGTTTGATCCTGGGAGAGCTAGCTACTCGGTAGTTTAGCTAACATGATGTAAGGAACATTTAGGGATTATAAGAATTGTAGGTGCATTTTTAGGAAAGTAATTGTTGCAGTGTCATAGGTGTATGCACAACATTAGCATATGAATTTCTCTATATCTGTGGTCATGTCTTCAATCAATTTCTCCTATCAAGCTGTGCAGTTTTGGCAACTGCAGATTATGATCCCTTCTTCTTTAGAATGGAAATTATTGTGGCGTTGTTTTGGATTGCTGAAGCTATCTAGGTTTTATTCAAAGGTCCACCAGTAGAGAATATGACATGTAAGAAGTGTTCGTCTAGAGTTGTGTGTAAAGCACTCTCAACACAAAAGAAAAAAGTGAGGAAACTGAGGGTCTGATTCGCAATGGTCGCTACAAACATATTTACAGCACCAGTGTTCAGACTTGTCCAGTTTACTTTTGGGCTGCACATTCATGTTTCATCTAGTTGTGTGTACTTTCTTCTTCTCTAAATTTTTTGTCTACTCTTGTTCTTAGTGCACATACACATACAATATTTGTCAATGAATTTAAATAAACTGCGCACATGTTCGATTGGTAGATTGTCTACTCTACTGTTTTATGTCACATGTAGATTGGTATGACATGTCAAGAATGTATGATGCTGATGTTGTGATTTTCATAAGATGCAGAATTTGTCCAAAGCTGTGTTTTGTGGGAGGTTAACTCACTGGCGTATATATATTGGGTTTGAGTGAAATCTGATGCGTGCCTTTGTTCTTGCAGGCTGAACGTTGCACTACCTGTGGCTGCTATTTCACCCTCGAAGCCGGCCAACATGATGTAACCTGTCAAGCAAGTGTGTGTGCGCGCGCGCTTGTAGATTGCAGCTGCAGTGTCTTGTGTCTTCCTTTGCTCTCGAATAGCAGTGCCCATGCAGAGCTGCTCCCTGATCCTCTTCGTTTGATCCTGGGAGAGCTAGCTACTCGGTAGTTTAGCTAACATGATGTAAGGAACATTTAGGGATTATAAAGAATTGTAGGTGCATTTTTAGGAAAAGTAATTGTTGCAGTGTCATAGGTGTGATGCACAACATTAGCATATGATTTTTCTCTATATCTGTGGTCATGTCTTCAATCAATTTCTCCTATCAAGCTGTGCAGTTTTGGGCAACTGCATTATGATCCCTTTCTTCTTTAGAATGGAAATTATTGTGGCGTTGTAATTTGGATGGCTGAAGCTATCTTAGGTTTTATTCAAAGGTCCACCAGTGAGAGAATATGACATGTAAGAAGTGTTCGTCTGAGTTGTGTGTAAAAGCCACTCTCAACACAAAAGAAAAAAAGTGAGGAAACTGAGGGTCTGATTCGCAATGGTCGCTACAAACTATTTACAGCACACCAGTGTTCAGACTTGTCCAGTTTACTTTTGTGGCTGCACATTCTATGTATCACTAGTTTGTGTACTTTCTTCTTCTCTAATTTTGTCTACTCTTGTTCTTAGTGGCACATACACATACATATTTTGTCCAATGAATTTAAATAAACTGCCAGCAATGTTCGATTGGTAGATTGTCTCCTCTACTGTTTTATGTCACATGTGATTGGTTGACATGTCAAGAATGTTGATGCTGATGTTGTGATTTTCATAAGATGCAGAATTTGTCCAAAGCTGTAGTTTTTGTGGGAGGTTAACTCACTGGCAGTATATATATTGGGTTTGAGTGAAGATCTGATGCGTGCCTTTGTTCTTGCAGGCTGAACGTTGCACTACCTGTGGCTGCTATTTCACCCTCGAAGCCGGCCAACATGATGTAACCTGTCAAGCAAGTGTGTGTGCGCGCGCGCTTGAAGATTGCGCTCTGCAGTGTCTTGTGTCTTCCTTTGCTCTCGAATAGCAGTGACCATGCAGAGCTGCTCCCTGATCCTCTTCGTTTGATCCTGGGAGAGCTAGCTACTCGGTAGTTTAGCTAACATGATGTAAGGGAAACATTTAGGGATTATAAAGAATTGTAGGTGCATTTTTAGGAAAAGTAATTGTTGCAGTGTCATAGGTGTGATGCACAAACATTAGCATATGAATTTCTTATATCTGTGGTCATGTCTTCAATCAATTTCTCCTATCAAGCTGTGCAGTTTTGGGCAACTGAGATTATGATCCCTTTCTTCTTTAGAATGGAAATTATTGTGGCGTTGTATTTGGATTGCTGAAGCTATCTTAGGTTTTATTCAAAGGCCACCAGTGAGAGAAATGACATGTAAGAAGTGTTCGTTAGAGTTGTGTGTAAAAGCACTCTCAACACAAAAGAAAAAAAGTGAGGAAACTGAGGGGCTGATTCGCAATGGTCGTACAAACATATTTACAGCACCAGTGTTCAGACTTGTCCAGTTTACTTTTGTGGCTGACCATTCTATGTTCATCTAGTTTGGGTACTTTCTTCTTCTCTAAATAGTTTGTCTACTCTTGTTCTTAGTGGCACATACACATACATATTTTGTCCAATGAATTTAAATAAACTGCCAGCAATGTTCGATTGGTAGATTGTCTACTCTACTGTTTTATGTCACATGTAGATTGGTAATGACATGTCAAGAATGTATGATGCTGATGTTGTGATTTTCATAAGATGCAGAATTTGTCCAAAGCTGTAGTTTTGTGGGAGGTTAACTCACTGGCAGTATATATATTGGGTTTGAGTGAAGATCTGATGCGTGCCTTTGTTCTTGCAGGCTGAACGTTGCACTACCTGTGGCTGCTATTTCACCCTCGAAGCCGGCCAACATGATGTAACCTGTCAAGATTGTATGTACTAGCAGGTGAAGGCGCGGCGACACGCCGCGCCCATGCAAGTGGCCTTGACTTATACATTTGTTATTGTTGTTTAAAAATTATAAGAACAATAAAGTACACATGTCGGATGGCTGGAAACATACAAGTGGTTGAACATTATGGGGTATATCTCATTGGCTAGATGTACAAATTTGCTAATGAGAAAAGAAAAGCCAGTGAAGTACATTAGTTTGTTTGTAGGCTAAGCTATCATAAGAAAATGTGAAACAAAAGATTGACATGCTAAAACAGTTGGATCATTTAGTAACACATATGGTTTGCCTCTCCAGTGGTGATAGCACATTCCTTTTTTTTCATTTACTTTGAAATGTTCAAATATCTACTCCGAAGTAGGAGGTCGGCCGTGGAAAAGAAGTATCCTATGCAATGGCGTCGAAAAGTAGCTATAGGTTCCCCTTCTCGTAGCATTTTCTAGATCTCAAATGGCTAAGCGTGATTTTTTTTCACATAAAAGACACCATAATCAGTGAATAGGGGCTTAGAAAACGATCCTTATATAATGTTATGCCATCAGGGTTTAATTCATAGATTTGGCACTGGTGCTCGTATTTTCCTGGATTTATTCCATGGCTTCCGGCGATGTGCGTTCAGTGGGGGGAGACGTTCCCGTCGACAACGAAAGCGTCGGCGATGACTTCGTCAATCTAAAAATGTTGCGTCGGCTCAGTATCAGGTATATACTCATAGGGGTAAGGTGTGCGTACGTGTTGCGTCGGCTCAGTATCAGGTATATACTCGTAGGGGTAAGGTGTGCGTGCGTGCGTTTGTAGGGGTGATTGTATGCACGTGTATGCTGGCATATGCATTGGATTGCGTTAAAAAAGGTAGCAAGCACAAAAGAAAAAACCAATACGTAGAGTGAACCGACATGTGGTTGGATGGTTAGGAGGACAGTGATATTTCCTACCCACCAGGGTTCAAGTCCCAGACTTGACATTCGTACTTGCATTTTTCTAGATTTATTATAGGCCTTCCGACGATGTGCGCTCAATGAGAGGAGACGTATCCGTCGACTATGTAAACGTATGTGGAGACTTCGTCAATCTAAAGATGATGTGGCAGCTCAATCTCTCGGAGGTGCTCATGTGGTAGGGTGTGTGTGCATGCGTTTATACGGATGAATGTATGTGTGTATGTGTGAGCGTATGCGTTTATACTGTGTTAAAAAACCAATACACAATCTGCACTCAATCTCAAGATGATGTGACGGCTCAGTCTCTCGGAGATGCTCATGTGGATATGATGTACGTGCATACATTCATATGTATGAGTGTATGTGTGTATGTATGACCGTATGGGTCTGTACTGTATTAAAAACCCAGTGTAATTTGTATTGTGTTAAGAAAAAAAGTACATATCCCCGCAAAAAAAAAGGAAAAAAAAAGTACATACCAAACTAAATGGAAAATCTGAACACGTGTCAACAGAAAAGACACTCTCGCCAATACACTTGAAACGAACTATAGCGCTGCTAGCTTAGCAGCTTTAATACAGTAGTATATGAAGTCATGTTTGCACGGCGGTGACCTTCCCGGGCATCTTTTCACTAATGGCCCGTATTGGCTTTATATGTACTAGATGACCTGTTGCGCCAATGGCGCAAAGGCCGACAGCAAGCCAAGTATTATAAGAGTGGTGATAGGAAAACTCAGACACAGATCGAAATAATGAGTACTTACTGTTGGTTATTGTTTCTGTTAATGATTACTGTTTCTTCTGGAACAGTCTGTGCTAAATGACAGTGCTATATCCCTTGAGTGGAAGGTGGATTATATGTAATGTACAGTTTAATAGATATACTTTTATCTCATTATATGGTATCATGATAGATCAAGAGGAAGTAATGACATTATTTGATACTAACATACATTGGTTTCATAAAGCACGTTGTAGTAGGATCAGTTTAAACATATAAAAATATTTGAACACCGATCTGCTGATAAGTAAGCAAAACTAAGCAACAAGACCAAATGATTGTGCGTGTATTGCCTTAGCTAATGTTTGGGAACTTGGTCTTGGAAGAGTAAAGTAAATAAATACAGGTGCATAGCTCTGTAAGGAAGAATATCAGCAGGCAAAAACAAAGATGCAAAATATCTTCTTTTTTCTTATTTTGTAGACATATCACCAAATAGGGGTCATCTGAATATAAGACACTTGCATAAAACGATAGGGAATAGATGCAGGTCGCATATATAATTTACATTGGTTTAACATGGCACAATGTATTCCATATTTATACATGATCAGAGAGCTGTTTGAAAAGGAAATAGGTTCCCAAGATGAAGCTATAAACACAGAGCTTCACATCTTATTTAAGTAACTCAGTAGACTAAACATAATAACCAGATTGGCTACTGCCAGAAAGAAGCAAGCTCTCATGGTGAAGCTGTACATATAGAGCTTCACATGCCGATTAGATAGCTCAATAGGCTGAATATGATGCTCATGGGGATCACACAGAGTGAGCTTGGTCATCATCCATGTCTTGATGATCATCTTCATCAGAACCTTCACCAGATAGATCAGACACTCATCATATGGGCATGTCATTTTGCTGCAGCGAGAGACATGTTGTGGTTGTAGTGTTTTGAAGCGCAACCACCACATCGCGAATCTCCAGAATGGCTTGCTTCAGATTACAAACAGAAACTGAGGCAGCAGGGTCCAAAGCAATGCCAGCAAGACCATGAATTTTGTTTGTTGCAGCACGCACTTCTTCCACATAGTCGCACGCCTCTCCAGTTATTTGTTTGATGGTTTTGTTGTGCTGTTTAATTTCTTCTGATTTTTCTAACAGCCTATCTGATACTCTTGCATATGCCTTTTTCTGTTGCTCTAGCTGATAATAGTTATAGTCAACAAGTACCTTCTTCTCTCTAGTTTCCATGTATTCGATGGCTAGATCGGCTGCACGATTCATTGGTTCTTCCCCATCCTCACATATAGGGCTTGACAGTGTAGCCTCGCATGCTATAGTGCGAGAACCTTCCTTTGTATGGTGGAATTGCATCTTTGATTTATATCCACCTTGCTCAAGCTTACGCACATGGTAAACTGGTTTAGGGAGCCAAGCTTCTCAAACATTGCTTCAGCCAGAGATTTGGTAGACAGCTCAACCAACTCCATGAAGATGACTTTCAAACGATAAACCCAGAGGGCTGTACAAGGTATAAATGAAGTGCTTATTAAGAATAATGACCAGTAAAATTTTAGCATGCATAGTTACTAACAATTTAACACAATGCTGTGAACATAAGTGCAGGAGTAAGAAATGAAATTCATTTAGGGATAGAACGGCATCTACTTACACAGGGGGGCAACTGGATCTTGATAGCCTAATTAATTAATGCTAAGCATGAAACGAATTACCCATACAAATATTCAGCATTTATTTGAGAAGAAATCAAGGCTAGTAAATGATTTGCCCTATTGGGATTACAAAACAATAGTTTTAGTTGGCATGCATCAGTACAACAAACATACTTAAAACCAGAAGGAGCAGGCTGGATCCAGAATAGAAAAGGATACCTTGGGGATTAGGCCAATGATTGTAGGAGATCGTGGTCAGTTTTGTCGAAGACGAAAACAGATCGAAGACCTAAGAAAAATAACCATGGTTAAACAAAATGGAAGGAGAATGAGAAAGAGATCTGGTGCGAGCTCACAAATGGCACACAGAGAGAGAGAGAGAGAGAGAGAGAGAGAGAAGATGAGCTCACTGAAGAAGGGGGATAAGGTTATTGAGAAGGCCGCTGGCCCAAAGAAGAATGGGCCTATGTTTTTTTTTTATCTGTGAAACTGTAATAACTGATACATAGTTCTAAGGGGGTTTACATAAGCTAAAAAGGAATTAGGGAACAAACAAAAACAAGATACTCTTACATTGCATTGAAAATTATTCTGTAGGACCAAATATAAGATTTGCAACTCCAGTTTCTTTTCATAAAGAATAACTGGTATTAGTAAAACTACTGTAGTTTCTTTTCTGGCCCATGCACAATGGTTTCAAAATGCAGATTATTTTCATGTTAATCCAGATAAATATCAAAGTCACTGGCTATTTTTATTAAGAGTTGAGCTAATCATTTTAATCTCCGTGAGTTGTTTCCCCTTAAATTTAAAAGCATCTTAATGTACAACGACAGAAATAAAACAATTAAGTGCAACCAATAGCTAAAGAGGCAATCGCTGAAATCAGTTTGTTTCCTCAACACTAAACAGTCAAATAAGAGAAAGATGGGAAAAGTCCAGTGATAATTATAGTAGGTATTTTATAAAAAACAATCTGTCTGCTCTGTATCGAACACTGAAATGAAGTGTCAATTATAAAATTTGTATTCCAATTGAAATTGAAAGAAGGACCAAAAAATCATCCAGTTCTATTTAGCCTGTATCTGCATGATCCATTGAAGAAGCCAATAAACAGTATAGGAACCAGTCACTTAAGAAGAGGATGGGACCAACGAAGAGAAAATCTAACACACTCCATTTGGATAGGAAGTTAAGAAGAAGAGCTAACAAAGTAGCAAACCTAGTCGGGAGACTAAAGGAGGGAAGCAAGGACATACACGAGGCGTTGGGCGAGCGAATACAGAAGAAAAGAATCAGCTGGAGCAGAAGGACGAAACAAGCTGCACGCACGACCATGAGCAGACAAGAGGAATAACAAAGCTAAAATGAAAAACGACTATATAACAGCACGTGCACACACAGGATAGCATGTAGCCAAAACAAAAAAGCACACACAGGTCATCGGATAGCAGCATACCCAGAAAATGCAAAAGGGCACACACATGATAGTATGCATACCCACAAAAGTAATAAGGATATTTCTTTCAAAACATAGACTGAGTTTTGAACAGCGGGCATGAATTTTCAGTGCTAAATTCTTGATCTTATTCACAGAACAAAACCTACAAACAAATAGTAATTTAACGAATGGCAGAGCCCAGATATGGTTAATATCATCGTAGAACTGCTTACTTTCTCCAGTCGTTTCGCCTACAGAGGAGAGCATATGGCAGTTAGCAGATGAAAAGCCAGCATTAGAAGAAAAAAATAGCTGACAACAATGTCATGGCATCGCCAAATAAATGCTACTTATGCATGAACGTCTGTAAAAGGGAGTAATGCAAAATCGCCTCTAGAACAACCCATAAGTATTAACGGTAAAATGAACTCTGAACCTGTACACACATGTTCAGTAGAGTACAAAAGACAGATGTAAAATAATAGAAAACTTGAATTTAAACCCCTAATTCAGTAGCAATAGACATCCAAGAAAACCTGAATTTAGATCCCTAATTGAGCAATAACACACATCTTCGTCATGAACTTTTTTGAGCTACACTACAGAAGTGAATTTCTTTGGGCTAGACTATAAAGGTGAACAATTTTTGCATGGTTCACCTGTGTTGGTGCAGAGTTCACAAATGAACATGTATGAGATTTAAATTCAAGTGACCAGAGAGGAGGGGGAAAGCTACATTTTGCATGGTTTCAGTAGCCATAAGAACTAACTCAGCACTAATCATTCCGTCAAAAAAAAATCTGCAGTAGCCAGGTATGCAGAACTTATGAACCAAAGATAGCAGCGAGCGTCAAGCCGGCGACCATATGAACCAAAGATAGCAGCGAGCGTCAAGCCAGCGACCATATGAACCAAAGATAGCAGCGAGCATCCAGTAGACGAGCATATGAATTAAAGATATTCACTATATAAGCAGTACACTTTTCAGTATAGCCTGAGATTATTGTAGTAAAGGATGCATCTAGAATCTGGATCATACATTCATGTTTGCCCGCAGAAATAGGATAGGGGGCACACTGATAAAAATACATATTCAAGTGTTCGATTATAAATTCAGTAAAACCAGCCACCACGGGCAGGATGGCTGAACAACCAAAAAAACATAGTACAACACGATCTAATCTAAGCAAGATCATGTATTATACAAAGGAACCAATAATCTAACACAAGGAGAAGTGAAAAAAACAGACCAACCCATGCAGGCATTTTACCGAGCAGGTGAAGAGCATGGAGCGAAACTCACCTTGGAACAAACGGTGCGGCCAGGCGTACGGAACAGGCAGAAGCAGGAAACCAGCAGCGATTTCATGAACAACAAGAAAACACGAAGAGGAAGGCAAAAACAAATCAGCGCTTGAAGAACAAAATCGATCCGTTGGAAGGGGAGGCACATCTCCTAACCGAACGCAAAATCAGCGGCCACAGCGAGGAAATTCATTGCTTTCTGGCAAGCAGGCAGCGAGCAAGATGATGGCGGGCGAGGACGGTGTCGGACGAAGAGGCGGAGACTGGGCGAAGTGAGGCTTGCCGGGAAAGGAGCGAAGCAGACCAGGAAGGTAAAGGAGGGAGAGGCGTGCGCCTCCCATGCCAGCAACAGTAGAAGCATCACATAGCAGATCTAATATAACCAGCCGCTAAACAGACCCAACCGAACGCAAGAAACAGCTAACAACGCGAGGAACCTAGCTCGACATTTCATCGAACAGGTGACAGGAAGAAGCTCACCTTGAAAAAACAGACCAAGCAGACGCACAGGCGCACGGCAAAGCAGACGCAGCTACCCTACAAAGAAAGCAAAAGAAACAAGCAACAACAGATCAGTGACAATGCTCGCAGTGGAAGCCGTAGAAGAAGTAAATCGAGCAGGTGGAAGAAGCTCACCCTAACCGAACGCAGCAGTAGCAGCAGCGCGAGGAGCCATGAGGAAACAAGCGACAACCAGGCAACGAGCAAGGCGATGGCAATCGATGGCGAGCGACGACGACGAGCGGACGAGGACGACAAAGTGGAGCCGGACAAACTGAACCGAGAGCGAGGAACACGAGGAGAGGAGAGGAGAAAAGGAGACCACGCCCCCCGTCAGCAACAGTAAAGGCAGACGTTGTAATTCCTAAAGAAACCCAAAGGGAAAAGAGCAACACCGCCGACAGACGGGGCCAAGCAGAAGAAGGGGCCACCTGCAGCGTCACAGGGGCAAGAAACTATGTGTAGCTGTTGGGGAACGTAGCATGCAATTTCAAAAAATTCCTACGCTCACGCAAGATCTATCTAGGAGATGCATTGCAACGAGAGGGGGAGAGTGTGTCCATGTACCCTCGTAGACCGAAAGCGGAAGCGTTAGCTTAACGCGATTGATGTAGTCGAACGTCTTCTCGATTCAACCGATCAAGCACCGAACGTACGGCGCCTCCGAGTTCTGCACACGTTTAGCTCGATGACGTCCCTCGAACTCTTGATCCAGCAAAGTGTCGAGGGAGAGTTTCGTCAGCACGATGGCGTGGTGACGGTGATGGTGAAGTGATCCGCGCAGGGCTTCGCCTAAGCACTACGACAATATGACCGGAGGAGTAAACGGTGGAGGGGGGCGCCGCACATGGGTAAGAACCATTGGTGTGTCATTGGAGGCGCCCCCCACCCCCGTATATAAAGGAGGGAGAGGGGAGGAGGCCGGCCTAGGGGCGCCCCAAGTGGGAGGAGTCCCACTTGGGCTCCTAGTAGGATTCGGCCCCCCTTTCCTTTTACCGGAAGGGGAAAGGGGGAAGGAGAGGGAGGAGGAGAAGGAAAGGGGGGCGCCGCCCCCTCCCCTTGTCCAATTCGGACTCCCTATGGGGGGGGCGCGGCCACCCCTTGTGGGCTGCCTAGCCTCCCTCCTATGGCCCATATGGCCCATATCTTTCCCCCGGGGGTTCCGGTAACCCCCCCCCCCCCCCCCCCCCCCCCCCCCCCCCCGGTACTCCGATACGTACCCGATACATTCCGAAACACTTCCGGTGTCCGAATACTATCGTACAATATATCAATATTTACCTCTCGATCATTTTGAGAGTCCTCGTCATGTCTGTGATCTCATCCGGGACTCCGAACAATCTTCGGTCACCAAAACACATAACTCATAATACAAATCGTCATCGAACGTTAAGCGTGCGGACCCTACGGGTTCCAGAACTATGTAGACATGACCGAGACACATCTCCGGTCAATAACCAATAGCGGAACCTGGATGCTCATGTTGGTTCCTACATATTCTACAAAGATCTTTATCGGTCAAACTGCAATGACAACATACGTCATTCCCTTTGTCATCGGTATGTTACTTGCCCGAGATTCGATCGTCGGTATCTCCATACCTAGTTCAATCTCGTTACCGGCAAGTCTCTTTACTCGTTCCGTAATGCATAATCCCGTAACTAACTCATTAGTCACATTGCTTGCAAGGCTTATCATGATGTGCATTACCGAGAGGGCCCAGAGATACCTCTCCGATACTTGGAGTGACAAATCCTAATCTCGATCTATGCCAACCCAACAAACACCTTCGAAGACACCTGTAGAGCATCTTTATAATCACCCAGTTATGTTGTGACGTTTGATAGCACACAAGGTGTTCCTCCGGTATTCGAGAGTTGCATAATCTCATAGTCAAAGGAATATGTATAAGTCATGAAGAAAGCAATAGCAATAAAACTTAATGATCATTATGCTAAGCTAACGGATGGGTCTTGTCCATCACATCATTCTCCTAATGATGTGATCCCATTCATCAAATGACAACACATGTCTATGGTTAAGAAACTTAACCATCTTTGATTAACGAGCTAGTCTAGTAGAGGCTTACTAGGGACACAGTGTTTTGTCTATGTATCCACACATGTATCAAGTTTCCGGTTAATACAATTCTAGCATGAATAATAAACATTTATCATGATGTAAGGAAATATAAAATAACAACTTTATTATTGCCTCTAGGGCATATTTCCTTCAGTCTCCCACTTGCACTAGAGTCAATAATCTAGTTCACATCGCCATGTGATTTAACACCAATAGTTCACATCTTCATGTGATTAACACCCATAGTTCACATCGCCATGTGACCAACACCCAAAGGGTTTACTAGAGTCAATAATCTAGTTCACATCGCTATGTGATTAACACCCAAAGAGTACTAAGGTGTGATCATGTTTCGCTTGTGAGAGAAGTTTAGTCAACGAGTCTGCCACATTCAGATCCGTATGTATTTTGCAAATTTCTATGTCTACAATGCTCTGCATGGAGCTACTCTAGCTAATTGCTCCCACTTTCAATATGTATCCAGATTGAGACTCAGAGTCATCCTGGATCGGTGTTAAAGCTTGCATTGACGTAACCCTTTACGACGAACTTTTTATTACCTCCATAACTGAGAAACATTTCCTTAGTCCTCTTAGGTAACTAAGGATAATTTTGACCGCTGTCCAGTGATCTACTCCTGGATCACTATTGTACCCCCTTGCCAAACTCATGGCAAGGTACACAATAGGTCTGGTACACAGCATGGCATACTTTATAGAACCTACGGCTGAGGCATAGGGAATGACTTTCATTCTCTCTCTATCTTCTGTCGTGGTCGGGTTTGAGTCTTACTCAATTTCACACATTGTAATACAGGCAAGAACCCCTTCTTGGACTGAACCATTTTGAACTTCTTCAAATATTATCAAGGTATGTGTTTTGTGAAAGTTTTATTAATCGTCTTGATCTATCCCTATAGATCTTGATGCTCAATATGTAAGCAGCTTCACCGAGGTCTTTCATTAAAAAATTCTTATTCAAGTATCCTTTTATGCTATCCAGAAATTCTATATCATTTCCAATCAGCAATATGTCATCCACATATAATATCAGAAATGCTACAGAGCTCCCACTCACTTTCTTGTAAATACAGGCTTCACCATAAGTCTGTATAAAACCATATGCTTTGATCACCTTATCAAAGCGTATATTCCGACTCCGAGATGCTTGCACCAGTCCATAGATGGATCGCTGGAGTTTGCACACTTTGTTAGCACCTTTAGGATTGACAAAACCTTTTGGTTGCATCATATACAACTCTTCTTTAAGAAATCCATTAAGGAATGCAGTTTTGACATCCATTTGCCAGATTTCATAAAATGCGGCAATTGCTAACATGATTCGGACAGACTTAAGCATCGCTACAAGTGAGAAAATCTCATCGTAGTCAACACCTTGAACTTGTCGAAAACCTTTTGCGACAATTCGAGCTTTGTAGATAGTAACACTACTATCAGCGTCCGCCTTCCTCTTGAAGATCCATTTATTTTCTATGGCTTGCCGATCATCGAGCAAATCCACCAAAGTCCACATTTTGTTCTCATACATGGATCCTGTCTCAGATTTCATGGCCTCAAGCCATCTGTCGGAATCTAGGCTCATCATAGCTTCTTCATAGTTCGTAGGTTTGCCTTGGTCTAGTAACATGACTTCCAGTACAGGATTCCTGTACCACTCTGGTGCGGATCGTGTTCTGGTTGACCTACGAGGTTCGGTGGTAACTTGATCTGAAGCTTCATGATCATCATCATTAGCTTCCTCTCTAGTTGGTGTAGGCATCACGGGAACAGATTTCTCTGATGAGCTACTTTCCAAATTGAGAGAAGGTACAATTACCTCATCAAGTTCTACTTTCCTCCCACTCACTTCTTTCGAGAGAAACTCCTTCTCTAGAAAGGATCCATTCTTAGCAACAAAGATCTTGCCTTCGGATCTGTGGTAGAAGGTGTACCCAACAGTTTCTTTTGGGTATCCTATGAAGATGCACTTCTTCGATTTGGGTTTGAGCTTATCAGGCTGAAGCCTTTTGACATAAGCATCGCATCCCCAAACTTTAAGAAACGACAACTTAGGTTTCTTGCCAAACCATAGTTCATACGGTGTCATCTCAACGGATTTAGACGGTGCCCTATTTAACGTGAATGTAGTTGTCTCTAATGCATAACCCCAAAACGATAGTGGTAAATCGGTAAGAGACATCATAGATCGCACCATATCTAATAAAGTACGGTTACGACGTTCGGACACACCATTACGCTGTGGTGTTCCAGGTGGCGTGAGTTGTGAAACTATTCCACATTGTTTTAAATGAAGCCCAAACTCGTAACTCAAATATTCGCCTCCGCAATCAGATCGTAGAAACTTTATTTTCTTGTTACGATGATTTTCTACTTCACTCTGAAATTCTTTGAACTTTTCAAATGTTTCAGACTTATGTTTCATCAAGTAGATATACCCATATCTGCTCAAATCATCTGTGAAGGTCAGAAAATAACGATACCCGCCGCGAGCTTCAACACTCATTGGACCGCATACATCGGTATGTATTATTTCCAATAAGTCATTGGCTCGCTCCATTGTCCCGAAGAACGGAGTTTTAGTCATCTTGCCCATGAGGCATGGTTCGCAAGTATCAAATGATTCATAATCAAATGATTCCAAAAGCCCATCTGCATGGAGTTTCTTCATGCGCTTTACACCAATATGACCTAAACGGCAGTGCCACAAGTATGTTGCACTATCATTATTAACTTTGCATCTTTTTGGCATCAATATTATGAATATGTGTATCACTACGATCGAGATTCAATAAACCATTCACATTGGGTGTATGACCATAGAAGGTTTTATTCATGTAAACAGAACAACAATTATTCTCTAACTTAAATGAATAACCGTATCACAATAAACATGATCCAATCATATTCATGCTCAACGCAAACACCAAATAACATTTATTTAGATCCAACACTAATCCGAACGTACAGGGAGTGTGCGATGGTGATCTTATCAACCTTGGAATCACTTCCAACACACATCGTCACCTCGTCATTAACTAGTCTCTGTTCATTTTGCAACTCCTGTTTCGAGTTACTAATCTTAGCAACTGAACCGGTATCAAATACCCAGGGGCTACTATGAACACTAGTAAAATACACATCAATAACATGTATATCAAATATACCTTTGTTCACTTTGCCATCCTTCTTATCCGCCAAATATTTGGGGCAGTTCCACTTCCAGTGACCATTTGTAACACCCGATGTCATTAGCCACAGTAATCACTTTTGATAATGACAAGTCAGCATGATTAATAGTGCATAATCATCATTTGCATCATATTGCATTTCAACTCCTAACTCAAAATTCAAATTAAATTAAAGTGAAAAATAAAAGTTGTTCAAATCAGAAACTAAAATGTTCATTAGATGACAAATATTCTAGAGACAATGCTAAAATTGAAACCAACATTTAATAAATTAATTAAGTAACTCTAACAGTGCCAAAACAGCAATATTTAATCCCATTTAGTTTTATAAAATTGCAAATGAAATGATATGAACTCAAAACCATTTTATGGCATTAGTAGATGATGCACTGGAGTTTTCTAACTAGTTCACATATTTTAGAAAACTAAACATGAGGCCACCCAATATTGCAAAAACAAAAACAGAAAAGAAAATGACAAAACAAAAATAAAACAAAAATAAAAAGAAAACCCCCAGGCCAACTGGGCCTAGCCCAGCTGGCCTCAGCCCACCAGGCCCACTCCCACCCCCTGGCCTATATGGCTCCCCCGAGCCACCGAAACCCTAGCCCACCCCCACATCCCCCTCTCGCTCGCTCCCCCCTCCCCCGATCCAGTTCTGGATTGGGATCGGGCCGACGCCCGTCGCCGCGCGCTCGCCGCCTCGTCCACCTCGCCGGACCGCGCCCCTCGCCTCCTCGCCGGACCGCTTCCCCGACCCCGTCGTCGACCACGTCCCCGCCCTCCTCCTTGACCCCCACTGCCACCCCCCTACAGCTAGTGGTGAGCTGCCGCGCCGGTCGCGCCTCCCTCTTCCCCTACTTTGCTCTCGTACTCCGCCGCGGTCGCCGCGCGCGCCGCGTGACCCGGCCACGCCCGCGCACCGCCGTGCCGCACCCGCGCGCCCCACGCTCGCCTGCGCCCTCGATGGCCTCCCCTGCTCCTGCTACTCCTCGCTGCTGCTCGCGCTGCGCTGCCGCCGCAGCCGCTGCCCGCCGTTGCCCACTGCAGCTGCTGCTGCAAAGCGCCGCCGTCGCTCGCACCGTCTGCTACGGCCTCGCCCGCCTCCGCCCGCGCTACTGCGGCCCCGCCCCGTGCCTGTCGTTGCACTACTGCCGCTGCCTGCTGCTGCTCCGGCCGGCGGGCCTCGCCGTGGCCGTGGCCTCGCCGTTGCTTCGGCCGGCGCCGCGCCCATGGCCAGTGCCCGGGCTCGCCCCTGGCCAGCGCCCGGGCTCGCCCCTGGCCGCGCCCGCGTGCCCGCTGTGGCCACATGGGCCACTGACGGCCGGCCCCACCCCCAGTGACTATGACACGTGGGGCCCAGCCCCACAGAATGGTTATAAAAAAAAGAAAATAAAAATGAATTAATAATTAATTAAGTTAATTAATTCTATTTAATTAAACTAATTAATTAGTTAGACTAATTAATCTGTAGTTAGATTAGTTAAACCCTAATTAAACTAAACTGACACTGATAGGTGGGACCCACATGTCAGTTTGACCCAGTCAACGCCCTGTTGACTGCTGACGTCATGATGATGTCAGCATACACTGTTCTGGATAATGTTGATTTAAAATAATTAAATAAATTTCAGAAAATGATTAAAATTTTAGAAAATCATATAAAATAATCCGTAACTCCGATGAAAATAATTTATATATGAAAGTTGCTCAGAATTTCGAGACGAGTCTGAATACGCCCTCTGTATTCCTGTCAGATGCCCTTAGCTATATGAACATGGAACTTTTAGACCGATTTCAGTAAATGAATAGTGCCCAACTTTAATTAAATAAATTCCTAAATTAACTAAATCATTTAGTTAGGCAGTAGAACACCCCAGCATATCATTTAGACATGTCATACATATTGTTTGCATTTTGCCGTGAATTTATTGTTTCTCTCCCCCTCCTCCCTCGATAGACGCCGAGACCAACGACGTTGCAGCCGGGTATGACTACGCTACAGACGAGCAGCCCGTTGACGATCCCTCTCTCTTGCCAGAGCAACCAGGCAAGCCCCCCGCCCTTGAGCATCCAGATATCACCCATTCCATTTCTCCTGCTTGCATTAGATTTTGCTACTGTTACTGTTTGTTCCTATTCTGATGCATAGCCTGCTTTTGTAATCTGTTTATTTCTACCTTACCTGCCTATGTTAAACTGCTTAGTACAGGTTGTTAGTGAACCATCAGTGACCCCACCATCTTACCCTTGTTGCCCCTGCTTGATCATCGACGACTCGATCAATGTGATCGTCGACCAGAGACCGACACATCACTTCACCCCCTTCGTTGTACGTCTCTGCATAGTTACCATCGAGTGCCGAGGGTGATACCTCGTAACGCACTCCTGATGAATACTCTGCAGTGTAGCTATTCGGTCGTGGTCATCGAGGGTGATTCCTCCTTCTCCACTTCCGATACGACTCTGTCGTGCAACCCCTCAGTGTGAACCTCGAGGGTGATGCCTCATACGTTCACCCTGATAATTTCATCGAGTGGAATCCTCCGAGGGTGATTCCTCGGGTTTCCCCCCTTGATGCTATGACCACACGGTTACTTTGACCTTTGTTATAAGCGGGTCAACCCTGATGGGTATCCGCAGGGGATCTATGATGTCGGGTGTGCCGGAAGGGCACTCGAGTGTGATATTGTGGCGGAGTTTCAGAAACTCTGATTGTCTCCGCGTGATACTAAATGAGCCTATTGGATTTGGGTGTTTGATCTGAGTGGGCCGACGTGCCCTATACGCACTACCACCACGCGGGATTATGGTTTATGGGGCCCTCTACATCGTACGTTCCTCCCGAAAGCTCTTCAGACGTCACGGTTCACCGTGCAGGCTGATTGTCGGGAATGGGCTGGATACTTCACTGACGAGTTCAGTGTCGCGCCTGCACCCCGGCCAGTCTCGCAATGCGCAGGGTGCCCAGGGCGATGGCCCAAGACCTCTGGGTGCATAGGTTAGTCCGGCGTGCTGACCTCTCTGCTGAGCCTAGGTAGGGCGTTGCTTCGTGTTGATCTTCCGAGGCCGGGCATTACCCAGCAAGTGTGTCCGACCAGAGTTGATCGAGCGTGTTGGGTAACAATAGTGCACCCCTGCAGGGAAGAATAATCTATCGATAGTCGGTCCTACGGTAAAGGACGCTCAGTTTGTATATCCCGATCTACTACTTGAACTGGATACTTGTTACTTAATTGAAGCTTCGGGATCGCTTTCTCGCAGGGAGTCGAGGAAGGATCTCTAGGCTTACTTCAACATGTTTGCTTAATAAAATGCTATTCTACTCTCTTCTATTGCTGCAAGATGGTGGCTCGTGAAGATGTTTGAAGATGCTAGTCTTCGATAGGACTAGGCCTTCTCTCTATTCTGGCATTTCTGCAGCCCTATCCACATATACAGCCTTTCCTCTTTGAAAATGTTGCATATGTAGTGTAGATCCTTGCTTGCTGAGTACTTCGGATGAGTACTCATGGTTGCTTTGTTACTTCTTTTTCCCCATATCCCACTTTGACGATACATCAGACGAAGGAGCCCCGAAGCCAGATGCCACCTCAGGAGCTTACTACTAGGAGGGTCCAGACGGTACTTACTACTGGATCGAGCTAGCTGACCAGGAGTAGGATCGGAGGCTCCCAGGCAGGAGGCCTATGCCTTTCGATCTAGAGTCGTTGTTTGTGCTAGCCTTCTTAAGGCAAAACTTGTCTAACTATGTATGTACTCAGATAATATTTGTATGACTGACTTATGTATTCGGATCCTCGTGATCCCTGGTCTGTAATATTGTGGATCTCTGTTTATTTGTGTTAGAGTTGTGTTGTGATATCTTCCCGTGAGTCCCTGATCTTGATCATACACGTTTGCGTGTATGATTAGTGTACGATTGAGTCTGGGGAGTCACACCATTTCCTTTGCAGTAGAAGCACTCAGTTTCAGGCTTGGGTCTAGCTTTGGGCTTCTTTACGGGAGTGGCAACTTGCTTGCCATTCTTCTTGAAATCCCCTTTCTTTCCCTTGCCTTTTTTCTTGAAACTAGTGGTCTTGTTAACCATCAACACTTGATGCTATTTCTTGATTTCTACCTTCGTCGATTTCCGCATCGCGAAGAGCTCGGGAATCATTTTTGTCATCCCTTGCATATTATAGTTCATCACGAAGTTCTAGTAACTTGGTGATAATGACTAGAGAACTCTGTCAATCATTATCTTATCTGGAAGATTAACTCCCACTTGATTCAAGCGATTGTAGTACCCAGACATTCTGAGCATATGCTCACTAGCTGAGCTATTCTCCTCCATCTTGTAGCCAAAGTACTTGTCAGAGGTCTCATACCTCTCGACACGGGCATGAGTCTGAAATACCAATTTCATCTCTTTGGAACATCTCATATGCTCCGTGGCGTTCAAAACATTTTTGAAGTCCCGGTTCTAAGCCGTAAAGCATGGCGCACTAAACTATCAAGTAGTCATCATATCGAGCTTGCCAAACGTTCATAACATCTGCATCTGCTACTGCAATAGGTCTGTCACCTAGCGGTGCATCAAGGACATAATTCTTCTGTGCAGCAATGAGGATAATCCTCAGATCACGGACCCAGTCCGCATCATTGCTACTATCATCTTTCGACTTAGTTTTCTCTAGGAACATATCAAAAATAAAATAGGGGAGCTATACGCGAGCTATTGATCTACAACATAGATAAGCAAATACTATCAGGACTAAGTTCATGATAAATTAAGTTCAATTAATCATATTACTTAAGAACTCCCACTTAGATTGACATCCCTCAAGTCATCTAAATGATACGTGATCCAAATCAACTAAACCATGTCCGATCATCACGTGAGATGGAGTAGTCATCAATGGTGAACATCTCTATGTTGATCATATCTACTATATGATTCACGTTCGACCTTTTGGTCTCCAGTGTTCCGAGGCCATGTCTGTACATGCTAGGTTCATCAAGTTTAACCCGAGTATTCCGCATGTGCAAAACTGTCTTGCACCCGTTGTATGTGAACGTAGAGCCTATCACACCCGATCATCACGTGGTGTCTCAGCACGACGAACTGTCGCAACGGTGCATACTCAGGGAGAACACTTATACCTTGAAATTTTAGTAAGGGATCATCTTATAATGCTACCGCCGTACTAAGCAAAATAAGATGCATATAAAAGATAAACATCACATGCAATCAAAATATGTGACATGATATGGCCATCATCATCTTGTGCCTTTGATCTCCATCTCCAAAGCACCATCATGATCTCCATCGTCACCGGCTTGACACCTTGATCTCCATCGTAGCGTCGTGGTCATCTCGCCAACTATTGCTTCTACAACTATCGCTAACGCATAGTGATAAAGTAAAGCAATTACATGGCGTTTGCATTTCATACAATAAAGCGACAACCATAAGGCTCCTGCCAGTTGCCGATAACTTTTACAAAACATGATCATCTCATACAACAACGTATATCACATCATGTCTTGACCATATCACATCACAACATGGCCTGCAAAAACAAGTTAGATGTCCTCTACTTTGTTGTTGCAAGTTTTACGTGGCTGCTACGGGCTTCTAGCAAGAACCGTTCTTACCTACGCATCAAAACCACAACGGTGTTTCGTCAAATTTGCTGTTTTAACCTTCAACAAGGACCGGCCGTAGTCAAATTCGATTTAACTAAAGTTGGAGAAACAGACACCCGCCAGCCACCTTTATGCAAAACTAGTTGCATGTCTGTCGGTGGAACCGGTCTCATGAACGTGGTCATGTAAGGTTGGTCCAGGCCGCTTCATCCAACAATACCGCCGAATCAAAATAAGACGTTGGTGGTAAGCAGTATGACTATCACCGCCCACAACTCTTTGTGTTCTACTCGTGCATATCATCTACGCATAAACCTGGCTTTGATACCACTATTGGGGAACGTAGCATGCAATTTCAAAAAAAATCCTACGCTCACGCAAGATCTATCTAGGAGATGCATAGCAACGAGAGGGGGAGAGTGTGTCCACGTACCCTCGTAGACCGAATGCGGAAGCGTTAGCTTAACGCGGTTGATGTAGTCGAACGTCTTCTCGATTCAACCGATCAAGCACCGAACGTACGGCGCCTCCGAGTTCTGCACACGTTCAGCTCGATGACGTCCGTCAAACTCTTGATCCAGCAAAGTGTCGAGGGAGAGTTTCGTCAGCACGATGGCGTGGTGACGGTGATGGTGAAGTGATCCGCGCAGGGCTTCGCCTAAGCACTACGACAATATGACCGGAGGAGTAAACGGTGGCGGGGGGCGCCGCACACGGCTAAGAACCATTGGTGTGTCCTTGGAGGCGCCCCCCGCCCCCATATATAAAGGAGGGAGAAGGGAGGAGGCCGGCCTAGGGGCGCCCCAAGTGGGAGGAGTCCCACTTGGGCTCCTAGTATGATTCGGCCCCCCCCCCTTTCCTTTTACCAGAAGGGGAAAGGGGGAAGGAGAGGGAGGAGGAGAAGGAAAGGGGGGCGCCGCCCCCTCCCCTTGTCCAATTCAGACTCCCTATGGGGGGGGGGGCGGCCACCCCTTGTGGGCTGCCTAGCCTCCCTCCTATGGCCCATCTGGCCCATATCTTTTCCCCCGGGGTTCCGGTAACCCCCCCCCCCGTATCCGAATACGTACCCGATACATTCCGAAACACTTCCGGTGTCCGAATACTATCGTCCAATATATCAATCTTTACCTCTCGACCATTTCGAGAGTCCTCGTCATGTCTGTGATCTTATCCGGGACTCCGAACAATCTTCGGTCACCAAAACACATAACTCATAATACAAATCGTCATCGAACGTTAAGCGTGCGGACCCTACGGGTTTGAGAACTATGTAGACATGACCGAGACACATCTCCGGTCAATAACCAACAGCGGAACCTGGATGCTCATATTGGTTCCTACATATTCTACGAAAATCTTTATCGGTCAAACCGCAATGACAACATACGCCATTCCCTTTGTCATCGGTATGTTACTTGCCCGAGATTCGATCGTCGGTATCTCCATACCTCGTTCAATCTCGTTACTGACAAGTCTCTTTACTCGTTCCGTAATGCATAATCCCGTAACTAACTCATTAGTCACATTGCTTGCAAGGCTTATCATGATGTGCATTACCGAGAGGGCCCAGAGATACCTCTCCGATACTTGGAGTGACAAATCCTAATCTCGATCTATGCCAACCCAACAAACACCTTCGGAGACACCTGTAGAGCATCTTTATAATCACCCAGTTATGTTGTGACATTTGATAGCACACAAGGTGTTCCTCCGGTATTCGGGAGTTGCATAATCTCATAGTCAAAGGAATATGTATAAGTCATGAAGAAAGCAATAGCAATAAAACTTAACGATCATTATGCTAAGCTAACGGATGGGTCTTGTCCATCACATCATTCTCCTAATGACGTGATCCCGTTCATCAAATGACAACACATGTCTATGGTTAGGAAACTTAACCATCTTTGATTAACGAGCTAGTCTAGTAGAGGCTTACTAGGGACACAGTGTTTTGTCTATGTATCCACACATGTATCAAGTTTCCGGTTAATACAATTCTAGCATGAATAATAAACATTTATCATGATGTAAGGAAATATAAAATAACAACTTTATTATTGCCTCTAGGGCATATTTCCTTCAGTAGCAACACAAAAAGGGGAAGACACCTCTTTACCCAGCGAGCAACAGTGGGCGGCCACGCCAGCAACCAATACCTGTGCACGGCTGGCCACCCAAGAGACCGGCATGTAGGTCCATCGCTTCTGAAACAGAGGGTTCGCAGCCCGGTGGGCACGAGGCCGGTAAAAAAAATTCCACACACCCCGCATTGGATGCTCTGCACCCCACGTTCGCCGCTGCACACGCTTTTTTTTATCTGGACACAAAAACGCATACATGCTCTGACTGCAAAGTGGCCCCGCGCGCAAGGGTGGCCCATACGTAATCGAACCAAACCCACCCAAACCCAAGCACAGCCGCCCAAGGTGCCTTTTTGGATGACCGGAACGCACGCGCACTACACCCACTGCAACCGCTGCAACGCTGGCCCCGCGCCCAGGGGTGGCCCAGTCGTCATTCACTCTAACCCGAACAGCCAATGTACAGGAAAATGGACGTCGGGATGTTTGACAGCAAGGTAAAAAGTACTAACCAGGTACAGAGCAGGGCAGAACGACCGGACCAGATTCATCACAAAGCTCAATAGCCTCATATAGGCGGGTAGCACACCAAGGTTTATATGTTCCACTAGTGGTTGGGGCGCCACCTTGTGGCGCCGCTTGCGAGGAAGTTGTGCACATGTTTTTATTAAAAAAAATAGACGGAGCCCTCGCCTCCATCTAGAAAAAAATAAAAAAAATCCTCACCTCTATCTAGAAAAAGAAGTAAAAATGAAAAGAAAAAAATTATCAATGCAACCTACCAGCAAGCGTCACTTTGCGTAGCCCTCCATGTAAAAAAATATGTGGGGTCATCACCTTCATCCAAAAAGAAAAAACATCTAAAAAAATCCCTCAACTCCATCTAAAAATAATATCCCAAAAGCTTTTTCACCATGGCCAACCAGCTTGTGCCACATGGCATAGTTGGTTGGCCGCCTTTCACGCGACCCTTAATGGGTTTAATGTGCACGGCGCTGCACACCATTTTTGCATTTGAAGGGCTGCCGGCGAACTGGGCATCCATTAGGCTGTCACCAATTACCAATGCCAATAGACAATTTCAAGTATGATCCAACAGATTGTGTTCTCAAATGTCAGCCTAGTTGGGTCTTAGAGAACACTGTTGCTAGTCTGTTTTCTTCTTCTTGATGAAGTTATGCAAGAAAATATGCTTTGACTGATCTTGTGATTTCCTGATGCAATGTCAATATGGCCTATTGCCTAACACGTGGGCCTAAAAAATAGTGGCACCACCTAGGGCCTGACACGTGGGCCCAATCGTCAGAAAGGGTGGTAGGAACCGGATCCCTACCAAGGCGTGCTCTCAGGTTGTAGGGGTGGAAGGAGGGATGGCGTGGAGGAAGGCATGGTCGCCGGCGCTGGGGCGCCGTCGTTGCGTGCGTGCGAGAGAGAGAGAGAGAGAGAGAGAGAGAGAGAGAGAGAGAGAGAGAGAGAGCGCGCAGGGAGCGGCGGCTAGGGTTAGGGTTCCCGGCTCCCTAAGGAAGCCGAGCAAATATGATTGCTTCTGCTTGATCTCAAAACGGGTCCTTACATGAGTTTATATAATCCTCCTAATAAGATAACTTGGCTAAGCCCCTAATAACGATAAGATAAACTGGGCCACAACTAACTGGGCTAAGCCCCTAATATGCCGGTCATAACATCTCTCCCCGCCTGCACAAACAGCTTGTCCTCGAGCTGGAAGGCGGGGAAGATCAACGGCCGCCAAACACCTCCGCGTCAACTGGGGCGGGCTGGTCGCCAAGCCCGGCGGCGGCGGGGTCCTCCTCAATGTAGTCCGTAGCCTCCAGGTAGAAGAGTCGTGGGTAGACGTGGCCCGGTACGTAGGGCTCATCGCAGTTGAAGCACAACCCTTGGCGGCGACGCTCGAGTTGCTCGGCCGGGGTGAGCCGGCGGAACGGGCATGCCGCAGCCGCGGCGAGGGGCACCGCGGAAGCCTGGGCAGGCCGACCCTGCGCGGGAACTTTCGGCCAGGGTGGCGGCCCAGCGGCCCGGGGCGGTGGCGCCTGCTGGATGGCCACCGCGCGGCGCTCGAACGCGCGGGCTTATTACATGGCCGTCTGGAGGTCCTGTGGCCCGCGCATCTCCACGTCCACGCGGATGTGGTCCGGTAGGCCGCCGACGAAGAGCTCAGCCCGCTGACGAGCCGAAACGCCGGGGGTATGGCACGCCAGTGCCTGGAAGCGGTCGGCGAAGTCTTGCACCGAGGTGAGGAACAGAAGGCGCCCAAGCTCCGCCAGACGGCTCCCGCGTATAGGCGGACCGAAGTGCAAGAGGCACAATCGCGGAAGCGCTCCCATGGTGGCATGCCGCCCTCGTCCTGTTCGAGGGCATAGTACCACGTCTACGCGGCTCCTCGGAGATGATACGAGGCGATCCAGGTGCGGTCGGACGCGAGCGTGCGCTGCCCCCTGAAAAATTGGTCGCATTGGTTGAGCAAATTCAGGAGGTCGACGGTGCCGTCGTAGGTCGCGAACTCCAGCTTGGAGAATCTCGGCGGCAGCTGGGCGTGGACGACGGGCGGGTGCGCCTCATCAGCACGGAACCGCGAGGATGACGGGGCCGAGTAGGCGGGCATCAGGGTGCCGCCCTGGAACAGGGGCCGGTCGACGCTGGCGAAGGGCTCGGCGGAGCCCGAGGACCCGCCAAACTGCATGGCCGGGTGCGTCGTCGGCGGGGGCAGCACGTGCGGCCCGACCGAGGCCGTCGTATAGACCGGCTCAAGGGACCCGATGAGCCAGGCCGGTAACGGAGACGGCGACGGGGGAAACCGGACCTGGTGGATGGGCACTCCCGGGGTCGTCGTCGGGATGCCCGGGCCCGCGGTCGCCGGTGGCGGCGGCTGCAGCTGTTGCTGCTGCTGTATGGTGGAGGCACCGGAGTTCGCCGCTGGTGGCGGCTGCCACGGCAGCTGCTGCATGATGGCGGCGACGGGGTCGCCGAGGATGGCGGCTGCCACGGCGGCTGCTGCGGCGACGGGGCGGTGGTGAAGGGCACAGGTGGCTGCGGTCCATAGGATCTCGCGAGGAACGTGTAGATGCCCGCGACCGCCTGGGTGAGATCCCGGATGGCAGCCGTCATCTCCTCCGGGGTGAAGACGACGTGGATGGGCGTGGCGGAGGTGACCGGCACCGGCAAGAGCGGGGCGCCGGCCGTGGTGGCCATCAAGGCGGTCGTCGCGGTCGGCAGCGGGAGGGTCGCCATCGGGGCGGTCGTCGCGGTTGGCAGCGGGAGGGTCGGGGTGGGCGGCGGCGAGGACATGATCGCACCGAAGCTACCTGATACCAAATTGGTAGGAACCGGATCCCTACCAGGGCGTGCTCTCAGGTTGTAGGGGTGGAAGGAGGGATGGCGTGGAGGAAGGCGTGGTCGCCGGCGCTGGGGCGCCGTCGTTGCGTGCGAGAGAGAGAGCGCAGGGAGCGGCGGCTAGGGTTAGGGTTCCCGGCTCCCTAAGAAAGCCGAGCAAATATGATTGCTTCTGCTTGATCTCAAAACTGGTTCTTACATGAGTTTATATAATCTTCCTAATAAGATAACTGGGCTAAGCCCCAAACAACAATAAGATAAACTGGGCCACAACTAACTGGGCTAAGCCCGTAATATGCCGGTCATAACAAGGGGTAGATTGGTAGATTTTGGATTAGTGTTGACAATTGTTTAAACCAGCTCCACTCCCACTCCACCCACTCCCTCCAAGCTCCAGCCATGGCATCGCGGACCACCAGCTCCTGCCTGATCTTCCTCCTGGCGCTCCTCCTCCCCCTCGCCGCGGTCGCCGTGCCGCGCAGACACCGCTTTCCGTCGCTCCAGCTCGCCCCGGTCAACGCCTCGGAGCCACCCACCACCTTCTTCGAGGTGGACCGCCCGATCCAGCCGCCGCGCGGCAGCGTCGGGCCCTGCTCCGCGCTGCTCCTCTCCGACTCCTTCGGCTACACCTACGGCCGTCCTCCGGCCACCGCCGCCTACGTGCCGCCCGAGTGCCTTGCCGCCGCGCGCGCCCGGGGCGGGTCGCTCGCGCTCGCGGTGCTCGAGTGGAGCGCCGACTGCCGCGGCCGCCAGTTCGACCGCATCTTCGGCGTCTGGCTCTCCGGCGCCGAGCTCCTCCGCAGCTGCACCGCCGAGCCGCGCCCCAACGGCATCCTCTGGTCGGTCTCCCGCGACGTCACGAGGTACGCGGCCCTTCTCTCCGAGCCTGGCGAGGTCGCGGTGTACCTCGGCAACATCGTCGACAGCACATACACCGGTGCCTACCACGCCAACCTCACGCTCCATCTTTACTTCCACCCCACAACGCCGTCACCGCCGCCGCCGCCGCACGCCGATTTGATCCTGCCCATCTCGAGAAGCCTGCCTCTGAACGATGGGCAGTGGTTCGCCATCCAGAATTCCGCCGATGTGCAGTCAAAGAAGCTCGCCATTCCGTCGAACACCTACAGGGCGATCCTTGAGGTGTTCGTTTCGTTCCACTCCAGTGATGAGTTCTGGTACACCAACCCTCCCAACGAGTACATTGAGGCCAACAATTTGTCCAGCGTCCCTGGCAATGGTGCGTTTAGGGAGGTTATTGTTAAAGTCGATGACCAGGTGGTCGGTGCTGTTTGGCCGTTCACTGTCATCTACACCGGCGGTGTCAACCCACTTCTCTGGCGGCCAATCACCGGCATTGGCTCATTCAACCTACCTACCTATGACATTGATATCACGCCATTCTTGGGCAAGCTCATGGACGGCAAGGAGCACAATTTTGGGTTTGCTGTGACCAATGCATTGGATATGTGGTACATTGATGCCAATTTACATCTGTGGTTGGATCACAAGAGCAAGAAGACAGTCGGGAGCTTGATCAGCTATGATGCAGCGTCGTCGGCAAATGTGGACTCGCAGTTCAGCGGGCTGGACGGGCGGTTCGTGACGAGCGCAAGCCGGCATGTCTCCGCCACCGGGTGGGTGGAATCGTCGCACGGAAAGGTCATGACAACTTTCTACCAGAGATTCAGCTACAAAAACAGCAATGTGTATAGCAAGAACGGCAGTGAGCAAGTGGTTAACCAAACGATCGACGCCAAGTCAGGTGTTTCCACCACAAACGGCGCTGGGCTGCTCTCGGAAGAAGTTCACCAGGTCTTCCCACTCTATCTTTTCTCTGGGACCTCAGACGAAGTGGGTGATGAGTACTCGCTGGTTTCGGCTGTCAAATTGAGCATCAATGAGAAGAGGGTCTCTGGTGCGGAGCAAGGCTTCTCCTACAGCTCTCTGCGGAATGCGCAGTCGGCACGCGGTAGTATGAGGGTGAAGGGGAATTTGGTGACTTCTGGGTCCGGTGAGAACCATCAGGTGTATAAATATGTGGGTACCGATGGATGCTACTCCAGAGATGTCAGCAGCAAGAACTACACTATCGTTTTCGACCACTCTGATCACTCGTGCTTAAAGGGATCACAAGTTAAAGACTCCAGATTCCCCTCCAGTTAGTTTAGACGATCCGTTGATCAAACTGTACTGCAAGTTAGAGAATAAGATCTGCATAGTTTATCCTGTGCCTCGTGTGGTAGGTAGAAATCTTGGAAATTTCAATTTAAACTCACTGTTTTCGAATGTATCAGCGACACTTTTAATTTGGTTTGAAATGATTCTGCTCCGCACAGGTTATGATTATCATTGACACTTTTACTACTTAATATAATCAAGCTTCTGGCATTATTACTGATTGCATTATTTTCTGCATGTTCACAAGCATCTGATCGGATCTCATTTTGGCCTTGCTGCGTCTGTTCCAATCACCAACTCAAAAGCTCGTTGCTGGAGAATGGAGAGCGATTTACTCGCACAAAAAAGAAGCCCTAGCCCCTCAAAAAGATCTCTCGAGTGACACCGGGAAGAACAAAGCGTGCTCACAAGATGGGTGTTGCAATATGCAGTGCTGGAGATGTTCTTCCAGTTCATTCATAAAAAAGATGTTCATATCTCCTGAGCAGTGGTGCAACGCTATGGGTGGAGGCGGAGGCAACTGATTGCTCACATTGGGAAACGAAGTGCTACTGCTCCATTGATGCAGTGGTTTTCCAGCCATGCTTCTTTCTTTCTGAGCCTTTCAAGTTCCTTTTGTACAGAACGAAACTTCTGTTTTTGCCGCACGTTCTTCGCTGATCTCACTGGGTTTTTTTTTTTTTTTGGTGACTGAGCTCACTGTTGTCTTCAGCAATTGAAACTTCCGCTGGAGACTTGGCTTTGTCAGTCGAAATTCCAGGCAGCACCAACTCATGCAGCGAAGGATGCTTATTTTTCCCCACACCACCTCGTAGCCCCCTTGGATTATGTCCTTCTGACTCTTGACTGCTAGGATTAAGGGTTTTTTTTTTTTTGAGGGAAACAGCAGGCCTCTTCTGCGTATTCTCATTGATTTTTTTAAATAAGTACAAAGTCTCTATACAGAAAAATGAAAGAAGTATCTATACAGCAGCAGGACTAACATCCTGCAAAAAAAGCCCTAGAAAAAAGCAAGAGGAAAAGATACATACAACATGTACAGGTTAACTACAGATAGTCATCTGAATGCATCGACCCAATCCTGGAAGCCTGCATATTCCTTTCTATAGCCCTGTGAGTAAGCCAGTGTACCTCTTCCTTGAAAGCTTTCCTGCAGGAGTATAACCTCTTTTTTTTCGAAAAAGAGGATGAACCCCGGCCTTATTATTAATTATTCATCAAGACATTACAAAGTAATACTCCCTCCGTCCCAAAATTATTGTCTTAAATTTGTCTAAATACGGATGTATCAAGTCATGTTTTAGTATTAGATACATCCGTATCTAGACGAATCTAAGACAAAAATTTTGGGACCGAGGGAGTACATCAATACATGCAGGAGTATAAGCTGGGAGTGCTGCCTTTGAAAATATAATTATTTCTTGTGATCCAAATTGCCCAAGAAGCCAGAATTGTTATACACCATGGATGATCTCAGGATCATCAAGCTCAAGTTTTGAGCCACTAAAAATAATAAGAAGAAGTAATCACACCTTATTGGATCTTGGTCTGATGAACCACCTATCTTCTTCTCTTGATCCTTTAGCACCTAGTGTTTGATCTGATGCTTAAATCACCACCAGCGGCTAATCTGGTAGTGTGTACTGCCCTTCCCAGTGCTGACAGTGCATGGCTTGATCGGTAGCCCTTATTCTTGAGTGTTCTTGAGAGTGAGAGAGAGAGAGAGAAGTGTATGTGAGCTGTGAGTGGCAGCAATTCCAGCAGCCGTAGCTACTTTCTTCTTCTCTCCTTTTCTTTATATTAATTGCACTGTGCACCAGGGGAACAGCCACCTGGTTGGATGTGGTGCTGCCCCCGATCAGGGCAGCTCACCAGCTACTGTAAGCACCGCCTACTGTAGCACTTAACTGTAGCAGATATTTTCCACTTAGACTTAATCCTTAATCTTTAATCTTAAGAACATAATAGCTACAGTTTAGACTTTAAGATCAAAATATCCAACATTCTCCCCCTTGATCGTAAGGCTAAACTCATAAGCCCACTTCTAAAATGAAAATGGCATACGAGATAAAAAGATTGCAACGGTCCTTTAGTACCGTAGAACCCAGTTACTACAATATACCACCTCATCTCGAAATGGAACTTCTTTAACTTAGGAGCTCCATGAACTTAATGCTTATTTGAAAATTTATGAGCTCATTCCTTTGTTGGAACTTATACAGAGTCAATAAAATACAATGGTCAATTAAGTACCATTGATCTAATTGACCACAGTACGTCATTCCATCGAAGAAACAAACCCCCTTAGGTTTATGGGGAGATGGTGTTACAATGGTCCCAAGAGTGTAGTTTCTCTTCATATATTCTTGTGCATATCCTTATGCGCGCGCTTTTGAAAAAGAAGAGAAATATATTTTGTTTCCAGAATCATCATTTTGTCCCTTAATAATAAGCTGCCATTTAGTCTTTATGCCAGCTCTTTAAATATGATGCTTAGCTTCAATATCTTTAGCATAACACTTAAGCATCAAGACATTAACCTCATGTAATGCTCAACACTTATGCCTTAGATTTAATACTTATTTGTTGAGCCTTAAAGCTTAATTCATCAAGGCCTTGAACATGTTTGATTCTAGAATTAATCTTTCACAATGTCATAGGTCTGACAGGTACCTATAGACATGTTACTCGAATAATCTGCACTCTTACATAATTAGTTCCGGGATGAATTTCTGAAGAAAACTCCTTATTCTTAAATTTATATGGATCAGGGACATGAATCCATATCTTAAGTACTTAGGGAATTAAGAGCATGCCACAACTTTAGTTTGCATCCTTGACGATGCCTTAAGAAAATTGGGTAAAGCCACTCCACAATATGGCTCCCCCGCAAGGGTGAAACTTTTGTGGATAAAACTTTCGTAAATTCACACCTTGCCAAATACCTTAGCGGTCCACAACTTGGTGGTTACCGTATATATTTAAAACATAAGCATGCAATCCCCTAGTGTGATTTACCACACACATCATTACTTTAGTGCTTATGCCTACAAGGCAAAGCTTTTCTCATAATATTCCAGGAGTCCAGTCCTGGACTTTTGTCTGCCAGTTATCCCGGTCTCAAAACTTAAAGGGCGCATAATAACTTAAGCATTAGTAACAACATAAGGAAAACTTATCGCCCTTGAGGGAGTAGACATAAAACTTTAGAATGAACTTCAATACTCCCCTTTATGGACCAATCTCAGTGAATTTTTAATACATAAGGAACATCACCAAGATTGACTTAGTACCCTGAGGAAAAACCTCAGGGCTTATGCAATATCCCTATTGCTTATGATCAATACAATATTGACCAATCATAAATTCCTCATTAACATTATTTCTTATTGAGCTTTGCACCACTGATCATCATAATTAATTCTTTATTATACAAAAGGAAAACCTTTATGAAATTTCCATCTCTAAAATCTTAAGTTTGGTGACCATATGTCACCTTTTCATAATTTATTCCCTCAAACTCCCATTTGCATTTAAATTTCTTTCAGCAAGTCTTTCAGCAAGACGTGTTGCTTAAACTTTAATAGGAGCTTTTGCCACGGATTATCTTGGCAATCTGGGAATTAGGAATAGCTCCTTTAATAATGTCAACAGTGGAGCTCTTAATTGCCATAAAGCCCTTATAATTTAACTGCTCTCCCTTTAGTTTTTTCAACATCATACTCTGTTTCAGAGTATCATAATTTTCATCATCCTCCTTTGGTTCTTTAGGAGGATCATTATGGAGAGCATAATTAAATCTTTTATCTTGCTTAGAAGAAAACTTATGCAAGATTTATCACTTAATATGTCATAAACATTAGAAGGAACACAATGGCTAATCATATGGCATTAACATTAAAAGGGCAATTTAATTGTTCCTTATCACCATAATCATCATGCACTGAGGTAATAACAATAATAATAATACCTTTAAGAGATGGAAATTCAAAATGAAAACTTAAGAAAGTTTTACTAGAAGGGGTACATAATGAATGCTCAACTTTTATTTATAAATTCAACTTGAATTTCTTCAAGACATAAGAATCATAATATAACCACAAAATTTCATAAAAGTGGGATAAAAACATACCTGGAAGTTCAACTGCTCCCCCTCGAAATGTGGACGGAGCTATTGCTCAACATTTCGACGAACTTCCATAATGAATATTCCACTTTCAGAGGAGAAGACTTATAGAAATAACATAAGTCACATTATAGGAATGGAGGATACAGGACTTCATTGTGTGCTAATGGAAAACTTCCATCAGCTTTAACATTAGCCTCCAGTCCAACTTTAAATTTTCTCCTCAAAACAATCTTCGTCCATGAGGTCATAGTAATATCATACTTACAGTATCCGATTTTCTTGTGGATACAAATTCTTTTAAGCTTACTTCTAATCCACTTTATAGACTTTATTGTAAATAACATAATAAAGTGGATTCAAAAGCTCCGTAAATTCATCATGTCTCAAAACCAAAATCTTGAGTATTCATAAGACCAAAATGATCTCATATGATCTTAAGGAGCTTTTAAGCTACTTCATTAATGTCAGAAATAACTTCATTATGACAGAACTAGGGAATTACTCCCCAGATCCTTACTGGCATACTCCCCCAGATTCTTCACTGGGTTTTGCTCCCTTAGATATTAATAAACAAGAAGCCTATCGGATTCTTGTTAATTCCTCAATAATCAAAGTTTCTTTGACGGGAGCCCATTTGATTTTCATTATGCATGACCTCATCAAAAATAATATACATAAGCTTAAATCATTACTTATGAGAAACATTAAATCAGCCGAAAAACATTATGGCTGAATTGAAAAACATTAGCAATAGGGATAAAATGCATGATCACAAATTTTGATAGTGATCATACAAAACATAATTCTTCATGTAAACATTAATCTTTAGGGAATGACACATGTATCCAATCAACTTTGGTCAGAATGAATTCACGTGTCACAACTTTATCCCAAAATAACATTAAGTCTCCAACTAAAATTTCTGTTTGATTCCACCTTAATTGGAGATGACTTAATGATCATGATAATGATCACAGAAGCTTACAACTTTAAGAATTAATTGATCTGGGAATTAATCAGATGATTTATGGCTATAGCTAAAACTTAATGAATTTATATGTATATATATATAGCCATGAATCATATCATCAATCAGAGGCACTTAATTGCGGAAGCATACAATTTAATTATAAGCATAAGTTTACAATAAGTTAATAATCAATTAATTGGTTTATATCCTTTATTCAATTCCCCAAAAGTACTTTAATATTTGTGGCCTATTTCAAAAAAATTGTCCAAAAGCCTTATGCACGAGAATTCTTTTCCCAGATCATAAACTTCTTTAGTCGATATGATCCACATCAGCTTTGGCCAGAAGTGTATCATAACAACAAAATTTTGTGATCAAGTATTCATTAATCAGCTTTGGCCAGAATAACAAATACCAGTCACACCTTATGGCCTCTTCAGACTTCTTTTACTGATCCGACTCACATCAGCTTTGGCCAGAAGTGAGCAAGAGCAGTAAAACATTTTGCAGTCAGATATTTGTCAACCAGCTTTGGCCAGGATGACAAACATCAATCACACTTAATTAAAATCATGTCTCTTTATTCTTCTTTTATTGAACCAGTCCACGTCAACTTTGGTCAGAAGTGGACAAGAACAATAAAATTTTGCAGTCATGTACCCACCAATCAGTTTTGGCCAGAATGGTAAATACAGACCACACTTCATTAATCAGAGACATTTAATACAATGGCCTTATTAAATATGCATGACTTAAGGACAAACTTCTTTAGCGGGCAATAATTTATGACAATCCATGGTTTGGTTAAATATGACCATGAAAAGTCAACATTAGGTATTCATTATGCCCAAAACTTAATCATTATTCAGATCAAAAGCCACTTAATTTCTTCAGATAAATCAACCATTAATAAAAAATTTGGGGAACATCATTAACATAAAAGGCCTCATTCAAAATAACACATTATATATTTTGAGCAACAATCTTTAGTTACTTTAGGGCTATAATCATAATTGACATAATTGCTCATAAAGAGCATCATAGCCCCATCTTAATTTGATTGCTCAAAATATTATTTAATTGAGGCCACATTAAATTAAAACTTAAAGCTCTTTAATAAGAAAATAATTAGGAAAACAGATTATAAGCTTAGATGGAATAACATTATTTTGTGATCAAGACATAATAATAATATGTCTTAAAGGCAATTCATAATAATGCATTATTGCCTTAGGAACAATTAAACATAATTCATAATAAATGAAGCCACAATTATATTGAAACATGATAATAAATGAAGCATAAGAATAATGTTTAATAGTAAAACAACATAATAAGATTGCATTAAAATAACTAAGCATGGCATAACATAACATATTAAAATATAACAGGAATTAAAAATTACCTAAAGAATTAGATTGCCAAAAATAACATAATAATTCATGCATCAAATTTAGCCCTTAAATTGCTCACCTTATTGCGTAAAATTCTGTCACTAGAAGGAAAAATGTTTGACATTTTTCCTAAATTATTTCTGCCCATAACAGAATCTTTTGCCCAGAAACATAAGTTTTTTTTCTGGGCAAACTTTTACCGCTGAGCTGGGCCAGCCGGTCCAGTCAGCTCCCCATGCTCCCCTCACCCGCTGCTGGCCTGGGCCACGAGCCCACGACAGCCTGCCAGTCCAGCTGCCGCTGGCTTGGTCAAAACGACCAGGCACAACGCAGCCTCCCCTAACCCTAATTTCATTCTCCCTCCCCCGATCCCCTTTCCCACGCCGCAGGGACGACGCGAGGTAGAGCGAAGTGACACGGTGGCGTGGCCTGCCACAGCGGAGGAGGGCGACGGCGCCAGTGTGCTCCTCTCGCCGGAGTCCCGTGCGGCTCTAGCCTGCGCGAGACCCCGTCGAGCGGCGCTTGCCGGCGCATTCCCGCACCGCAGCCACACGCGCGGGTGTTCCCACATGGCAGCGACGGCGAGTGGCGTTAGATCCTGCAAAGCGGCGAGCTCCGACGGCGACAAGCGCACGGAAGAGCAACAGCCGCCGGCTGGTACAGCGGACGGCCAAATCGCTTGGGCGCGAGCCCAACCGAGGTGGCCAACATAAGTGGGCGACCATGGCGACGCCACACAACGGCGGCGAGCTTTATAGCCCCCAAGGTGAGGGTCCGCTGCCCTTAATCCATCAGGATTAGGATTAGGGTTCCTTTAATTTGGTGATTTTAGGAACTAGGGTTTCGGCAATTGGGGATTTCATAAAGTTTCACTTCAATTGAATCAATCCCCATCTTAATTCATACTTAACCGAAACCATATCATTAAACAGGAGGGAATCATGAAATTGAACAGGCTAGAGCTTCGGATTTGAGGAAATCCTTTAGTGTTCAAGCTTAATTAATTCATTTCCTCTTTGATTCATGCATAAAACCGAAGCCACAAGCCCTATACTAGAGGAGAAATGGGGAATTCTAATATCTAGGGTTTCCATAAATTGGGAATTTTATATATAAAAGCATCAATCCCCACTTTAGATCATCATCAAATGAAACCCTTGAGCATCACTTTAATCTGTTAGGGCTTAATTCTTAAGATTTTAGGGCCAAATAGAATCAAGCTTTAAACCTTAGGAAGAATTGCTTGATCCCTTAACTTAAAGCAGCAGATCAAGATTGATCTGTCCCTCATAAGGCTTAGATAAATTCAGGCCATGCTCAAAACATAGAAAAGAGCTTGAATTTAATCATAAATTTGATTTAAACACAATAGATCAAATCTGTTCTGTTACTGAAAGGGCTAGTACTTTAGGAATTTAGGGCTGAATCAGATCAAGTCTTGCTTAACAGGAAGAACAGCTCAAAGTTAAACATGAACAAACTTCCTCAGGCTTGATCTATAACATAAAAGGGCTCAAACCTGAGCAAGAAGGCTCTGATACCATTGTTATACACCATGGATGATCTCAGGATCATCAAGCTCAAGTTTTGAGCCACTAAAAGTAATAAGAAGAAGCAATCACACCTTATTGGATCTTGGTCTGATGAACCACCTATCTTCTTCTCTTGATCCTTTACCACCTAGTGTTTGATCTGATGCTTAAATCACCACCAGCGGCTGATCTGGTAGTGTGTATTGCCCTTCCCAGTGCTGACAGTGCATGGCTTGATCGGTAGCCCTTATTCTTGAGTGTTCTTGAGAGTGAGAGAGAGAGAAGTGTATGTGAGCCGTGAGTGGCAGCAATTCCAGCAGCCATAGCTGCTTTCTTCTTCTTTCCTTTTCTTTATATTAACTGCACTGTGCACCAGGGGAACAGCCACCTGGTTGGATGTGGTGCTGCCCCCGATCAGGGCAGGTCACCAGCTACTGTAGGCACTGCTACTGTAGCACTTAACCGTAGCAGATATTCTCCACTTAGGTTTAATCCTTAATCTTTAATCTTAAGAACATAATAGCTACAGTTTAGACTTTAAGATCAAAATATCCAACAAGAATAATAAGCTCTAGAGAGAAGGGCATGCTAAGATTAAGCTTTTGCAAGCTACACTGAAATGGTGAAAAGACAGACCTGAAGGAGATCAAATGTTGAACGCTCAACCCCGAGAACTGGTTCAGACATCCGGGACAAGCCACCGCTGTGTCGTCTGTCCAAACGGACCCTGACATTTCTTCTACCTCGTCTCTTGTTTCTGCATCTCCATGGCACACCCTTAAATCCAAGGTCTGCATGTCGAGAGGCCTTCTGCTTTGCCATGTCACCTCACTAAGACTAATTAACAGATCATCCACGGTTCAGATGCATTAATTAGCCGCAGATGATATCTAGTACGAATTATTTCTTCGACACCTTGGATCTACGAATTTCGGCTACTAGCTGCTTCTGTGCATCCGTACATGGCGCCAAGAATTAATTAACCGCAGGCGTACCTTGTCTGTTTCAGATCGAATTAGCTGGTGATACCAAGAATATATTCTCCCATCTGCGGATCCTCGCTGTCCATCATTCCCTGCAACCTGAATGCCGAGATTGCCAGCGGGCAGCTTGCTTAGCCCGCGCCATGTTCC
This sequence comes from Thinopyrum elongatum, assembly GCA_011799875.1. NCBI lineage: Eukaryota > Viridiplantae > Streptophyta > Magnoliopsida > Poales > Poaceae > Thinopyrum > Thinopyrum elongatum. The sequence goes on from CM022299.1 coordinate 145,403,009, forward strand.
AAGCTTGCTGGACGCGACGGGCCACATTCCAAGCGTCTCCATATATACCTCCACATCAAGCAAGTCACTTAGATACTTAGATCCCCGTAATATACAAATGCGTACGTACAAGGCTGCCACTGGCGCTAGCTGATCGCTAGTACTTCCTCATCATCAGGTAGATCATGCAGCTAGCTGTTGCACTTGCAGTTCCTCTTTTTAGAGTTGACATATCTTGATTAGGCATCGCGTGTAGTAGGAGATGGCGGGAGGACGCGTGAACTTGGCAATGGTGTTCTTGATGGCTCTGCATGGGCTGCTGCCATCGTCCACCGACGCCGCCCTGCAGGACGGGTTCTACGGCACCGGCACCAACTGCACCGTCGACGTCGAGGCCGTCGTGCGGGGCGTCGTCGAGCAGCACGTCTCCCGGTCCGGCGACGGTGGCTCCGGCGCGGGGCTCATTCGCCTCCACTTCCATGATTGCTTCGTCAAGGTACGTAACGTAGGTGGGCTCAAGAAAATTGTGTATGTAGAAACTGATCTAGCAGCGCTCTGTTGATGCATCGCGATAGGGCTGTGATGGCTCCGTCCTCATTGATCCGAGCCCCGTCAACCCGGACCCCGAGAAGGCCTCGCCGGCGAACGGCGGCCTCCGCGGGATCGACGTGGTGGAGGAGGCCAAGAGGCAGCTGGAGGCCACGTGCCCCGGCACCGTGTCGTGCGCCGACATCCTCGCCTTCGCCGCCCGCGACGCGGCCTACGTCCTCAGCTCCGGGGCGATCAGCTACGACGTCCCCTCGGGCCGCCGCGACGGGCTCACCTCCGACGCGTCCGACGCCAGCCAGAGCCTGCCGCCGCCGTTCGCGCAGCTCGACGACCTCGTCCGCGCCTTCGCCTCCAAGGGCTTCGGCATTGACGAGCTCGTCGCGCTCTCCGGCGCGCACTCCATCGGCCGCGCGCACTGCTCGTCGTTCAGGGACCGGATCCACCCCGCCGTGCACGAGACCATGGACCCGAGCTACGGCGAGGACATGCGGTCGCGGTGCCCCGAGGACGCCGGGGCAGAGGAATGGGTCGCGCAGGACCAGGCGACGCCGGGGGACCTCGACGGCCGGTACTTCGAAAACGTGCTCGCCGGGAGGGTGCCCTTCAACTCGGACCGGGCGCTGATCGACGACGGCGAGACGAGGCGGATGGTGGAGGACAACGCGGGGAACCAAGGGGAGTGGGCGGCCAAGTTCGCTGCCGCCATGCGCAAGATGAGCGAGCTCACGGGCACCGGCGAGGGCGAGATCAGGGAGTTTTGCCACGTGACAAACAGAGGCTAGCGACTGGGGGAATCATCCATCACGTCAACTTGATCTTATTTGTAGCTTTTGTTTTCGTTTTTTTTCCGCGGAAACACTTGTATTACTCAATTAATGATGTCTTTACCATCATCAAGGGAAATACCCAAGACTTCATCGGGCCCAGATCCTAGCCAAGTCATAGTCCGCCCTTCCACTCGGGCAAACCTAGCTAAACTATCACTAGCTTTATTCTAAGCACGCGAGACAGGAGTAATACAAGTTTGTCTAAGACGAAATAACAATCTTATTTCATTTACCAAGGAGGCATAAACTGAGCGGTCAACTTCACCGGAAGATATCAAAGATACTGCCGTACTTGAGTCAGATTCAATTGCAACTGGCAAATCAGACCTTTGTATGGCGAGTGATAAACCTTCCATGATCCCACATAACTCAGCTTCAACCGCATCTCTATAGGAAAATAGCGATCTGCACGTCGAAAAGATGATCTTGCCCCCAGAGTCGCGAAGAATCATACCAGCACCAGCATCATCGTTTGCTACAAACGAGCCATCAGTGTTCAGTTTTACCCAGCCATGAACAGGCGGTCTCCATCTAAGTTCAGAGATCGGTCGCTGTGGGGGGATCGCCGCACCGCCTTGATGATCAAAAGATAAGAAACCCTTGCCTTTCATCGGGTCCATTTCTGAATTCATCTTGATACCTATTAGTTCATCCAAGTACCTCCTCAGAAAGCTCACAGAAGACTCCATGACCGGCGCTGGTTTATGATGCACGAGTTCATTACGAACATACCAGCTTCTCCAGAAGATGAGCAACACTTTACTACGATCAATCTCACATAAAGGATGAAGCGCATGAAGAAGCCATTCCTTACCGGTGGCCACGAAGGATTCAATTGCTGGTAAATTCCACACTTTTGCCATTTCTTTGTACAGATCTTGCTCTCGCTGGCATCTCAAGAATGGGTGGAAATTGTCTTCTACTTCCATTCCACAAACCGGACAGCCACTAACCAGGTCCAGACCAATTTTATTCTTGTTCTTCCAAGTTGGAAGGGCATCTGTCGCCAGTCGCCAAGCAAAATTGCGGATCGTCGGCGGCACTTCACACTTCCAAATGAGTTTCCAACAGCTTCTCCCTCCTGAGCTCGAGGTACTGGTAGAAGCTAAGCTTGCACTATGAGCTTCCTGGAAAGCAAACTGATATGCTGATTTGACAGTAAAAATTTCAAGTTTACCCGGTCCCCAAGCAATCACGTCCTTCTCCAATCTAGGCGATGCCCATATCTTCATGATCTCATTCACATCTGCACTCAAGAAATACTGCTGCAGTAGCTCTACCTTCCAAGACCCATTAGAATTTAAAAAGTCTGAAGCAAAACGAATACGGCATCGGCCCTGTAGCGATATTGGTTTGTACGAAAATGGCCTTTCCGATTGTCTCTCCAAACCCGGATACGCTTACCATTTCCCACCCTCCATATCAGCCCTTTCTTCAACAGATCAAGACCATGGCTGATAGCTTGCCATGACGATGATGCATTCCCTGTAAAGACCGTATCCTCCAACTTGCCATATGGATAATACTTTGCTTTAAGCACCTGGGCGCATAGACTCTCCGGTTTAGTTAATAGTCGCCATGCTTGACAAGCCAGCAAAGCTTGGTTAAACATCCGGAAGTCTCGAAAACCAATACCTCCTCTGTCTTTCGGTTGGAGAAGATGATCCCAACCTTTCCAATGCACTTTACGTTTGCCTTCCGCTGAACCCCAATAAAAATTCCTCACCATTCTCGTGAGGTCGTCACAAACAGAATACAGAAGTTTAAAAACACCCATAATATAAGTAGGCAAGGACTGGGCCACTGATTTAATTAACACCTCACGGCCAGGCTGAGCTAGCAAGCCGTCCCCCCACTGAATGAGGCGTTTTCTTAGACTTGCTTGGAGATTCTGGAATCTGCCCTTGGACATGCGGCCCTTCGGGGTCGGGAGGCCAAAATACTTCTCCTCAAACACCATACTAGTGACATTCAAAGCATCACGAACCTGAGCCTGGGCTGCAGTAGGACAGGCGCCACCAAAAAATAAGGAGCACTTGTTATAGTTTAGGTTCTGACATGTGGCCACACCATACACCTCCAATGCTGCCTTCACAATATTCGCTTGGGCTCTTGAGGCCTCGAAGAATAACAACGTATCATCAGCAAATAATAAGTGGGATGCACCCGGAGCTCTTCTACAAACTTTAACCGGAGTGATTTCGCCCATGGCCACCTTGTTCTTCAGAATAGTAGATAAACCATCCACCACAAACAGAAATAAAAGGGGTGAGAGTGGGTCACCTTGCCGAAGACCACGCGACGGTGCAAATGAATCTAAGAGGGTTCCGTTAAGTTTGACATAATATCTCACCAACGTGACACACGTCATTACCCAATCAATCCATCGATGAGAGAAACCCAGCTTTTGCATCACCTGCCTCAAGAAAACCCAATCCACTCGATCATATGCTTTTGACAGATCAAGTTTATATGCACAAAAACTCTTTGTAGGATCCTTCTCTTGTTTAATATAGTGAATACACTCAAAGGCCACCAGAGCATTGTCAGTAATCATCCTCCCTGGAATAAAAGAGCTTTGTTCTGGAGATATTAAGTTGTCTAACAGAGGCCTCAACCGGTTGACCAAGCATTTGGAAATAACCTTATATATAACATTACATAAACTGATGGGCCTATAGTCAGACATCTTTGTGGGGTTGGGGATCTTAGGAATAAGAACAATAGACGTGGAGTTTACCCCCTCGGGCATAATTCCCGTCCGAAAAAATCCTTAACCGCAGCAAGAACATCATCCTTGAGTGTACCCCAATTTCGCTAGAAAACCGGGCCGGAAAGCCGTCCGGACCCGGGGCCTTCAACGGGCCAATTCGGAAAAGAGCGTCCGCTATCTCCTTATCAGAGAAGGGTGCAACCAGTCTAGCATTGTCCTCCTTCGTCACCTTAGCCTCCACAATATCCAAGATTAGTGATGCATCCAGAGAGTGATCAACTGTAAAAATGTCATGAAAATAGTCATTCGCCAACTTACCCATCGTTTCACTGTCCGTATGCACCACCCCAATACTATATGTAAGTTCACGTATTTTATTCTTCCTTGCCCTTCAAACGGCCTTGCTCTGAAAGTACTTTGTGTTCCGGTCTCCTTCCTTCAACCATGTAATTCTTGACCGTTGGAGCCATAGCATTTCCTCTTGGTATAAAAGCTCATTCATCTTATCTATTATCATTCTAATTTCTGCTTTGTCTGCATTCATATGCATCAACTCTTCTAACTGGCTCCGGGACTTGGCTAGCTCTCTTCTTATGTTCCCAAACTTCTTACTCCATACTCCCAGGGAAGCCATAGTCTTTGAAAGAGCATCTCGCAGCTGTGCCAGATTTTGTACTCCACCAACTGCTGCCCAAGCCTCCTTAATAACCTCTGGCAATGCAGCATCCCTTTCCTAGAAGAGCTCGTACCTTCTAGTACTTTTCCCTGTCGGACCCGGGTCAGCCGAACCCTTCAGCAAGACGGCCACATGATCCGAGCAAGGTGATGGGATATGCGCGACAGAAGAGAACACAAACATGTTCCTCCATTCATTTGTCGCCACCGCTCTGTCCAACCTGACTTTGACATTGCTCGCCCCACTGCGTTTGTTGTCATATGTAAACGGCACTCCGACGAAGCCAGGGTCTACAAGCCCGCAAACTTCCAGTGCATCTCGGAAGGCCACCATCTGAGCTTGTGGTCTCGGCGTGACAGACATATGCTCAAAATCCCACATAACCTCATTAAAATTACCCACAACTAACCATGGCAAGTCGTTGACATTCCTCAGATTCTGTAATGTTGCCCACATGAGCGGTCTATCCTCAACTCGCGGCTCCCCATAAACACATGTTACTCTCCATTGTGCATCATCCCGATGGACTCGAACTAGTGCATCAATATACCTTTCATTCTTGTCCAACACATGTACATCATACGATTCATGCCAAAAAAGTGCCAAACCACCACTCATGCCATTGCTATCCACACCAGAAAACCCTTTCAGACCCAGTCGGCTCTGTAATCTTCTCAACTTTCCTTCTTTTTGCCTTGTCTCACATAAGAAAACCATAGTGGGGGAATGCGACTGGCAGAGAGTCGCTAGTTCTCAAACTGTCCGGGTATTCCCCCCTCCCCGGCAGTTCCAACTTAAGATATTCATTGGGCCCGGTGGTCCTCCAGCTCGGAGGCCGCCTCGTTTGACATGATCCTGTCAACACCATCATCGCCTTCACCTTGCTTCCTTCACTTTACTATTGGTACTTTCCCCGGGGTGGCATTAGGTAGACCCGCCTCCTGAGACTCATCTACACCCCCACTTTCAATCAAGAGCATCATATTTGACACCTTTCCAGCTAAGTTAGGTACCGCCTGACCTCTGACATTGATGGTGCCATCATCACTCACAAGCCTCTTTACGGGCGCCCCTGCCATCTTCTCCCATAACCACCAAATTACCATGTGATAGGTCCATATCATCCGTACCACGGTATTCCTCGCCCGCACCCTGGCCCCGCCCTGCACCCGACCTGCCCCCTCTGTCCCCCTTCCTCCATCTCCACTTCTACCCCCACGGAAGGTGCCATTGAAAGACCCACTCCCCCTTCCCGCACCAGACCTACCTCCTCCTCCTCTACCTCCTCTTGCTCCTCCTCCCACCGGTTCATTCGACCAATGCAGCCAGTCACCCCACTCACAAGTCGCCAGATCATGAATACCATCCCCACACTCCTCTACCACATGGCCCATACACCCACAATGGAAACAAAAGTCCGGCAACTTCTCATAGCTCACTGGTACCGTAAGGTGCTATACAAACGGTTTTTAACCCCTTTCCACGACGGCATTTGGAACCATCGCCAAGTGAGTGTGGGCAATAGGGGGGTCCTTCCCACACGACCCAGAAACCGTCGGGGATGGGCGAGCGGCTACTGACGATCGCCATAGAATAAACGTATGAGAAGCCGCCCCAGTCCCACACGTTACATCTCGATGTTACGTTTCTGATCAGAGAGACATCCCAAACGATTACGCCGCTATAGTCGTGTGAAAAAGGTGGACATCAACATTTAATCTGCCGATATGTTTGTGATAGGTATGTTATCGCACACGGTTCAAGAATGTAAAATGTGTGCGGTGCCTCTACTAACGCCAACGTGTCCATTTTCATAACTGTGTGCGATTGGTATTCCTATCACACACGCACACTGGTTTGAAACGTTTGTTGTATTACCATGAATCGCACACGCATATGAGACGAAACCGTGTGTGCGTCCGTCGGGCATCGCAAACGTTTCACGTCAAAGAACCGTCTGTTCTCTTTTTTTCATCGCACACGCTGTTTTCTTTCTAACCGCGTGCACATTATTTTATTCGCTCCTGTATATTTTTATTTTTGGCTGTAATTTATTATTCAAATTGGAAATTTTGAAATATGAAATGTGCAATTCAAATTCTCAGCACAATGGTTCAACAACGAATCCATAAATAAAATTGTCAGTACAATACGTTCAGTAATTACAGGATTAGACAGCAATTAACTATGATGAACCATAATATTTACAGGCAGTAAAGGTGAAGAGACAAGTGTAAATCATTTTGACTGCCGATGGTGTTGAAGAAGCGGAATGCCCATAATGTGCCTTCCTGCATGCCATAGGCACGAACAACTTTTGTCCAACCCCTTGTGACGATCGCCCGCCCATCCTTCACCGCCTTCAGGAAGACTTCTAGAGCATTATCATGGTAGTATGAATTATATACTTTAACTTTAGTTGCCTCCACTCCGGTCATGTAGTTTGCAAGGTAATCATCAGTAAATAGCTTCGGAAACCACTGAAAAGAGAAAAATATCAGATACTAAGGTCTAATAGAGTAACTTGTTGTGGGCAGGGGGAAAAGGCAACACATTACTTACCATCCTAAAGTTCACTGTTGTCTTGGACAAAGTGTAAATAAAGAGCTTAATTTCCATCACCCGTTTCTTTCGCCTAACAATCTTTCTTAGTTTCCTCATTTGACGCTTGTTCATGAATATCTCATTGCCCCATATGCAAAAGAGATCGAAGCATGGATCAGTACCGCTCATATATGTACCTACAAGCAACCAGTAAATGTTAGAAGCTAAACTGAGATTGCACAAATGATGTAAAATACAACTACCTACGTTCCTAAGTACAAGTATTTTTAGAGATTTCAATATGAACTACATTCGGATGTATATAGAATTATAGATATAGTTTAGATTAGAATCTAGATTCACTCATTTTGCTCCTTATGTAGCCTATATTGGAATCTCTAAAAATACTTATATTTAGGAATAGATGGTGTATAAGACATGGGATGCAGCTAACCTCGACAGCAAACAACAGCATCGCCCATTGTAGCCCTGTGTAAGTACATGGAATGCCAATGTTAACTACAACAGGGTTAACATCCACCAAAAATAGCAAATGGTAATAAAACGACAGCATCTGTAGTGATATGTTTATTGCAAAAGAGTAGCACGGTAGCAAAGGGACGGATTAAAAAATGGATACAACTGTTAATTGCAACAGGCTTAACAACATCCTAATTCATGTTTTGTAAGTTTGTAGCCATTGAAATACAACTGTTTAAAAATGGATACAACTGTTAATTGCAACATGCTTAATGGCCATTGAAACCGGTACTGATAAAAATGCAATTAGCAGAGTTAAACATCACAAGGCAGGTGCTGCCAGAGCAGATAATGGCCCAGTTGTCTATAAAAAGGTAGGGAAAATAACTAAAAAGATAATGGCCCAGGAGTGCAGCGATTCGGTGCCCAGGCTCATCTGCACCCGATTAGAAAAAAAATTAAAAAAAATACTAGAAAAATTCAAAAAATTCCAATTTTTTCTCCCATGGTAGAAAATTTATTGCGTGAGGTTCGCTCCAAATATTAGCTCATTTGGACATCTGAGTAACTCTCAGAAAAAAAGACAAATCGGGTCAAAACAATACATGAACAGTAAACTATTTTACAGACCTCGAATTTGTCTTTTTTGCCGAGAGTTGCTCAGTTGTCCAAATCATATGAAAATTGGGTCGGACCTCACGCACCAAATTGTCTACCATGGGAAAAAAATTAGAATTTTTTTATTTTTTCTAGTATTTGTTTTGAATTTTTTATTCAACACGGGTGCAGATGAGCCCGGGCTCAGAAAAGGATTTTTCAAACGTGTTAGACATGTTTACTACAACATGCTTAATACATCGACCGTACAAAACATAACCATTAATTGCAACTGGTATTGGTAAGATTGAACTGGTGAGTACATACTTGGTAAGTCCTGAGAGGTAGTTGCTGGGGCACTTCATCTTGGCCAGAGCCCGCCCAAAGTCAGCGGAGGCGAGTTGTTCCTCCGGGTCGAAGCATGGATCAGTGCCACTGCCATGTGTACCTACAGGCAACCAGTAAATGGTAGAAGTTAAACTGCAATTGCACAAATGATGTGAAATACTGTAAGACATGGGATGCAGCTAACCTCGACGGCAAACAACAGCATCGGCCGTTATGACCCTGCGTAAGTACATGGACAGGCATGTTAAGTACAACAGGGTTAGCATCCACCAAAAATAGCAAATGGGCAGCATCTCTAGTATATCTTCATTGCGGAGAGTAGCATGGTAGCAAAGGGACAGATTAAAAAATGGATACAACTGTTAATTGCAACAGGCTTAACAGCATCCTAAGTCATGTTTTGTAAGTTTGTAGCCATTGAAATAAAACTGTTTAAAAATGGATTCAACTCTTAATTGCAACAGGCTTAATAGCCATTGAAACCGGTACTGATTAAAATGTAATTGGCAGAGTTAAACATCACAAGGCAGGTGCTACCAGAGCAGAGAATGGCCCAGTTGTCTATAAAAAGGTAGGGAAAGTAGCTAAAACGTGTTAGGCATGTTTACTACAACATGCTTAATACATCGACCGTACAGAACATAGCCATTAATTGCAACTGGTATTGGTAAGATTGAACTGGTGGGTACATACTTGGTAAGTCCTGAGAGGTAGTTGCTGGGGCACTTCATCTTGGCCAGAGCCCGCCCAAAGTCAGCGGCGGCGGAGGCGAGTTGTTCTTCCGGGTCGAAGCGTGGATCAGTGCCACTGACATGTGTACCTACAGGCAACCAGTAAATGGTAGAAGTTAAACTGTAATTGCACAAATGATGTGAAATACTGTAAGACATGGGATGCAGCTAACCTCGACGGCAAACAACAACATCGGCCGTTATGACCCTGCGTAAGTACATGGACAGGCATGTTAAGTACAACAGGGTTAGCATCCACCAAAAATAGCAAATGGGCAGCATCTCTAGTGATATCCTGAGTCATGTATTGTAAGTTTGTTGCTGGTATTGGTGAAATTGAGCTGGACAGTTAATACTTGAACATCACACAGTGTGCAGTACTGAAATAAACAAGGCACGAACATGCTTAATACATCAACCGTACAAAACATAGCCATTGCAAGTGGTATTGGTAAGATTTAGCTGGTCAGATCATACCTGTTAAGTCCTGGGGGGTAGTCGCTGGGGCACTTCATCTAGGCCAGAGCCTGCACCATGTCGGCGGCGGCGGAGGCGAGGTGTTCCTCTGGGTCAACACGCACAGCGGCCATCGCGCCATGGACCGCCATCAGCTCCTCGACCTCCACGTGATATGTGGTTGGGCTTGCGCGGCGATGCTCTGGAGGTAGGGCGGTGGGGATTTGGAGGCATGAGGATGTTTCACAGGCACCATTTAAGCAATCAGGCCAGGGCCGTGATAGAGATCGGTGGGTTACCTAACTGGATCCGAGCAGAACGTAGATGTGGTTGAAGCTATGGTTGCGGCGGCGGCGGTTTGAGCGGCCGGTAGGGGGAGGCGCGGGGGGGGGGGGGGGAGATACTGAGGAAATTTGATGGGTTGAGGGATGTGGTTGGAGGAATAAATTCTGAAATCACGCGCCTAATGAAAATTTCGCTGCGAAACTTGAAACTTGGGCGGGGGAAACACACAACGCAGACGAAGCGCGTAAAATACTCGTGTGCGAGAAAACAGAAAATTGGCAGATCCCGTCTCCAAAAAAATGTACACGTGTAGTTGATTTTTTTCGGTCAATGATACGCCTGGTTTATTAGAAAACATCGCACAGGTAACTGACTTATGGATCATTAACGCAAAAAAAATGCACACATGTATGGCATAGAAACCGTGTGTTTGTGATCTTCTAATGATTAACGCAAAAAAACGCACACGGGCACACATGCTAATCAACGCTCAAATCCCTCAAAGGATGCTCTTACCGACATTGTACGTTAATACTACAAACTTAAAGTACTACTGGTAATTTGCTCTAATACTACAAACTTAAACTACTTCTCACATGCTGCCATTGGGGCATGCTGGCCAGACGCCGGCGTTCTCCTTCCCGGCCTTGTAGGCGGCATCCCACTGTGCTTCGATCTCCGCCAAGCTCTCCTCACCACGGCGTGCGGCCTCTTCTTTCTTGCGGTGGTGGGACTCTCTTTTCTTGACTGCTTTCTGCCTTTTCCGCTCCTTCTGTGCGGCTTTGGCCGCCTCTAGATCCACCGCCCATTCGGCCATGACAGCCTCAAAGTCCGCCCACGTAACTGTGTGGCCGCCGGCGGCGATGAACTCGGCACGGCGAGATGCCATCGCTTCCTTACCATGTGTGCGGTCGCAGGCGGCGAGGAACGCGGCGCGGCGGGATGCCATCGCTTCCTTACCAGTTACTGTGCGCCGCGGTGCCATGAACGACGCTTGGAGAGAGCTCTGGGACGGAGGGGCCGGGCAGCCGTACAGTGGAGTGGTATTTAAGAGCTCAACGACAAACGACAAAGGAAATTTGGCTTCCCTTACAATTTTTCTCGTTCATTATCGCACACGGTTCATCTCCGTCACTTCCGGAAACAGTGTGCGCTGAGCCTATTGTGTGTTGCGTTATGATTGGCCGGAACCCCAGCCACGCGGATCGCGCGTGTGCACCATAGGATGCGCCGCGATCGAACGGCAATCCACGTCCCTCACATCACACCCGTGCAGCTGTAGCTGGGTTGGATTTATATGCGCTAAATGCCTATAAAATGCACATAATCCCCTAAATATGGTAAATGAGCCCGGAAAAATGCCAAATTTGAACACGGTGGTTTGCAGGGTGTATGTTCGTCGTAGAAAAAAAACTCCATGGCAAAGAACGAAGAAAATTTGGATTCCCCTTCAATCTTGGTGATTTCCCTCTCGAAAGCATGGAACTTCCTCGGTGATGGTTCGATTTATGAAGGGCGTGCATGACGACATAAGCCAAACCTTCTCAAATTTTTACTAGGGCATGGTGAGGTCATACCATGGCACCATGCCAGGCGTCATGTTTTTAAGCATTTATTTCATTTTTTCTATAGTTGAAAACCCAATAAACAAACGTTTGGGGTTGACTATTGCCACACATTTCATCGAAATATCTATCCATTCCTTGTAAAAGGCATGAGAATTTACTAAATGGCACGAGCATGGTTTTCCAGGCCGTTCTTGTGCACCCTTTCATGCACCGATTGTTTGAACTTGAATTATGTGCATTAATGCCTAGAAAATGCACATAATCCCCTAAATATGGTAAATGAACCCGGAAAAGTGCCAAATTTGAACACGGTGATTTGCAGGGTGTATGTTCATCGTAGAAAAAAACTCATGGACAAAGGACAAAGGAAATTTGGATCCCCCTTCAATCTTGGTGATTTCCCCCTCGAAACCATGAAACTTCCTCGGTGATGGTTCGATTCATGAAAGGCGTGCATGACGACATAAGGAAAACATTCTCAAATTTTTACCAGGGCACGGTGAGGCCATACCATGGCACCACGCCAGGCCTCATGTTTACCAAGCATGTATTTCATTTTTGTATAGTTGTTAACCCAGTAAACGACGCGTTTATGGTTGACTATTGCCACACATTTCCTTGAAATATCTGCCCATTCCTTGTAAAAGGCATGAGAATGTACTAAATAGCACGAGCATGGTTTTCCAGACCATTCTTGTGCACCTTTTCATGCACCGATTGTTCGAATTTGATTTATGTGCATTAATGCCTAGAAAATGCAAATAATCCCCTAAATATGGCAAATGAGCCCGGAAAAATGTCAAATTTGAACACGTTGCATTTGAGGCAGTATGTTGATCATTGGAAAAAAACTGAATGACAAACTAGGACGGAAATTTGGATTCCCCTTCAATCTTGGTGATTTCCCTCTCGAAAGCATGGAACTTCCTCGGTGATGGTTCGATTTATGAAGGGCGTGCATGACTGTGACACCCTGGTTTTGACAACTTTTTTTTTTGAAATCTTTTTGGCTTTATTTGAATTCTGGATGGATTTTGAACCTTTTCAGTTGACTTTGGTTATTTGAATTCTGGATGGATTTTGAACCTTTTCAGTTGACTTTGGACTTGTGAATCTTTGAACCTCTTTCCCAAGTGACCCAGAAACCCTCATCACCTTGCCCAAAACCTCGCCACATCTCTCTTGGATCAAATTTCAATATTTAATCTTTTCCAAATAATTTATTTTCTTCTTTGGGAAACCATGACATCACTATGGGTTGTGAAGCAACCTATGGTTCTGATGATCGGAAAGATCCCAAATTTATGCCACACCTCCTCCTCATCATATAACCTCATAATCTTCAAAAATATTCCACTGCCTAATATAAAATTTTGGCCAAAATAATTATTCTCTCTCTGGCCAGAATTGTCCATTTGTGAAGCAACCTCTATTTTCCCAACTCAGAAAACTCCCAAATAAATTTCCTGAGATACCAGGGAACCTATCTAGCCACAATATTCAAAAATATCATCTAAGCCAAATACAACTTTTTAGCAACAAAACTTTGCTAAGATTCTGCTCATTCTGAACCTCTGTGAAGGAAGTACTAGCTAGAGGTACCCAATGGCCATGAAATTTTTATGGCATCTCATACACCCCAAATGACTCCCACACACCAAAATTCAGCTCCACCAGATCAACTATGTGAGTGAACCAAGCATATTTAGCTTTTGGACCAGAATGTGGTTTACACATGAACCTCATTCAAAACTGATCCAAACCCTTTCAAATTTTTCCAGTTTGTAGTTCTTTCAACCTAGGCCCCTCTAGACATTTACACTGGCTCTGTCTCCAGCTCATCTTTCCTCTAGATCCCTCTCAATATTTCTGTCAGAAACTTCAGTTGATGCTACCCTTCGAGCCAGCTTGAACCTAGCCAAACCAAGGGTGCAGGTGGCCAAAGAAGAATACCCCAGACATGGTGCACTGGACAAGGGAGGTCTCTAGACACCCTTGCCCGTGGTGAGCACGACACTGGCATGCTCAGGCGCGCGCTCTGCACCGCACCCGTGTCTGAAGTGATGCATCCCTGCCGCCCCGCGTGACCTAGCCTTGTCCAAGCACGCCGACGTCTTCCCCTCCTCCCACCTGGCCGTTCTGGATCGCTCCCCTCGCCGAAAACCTCCCCGACGGCCACCACGCACCCGGGCACTGTGCCGCCCGTGGCCGCGCCGCAACGCTGTAGCTCGTCGCTTTCCCCTGCTAGCCTCCACCTCGCCATTACTGCCTCTGCCCTCCTCCATCACTTCACCCGGCAAGCGGCCAGCCAGCGCGGCATCCTTGCGCCGGCGATGTGGCCCGAGTCCCGCCGTTTCTGGAGAGGTCGCCCGCGCTCGCCCCCGCCTATAAAAGGCCATGGCCAGCCCTGCCGAGCTCCTCACTCCACCTCACCACAGCACCACACAACCACCTCCAGAGCGCCCCAAGGAGGGCCGCGAGCTTGTCTCCCTCCGCTCCAGCAGAAGTTCCACCACCGATCCACTCCCGACACCAACTAGGCTCCGGCCAACCCCAGCCTTGTCCGACCCCACCGTTGAGCTCAGGGCATTTCCCTGGTGCCCCACGACCTCTCTCCTAGCCAAACCGCTGCCGGAATCACCGCCACCGATGACACCCGTAGCTGCCACCCGCCGGAGAAGAAGGGGGCGCCGCCGTCCGGCCGTCTCCGGCTGAATTGTGGGTACCTACGGGACCGTCTCCCCGCGCCCGACTCATCCCGCCAACTTCCAGACTCGCCGCCGTCTCTACGTCGGAGTAGCATCGCCGGTGAGCCGCCTCGCTTCTGTTTCTCTCCCTTCCCTCTGTTTTAAACCAGGCCGGCCCCACCTGTCAGCGACCCACCCCGCGCGCCGAACCGTTTTAAGTGGAGGCGCCCCTCCACTTTACGTGTTCGACGTGGCTGGCTGGGTATTTTTTCTTTTTCTGTTTAATTTTCCAGTTTGACCAGAAACTTTGACCAGCTGTAACTTTTTATCCACAAGTCCAAATCACTTGATTCTTTTTGCATTTGGTTTGTCTTGAACTCCTCTAATTTCTGATAAAATTTGGTATTTTTCTCATACTCACAAAATTTCTGGTGATTAAAACAGTGTTATGTGACATTTTGAATTGTTGTTTAAAAATATTTCCAGAAGGAAACTTTGGCAACTTTGAAGACCAGGAGTTCTTGGGCAACCCATCAGAACAAGGCAAGCCAGGACATCCATTTTATGAAGCATTTCAATAGCATTGCATATTCATATGAATTACTTTCATTTACTTGTTATATAATGATTCATAGCAAATTAATTCAAATACATAGTTGCTGCCATGATAAGTTATTGTGATAACCTCCATGCTTGCTAAATGAACTTAGTCGGTTGATCTTGAGTCACCTGTCCGGGCTTATTCGTGCAACCACATTTGCCGGTATGGGACGGCCTTGACTTGGTCTGGCTCCGTGCTCTTTGACCGGTACCTCCGTCTAGGGAGGGTTATGCGTGCGTTCTGCCCTGATCAGGTAGACGGCGATAACCCTGTGAGCCCAGTTGAGTATTGTGCCGGCGTCCCCGTTTGGGATAGTTTAGTTTGGCCACGACGATGGCAGGTGTCACGAGGTGACACAGGGGCCACCCAGGGCTTGACTCCGGGGGAGGATGATTGCTGGTGGTACGATGGGAGGGTCACGGGTCAGGCGGGTTTCGTTGGAGTAACTTCGGTCCACCCGGATGGGAGCATGTACTAAGTACGAGGCCGGGTACTCCATGGTGTGGGTAAATGTACAACCTCTGCAGAGTGTAAAATCTATTCGAATAGCCGCGTCCACGGTATTGGACAGCCCGTCCAGACCTCACTAGATGGTCAACCGTAACAGTGATAATAATGATGGGAGAACTCATCTTATAACTGGAAGTACTCGGTGACTTATGAGTATTCCGAGGGTTGTGGGACAACCTGGAAGAGAGTAAGTTGGTAACTGTTGACAGTAAGTGAACCACTTAAGGATTTAACATGTTACTTGCCATGCTATTGTTTGCTGCATTATTTGGTTGTCGTGAGCTTGCGAGTACATTCAAAGTACTCACCTGGCGTATCATGCCAGATGCAGGAGAAGCCAAGGACGGAGGTCCCGATGGCTCATGCTACGCTAACTAGGCTGTGTCCACGGCAGTGTCCCCGTGGTTGGAGTTCCGCTATGTTCCGCTACGCCATAGAAGTATCCAGTCGTACCGAGGCCCTGTTATGTTTCATAAATAATGTAGATACTGTCATAGCACCGAGTGTGCCTTCGGCCTCGCTTTCGATGTAAAATATGAGCTTGTACCCCAAGATTATCAATAAAGTTCAGTTCTGTTCTGTTCCAAGTTGTTGAGTGTTTCCAGAAGACATGATCTCTGGGTTGGAAACGCTGGTAAACCGGTTCTCTGAGCCGGGGTGCCACAACGACGACATAAATCAAACCTTCTCAGCTTTTAACCAGGGCGCGGTGAGGCCATACCATGGCACCATGCCAGGCGTCATGTTTTTCAAGCACGTATTTCATTTTTCTATAGTTGATAACCCAGTAAATGATGCGTTTGTGGTTGACTATTGCCACGCATTCCCTTGAAATCTCTGCCCATTCCTTGTAAAAGGCTTGAGAATTTACTAAATACCAGGAGTATGGTTTTTCCAGACCGTTCTTGTGCACCTTTTCATGCACCGATTGTTCGAATTTGAACTATGTGGATTAATGCCTAGAAAATGCACATAATCCCCTAATATGGTAAATGAGCCCGGAAAAATGCCAAATTTGAACACGTTGCATTCGAGGGGGTATGTTGATTGTAGAAAAAATTGAATGACAAGCTAGGAAGGAAATTTGGATTCCCGGCCCCTTCAATCTTGTTGATTTCCCCCTCGAAACCATGAAATTTCCTCGATGATGGTTCGATTTATGAATGGCGTGCATGACGACATAAGACAAACATTCTCAAATTTTTACCAGGGCATGGTGAGGCCATACCATGGCACCACGCCAGGCGTCATGTTTTCCAAGCATGTATTTCATTTTTGTATAGTACCCAGTAAACACATTTCCTTGAAATATCTGCCCATTCCTTGTAAAAGGCATGAGAATTTACTAAATAGCACGATCATGGTTTTCCAGACCGTTCTCGTGCACCTTTTCAAGAACCGATTGTTTGAATTTGAATTATGTGCATTAATGCCTAGAAAATGCACATAATCCCCTAAAAATTGTAAATGAACCCGGAAAAGTGCCAAATTTGAACACGGTGATTAGCTGGGTTTATGTTCATCATATAAAAAACTCATGGACAAAGGACAAAGGAAATTTGGATTCCCATTCAATCTCGGTGATTTACTATTGCACACGATTCATCTCCGTCACCTCTGCGAACCATGTGTGTTCACTCACACATGCAAAAGGAAAAAAGAAAACCCTCGCCCACTTCGTCCCCACCCACTCGCCGCGGTCTCCTCCGCAACTCTGCACCTCATCAAATTCTATCGCGGCGGCCACCCTAAGCTCGACGGCTATTGTCGGCGGGTGGAGGTCGCGCTCCAAACGGCACAGGATTTCGCCCCTACCACTTTCCGCCGCCTATCTGCACCGACATTCTAGACTCTGGTCGACTGGGGTTTTCTGCGGGATTGGGCCGGGGATTTTTCTCATGGAGAAGGTAATCAACTTAGCAAAATATTTACTCATCCCTTATCGCAGTCCGTCCGTCGCTGTTAATCAACCGGCGGAAATCGCCGTGGAATCATTTTTGTTCTAGCTGATTCGTGGGTGTTCATTCATGTGTCCACAGTGCGAGCACAAATTGGGCAAGTGTGGTCGCGGCCAGTCGGAAACGAAGTTATATCTCACCATTCCGGATGACTTCAAGGAGCGCTCGATATGTTCAATCTCAACCTACCACGGTCGGCATGGCCTAAATTTGTGAACATATACCGTCTGTTGCTACATTATCTATATATTTGCATCAAATCTTTGTTACATTATCTATTTTTAATTATATATTTTTGTACTTTGCTTTCATCTATATATTGATCTGTTCTATCAGTTACTCCCATATTTGCATCTTGCTCTGTTATTTCAATATATCTAATTTACGATCTTAATTTTCATTTCAAGTAGTACATCCCTTCTTTGCAAGAACAGGAGTAGAAGGAAATCTTGGGCTTTACTTTGTTGATGACTCCTAGGATGTCATATTGACAACACAGCATGGATTTACAATGACGGTTAGCGTAAAAGTTGATAAAGATGGTCACTCCTATTTTAATGCGAACCTTTGGAGAAAAATGTCTAAGTGTTATGAACTGAAAGCTGGCAATAAAATTCTAGTGCGTGCACCACAGCCTGGTCTAATTAACATGGATGTTTACTTCCCCAACGTCATCAGCCGATCAAAGTCTGATCAAGGTTAGTGTCCTTTCAACTTTCTCCATGCTGTCATATTACTTAGCAAAATCGGGGTATTTGTTCTGACTAATTGATCACTATTTAAGCAACCAATTGTGATTTCATTTTCTGACTCCGTTCCTAGGCAGTAACAAATTGTATTTACCAATTTATGCGCACTATATATTCTTCTGCCATGTTCTGAATAAATAATACCTTTCCACCTTTTAAGCAGGATATGTTGGATGCCTAGTGAACGATCTGTATGTTACTAAGCGTACCAAATTTCACTGGAAGGACTTGAAGCATGTCATAAACTTTGTTGATAATCTGACAGAGATAGCACAGCGTATGAACGCTGGATTTTGGATGGGATTAATTATACCTATGGTGCACACATTGAACAAGACCAATTATGTGCACAAAACGCTGGTAAAAAGTCTTATTTTAATGTTGATGCCCATAAACTATATATATCTTCAACGATATGTTACAATTGGTTTTTATTCTACATTTCAACAGAAATTGCCCGCTGTAGCAGTTCCTGGATCGATTTCCCGGCGTGGTCGAATTACACTTGTGCCTGCTAATAACGCCAAAGTGATTGCAAGGTACTGCATTTCCCGCAGAAATGGAACCATTCAAATTAACAAGTTCTCGCTTGTCGTGGCAATGCATCCATATTGGAAAATTGGAGACACTGTTCTACTCATGCTCTACCAAGGCACAGGAGGACTCTTCCTTTTCATTGACGAGATGCCGAGTCGCCGTGATCAAGCTGCTTCCAGCGGATAGTTGTGGTTATTGGCCCTCGGCCTCTTAAAATGTGCTAGCTATTACTATGTTAAGTATGTAGATATGGACCATATGGTTGTTGGCCCTTAGCCTCTTAAAATGTGATAGTTGTTACTATGTTAAGTATGTAGATATGGACCATATGGTTGCCAAAACCGTGTTACGAAGATCCTCCTTTTGTCGAATAGTGTAACCACTATATATATGTTACTCAAATGATGTTACCCAAGTTCTTAAATTTTCATGGAAAGTATTAGTATCGTACACAGTTCATTGAGTTTAAGCGTGTGCCCGATGTCCAGAAGGCATTTGCATATTAACTGTCCATATTGCAAATTCACACACATGTTAACATAAGGAAATGTATGTGTAACTTACTAATCATCGCACACGAGTACTCGCAGATGCATCATGTGCGATACTCCTAGCCACCGCAAGCAACTAGTTTACATTTTTTAAAGTTTTTTGTACACACAGAATCGCACACGAACTAACTGTATTAACCGTCTGTGTTGTAATTTCTCATCGCAAACAGTTCATCCGAGTCGGCTGTTTGCCATGTATCACACACATCTTGTTTACACGACTCATTTGTGTTCTTTTGGCTCATCGCAAATAGTTCATCCATGTGAACTGTATGCCGCATATCACACACATCTTGTTAAGTTGAACCGTTTCTGTTGTGTTCCCTAATCGAAAACAGTTCGTCCGAGTGAACCGTATGCCGTATATCACACACACCTTGATCTGGCTAACCATTTCTGTTGCACTCCCTAATAGCAAACAGTTCATCGGAGCGAACTGTATGTCGTATATCGCACACACATTGATATGGCTGCCCGTTTCTGTTGTTCTGCCTCATCGCAAACAGTTCGAATGGATTAACCGTGTGCCCTGCATCGCACACGCAACTAAAATCTGAACCGTGTTTGATGGCTCCGCCATCACAAATGTTTTGCACCTTTTTTGATGGGTTTTTTACACCACCGTTTGCGATTAATGCATCGCACACAGTTTCGTCAAAGGGTCTCGGATCGTAGTGTCGCGTTAGCAGCATCCTGCAGTAGTGGCTAACCGGGTATTTCTTTCTCTCCTTGTGCGTGATTGGCACAAACCTCACCAATGGCATATTAACATTGACAAAAACTCTCACCCGCAGATGACTTGAGGGATTTATTCTCCCCTCATTGACAATTACAGTAAACGGTGGGCTCCCTACTTTTTTGCCACCTTCTCCGCGAGTTCTTTCTTCCTTGTTAAACCATCCGGTAATCCTTTTATTCTTGCCCACAAAGGGTACATATCTAGTGCATATTCAGCTATGTTTGTGAACCCATCATACTCCACTAGAACAACTGGATCTCTTCTAAATTGCCACGGCCCCCCTTCCATCACCCGCTTCCAATCGCTAAGACAATGGAGCTGAGCTAAGAACAGATTCGGCCGATTGATGTTGAAAGTTGATGACCCACAAGTATAGGGGATCTATCGTAATCCTTTCGATAAGTAAGAGTATCGAACCCAATGAGGAGCAGAAGGAAATGACAAGCGGTTTTCAGCAAGGTATTCTCTGCAAGCACTGAAAGTATCGGTAACAGATAGTTTTGTGATAAGATAATTCGTAACGGGTAACAAGTAACAAGTGTAACAAAAGTGCAGCAAGGTGGCCCAATCATTTTCGTAGCAAAGGATAAGCCTGGACGAACTCTTATATAAAGCAAAGCGCTCCCGAGGACACATGGGAATTATTGTCAAGTTAGTTTTCATCATGCTCATATGATTCGCGTTCGTTACTTTGATAATTTGATATGTGGGTGGACTGGTGCTTGGGTGCTATCCTTACTTGGACAAACCTCCCACTTATGATTAACCTCTCTCGCAAGCATCCGCAACTACGAAAGAAGAATTAAGATAAATCTAACCATAGCGTGAAACATGTGGATCCAAATCAGCCCCTTACGAAGCAACACATAAACTAGGGTTTAAGATTCTGTCACTCTAGCAACCCATCATCTACTTATTACTTCCCAATGCCGTCCCCTAGGCCCAAATCATGGTGAAGTGTCATGTAGTCGACGTTCACATAACACCACTAGAGGAAAGACAACATACATCTCATCAAAATATCGAACGAATACCAAATTCACATGATTACTTATAACAAGACTTCTCCCATGTCCTCAGGAACAAACGTAACTACTCACAAAGCATATTCATGTTCATAATCAGAGGAGTAATAAATATCATTAAGGATCTGAACATATGATCTTCCACCGAATAAACCAACTAGCATCAACTACAAGGAGTAATCAACACTACTAGCAACCCACAGGTACCAATCTGAGGTTTTGAGACAAAGATTGAATACAAGAGATGAACTAGGGTTTGGAGAGGAGATGGTGCTGGCGAAGATGTTGATGGAGATTGACCCCCTCTCGATGAGAGGATCGTTGGTGATGACGATGGCTTCGATTTCCCCCTCCCGGAGGGAAGTTTCCCCGGCAGAATAGCTCCGCCAGAGCCCTAGATTGCTTCTGCCCAGGTTCCGCCTCGAGACGGCGGTGCTTCGTCTCGAAAGCTTCCTTATGATTTTTTTCAGGTAAAAACGCTTCATATAGCAGAAGATGGACACCGAAGACCTGCCAGGTGGGGCCCCTCTGGTATTTTCTTCGCCCAATAATTCTTATATATTCCAAAATAATTCTCCGTAAATTTTCAGGACTTTTGGAGTTGTGCAGAATAGGTCTCTCAGATTTGCTCCTTTCCGGTCCAGAATTCCAGCTACCGGCATTCTCCCTCTTTGTGTAAACCTTGTAAAATAAGAGAGAAAAGGCATAAGTATTGTACCATAATGGGTAATAACAGCCCATAATGCAATAAATATCAACATAAAAGCATGATGCAAAATGGATGTATCAATTCCCCCAAGCTTAGACCTCGCTTGTCCTCAAGCGAAAACCAAAATCGATAATCATGTCCACATGTTTAGAGATAGAGGTGTCGATAAAATAAAATACGGACATGAGGGCATCATGATCATCTTTAGAGCAGCAACATATATTGTCATATAATTTCTTATGCTGAAGTAACAATTCGTTCACAAGGTAAAGTATGAATCAAAAACTTTATTGAAAACCAACAAACTATGATCTTGGTCATTGAAACAATTGCAATTTATCGTAACATCGGAAAGAGTCAATGTAAGAGCTTTCATATAGCAAGTTTCACATACTCAACTATCATTTAGTCTTTCATGATTGCTAACACTCACGCGATACTTATGAGATCAAAGTTTCAATCGGACACAGAGAAAGATAGGGGCTTATAACTTCGCCTCCCAACCTTTTACCTCAAGGGTAGCGTCAACAATAATAGTTTATGAATATCTGCATCCGAGTGGATATATATATCTGGATCTTCCCCAACATATAGTGCTTGCCAAAAAAAGAAAAAGTATAAAAAAGAGAGGTGATGATCACCATGACTCTTGTATAAGGGCAGGAAGTGAAATAGAAGATAGGCCCTTCGCAGAGGGAAGCAGAGGCTGTCATGCGCTTTTATGGTTGGATGCACAAAATCTTAATGCAAAAGAACGTCACTTTATATTGCCGCTTGTGATAAAGAACTTTATTATGCAGTCCGTCGCTTTTATTTCTTCCATATCACAAGTTCGTATAAAGCTTATTTTCCTCACACTAAAAGATCATACATATTTAGAGAGCAATTTTTATTGCTTGCACCGATGACAACTTACTTGAAGGATCTTACTCAATCCATAGGTAGGTATGGTGGACTCTCATGGCAAAACTGGGTCAAGGGAATTTGGAGGCACAAGTAGTATCTCTACTTGGTGCAAAAGATTTGGCTAGCATAGGATGAGAAGCAAGATCAACATGTTGGAGGATCCATGACAATATAACTTCTATTCGGATATAAAGAAACATAACCCATTATGTTGTCTTCCTTGTCCAACATCAACCTTTTA
The DNA here is from genome assembly GCA_011799875.1 of Thinopyrum elongatum. Lineage (NCBI taxonomy): Eukaryota > Viridiplantae > Streptophyta > Magnoliopsida > Poales > Poaceae > Thinopyrum > Thinopyrum elongatum. The sequence continues at coordinate 145,425,975 of CM022299.1, forward strand.
GCATATAATATTTTAATGAGTGCTCACAATCACAAAAGATGTCCAATATAGTGTATTTATATGTGAGACCTCTCTTTCTTTATTACTTCCTATTAATTGCAACAATGACCAAAACTATGTTTGTCAACTCCCAACAAATTTCATGCAACATACTTCTTATATGTGAAGTCATCACTTCCCATAAGATCATTATATAATCTTTTTATTTCTTTATTTCTTTTACTCAAGATCATAGCAAGAAAGCAAATCCCTCAACTCGAAACTAATCTTTATTATATAACTCTCGAACTCGATTACATAGAGGGAACACAAAGCAAAACTCAAGGCTAGATCATACTAAAACTTTATTCTATTAAACCAAGATATAACCAAAAGGATCGAACTAAGAAAAATGATAAAGGTAAGGATGTGATGGTGATACGATACTGGGGCACCTCCCCCAAGTTTGGCACTAGCCAAGGGGAGTGCCCTTACCCATGTACTTAGGTCTCTTTCTTCGGAGGTGCTGATGATGGACTTGATGATGTTGTGGGCTTGTCCTCCATCTTCCAGGGCATAGGTTCACCATCATAGAAACATGAACGAGTCTCCGGAATCCTCAAATCTGCAGCCAAACCCATCCTCTCAAATCTATATTCATACTCACAGTTCTGGTTCTGCAGGTCATAGATCTGGGCTTGGAGATGCTCGTTCTTCTCATGAAGCTTGAAGATGGCCTTCCCAATCTCACTAGCATTCAGCTTGTGGTCACGGGTAAAATCCGTGATCATGGAGTGATTGGCGTTGAGTTTGCGCTCCACCATCCCTTTGCACTTGAACACCTCTTGCTCCACCGCTTCGAGCCTGGACTCCATGCTTCTGGTCCTCCTTGTCCCTTGAACATCACGGATGTGAAGCACCCCCTCGTGCATCTCGATGGTTTGAGGGTGTTGCAGCACCTCCGCAAGGTAAGGATTGATGACCTTCTCGAAAAACTTGTCCTTGGGGGTGCTTGGAGACGTCATGGCGATCTAGATCTGTCAGGAAAAATAGCTCGAAACAAGAATAGAAGATATTGCCTTGGTACGGTGGTCAAAACCTTCGGTAGATTATATAATGAATTTTACCGACTAAAAGGAGTGTACTACAAGAAAACGGAGTCCGGAGGGCACACGAGGTGGCCACAAGCCTGGGAGGCGCGCCCAAGGGGTAGGGCGTGCCCCCAGGGCTTGTCGCCTCCTCGTGCACTTTTCGGACTACTTTTTATTTTTCTAATTTTTTAAATATTCCAAAACGGAGTAAAATTGCTTTTGGAAAAGTTTTGGAGTCGGTTTACTTACCGTATCGCATACCTATTCCTTTTCGGAGTTCTGGAGCATTCTGGTAGATATCCCTTATGTACTCCTCCAGTGTTATGGTATTAATAATATTGGATTCAACATTTATGGGAGTACCTGAGATATAATGTTTGATTCTTTACCCGTTTACTACCTTCGGGTTAGTGCCTTCGGCGTTGTTGATCTTGATGGCACCGGAACGATAAACTTCCTCGATAATGTAAGGCCCTTCCCATTTAGAGAGAAGCTTTCCTGCAAAAAATCTTAAATGAGAATTGTATAGCAAGACATGGTCACCTACATTAAATTCACACTTTTGTATCCTTTTATCATGCCATCTTTTAACTTTCTCTTTAAACAATTTGGCATTCTCATAGGCTTGGGTTCTCCATTCATCAAGTGAGCTAATGTCAAATAACCTCTTCTCACCAGCAAGTTTGAAATCATAGTTGAGCTCTTTAATTGCCCAATAAGCTTTATGTTCTAGTTCAAGAGGTAAGTGACATGCTTTTCCATAAACCATTTTATATGGAGACATACCCATAGGGTTCTTATAAGCAGTTCTATAAGCCCATAGTGCATCGTCAAGTTTCTTAGACCAATTCTTTCTGGATCTATTAACAGTCTTTTGCAAAATCAACTTTATTTCTCGGTTACTTAATTCTACTTGACCGCTAGACTGAGGGTGATATGGAGATGCAATTCTATGGTTAACATCATATTTAGCAAGCAATTTACGGAAAGCACCATGAATAAAGTGTGAAGCACCATCAGTCATTAAATATCTAGGGACTCCAAACCTTGGGAAAATAACTTCTTTAAGCATTTTAATGGAGGTGTTATGATCGGCACTACTAGTTGGAATAGCTTCTACCCACTTAGTAACATAATCAACAGCAACCAAAATATGTGTATACCCATTGGAGGAAGGAAAATGCCCCATATAATCAAATCCCCAAACATCAAATGGTTCAATAACAAGTGAATAATTCATAGGCATTTCCTGACGTCTACTAATATTACCAGTTCTTTGACATTCATCACAAGACAAGACAAACTTACGAGCATCTTTGAAGAGAGTAGGCCAATAAAAACCAGATTGTAATACATTGTGTGCAGTTCTATCACCAGCATGGTGTCCTCCATAGGCCTTGGAGTGACACTTGCATAGGATCTGTTCATGTTCATGCTCAGGTACACAACGTCTAATAACACCATTGAAATAACATGCAGTGCCCCCATGTTTGGTTTTCGTAATTGATGGAAATCTCTATGGACTAATGGTTGTCTTGAGTTATATTTGAAGGTTTTGTCCATAGGAATTTCTTGAAGTCCATTTGTTGGTTTCAAGGAGTTTATATGTTGACCAATGTGCTATTCAAGGAATTATTCAAAGAGTGGTCATGTAGAAGACACGATACAAGGTTGATCAAGACTAAGTCAAGAGTGAATCAAGTTGATCATCACACAAAGCGTACAAGATGTACCGAGAGGGATCAAGTGATCCCATGGTATGGTAAGCATTGTCCATTACGCTTTGTGTACTAACCCATGATCTACGTGTGAGTTCTATGTGGGGTTAGGTTTGTTTCCATGGGTTTGCATCAAGAGGACGATCTCATACAACACATGGAGGATGACATCAAGTGGTGATCGTCATCAAGATTGCGGTGTGCAAGTTCAAGTGGAGCATCACGAAGAGATCATCCTTGAAGCTTGCCGTCCATTGTGGTGTCAATGGACTTGTGAAGATGTGCCAAAGAGTGGCTCACCCATAGTGGAGTATGGGGGAGCAATCAACTAGTCTTCATCGAGCCAACGCAATCAAGAAAGGTCGTCCAACTTGAGGGAGTCAAGATCGTCATCATCTAGCTCAAGTGGACTATGTGCAAGGCAAAGGTTTGCCCTTGATAGGTTTTCTATTTTACCGGTCTCATGGTGGTAGTTTGGAGACCGGGTTATAGGATTGATTGCCGTACTATCAAGAGGGGCTCTTGATGAGAGCTCGATCGTATCGTTTGTAGAGAGCTCAAACCATTGCATCCTTGCATCATCTTTCTTGGTTCTTGTTTGGTTCTTCTCCTTGTGAGATTTGGAGCTTATGGTCATCTTCATGACAAGCTCGAGTTCATCAAAAACAGAGTTCACATGCATCTTCTATGATGTTTTCAATGTTGGAGGTTATGCCGGTTCTTCGCTGTTGGATGCTACTCATCGTCTTCTATCCAACAAGCTTGAGTTTGCTCAATTCGGAGCTCATTTGAAGAAGTTGTGGCAGTTCTGGTTTTCCTGGAGCATCTGTTTTGCTTGGAAGTGGCATAAGGGAGGCGCCAGCAGTAGTACCGTGGCCCCAGAGCGGCAGTACCACTGAAAGCCATAAGCGGTAGTACCACCCACGGCCACAGGCGGTAGTACGGCTTCGGTTCCGCGCTAGTACCGCCTCGACTCGAGACCTGCGTGTCTCGTGTCGGGTTCAGCGGCAGTAGCAGCGGCAGTAGGAGCGGTGGTACCATTTGTAAGCGGTAGTACCGCCCCTACTACCGCTACTAGTGCCGCTCAATGGCCCTCCTCCCTGTCCCTTCTCCCTGTGCTCATGGTAGGTGTTGTGCGCGGCCCCAGCGGTAGTACCGCTGGGCCAAGCGGCAGTACCGCTGCGGCCAGCGATAGTACCGCTGGCTCCAACGGTAGTGCCGCTCATGCGGCTCTGCCTCGCCCTTTGTTTTGCTCTGCTCTCTGTGTTCTACCACCCGGGCGGTAGTACCGCTCCCCTGAGCGGTAGTACCGCTCGTGTGTGGACTGAGCACATAACGGTTGGATTCGGGAGCTCCTATAAAAGGGGGTCTTCTTCCCCATTGAACCTTATCCTTCTAGCTCGTGTTTGCCCCCCATTGTTGACCTTCTTCGAGCTTGCTATCTCTCAATCCCTCCATGGATTCTTGCTAGTTTTGGGGGGAAAAGAGAGAGGAGATCTAGATCCACATTTCCACCAATCACTTTCTCCTCTATGTGAGGGGAACCCCTTGGATCTAGATCTTGGAGTTCTTGGTGTTCTCCTTCTTGTTCTTCCTCTCATTTCCTCCATAGCTTTTGTTGCTTTGGTGGGATTTGGGAGTGAGGGACTTGGGCACTCCGTGTGCCCATGCCATTGCATTTGGTGCATCGGTTTGAGTTCTCCACGGTGATACGTGGAAGTGAAGTTGAGAAGCTTATTACTCTTCGGTGCTTGGTACCCTTGAGCTTGTTCCTCTTGGGTGCTTGGGCGCCCTAGACGGTTGGTGGTGTTCAGAGCTTAATCATTGTGGTGTGAAGCTCCGGGCAAGCATCGGGGTCTCCAATTAGGTTGTGGAGATCGCCCCGAGAAATTTGACGGGTACCGGTGACCGCCCCAAGGGTTGCCAAAGTGTACGGGTTCGGTGACCGCCCCCAAGGGTTGCCATTTGTACGGGTTCGGTGACCGCCCTCAAGGGTCCCTTAGTGGAATCACGGCATCTTGCATTGTGCGAGGGCATGAGGAGATTACGGTGGCCCTAGTGGCTTCTTGGGGAGCATTGTGCCTCCACACCACTCCAAATGGAGATTAGCATCCGCCAGGGTGTGAACTTCGGGATACATCGTCGTCTCCGCGTGCCTCAGTTATCTCTTACCCGAGCCCTTTACTTATGCACTTTACTTTGTGATAGCCATATTGTTTCTTGCCATATATCTTGCTATCACTTAGTTGTTTATCTTGCTTAGCATAAGTTGTTGGTGCACATAGGTGAGCCTAGTTGTTTTAGGTTTTGTGCTTGGCAAATTGACCGCTAGATTTATTCCGCATTTGTTCAAGCCTAAACCGTAATTATTTTAAATCGCTTATTCACCCCCCCCAACCCCCCCCCCCGGTCTAGGCGACATCCACGATCTTTCAACCATCTACTCCTTCTTTATAAAGGTGTGGGTCTGTAACGACCCGAGACCGATACTCCAGAAGCCTTCCATGTATTTCATTGTTGCTGTGTGTTTCATTTGTTTGTTGCATTCATTATCGCATCATTCGCATTGCATCGGTACTCGGTTGCCGTCATGTTTTCAAACTTGCATTTGTTCATCGTTGTCGTTTCTCCCTTTGCCTTCATCACCTTCTCTCGGACCGTTTGCCGTTGTTGACTGTTCTTAGACCCCTCGTGCGCGTCCAAAAACTTCCCCAAACCTGAACCGGGCTGTCGTTACCGATGGGTCCGGATCATCCCCAAACATCCCTAAAATATCTTCGGTTCTTTGTCTGGACTCCCCTAGCCTAATTTTCTCGACCGTTCAATCTCAATTGGAGGGTCCAAATAGCCCTAATCTACCCACTTGCTATATATATCAGCCTAACCCTAGCCCTAGCCCATCCAATCCTCCTCGCGCCGCCACCCACTGACTTCTCCACCTCGTCTTCCCCTTCCTCGGGATCTTGCCTGATCCATTCGAGTCATCCGACCACCTTCCTTGTTTTCAGCGCCGGGCCAACCCAGTCCCTTTGATCCATCCATCCATCGATCTGGCTGCAGCCTCCTCCTTCCTGATCCACTGAAAGGATCGAGAAGAGGGGTCTAAAGGGGGGGTGATTAGACCCTCAACAAGCAAAAGTAGCAGTTTTTAAGTTCTTCAAGTTGAGGTGGAGTTTTAGCACAAGTTTAAGCATTCACAATACATTTCAAGCAAGCATGGCAAGAGTATATGAGCAGCGGAAAGTAAAGCATGCAATTTGCAAGAAAGTAAAGGGATGGGATTGGAGTGTGCAAACGCAATTGGAGACACGGAGATTTTTGGCGTGGTTCCGATAGGTGGTGCTATCGTACATCCACATTGATGGAGACTTCAACCCACAAAGGGTAACGGTTGCGCGAGTCCACGGAGGGCTCCACCCACGAAGGGTCCATGAAGAAGCAACCTTGTCTATCCCACCATGGTCATCGCCGACGAAGGACTTGCCTCACTCGGGTAGATCTTCACGAAGTAGGCGATCTCCTTGCCCTTACAAACTCCTTGGTTCAACTCCACAATCTTGACGGAGGCTCCCAAGTGACACCTAACCAATCTAGGAGACACCACTCTCCAAAAGGTAATAGATGGTGTGTTGATGATGAACTCCTTGCTCTTGTGCTTCAAATGATAGTCTCCCCAACACTCAACTCTCTCTCACAATTTTGGCTATGGTGGAAAGATGATTTGAGTGGAAAGCAACTTGGGGAAGGCTAGAGATCAAGATTCTTGTGGTTGGATTGGAATGTCTTGGTCTCAACACATGAGTAGGTGGTTCTCTCTCAGAAAATGAGTAGTGGAAGTGTAGGCACGTTCTGATGGATCTCTCTCTAATGGAGAGGAGGGTGGAGGGGTATATACAGCCTCCACACAAAAATCTAACCGTTACACACAAATGAGCCAACTCGGTCAGACCGAATAGGTAAACTCGGTGAGACCAATCCAGTCAAAAAAGTGAACGTTAGGCTTTTCGGTGGGACCGATATAATCAACTCAGTGGGACTGATGTGCTAGGGTTAGGGTAAAACCTCATCTCAGTTTGACCGATTACACAAACTCGGTGTGACCGATTTTAGTAATAAGCAAAAAAAGTTGACCAAGCAAACTCGGTGGGGCCGACTGCATATTTCGGTGAGACCGAAATAGTTGCAATAGGCAACAGAGAGTTTGCAAGCCCATCTCAGTGAGACCGAGATCCCATCGGTGAGACCAAACTGATTAGGGTTTCTGGCAGTGGCTATGTCAAGGAAACTCGGTGGCGCCGGATGAATCAAATCGGTGGGGGCGAGTTTGACTTTAGGTTTAGGACATATTTGAATTTGAGAAAGTGGCTGAGGGATTTGGAGCATATCACTAAGCACTTTGAGCAAGTAGACCATTAAGCAACACCTCATCCCCTTTTAATAGTATTGGCTTTTCCTATGGACTCAATGTGATCTTGGATCACTGAAATAGAAATGAAGAGTCTTGAGCCTTTGCCAATCTTCTGTCCTTAGCATCTTGAAGAGGTTCCACATCCTCTTGTCCATGCCACGCCTTTGCTGAACTATCTGAAATATACTAGATGAAAATATTAGTCCAACAAGAGATATGTTGACATTAATTACCAAAATCACCCAGGGAGCACTTGTGCTTTTACAAGGAGCACTTGTGCTTTCATCCACCGGCCAGCCGCCCCTGGTCTCCCTCGCCTTCCATGCCCGTCCGAACCAGCAGGCCCGCTGCCACCATCTTCTTCCCGGAGCTTCGCGTTGTCGGAGTCCCGCGCAAGGCGCCAAGTTCCTGCCGCCGCCGGCAACAACAGCATCGCAAACAGCCAGGCTGACCTCTTCCTTCCTTCTCCCCGTGCCCCTCTCCTTCTCTAGTCTTTTCCTCTCTGAAACTACCGCGCCACCATTTTCTTCAGGTACTAGCTCCGCCTGACGCCATGGCCGACGGCCTCCTCAAGTCCGGTCCGCCCCGCACCGCCTCCCTGCATTCCCGGCCGCCCCACGACCATGCGTCCCTGCCGAAGCCCGCGCCAAGACCCTCGCAAGCCGCCACCCAGATCAGGCCGTCCCCGCGTCGTCCCTGTCGCCAAGTTCGTCGCCCGCAATGGCGCAGCCGCCTCATTCCCCTGCTTCACCGGAGTTCTTCGCCGCAAGACCCTTCCTCGAGGAGCGTCGCCGCCCTGCTGCCATGTTCCGCCACTGCCACTGCAAGTCCCACGCCGCCGCTGCTCTGCTTCCTGTCGAGCAGAGGAGGACGGCGCCTCTGCCTCGAGTCGTTCGAGCGCACGCCGCGCCCGTTGACTGCTCGTTGACCGCGCCCAGATCTGATGGCCCAGCTGCCTCCTCTCCACCGACTGGGCCTGGCCCATGGTGAGCGCCCAGTCCGCCCAGATTCAGCCCGATGACGTTTTTTTCAGGATCTGTGAATTTCTCCATATTCCAGGAATCACTGTTTTGCAGAAAAGCCCTCATGTTCATGCCTTTAATAACTAATTAACTGTGCATCGGATTAAAACAAACCACATATGAAAAATGCTTAGAATTTCATGTACTTTCACAATATGCCACTTTCATCCATGTTTAAAATGTTGTTTGCATTTAATTTGCTAAATGACATGTTAAATGGTTTATTTTGTAACTAAATAACCGTAGCTCCGAATTAAATAAACTTTATATGTAATTGTGGTAGAAAAATGCATAGATTAACATGGTGCACTTACTTTTGCTGTTTAAAAAACTCTAAAATATGGTTTAGGCAGAACAGGAGCAAATTCGAAATATGCACATGGGGATTTTCCGGAATTGTTGTTTGTTGTTTCCGGCCTCATTTAAATTGCCTAGATAGGTAGTTTTATTATGCTTCACCTCTTGCCATGTTAACCAACATTTAATCTTGTCATGTACATGAACGAGAGTGAACTAAATAATTAAATGTGGTGTCTCGTCAATATGCAACTCGTTGCATATTGAGCTCCACTTAAATTGTAGTATTGTTTGTTGCACTTTGCCATGCCATGCCTACTTAAACCGGACATGCATCATACTTGGTTGTGCATCATGCCTTGTTCATGTGTTGCTTGTTTATCGAGTTGTTTGCTTCTTTCCGGTTGTGCTTCTTCTCGATAGTTCCGGTTTCGTTGCGATTGTGAGGATCCGTTCGACTACGTTGCTTCGTCTACTTCATGGACTTGATCTTCTTCCGAGCGGGATATCAGGCAAGATGACCATTCCCCTGGATATCACTACTATCTTTGCTTTACTAGTTATCTCGATGCTATCGCTATGTCGCGCTACCTACCACTTGTTATCAAGCCTCCAAATATGCCATGAAACAAACTCTAACCTTTTCCCCCATCCCAGCAAACCGTTGTTTGGCTATGTTACCGCTTTGCTCAGCCCCTCTTATAGCGTTGCTAGTTACAGGTGCAGTTGCAGTTTGTTCCATGTTGGAACATGGATATCTTGGAATATCATAATATCTCTTATTTAATTAATGCACATATATACTTGGTAAAGGTGGAAGGCTCAGCCTTTTACCTGGTGTTTTGTTCCACTCTTGCCACCCTAGTTTCCGTCATACCGGTGTTATGTTCCTTGATTTTGCGTTCCTAACACGGTCGGGGTTTATGGGCCCCCCTTGACAGTTCGCTTTGAATAAGACTCCTCCAGCAAGGCCCAACTTTGGTTTTAAATTTGCCAACATAACAATACTGATAATTAATTAATTTGCATAGGGGGTCGCGTCCCCGAGGATTCTTAATTCAACATAATACAGGGGGGCCGGTGCTGTTGGTGCTGGTCCAAACTAGAGCACTGTGCGGGGCCGCCCCAGGGCAACCTGGGTTATTTTCTTTGGCACATGTACGCGTAGCTCATCCGTCATGGCCTGAGACGAGACACACGTGGCTACTATCAGGGTGTTGGCACGTCGGGAGGTCTTGCTGGTTTTGTTTTACCATTGTCGAAATGTCTTGTGCACCGGGATTCCGAGTTTGATCGGGTTGTCCCCAAGATGGAGATTTGCCTCCGCTGATCGTGAGAGTTTGTCATGGACTAAGTTGGGACACCCCTGCAGGGTTTGATCTTTCGAAAGCCGTGCCCGCGGTTATGTGGCAGATGGGAATTTTTAATATCCGGTTGTAGAGAACTCGACACCAGATCCAAATTAAAATACACCAACCGCGTGCGTAACCGTGACCGTCTCTTTTCGAGTGAGGTCGAGAAGAGAACACGGTGGGGTTATGTTTGACTCGTAAGTAGTTCAGGATTACTTATTGATCATTACTAGTTTGCGACCGTTATGCGTAGTTTCTCTTCTTATTCTTGTACTCGCAAGTTAGCCACCATACAATGCTTAGTGCTGCTGCAACCTCACCATTTATCCTTTCCCTACCCTTTAAGCTTTACTAGTCTTGATATCCATGGTAATGGGATTGCTGAGTCCTCGTGGCTCACAGTTTACTACAACAATAGTTGTAGGTACAGGTAAAGCGATGCTATGACGTGAGAGCGATGCTTGCTTGTTTTGGAGTTCTGCTTCTTCTTCGATCAAGGGATAGGTTCTGGGTCGGGAGCCTGGGATTAGCAGGGTGGATGTCGTTCTTCTTTTTCGTTTGGTTTCATCCGTAGTCAAATCCTGCTCTTCTGTATGATGATTGCTATGTATTGATGAACTGTTGTATTCATGTTGTAGCTTGTGGCGAGTGTAAGTCTTTATCTTGTATTCTCATCTATTCAGTACATGGTATGTTGTAATGATATCCACCTTGCTATGCGCTCGAAATGCGATTGTGCCCCAATCATGAATTCATCACGTGATTGGGATAGAATCGCATCTTGGGCGCTACAGGGTCATCCCAGAAGTAATGTCTTAAATCATAGAAAACCTTTTTTTCTTTTGTTGGTATGTGAAGCTAGGTGGTAAAAATTTAGCAACAATATAATTGGCATAATCAGCATACCAAGGAGTACTATGAGAAGCATTTATGACAGCTAATTGTTCATCAGGGAAGCTATCATCAATATGTAATGGGTCATCAAGAATATTTTCTAACCTAGACAAGTTGTCTGCTACGGGGTTCTCAGCTCCCTTTCTATCGATAATATGTAAATCAAATTCTTGCAACAAGAGAACCCACCTAATGAGTCTAGGTTTAGCATCTTTCTTTTCCATAAGATATTTTATAGTAGCATGATCGGTGTGAACGGTCACTTTAGAATCAACAATATAAGATCTGAACTTATCACAAGCAAATACAACTGCTAAAAATTCTTTTTCAGTAGTAGCATAATTTCTTTGAGCACTATCTAGAGTTGTACTAGCATAATGGATAACATTTAATTTCATATCAATTCTTTGTCCTAGAACAGCACCAACAGCATAATCACTAGCGTCACACATAATTTCAAAGGGTAGGTTCCAATCAGGTGGTTGAACAATAGGTGCAGAAATTAAGGCTTTCTTAAGTATTTCAAATGCTTCTACACAATCATCATCAAAAACGAATGGAACATCCTTTTGCAAGAGATTAGTAAGAGGCCTAGAAATTTTAGAGAAGTCTTTAATAAACCTCCTATACAAACCAGCATGACCAAGGAAACTTCTTATACCTTTGATATCTTTAGGACACGGCATTTTTTCAATAGCATCAACTTTAGCTTTATCAACTTCAATACCTCTTTCGAAGATTTTATGCCCCAAGACAATACCTTCATTAACCATAAAGTGGCACTTCTCCCAATTCAAGACAAGATTAGTTTCTTCACATCTCTGCAAAACTCGACCAAGGTTGCTTAAGCAATCATCAAAAGAAGTTCCGTAAATGGAGAAATCATCCATGAAAACCTCAACAATCTTTTCACAAAAGTCAGAAAAATAGCAGTCATACATCTTTGAAAGGTAGCAGGTGCATTACATAAACCAAAAGGCATACATCTATAAGCAAAGGTACCGAAAGGGCAAGTAAAAGTAGTTTTTTCTTGATCCTCTTGTGACATAGGTATTTGGGAAAAACCAGAATAACCATCTAGAAAGCAGAAGTGTGTATGTTTTGATAGCCTTCCTAGCATTTGATCAATAAAAGGTAGAGGATAATGATCTTTCCTAGTAGCTCTGTTTAATTTTCTAAAATCAACTACCATTCTATAACCTGTGACAATTCTTTGCGGAATCAACTCATTTTTAACAACGGTAATACCTCCCTTCTTAGGGACACAATGAACAGGACTTACCCATCTACTATCAGCAATAGGATAAATTATACTCCCTCCGTCCCAAAATAAGTGTCTTGAGCTTAGTACAAATTTGTACTAGAGCTAGTACAGAGTTGAGACATTTATTTTGGGACGGAGGGAGTACCTGCTTCCAGAAGCTTTAATATTTCATTTCTTACCACTTCTTTCATCTTTGGGTTCAACCGTCGCTGATGATCAACAACAGGTTTAGCATCAGGTTCCATATTAATTTTGTGCTGACATAGAGTGGGACTAATGCCCTTAAGATCATCCAGAGTATATCCAATAGTTGCACGGTGCTTCTTCAGAGTTTTCAATAATTTCTTTTCCTCATGCTCTGAAAGGTTAGCACTAATAATAACAGGATATATCTTTTTCTCATCGAGATAAGCATATTTCAAAGTATCAGGTAACTGTTTAAGATCAAATATAGGGTCACTCTTGGGTGGTAGAGGATCTCCAAGAGTCTCAACGGGCAGATTCTGTTTCAAAACAGGCATTTGTTTAAACAAAATCTTGTCTAATTCCTTTCTTTCATTCATGAACATATCATTTTCATGGTCTAGCAAATATTCTTTTAAAGGATCAGTAGGAGGCACGGCAATAGAAGCAAGACCAATAATTTCATCTTTACTAGGCAATTCTTTATCATGGGGTTGTCTACGAAATTTGGAGAAATTAAACTCATGAGACACATCCCCAAAACTTACACTAACAGTTTCTTTCTCACAATCTATTTTAGCATTAATAGTGTTCAAGAAAGGTCTACCAAAAATAATGGGACAAAAATCATCTTGTGGGGAACCAAGAACTAGGAAATCAGTAGGGTATTTTATTTTCCCACACAAGACTTCAACATCTCTAACAATCCCAATTGGTGACATAGTATCTCTATTGGCAAGCTTAATAGTAACATCAATATCTTCTATTTCAGCTGGTGCAGTGTTATTCATAATTTCTTGGTATAGAGTAAAGGGAATTGCACTAAAACTGGCACCCAAATCACATAAGCCATGGTAACAATGATCTCCTATTTTAACAGAAACAACAGGCATGCCAACAACAGGTCTATGTTTATCTTTATCATCGGGTTTAGCAATTCTAGCAGCTTCATCACAGAAATAAATAACATGCCCATCAATATTATCGAGCAAGAGATCATTAACCATAGCAATACTAGGTTCAACTTTAATTTGTTCAGGGGGTGTAGGTGTTCTAGTATAACTCTTACGAACCACAGCTGAAGTTTTAGCATGTTCCTTTATCCTAACAGGGAAAGGTGGTTTCTCAATATAAGCAGTAGGAATAACAGGATCAACATTATAAGTAATAGTTTCCTCTTCAGCTTTAATAGGTTCTACTATTTTTACTTCAATGGGTGGATGATATTTAAACCACTTCTCCTTAGGGATATCAACATGAGTAGCGAATGATTCACAGAAAGAAGCTACTATCTCAGAGTCAAGTCCATACTTAGTGCTAAATTCATGAAAAGCATCGATATCCATAGAAGTTTTAACACAATCAAACTTAAGGTTTATACCCGACTCCTTACCTTCGTCGAGCTCCCAATCTTTGGAGTTGCATTTAATTCTTTCCAAGAGATCCCATTTGAATTCAATAGTCTTCTTCATAAAAGAGCCAGTACAAGAAGTATCGAGCATGGATTGATCATTACGAGAAAGCCGAGCATAAAAGTTCTGAATAATAATTTCTCTTGAGAGCTCATGATTGGGGCATGAATATCACATTGACTTAAGCCTCCCCCAATCTTGAGCGATACTTTCTCCTTCACGAGGCCAAAAATTATATATATAATTCCGATCACGATGAACCAGATGCATAGGATAAAACTTCTGATGAAATTACAATTTCAATCGGTTGTAATTCCAAGTCCCAATATCATCACATAGCCTATACCATGTCAATGCCTTCTCCTTCAAAGATAAAGGGAAGACCTTCTTCTTGACTTCATCCTCGGGCAAACCTGCAAGCTTAAATAATCCACAAACTTCATCCACATAGATTAGATGCATATCAGGATGTAATGTTCCATCTCCTGCATAATTAGGATTAGCTAGCAGTTTCTCTATCATACCCGAAGAAATTTCATAATAAATATTTTTAGTAGGTTCAGTAGGTTGAGGGGCAACTCTTTGCTCTTCCGGTCGGGGTGAAGATACCCCGAACAAACCCCTCAAAGGATGATTTTCTATAGTAACAAGTGACAGTAAATTTCAGCACATAATATAAAATTTTCCTTACCAAAGGCGCTTCACTCCCCGGCAACAGCGCCAGAAAAGAGTCTTGATGACCCACTAGTATATGGGATCTATCATAGTCCTTTCGATAAGTAAGAGTGTCGAACCCAACAAGGAGCAGAAGGAAATGACAAGCGGTTTTCAGCAAGGTATTCTCTGCAAGCACTGAAAGTATCAATAACAGATAGTTTTGTGATAAGATAATTCGTAACGGGTAACAAGTAACAAGTGTAAGAAAAGTGCAGCAAGATGGCCCAATCCTTTTCGTAGCGAAGGATAAGCCTGGACGAACTCTTATATAAAGCAAAGCGCTCCCGAGGACACATGGGAATTATTGTCAAGTTAGTTTTCATCATGCTCATATGATTCGCGTTCGTTACTTTGATAATTTGATATGTGGGTGGACCGGTGCTTGGGTGCTGTCCTTACTTGGACAAACCTCCCACTTATGATTAACCTCTCTCGCAAGCATCCGCAACTACGAAAGAAGAATTAAGATAAATTTAACCATAGCATGAAACATGTGGATCCAAATCAGCCCCTTACGAAGCAACGCATAAACTAGGGTTTAAGCTTCTGTCACTCTAGCAACCCATCATCTACTTATTACTTCCCAATGCCTTCCCCTAGGCCCAAATCATGGTGAAGTGTCATGTAGTCGACGTTCACATAACACCCTTAGAGGAAAGACAACATACATCTCATCAAAATATCGAACGAATACCAAATTCACATGATTACTTATAACAAGACTTCTCCCATGTCCTCAGGAACAAACGTAACTACTCACAAAACATATTCATGTTCATAATTAGGGGAGTAATAAATATCATTAAGGATCTGAACATATGATCTTCCACCGAATAAACCAACTAGCATCAACTACAAGGAGTAATCAACACTACTAGCAACCCACACGTACCAATCTGAGGTTTTGAGACAAAGATTGAATACAAGAGATGAACTAGGGTTTGGAGAGGAGATGGTGTTGGCGAAGATGTTGATGGAGATTGACCCCCTCTCAATGAGAGGATCATTGGTGATGACGATGGCTTCGATTTCCCCCTCCCGGAGGGAAGTTTCCCCGGCAGAATAGCTTCGCCAGAGCCCTAGATTGCTTCTGCCCAGGTTCCGCCTCGAGACGGCGGTGCTTCGTCCCGAAAGCTTTCTTATGATTTTTTTCAGGTAAAAACGCTTCATATAGCAGAAGATGGACACCGAAGACCTGCCAGGTGGGGCCCCTCTGGTATTTTCTTCGCCCAATAATTCTTATATATTCCAAAATAATTATCCGTAAATTTTCAGGACTTTTGGGGTTGTGCAGAATAGGTCTCTTGGATTTGCTCCTTTCCGGTCCAGAATTCCAGCTATCGGCATTCTCCCTCTTTGTGTAAACCTTGTAAAATAAGAGAGAAAAGGCATAAGTATTGTACCATAATGGGTAATAACAGCCCATAATGCAATAAATATCAACATAAAAGCATGATGCAAAATGGATGTATCAACTCCCCCAAGCTTAGACCTCGCTTGTCCTCAAGTGAAAACCGAAATCGATAATCATGTCCACATGTTTAGAGATAGAGGTGTCGATAAAATAAAATACGGACATGAGGGCATCATGATCATCTTTAGAGCAGCAACATATATTGTCATATAATTTCTTATGCTGAAGTAACAATTCGTTCACAAGGTAAAGTATGAATCAAAAACTTTATTGAAAACCAACAAACTATGATCTTGGTCATTGAAACAATTGCAATTTATCGTAACATCGGAAAGAGTCAATGTAAGAGCTTTCATATAGCAAGTTTCACATACTCCGCGAGTTCTTTCTTCCTTGTTAAACCATCCGGTAATCCTTTTATTCTTGCCCACAAAGGGTACATATCTAGTGCATATTCAGCTACGTTTGTGAACCCATCATACTCCACTAGAACAACTGGATCTCTTCTAAATTGCCATGGCCCCCCTTCCATCACCCGCTTCCAGTCACCAAGACAATGGAGCTGAGCTAAGAACAGATTCGGCCCCTTGATGTTGACCCAAGTATAGGGGATCTATCGTAGTCCTTTCGATAAGTAAGAGTGTCGAACCCAACGAGGAGCAGAAGGAAATGACAAGCGGTTTTCAGAAAGGTATTATCTGCAAGCACTGAAAGTATCGGTAACAGATAGTTTGGTGATAAGATAATTCGTAACGGGTAACAAGTAACAAGTGTAAGAAAAGTGCAGCAAGGTGGCCCAATCCTTTTCGTAGCAAAGGATAAGCCTGGACGAACTCTTATATAAAGCAAAGCGCTCCCGAGGACACATGGGAATTATTGTCAAGTTAGTTTTCATCATGCTCATATGATTCGCGTTCGTTACTTTTATAATTTGATATGTGGGTGGACCGGTGCTTGGATGCTGTCCTTACTTGGACAAACCTCCCACTTATGATTAACCTCTCTCGCAAGCATCCGCAACTACGAAATAAGAATTAAGATAAATCTAACCATAGCATGAAACATGTGGATCCAAATCAGCCCCTTACGAAGCAACGCATAAACTAGGGTTTAAGCTTCTGTCACTCTAGCAACCCATCATCTACTTATTACTTCCCAATGCCTTCCCCTAGGCCCAAATCATGGTGAAGTGTCATTTAGTCGACGTTCACATAACACCACTAGAGGAAAGACAACATACATCTCATCAAAATATCGAACGAATACCAAATTCACATGATTACTTATAACAAGACTTCTCCCATGTCCTCAGGAACAAACGTAACTACTCACAAAGCATATTCATGTTCATAATCAGAGGAGTAATAAATATCATTAAGGATCTGAACATATGATCTTCCACCGAATAAACCAACTAGCATCAACTACAAGGAGTAATCAACACTACTAGCAACCCACATGTACCAATCTGAGGTTTTGTGACAAAGATTGAATACAAGAGATGAACTAGGGTTTGGAGAGGACACGGTGCTGGTGAAGATGTTGATGGAGATTGACCCCCTCTCGATGAGAGGATCGTTGGTGATGATGATGGCTTCGATTTTCCCCTCCTGAAGGAAAGTTTCCCCGGCAGAATAGCTCCGCCGGAGCCCTAGATTGCTTCTGCCCAGGTTCCGCCTCGAGACGGCGGGGCTTCGTGCCGAAAGCTTCCTTATGATTTTTTTCAGGTAAAAACCCTTCATATAGCAGAAGATGGACACCGGAGACCTGCCAGGGGGCCCACAAGGCCTAGGGGCGCACCCAGGGGGGTAGGGTGCGTCCCCCAGGCTTGTGGCCACCTGGTGGGTCCCCTCTAGTATTTTCTTCGCCCAATAACTCTTATATATTCCAAAATAATTCTCCGTAAATTTTCAGGAGTTTTGGAGTTGTGTAGAATAGGTCTCTCAGATTTGCTCCTTTCCGGTCCAGAATTCCAGCTACCGGCATTCTCCCTCTTTGTGTAAACCTTGTAAAATAAGAGAGAAAAGACATAAGTATTGTATCATAATGTGTAATAACAGCCCATAATGCAATAAATATCAACATAAAAGCATGATGCCAAATGAACGTACCAAAAGTCACCCCTTGCGCACAAGCCCAAGCGTTTCTCATGGAATTCAGTAGAGCGGCATGGCTAAAGGGCCTCATTGTATGAACCCTAAAGAGTGCCAGCCAACGAACCTCCCTAATCAGATCATCCACCTCCCCTGATAGATCCAAGTCTTCTTCCTCCTCACCGTGTAAGTTCATGCCCTCGAAAGCATCTTCTAGGGTTGGGTCTGGGCCATGGTGATCCCAGTCCTCCCCGCTTCCTTCCTCCAGATCGGTTTCAACCAAGTTCGCCTGCACTCCCTCCGATCCCCCACCACCATGTTCGCCCGCATACCACTTCCCGAACCTCCCTCTTCCCGCACCTCTTCTCCCGATTGCATCTCCTTCGCTACTTCCTTCGCCCCGCCCGCTACAGCCGGATCCTCCATGCAGCACTGGCCCTGAGCAGCACGGCCGTAGGTCACCCCACGCGCGCTAGACTCGGGTAGATCGACGGTAGAAACGACGTGGACTCCGGCGGCGCCGTCGGAGGATAGGGTAGACCCTAGAGAAACCCTAGGGGAAAATTTACAGGCTTGTCTTTCATTAATGTTTGATGCTGAAAACACTGCTCCACTAGCTAGATTGTGGAAAATCATTTTTGGGTGAAAATATCGTGGGAACGACTCTTCAGTGTCGGGAAAAATACTCTCAAGTGACCATAGTAAAAAGGTTCGTGTGTTGCAATGAAATAAAAAATTGATACAAATTTTAGTGTGGATCATGGCCGCGCGTTGCAGTGAGATAGAAAATTGGTGCAAATTTACCGAGGACGTATTAAATGGAAAACTGGCGCAAATTTACGGGGGACATATTAAAGAGTGAGGGAAGCGGATGGTGAAAGACAATGCGGGGGACCAGTGGGAGTGGGCGGCCAAGTTCACGGTCGCCATGAGGAAGATGAGCGAGCTCAACGGCACCAGCAAGGGCGAGATCAGAGAGTTTTGCCACGTGACAAACAAGGGCTAGGGACGGGGGACATCGTCTATCACGGTCATCTGGATATTATTTATTTTCAGATTTGCTAGTTTTTAGTTGGATGAAATCAATTGGCGTTCAATCGTTCTTTTGTCCGCCATCTATGTGTTGAAATTCTTGCTATTCCCTTTCTTTTTAGCTCTGGGCTGATTGGTTGTTACCGGGCTGCATTTTTTCCAAGGATACCAGTTAATTTGCGCGCCTGATGTCTTCTGGTTGAGCGCCCCTTCATTTCAAAATTTTCTTTTCTCTTCCTGTAGCCACCTTTTTCTCTTCCCCTATTTTCTTTTCCAGCGGCGATAGCTCAGAGAGGTAGACAGGGAGACACATGGCGATTTTGATTTGGATCTCTCCTTTGCTGCTCATTTGAAGGTTTGGTGGCGAGACGTCTGGAGCTCTTCAGACATATGTGGTTTGTTTCATCTGTCCTCATCGTTGCATCTCTCTCCTTCGTTCCTAATTTCAATTTATATTTTCGTTGCTCGTGTGTTGTGATATAGGTTTTGTTGATGCTCCCTCGTTAGATGCATGTGTTAGTTTCTCCGTAATTTATTGCCTGATTCTATTTCCTGCAGCTAGATTTTGAAAAAGTTCATGAAATTGAGAAAAGTTCACTAACTTGAGAAACGTTCGTGGATTTGAAAAAGTTAATGAAATTGAAAAAAGTTCACTAACTTGAGAAAATTTTGTGAATTTGAAAAGGTTCACAAATTTTAAAAACAGTTCATAAATTTTTAAAGAAGTTTAACGCTAAAAGTTCATGAAATTTGAAAAAAGTTCGTGGGATTTGAAAAACTTCGTGAATTTGGAACACATTCAATAAAAATATTTGTGTATTTTAAGAAATTTATGTATTTGAAAAGTTCATAATTTTGAAAAAAATTATACATTGGAAAAAATCATGAAAAAAACCGAATATGGAAATCTGAAAAAAAAGCGTCATGAAAGTTTTGGGAAGCTTCATCTTCTATTCTTAAATAGTTGCAACCCACTATCTAATTTTCCTCTTAATGCAACAATGACACATCATCAAGTCATGCATGTAGTCATAAGTTATCTTATACATTAATTTATTCATGCAAAGCTGCCACCTCATCAACTCATGCATGCATGTTTTTTTATGAGCTTAGTCATGCAAAATACTCTTACATTGTTTTAGTTTATTTAGCATTTTATTTTTAACAAGATTCCCGCAGCAATGGCGCGGGGCATTGTCTAGTTTGACGAGTGAGTGTGAGTTGCGGAAACGAAGGAAAACACGCGGTCACCAAAGAGAGAAAAAACTAAATGGGCCGAACCCAAGGTGAACTGCGACCGAAACTGGCGAGAACAAAAAGAGAGGTCCAAGTCCGCTCCGACACGTTACCTGGCCCATCAGGTTCGCGGAAGGGCCCATTTGCGTTCACCTCAAGAGGAGTCACGAGACCGTCGCCACCTGAAACCCGATCATTGGCACCGACCAAATCCTCATCGTCTCCAACCTCGGCGAAACCCTAGCAAGCCCCACCGAATCGCAAGCCCCCCCGAAGCCGGAGCAAGCCGAGATGTCTCGCACCGGACCGATCGCCCAGGACTGGGAGCCGGTGGTCGTGCGCAAGAA
This sequence comes from Thinopyrum elongatum, assembly GCA_011799875.1. Taxonomy (NCBI): domain Eukaryota; kingdom Viridiplantae; phylum Streptophyta; class Magnoliopsida; order Poales; family Poaceae; genus Thinopyrum; species Thinopyrum elongatum. Next base: position 145,446,434 of record CM022299.1, read on the forward strand.
GCTGCCCAATGCCGCCGCCAAGAAGGACGAGAAGGCCGTCAACGCCGCCCGCCGCGCCGGCGTCGACATCGACATCGCCAAGAAGCGTACGCATCCTTCCTGGCCCGACCTTTTCGACCCCTTGTCTCGGAATAGAAAGGAAGCGCTTGATGCGGTGGTGGATTTGGTTTGGCCGCCTAGTGGCTAGTTCGTCTTCGAGTAGGCGCGGGTTTTTCGCCAGATTGGCGTGCGATGCTGCGAATCTTAGGGCGTTGGATTGAGTCTCCTTGATTTTCGGACATCGGCGTGGTAATCCGAAGCATGTTCATGTTTCGCACGCGAGGGTTTTCGGTAGAATCGATTCTTTGGCCCTTTTTCAAGGGGAATGAATTATTAGGATTTTTTGGAAGAATAAATTGTCTTTGTGGTTTAGACGAGTAGTGCACGTTCTTGTTTGGTCATTTGATAGTGCTAAGCGCCTTATTTGATTGGTGATGATGCATCACTTGTACTAAACCTGAGGTTAGAACATACAGTTAGTGGGGTTTAATCCTTGTAGTCTGTATTACAGGAATGGCTCTGATTGCATCTCTGATGTGATCATGCATTCGGATTTGGTACTGAAAGTTAAAATATCTACACTCTTTTGCAGCATGTAAAATCGTCAAAAAGCGTTGATAAGAACCTGTGATATGTTGGGGCAATATCTGTATAAGTAGAATGCCGTTGCATTCATGTTGTCTTGGTTCTGGATGTAAGTAATACTGTAGTAGTATGTTCGGGGGATGTTGTGTGTACTAATTGGTTTATGGTGCGCTAGTGTCTTGTCAATTAGCATGTCTAAAGTTTATGAATTTTTTCAGAAGAGAAAGAGCAATATTAATACAACATTTATGTACCTATAAAAAAAGTTCAATCACGCGCTGAGAAATAAAAGTGACAATCATGGTGTCGACTTTAGCAAGGTCAAAATTGAAGTGAATGGTAGATTTCTGCTACTATTCACAGGTCATTTAGGGGCCTTAGCTGGTGATCCGGGCTGTTTCATTTTCCCAGAATGTATCCTAATTTTTGGCCTCGGTTTCCCCCTACATATATGGGATATTTTAAGAAATGAGCCAGGCCCAGTTACTCTCTTGCCCGAACTTATGCGAAGTAAAGATTTATCGAATTTGTCCGAAAAAAAAAGAAATACCAAAGTTTCAGAATTTACGCTCTATTCATTCAATATTTCCCTTTTTAGTAGACAAATTTTTGTATTTGGATTATACCCTTCGAATTTTTCCATTTGTATTTCTACTTGAATCAGAGAGAAGAATCTATATTATTCCATTCCAATTTCTTCCCGAAACTTCCCAAGAAAAATCCCGAATTGGATCCAATTCTCTCAATTCCTCGGCAATCGCGCCAAAAACTCGAGTTCCAATTTCTTCCCGAAACTTCCCAAGAAAAATCCCGAATTGGATCCAAAATTGACGGGTTAATGTGAGCTTATCCATGCGGTTAGGCACTCTTCAAATAGGAATCCATTTTCTAACTGGCTTTCGTGCTTTGGTGAGTTGTCCGAGATCTTTTCGATGTTTGTCCCTTTTTTTCCACGATGTGTGGGTTGAGCTTGGATTTGAAAATTAGTGTGTTGGTAGATCCATGTTATATTAATCTTTTCAAAATTATAATCAGAATTCTACATGACTATTAGAAGTTTTAATTATGCTTTTAGTGCACCTGTACACCTCATGTGCCTAGTTCCTAGTGCACACCTATTGTGTTTAAGTGTGGATTATATGATCCATATGTTTTAACTGTTTATTTTTGTGGATAACGGGAGTTAGTGATGTATACTATATTGGTTTCCTTTGCAATAACGCACTTCATGCCAACATTGAACAGTACTTTCTTGCTCATGTCAGTTAAGTGATTGCCATTGAAGAGGTTTAATTAAGCCTGTCATGGAATACCTTTCTCTTTTATGATGAGTTATTTTTCTAGTTCTCTTATGCATGTTATGGCCATCATAAATGCTTGAACATGATCAGTATGTGATATCTTGTATTATAGGCGGTGCTGTAAAAGAGAGGCTTCCATCGTATGATCAGAATATCTATCTGTGCATATCTTTTGCACACTTTTGTCGAGATAGATATGTGAGTTTTATATATTGCTTTAACTTGGATGGCATTGTTGATGAATGCAGATAATGCTGGGACAAACAAAGCTGCTCATAGCACCACATCGCTCAATACAAAGAGGCTTGATGATGATACAGAGAATCTTGCTCGTGAATTCCTTACACTTTTTACTTCTATATGTTTCAAAAAGGAATAACTACCTAGCATAGCTGTTTATTGTCCAATCATTTTGTTTATGTGATGTGTGTATGGCAATCTTGTTTATGTGATGTGCGTATGGCAATCATGTTGTTTATGTGATGTGTGTATGTCTCAGTTAAATCTGATAATATCTGTGAAATATGGCAAAGTTTTTTTCCTTTGGTTAAAAGGAACTATACGTGAGTATGCTTCTTAGTTGATCAGTTTCCCTTGTTTCTCAATGTGTTGACATGCATTTCTGTATATATCTACTTAGTAAAGAATGTTGTGCTTGCTTGAGTGTTCCACACTATTGAGGCAACACAATTTCCTAATTGATCTACTATCATGGACTCATGACTTACCCAATTGTTCGATGAATTCTTTGAGGTTTGGAATAAGCATAATTTGTTGTGATGTACAAGTCAGTTTTTTCTTAGTTTCTACTGATATTCTCTGTCTGTAGCCAATTCAACTGTTGATCACACGGAAAATCAAGTTCCTCTATAATGTACCTGTACTGTCTTTTCAGAGCAAATTTGCTGTTTAGAAGCCGTGTGTGTTCTGCTGCTTTTGATTTCATATTCTATAAATATGGTAATCATGATTTTTCTATCTGTGTACCTGTAGTTTTATTAGGGCTACACTGTTAAAACTTAAGTTATATTATAGGACTGTTATTCTATGAAATTTTACTTTAAAGGAATTTGAATTTGAATACTTCAATGGTCCTTACTTTTTCATTGTTATTATTGAATGACAATACGTCTTTTATTGCTTTTTAACCCTTGGGGGTTATCTTCAACAGATGAGCGTGTGCCGTCAGACCTGAAGAAGAGCATTATGCAGGCTAGAACGGACAAGAAGCTCACACAGGCACAGCTTGCACAGGTATGATGAATCTTACTTAACTGCCAACCTGAAATCTGTAACATCTCTCTGCCTTCATTCCCTAAGACACATTGTTTGATTACCAGCTGATCAATGAGAAGCCACAAGTCATCCAGGAGTACGAGTCAGGCAAGGCTATCCCAAACCAACAGATCATCGGCAAGCTGGAAAGGGCTCTTGGCACAAAGCTGCGAGGCAAGAAGTGAAGCCGCGTGCATCTGACAGGAGTCGAGGCTTTCAAGAGAGCTTGGCTGGGCAAGTTTACCGCTAAATAAAGCTTGTCTACTAAATCATGCGACTTAAGAAAACCCTGGAGTTTGGTATTTCGCTCTGGTTTGGGTGAATGTAATTATTAGCTTCTGTGAACAACTCTGTATCTGGGTTTCGTTTCGTCAGTGTGTCTTCTTGAATGTGAACTGTTCTGAATGCCTGAACCTTTATATAACTTGTCTCTGTTACCAAATGTCTCTGCATTATTAACACTTAATTGCTCCTGCGTGTTTATTTTTATTGTTTGAAGACGATGGGAGTTTGCGACTCAGTTGGTTTTTATTTCTACTAGTAGGATGGGCCCATTTTGGTTTGAGCGTTTTGAAAATGCATGAATTGGATGCGATGACATGTTCAATTCTTATGTAATAAGATGTTTTGGGTGTGTCACACAGAAAACACAAAAATTTTATTAAAGAATTCTAGAAGAACTGAAATGGCATGGTAAGTGCATGCAATATTTGTCATTGAAAGAAAGAAAAATATCTATGAAAATCTTCTTTTGAAAATGCACTAGATTATGGAGAAAAATCACTGTTTTTAATATGGAAAAAGTCACATGGAACATACTCCCCAAAAATTATTTAAAATTCTCTGGAACAAAATATCTCCAAATTTCTGGTACTCCCTCCTTTTTTTTTGAACTCTGCATAGTAGCTTTGTCTTGAATCAAACTTTCTGAAGTTTGATCAAGCTTGTAGAAAAAATATTATAGCATCTAGAATATCAAATAGGTACAATATGAAAATATATTCAATGCCGATTCTAGTAATATTGATTTGATATTGTAAAGCTTCATATATTTTTCTACAAACTTAGTTAAATTTTAAAAAGTTTGACTTAAAATAAAACCAATATATGGGGACTAAAAAGACACGGAGGTAGTATAGAATTCTTTTGAAGCAAAGAGGACCTGAAATGGCAATGCTCTATTTCTGCGGTTTGCCGCGCGCGGCGGCGACGGGGACGCGCCGCCGCCAACCGTCTTCGCGGCCTTCCCTCCCTCCCCCGTCCGAATCTAACCACCACCCACCGCCTTCGCGCGCGAAATCCCCCCTCCCCTTCGCGCCGCCGCCAACCGCACATCCCGGCAGGAACCTATCCAGCTCCGCCGGGACAACCCCCCAGCTTTCGCGGAGCAGCTGCCTCATCCACCCATGGGCGCCGGCGAATAGCTCGCCGGAACCAGCGCCGCGGCGTCCTGGCCTCCCGGGCCTTTTCCTCCCCCTCTTCTGCTCTCCCGGCATGATAGATGGCCAAGCCGAGGAGAAACGCCCGCCCTGAAGCAAGGCCCCACCGGAGCTAGCGCCTCCGGGCCGGCCGTGCCGTTCGTCCACCGGTCTCGTCTTAGTTATTCGTCTTATTCTGCCCCGCTCTGAGAGACCGCGGGTGCCCGTCCGAGGACGGCGTCGGTGTGTCCAGCCAGCGAGTGGCCGCCGGGAGGCGGCCGCGTCGTAGCCATGGGTGGCGCGCGTTGGGAGCTCATGCTGCTCTTCCTCCTCATCGTGCTGCTCCAGGCGCAGGCGTGGGCCGGCGCCGCTCCGCTCAACGGCGAAGGTAACCCTGCTGACAATGCCATCACACGAGAGAGATTTGTGGTTGTGCCTGGATGATTCATGACTGACTGGTGTGGGTGTGGTGCGATCATGTACATGTGCTAGGATTGGCTTTGCTGGAGCTGAGGGCGAGGGTGGAGGGAGATCCCCATGGAGTCTTCCATGACTGGGATCCCATGGACAACAACCCCTGCAGCTGGTCCGGCGTCCAATGCTCTGACGGCAATGTGGAGATTCTGTAAGTCTGTTTTCCCCCCTCTATTTTTTCCCCCAAATGTTGACGCAATGCCTCCACATGATTATTTATGTGCCGAATTTTGTAATTGCCTACATTGTTCAAATCATATCTGTGCCAGATTTATGCCAGGAAATAGCTTCTTTCCACGTTGAAATTAAGATGTTTGCAAATCATTTGTGCCAATACGATTAGCTAAGGTAGTGTATTAATTATGCATCATGTGCCTTTAGTTCTTATTTTCTTCAACATATAGGAATTTAACAGGTCATGAACTGGCTGGAACCCTCGCACCTGAGATTGGAAGCCTACAACGTCTAAGATCACTGTGAGTATTTTAACTACACTTATCTGGATTATAAGAGGTTAATTTAGAATTCCATTGTTTGATGCTTACTTCTATATAATAGCGTATTCGATCAGGATAATTCTGAATCACAGACGGTTGCATTTGCAAGCATTGCATGTCGCACTTACAGCCTTACTGGTTTCGAAAAATCATGCAAAAAAGCATGGGCGTACATTACGCTATATCATGTGCACCTATAAACTTTCATTTAAAGTTATGAGTTTTTGTACCTTGTACAAAAACAAAAGGACATAAATGAACAGTATCAGGTACTATTCACTTATCTCTTGTTTATTTCGTACATGTCAAAAATGATGTTAGTTTTTGATGAAAATTTCTAGATGCACCATTGCACCTACGTTAGCAAGCGTTTGCGCAAAATCTTCTTTTGTTTGATCAATATTATTTGAAATCCATGTGTTGGGTGATATTGGCTTAATTCTTATTTCTGTCTAGTTTACTTCCAAAGAACAATTTCCATGGGCAAATCCCCAGAGAGTTTGGAGGGTTATCTGCCCTTGAAGTACTGGATTTGAGTGCCAACAACTTGGATGGAACAATTCCAAAAGAACTAGGGACGATGCCACTACTCAAACAGCTGTAAGGCCAATTGCATCATTTGTGATCTCTTCTTTGCTTCGTAGAATGAAGTACCATTGTGTTTCAGATCACTTCACAATAATCAGTTCCAAGAAGGTGTCTCATCTTTCAACATACAACATGGAGCTGCTGAGCAGACATGCTGCTTGAGCAGAAAACTAGGTTGCTGGTAAGTGGCTACATGGATGTGCCCGGCGCTACTTTGGTGGTCACTCAACTTAGCCTTCAAATATTCATAGGTTTCATTTCTGAAAGTTTTATTTCACATCCTAACATATTTTCGTTTTACAGGCTGGGGTCTAAGAATTGGATTTCTTTCAACGTCCTCCGTGGGAAATATTGCAACAATCTACCAAGTAATTGGGCATTGTCAGGATGTAGACTCAACATTTTTTGTCTGATGTGTTACACATCGTTAAACAATTACATTTTGTCTGTCAGGTTTTACCGAGTCACACATAATGCAGAATTTGCAGTCCATAGCAAGTGCGATGCGCCGCAGGCTGCTTGAAGCTGGCAATCTGCCTGCTCTTTCAGGGAATAATGACCTGGAAAATTCAACAGGAATCCAGAGACCTGCTGATGTTCTATCTCTAGGGACTGGTTCATTTCCTGCGTTCCCAAAGTCGGATGGTCAAATCCTGATGCCTTCGGTTCCAGAATCTGTTGAGAATGTTGATGCTGCAACACCAAAGCAGTTGCCCGCCGCAGTGACCCAATCAGCCGACAAAGAGTCATCTGGTGCGAAGTATGGCATTTGGACTTATGTCCTCATATTTCTAGCTGCAATACTGCTCATTAGCCTGATTATTGCGCCGATCTTGGTCTGTCGGAAGCGAGGGGATGGATCAATAGCCCCCTGGAAAGCAGGGCTAAGCGGCCAACTTCGGAAGGCATTTGTAACAGGCAAACATTCTAATTATCCTATTGGCTTTTATTGTTTATGGAGTCAATATATCTCATGAAAGAAACATATGAAACACATGCATAGCCTGACAATATTTCAAGAACATGTGGGTCTTCTGTGATACAATTTGTATTTTAGATGCACCGGATATTCTTACTTTGAACTGGCACATGATCAGCTCAGGACGCTTGTGCTTCCATTATATTTGTTGAGATGCCATTGCCTCCGGGTAATACAATTTAACTTTCGACAGCTCAATTCTTTCATTCAGGTGTTCCAAAGCTAAACAGACTAGAACTCGAAGCCGCTTGCGAGGATTTCAGCAACATTCTCAACGCTCTGCCTTTCTGTACCGTGTTCAAGGGGACATTATCCAGTGGAGTCGAGATCTGTGTTGTCTCCACTTCCATTTCATCGATCAAGGAGTGGTCCAAGAGTTCAGAAACGTTCTTCAGAAAAAAGGTGATTCCGAACATCTTCTAGTAGTAGCCAACAATAAACAAGTTGCAAGTAGTAAAAAACGTGAATTCTAGTAACCTTTCTAATCGCCCCATTTCCTTGTGTAGATAGATACACTGTCAAGAGTCAACCACAAGAACTTTGTCAATCTCCTCGGATATTGCATAGAAAATAAACCCTTCATGAGGATGATGGTGTACGAGTATGCTCCGAATGGAACTCTTTCTGAGCATCTTCATCGTAAGGAATTTTTACTTTCGCATTACTTCCTTGCGCATAAGCTATGTATACTCTATATATCCGCCTCCAAACTGAATTGGTAACCTCGCAGTCAAGGTGTTTGAGGATCTCGACTGGGCTGCGAGGATGAGGATCATCATGGGCCTGGCGTACTGCCTCCAGTACATGCACCATGAGCTCGATCCGCCTGTGGCGATAAACGATATACGCTCCGACGCAATCTTTATGACAGATGACTATGCTGCTAAGGTATCCATTTGAAGGAAATCAGTTTTTTTTTTCTGAAACACGGAGTTCAGTGGAGGCATGGTTCATTAATAAGCTACCACATTATAACGAACACAATCATTGACTGAGATGGACACTGATTTGCAGATTGCTGATGTTGGCATGTGGAAAGAAGTCGCGGACAGAGCAAAGGCTGCAAAGCAGGACGGCAGCAGCCGCTCTGAACCTCTTCCCGATCTCGCGGGCAGCGTCTTCTGCTTCGGCGCGCTTCTGCTGGAGATCATATCCGGAAAGCTTCCTGAACCAAATGGCCATGAACTGACCTGCATCTGGGTATAACACGACGAACGAACCGCGCAACCCCGAACTCCAAACTTAATTTCCGACAACATTGCATCGTTACAACTGTGAACTTGCTTTCTGCCGCGCAGGCTGCCAAGCATCTCAAAGCCAAGAACTATGTCGAGCTCGTCGACACTGTGCTCGAGGAACACGAGGCCAACGAGCTGGAGGCCGTCTGCGAGGTGATCGAGGAGTGCACCGACCCCGACCCGACGCGGCGGCCAGCAATGCGAGACGTGACGGGAAAGCTCAGGGAGGTTCTTGGCGTCTCGCCGGAGGCGGCGGCGCCGCGGCTCTCGCCCCTCTGGTGGGCTGAGCTCGAGTTACTGTCCATAAAGTCGACCTAGTAGGATGCTGCTGCTGCTGCATATCTATACCGTTTGTTTGGGTGGGCACCAACGTTCCGTTGTAACGTCATCCCTCTTGATCATACGAACAGTTTCGCTGTAAACTTTTGCTGAACGCTGTGATCGTCCCTGCAGGGAAAAGGTTGTAAATGACAGATGTGATGCAGCTACTGATTTAAATGCACATGTTGATCTTTACTCAAGATGAGGGGCATGTACTACTGAGTATTTATTTTATTATTGATTTTTATTGGTGTAAAAAAAATTCGAACAAGTGCCTGGTGCTACTACCTACCATTTGAATCTTCAGTTTTTAGTTTCTGAATATGACACCTGATTCAAAGCTCTGATGATAAACTAGGTCTAACTAATGCATGCATCATGCATGGTTTAAGTTTTCCATATGACAATTCATCCATTTCAACTATGTTCTTTTCTTGCCTGTCTCTCTCTCTCTCTCTCTGTTGCTCGGTGAAATCGTGCGCCAAGTATTCAGAAGCTACTCACCCAATCAATCAATCAATCCTTTTAGGGTTTCTCTTATCGACAAGCAGCCAGATATTATAAGTAGAAATTATGGAATTCAGGTGTTATTTTTAACCTAGCTTCTTGCAAATCATGCACTCGACACATGGCACGACCATGACCTACAACCACACCAAATTGGACATTCACGTGTGGCAAAAAGAAAAAAATCAGTAATGGTGAGAGAAATGTCATGCGATTGACACGTGGATTTAGCAGGTTAACCGCACACATGCGCCGATCACATGGTCGGGGAAGGAACAGCGCGATCTCGCTCGATGGCTGAAACATGCCGATCCTATTGTCGAAAATATACCGCAGAAACCCATGGGAAAGAAGTGGCCACGTAAGGACAGGACGGGATGGATTGGATGTGGGTTACTGATTAATCAACATCTGAATGTGACAGGAGTTTCAAGAAATAAATAGATTGGATGTGACAAGGCGAGTGCTGCATTATCTGTATCAAGTTTGAGCCAACCAGATATGGCGCCTGGCGTTTGTGGCAAGAGACTAAACTAGGGTCAATGTCCTGGAAGGTTCTCACCATCGTCCATTTGTCAGCTAAAAATGAAGAAGGATGGACACCTATTGCCAGGATTCAGAAAGAAAGAAAAGTAGCACCTGAATGCATATGTACAGCATGCGTACGTGTGGTTCTATAGCTGATTGTGGAGAAGTGAGAATTCTTCAAGTAAAAAATCAATGTATGTAAATGAAAAACAAAGGAAGAAGCAAAGGGAGGTTGGCATCAGTTGCATCCAGATCACGCAAGATGTGGAGCAACCACGGCCAAACCACCCCAGAAACATATGCTCAGCACATGCATTGTTGCACCCTCAACTCGGCAAACTGGTCGATTATGGAAAACCTAACATCTTGGCTCGGAGACATCAACCGTGATGGCCACATGCGCGCCCAAGCTAAGTGGTCACCAGCCCAACACCTCACCCACCCCACACCTTGCTAAACAAGCCAATCATGGATATGACATTCAATTACTACTACCATTCACATAATGCAATGCATGAGCAGCAGTTCCCATCACGAAAGACACATGTAATTGTTGCACAGAAAGATGGAAGGCTGGGATGGAAGGCCAGGATGTGTGGATGGATTCATTCAGAGCAGGCCGGTGAGGCTCCCCCTGCCTACAAATAGCACCAGAAACCACAGCCATCCAACAGAACGTACCCGGCTTATTATTAGGCGGCCTGTTCCAGCTACAGAGAGGGAAGGGCGAGCTCCTGGCCTCATGTCGCGAGGACAGCTCTAGCCACCGCAGACTATTCTTCTCTCCCACCATCCTCTCCTTCATCCTTGGAGGATTCTGAGAAAACAGACCAGTCGTGTATTAGTTTTCCCCCCAATCACAGCGCGCTCTCGCCCTTCACCTCTCCTCCCTCTCGGGGAGGGAGGGACACAGAGGCACGAAGTGGCGCAGAGTAGACGCTTGTGAACACCCAATTTACCTCCACCAGCTTGCTGCTGCTCTTGTGCACAAGGATCCGATAGGATGGAGAGGAAGTCCACCATTCTCATGAACCGCTACGAGCTTGGTCGTATGCTCGGGCAAGGCACCTTCGCCAAGGTGTACCATGCGCGAAGCCTTGCGACCAACCAGAGCGTCGCCATCAAGGTCATTGACAAGGAGAAGGTGTTGCGTGTCGGCATGATTGACCAGATCAAGCGGGAGATCTCCATCATGCGCCTGGTTCGCCACCCAAACATCGTCCAGCTGCACGAGGTCATGGCCAGCAAGAGCAAGATATACTTTGCGATGGAGTATGTCCGGGGCGGCGAGCTCTTTGCCAGGGTGGCCAAGGGCCGGCTCAAGGAAGATGCTGCAAGGAAGTACTTTCAACAGTTGATAGGGGCTGTGGACTTCTGCCACAGCCGTGATGTCTATCACCGGGACCTCAAGCCGGAGAACCTCCTCGTGGATGAGCATGGAAACCTCAAGGTGTCCGACTTCGGGTTGAGTGCCCTCAAGGAGTGTCAGAAGCAAGACGGGCTGCTGCACACAACGTGCGGCACACCTGCATATGTTGCGCCGGAGATAATCAACAAGAAGGGCTATGATGGAGAAAAGGCAGACATATGGTCTTGTGGTGTCATACTTTTTGTTCTGCTTGCTGGTTACCTCCCATTCCAAGACTCAAATTTGATGGAGATGTACCGGAAGATCAGCAAAGGTGATGTCAGGTATCCACAGTGGTTCAGTTCTGATGCCCGGAAGATTCTATCCAGGCTGCTCGACCCAAATCCAAACACTAGGATCACCATGGACAAGCTGATTGAGCACCCGTGGTTCAAGAAAGGGTACAAACCAGCAGTGATGATGCTGGGAATGCCACGTGCCTCAAAGGATCTTAATGATGTCCAGGCTGCTTTCAGCACGGACCGCAAGGATGGTGAAGGCAACAGGGCACAACAACCAAATAGCCCATTGAAGCCAGCGAGCTTGAATGCGTTTGACATAATCTCCCTCTCCAAAGGTTTCGATCTCTCTGGCCTATTTGAGAAGGACCAAGAGCAGAAGTCGAACTCGCGGTTCATGACCCAAAAACCCGCATCAGCAATAGTGTCAAAGCTGGAGCAGATAGCTGAGACAGAGTCCTTCAAGGTGAAGAAGCAGGACGGACTGGTGACGCTGCAGGGATCCAAAGAAGGGAGGAAGGGGCAGCTTGCGATTGATGCAGAGATCTTTGAAGTGACTCCATCCTTCTATGTTGTTGAGGTGAAGAAGTCGGCAGGAGACACATTGGAGTACGAACGGTTCTGCAAAAAGGGCCTACGGCCTTCTCTCAAGGACATCTGCTGGAACGGTCCGTCAGAGGAAAAGCTTCCAGCAGTATCGGAGTCAGTACCTCCAACTCCGTCCTCCAAGTCGACCAAAAGAAATGACATTTAAGTGTGATATCTTCTGAGATGCAATTACAATCTATTCTCCTCTCTCTTTCTTCCCTCCTCAAAGAGCTGAGACTTTGCTCACTTGAGCATCAAGCTTTAGGGCTCTTTGTTAATCTTTTTTTGCAGTTTCCAATTTGTGGTAGCAATTGTAGTATATGGTTCTCCTGTTCTGTTCACCAATAGAAGCACAAAAGGTGACAGTAACACTCTTACAGTGTTGCTCTGGGACAAGCATACCATCACCTGCAAAAAAGATCTTGTAAGAGCCAAAGCTATTATAGGATGATTAGAACTTCATAAATCACCATGGCAGATAGCATAGAACAGATTCCTCTCTGTGTCATATTCCCGGTATGTTGTCTTGCGACTTGAGTACATCCTACTTGTTATGAAGTTCTAAGTAAAATACAGATGCATTAAACAAGTAGCACGGATTTGATGGAGTGCAGAAATAAAATTCTGAAGTTCCCAACAATTATTTATTTACGTGTTATACCGAAATATACTAAAGCAGAAATAAATCACGGGACCAATATTATATATAACCTGTTAACCACCAGAGTTGCTCATACAAAATAATCAACCTCTTCACTTGGTGATGTTACAAATGCATGCATCTACCAGAAACGAATGATTCTGGTCAAACAACTTAGGATAAGAAATCTTCACCAGAAACAAGCCACAATCAACTTACATATATCAAAATCATGTGAAATATACAAAGTGACATCACCAGAAGTCAAAGAAGCAGAGAGCTTTATCTTTGTTGTCCATAGATGGAAAATATGAAATCACGGTCTTATGATGGCATTATTGACTTATTGTTCTAATTGAGTAAACATTATCAAACCAGTTGACATAAAAAACAACAAACTCCAAATGAAATTTGAACAACATAGTTGATGACCTTTCACCCACCCAAACTTCTTGATATAACTTTATTTGCGACAGATCCAAACCAGGAAAGAACCTTGAATCAAACTTGACAGAGGCGGATTGTATTGGAGAAGTCCACAGGGTAAATCAAGAATTAGATAGTTCATAAAGAGCCCTTTTGCGAACCTGAAGACATAATACTCTTATGTATTTGAAGACTGCCAACATATCACCTACTCAAGCAGTTACACTAACAATTATTCATAGCCATGATACCATCAAATCTGCCGTGGTTACTGAAATCACATAGAAAGCAAGAATAATACCATGGCTCCTGAAATGCTATAGCATAGATGTTATCAAGGAAGTGGATAATGTCCATACTAAAATCAAGAGTGTCCCAAGACCTGGTCTAGAAGGAAACCTACATGGTAAACACACAAACATTTAGCTGTCTAGTTGCTATAAAGAAGAGTTTTTCCATCGATTTTAAATTCACCCTAATTGCTGCAAGAATCTGATAGAGCAACAACAAGAACCTAAGAATCCTAAAAATCCCTTGCAGCATGAAATAAATGTAGTTTTCACCATTGTAAGATCAATTCACGGAACCCTCAACTGCAAATCAAGAATCCCTAACTGCATATGCTTATACTTGGCAAAAGTTGATCCTAAGCATCACAGAGACAGAAAAAAAGTCCCAGAGTGCTTATATGTTACTTCAATCTGTGCATACTGTTGAAGTAAAAGAGAAAAACGTTTATAACTAGGAGAATCCTGCAACTCTGGTTTTACCAGTAAACTACCTATGGTTTGATGAGCGGTTCTGCCAAATTACCACATGAGCATCGGACAAAACAACATTGAAATTTTTTCTGATATAGAACTAATAACATGTAAATCATCGCGATCTCACGACTCCATAGCAAACTAAAGTGTAATATTATTATTCATCAGGCCACAGCTGAGCAGGTGGATTCAAGCTCGCATCATTCACAATTTCACATTGTAAAAAAAGGATGGTCATCGGTTCATGTGATCACAACACATTATACAAACAGAATAAGTGGTACTATTTTTTCCCCTTTTTCGCGAGTGGCAAGCAACATCGCGAGAACCCTAACCAGCAAAGACGGCCCCTCCTCCGAGGTCAGGGCTTCGCGACGGCGACGGCGCTCGCTGGAGACGCGTCGGCTGCTACCAATACGGAGCCGTCTGAAGTGGCTGCGGCCGCTGCTGCTTCTGCCGCGGCGGAGGCCTCCTCCTGCTTGCGCTCGTGGTCGAGATACATGTTGATGGCCTTGGTGCAGATCACTGCGGAGACAGAGGCGTTAAGCCCCGCTGGCTAAAGCATATGAGTACCGGAATGTAAAACAGAGAGTGTAGGAGGCGCACCTCCGGCGCCGATGAAGGAGAAGAAGCGGAGGACCGTGGTGGAGGCTTCGCCGGCGGCGGACATGGCGGTGGGTGACTGGGCTATGATTTGCGGGCTTGTTTTCTCGGTTTCCTTTTCGGGCTATGTTGTTTCTGCGCGAGATACAGACATGGGCCATGACATGTAGTCAGCATTTCGCTTCAACAACTGGCACACGGCCCATTAATAGATACTCCTACATTATTATGTGTTGAAAATTATGTTTTTCATTTAACATGCTCTAGAAACTATGTTAAGATATAAAGAAAAAAAAACCATATATTGCAAAAAAAATGAAAAAAGTTTCATGTACTAGGATATAATAATTGTTCACATATTTGAGATGAAGTTTTATCTCATGTATTTAAAAATGTTATTGTATACAATAAAATATTCATGTATTTGAAAGAGTTCATGTATTAAAAAAAGACCCATTTGTTAAAAAGAGTTATTCATGCATGTATGAATATATGTTTATATTATTTTAAAAAGATCATGTATGCCACCAAAAAAGCAAAAAAATTAAAAATATAATTGGAAATGAAAATAAGCATGAACGAAAAGGGTGAAAAAAGAGAGTAAATAAAACAAGAAAGTAAAACATAAATATATGAAAAAATTGAAATAAAATAAAATAAAAAAGAAGCATAGGTTGATCCATTCACACGCTCTTTAGAAAAAATGCCAATTATTTTTGCATAAAGTGTAGAACAAGATTTGGCATTGGTTTGACCTATATGGCTATATCCATATTTTGATGTAAAAAATTTACTTGCGGATTTGGCTAATATTGGCCAAAAGTTAATGTAAGTGGACCCCTTTGGCAGAAGCGCATCTCTTGCTCCTACGCTTGGGACAATGTTGTGCTCACAAGTTATGGGAGCACAACCAAAAGGTCATTACCTTTCATATATTTTTGACAAGATTTTAGTTGTGCTTCCATGCAACGCCTTCATGTTTAGTACTGCATGTCTTGCTTTACATGAATTACACTTGCATATAAGCATGGTTGACCTAAAACTTTTATACTATATTTACATCTTTTACATGAAACGAGAACAAGGTTGTATGTGAGATATTACGAGGGAAAATAATCTATGAGACCCGAGTGCGGCATTGTGGAGGCTGTCATTTAAAAACATATTGAAAAGTTTTTTTTTAATAATTATGTTTTCCACAAATAATTACAAATGTTCTCTATGTGTATGCAAAGTTTCATTAAACAATCCGATGGTTTGTAGGCTACATAAGAAAGACAAATTCCAATCCAAACAAAAAAAGAAAGCCCATTATATCTACACATTTTTGTGTATATGTACCCCTTTTAAGATTAATTTGAGGTGTAGAAATTGTTAGAGTTTGAGTTATCCCCGTCATGTAATCTCAACTATCTTCTCATCTCCTTTATCTAGTTCTGTCTCTCTTTCTAACGACCAGATCGTTCTCCTTTCTTGTACTCCACGGCAAGGAATTTTGCCCCAATAAATATATACATGCGGCTCTCCCAAGGGAGAGTAGGAACGCTTCCCATCAATCTTACATGGTATACAGAGCCTAGCCTCTTCCCATCATCTAGCGGAAACAGAAACACAAAAACCCTACCGTCGCCATGGCTATGAGCTCAAGTGATGTCGCCCTCAACCTCGGCACTCCACCAACAGAAAAGCTCGCGAGGGGGAATTACCTTCTTTGGAAAGCACAGGTGATGATGGCACTGCATGGTGCGTAAGTAACCGGCTTCCTCGATGGCATTGATGCCGCACCGCCGAAAATGGTGGAGGTCACGAAGGCGGACAAGGCCACGGCCATTGAGCACAACCCTCTGTATGGCCCGTGGTTGGCAAAAGATCAACAGGTTCTGAGCTACCTGTTGAATTCACTCACTCAGGAAATCTTGGCGCAGGTTATTGGTAAGGAAAGTACTTATGATCTATGGACTGCTCTTACCACACTTTTCGCTGCATAGTCCCAATCTCGGGTAACTAATTTAAGGATTGCCATCTCCAACACCAAGAAGGGCAACATGTCAAGCAACTCCTTCATCGCCAAGATGAAGGGTCTCGGAGATGAGCTTGCAGCTGCCGGTCGTCCAGTGACCGAGGGCGAGATGGTCGACTATATCCTCGCCGGCCTTGATCGGGATTATGATCCCATCCTCGCAGTAGTCGGCGCCATCAAAAACTCCATCACCGTTGATGATCTATTCTCGCAGATTTTTGTGTTCGACCGGAGGATGGAGATGTTGGGCGACAGACCGTCTGGTTTCCACTCATCTGCAAACGCTGTGTACAGAGGGCGCGAGCAGTCGCGCGCTAGAGGAGGACGCGGGCGAGGGAACAGAGGGCACGACCGTAGTGATCGTGCCTCTCCCTTTCTTGCTCGCGACGGTGAAGGCAACAAGTACCAGCAGCGCCAACGACAGCCACCACCACCACCACAACAATAACAACATGAGGGAGACTATCCCGAGTGCTGCTACAAGTATTATGCCGGCGGCGCAAGGGCCTGCTGGCATCGTTATGAGGAGGACCATGAAGAGAAGAAGAAGAAGAAGGCCAACCTCATTACCAACTCCTACGGGATTGACACAAATTGGTATGCAGATTCTAGCGTCACCGAGCACATCATAGGGCAGCTTGACAAGTTGACAATGCGAGAAAGGTACCACGGAGGTGACCAAGTGCATATGGCAAGTGGAACGGGTATGGATATTACTCACATTGGTAACTCAATTGTTAACCCCCCCTCCCCCCGAAAAAAACTTGCATCTAAATCATGTCTTACATGTTCCTCATGCATCAAAAAAATCTTGTTTCAGTTCATCGTTTCTCTCTTGACAACAATGTTCTCATAATATTCTATCCTTACTCTTTTGTTCTCAAGGACTTGGCAATGAGGAGAGTCATCCTTAGAGGAAAATGCGAGGAGGCCTTTACCTACTCATATCATCATCCTCTTCATCATGGTCAAATAAACAAGCTTAGAGTGTTACCAAACCATCATCGGCAAAGTGGCATAGTCGGTTAGGTCATCCATCTTCAACCATTGTTCAACATGTCCTTAGTAGAAATAAACTTCCTTATGAGTCTATGTGGAGTCAGTTTGTGATGCGTGTCAACAAGCTAGAAGTCATCAATTGCCATATCCCATCTCTACCAGTGTATCCACCGCTCCTTTGCAACTTATCTTTTCAGATGTGTTGGGGGGTGCATCCCCTACTTCAGTTGGTAGATTTTCATACTATGTAAGCTTTATTAATGATTATAGTAAGTTTACTTGGATTTTTTTGCTAAAGAAACGATCCAATGTATTTCAAGTATTTTGGCAATTTCCAAAATCTTGTTGAACACCAACTGAACTCTAAAATTCTTGCAATGCAAACCGACTGGGGCGGTGAGTATGAGAAACTTAATTCCTTCTTTCAAAAGATTGGAATTTTGCATCATGTTTCCTGTCCACATGCTCACCAACAGAATGGCTCTGCTGAACGGAAACACTGCCATGTTGTTGAAGTAGGAATATCATTGTTAGCTACTTCCACGCCTCTCAAATTCTAGGATGAAGCTTTCCATACTGCCACATATCTTATCAATATTCGTCCTAGCAAAGTCATCAAATTTGAGAATCCTATAACACGACTCTTTGGTGTTACTCCAGATTACTCATCTCTTCGTATCTTTGGTTGTGCATGTTGGCCAAACCTTAGGCCTTACAATTGTAACACCCCTGTGTAATAAGCACTGAGCCATAATGTTAATCTTGCCAAGTCATGACCATTTGCAGTGCCAACTCACATGGGCTAAGTATTCAATACAGATTCAACTCTGAAAATCAACTCAATTTCCAAAGTGAAATATGAAGTTGACCAAGCCTTATGGGAAAATTGTTCAAAACTTTGCAAATATTCCAGAAGCACTCATAAAATTATCAGCAATAATATTTGGATTAAATACAAGACTCAAACCATATGAAACAGCAACAAAACAGCAATATACAACACATTTAAAATCATATCATTTTCAAATGAAGTCCAAATTCACCCAAACCAATTTTTGGGGAAAGCTTACACTGCACATTAATATTTGATCCTAGTCTCATATTTTACAAAAAGGCTACAGTGGCCTAACTAATTCAAAACAGAGAATAAATAAAGAGAAATATAAAACAGAAAAGGAATAAGACAAAAGAGGCCGGAGCCACTTACCTGGCGACTGGGCCGCGCTGGCCCAGCCCACTCCCACCTAACCGTCGTCCTTCTCCCCCTCCGTGTCACTCCCGCTGTGGATAGAGCCATGCCGCGCAGTCGCCGTTCGCCACGTCGACGGGAGCTGGTGGGCGAGGGGATAAGCCTCGCCTCGGCCGTCTCCCCTGGTCCTTCTCTCTCACTCTCCACTCCTCTCCCTCGAGTGCTCCCCTCCTTTTCCCTCTCCTCTGCTCGCGCAACTGAACGCGGTCGCCGCCGATCTTCGTCGTTGCCGTGGCCACCGGCGGCCCCGTGCTTGTTGGTTTTGTCCACGGGCCTCGCCGTGGTTGGCCACCTTTCCTGGTGCCTCCAGGCGGAGCTGTGGACCCCTGCAGCCGCTGCTCGTCCTCGTCCCGCATCTCTGCCCACCAGCGAAACTCCGGCGACCTCGACTAGCTACTGCTCCTAAGCTGACGATGGCCTGTCGTGCGCCGCACGGTGAGCCACCACCCCCTCTGTTCCCTTCCCGAGCCGCGCTTACCTTCTCTAGCTAGCGGTGTTCGCCGTCGCACTCCGGCCATCGCGGGTCCTCGCCGTCTGGCCACTTTCGGTCGCCCCCGAGGCCGCGCTCTAGCTCTGTTCGACGCGGCGTGCTCCCCTCATTCGAACGCGACCGAAAACACGCGCGGAGGCGCACCGTAGCAGTAGCGCCGTGCACGCCCGGAAGCCACCGCCGCCAAGATCGATGCCGGCGACGTTTCCGGCATCCCCAGCGTGGCCCAGCAGCACCAATCGACGCGTCTCTCTCCCAGCTTTCGATCGATCCATTAAACGCGCAAAACGGCCCTCTGTGGTAGAAATCCGAGCCCCGCCGGCGTTCGGCCGCCGCTGTGGAGCTCGCCGGAGAGGATTCCGGGGCCGACGCCAGCGTGGCACCGCGTGGGACCCGCTAGGGGTCGCTGACGAGTGGGCCCTGCGCCAGTTTGACCGCGTTGACCGAGGTCAACGTGGGGCACTGTTCACCTGTGCCAGTGACATGTGGGTCCCGCCAATTTTAAACGAATTTAAATAAATATATATTCAGTTAATTAATAGATTAATTAACTTAATCACTAATGTGACACTGACAGACTGGGCCCACTCCTCTAATTAGCCTGTTAAATAGAACTAATCCTCAGTTAGTCTAACAGAGGCTGACATGTGGGTCCCACTGGACCCACATGTCAGGTTTGACTCCAGTCAACCGCACTGCTGGCTGCTGACGTCATCTCTACGCAACACTGATGTCATAAATCCTTTCTGTTAGTAAAAGTAATTCCAGAAATGTCCAAAATC
This sequence comes from Thinopyrum elongatum, assembly GCA_011799875.1. Taxonomy (NCBI): domain Eukaryota; kingdom Viridiplantae; phylum Streptophyta; class Magnoliopsida; order Poales; family Poaceae; genus Thinopyrum; species Thinopyrum elongatum. The sequence goes on from CM022299.1 coordinate 145,466,392, forward strand.
TTTAGAAAATCATAACTTCTAAACCGTAGCTCGGATCGAAAAACTTTCTACATGAAAGTTGCTCAGAACGACGAGACGAATCCGAATACGCAGTCCGTTCGTCCACCACACGTCCCTAACTACCCGAACATGGAACCGTTCCCCTCTGGTCATCTGTCCGACAAATGTCCGGAACCGGGAAAACATTCCCGGATGGATTCCTCCTTCCTTGGTGGTGTGCAACCATACGTTAGGACACACCCGGCACTGCGTATTGTCATGTCGTACTTTGTGTAGCACCTGTTTGCTCTGTATTTACTGTTTCCTCCCCCTCTTCTCTCTCGTTAGATCTCGGTGCCGACGTAGCCTCCGAGATCAATGCAGCTCCAGTGATTGGCTGCACTTCTGACGACCTTGCCCTTGCCGCCGAGCAACCAGGCAAGCTCCCCCTTTGATCATCCTGATATCGCCTATTCTATTTTCTCATGCTTGCACTAGATTTTGCTACAGTAATTGATTGCTCCTATTCTGCTGCATAGCCTGTTTATTGTAACCTGTTTTGCTACCCTCATGGATATCCTAGACTGCTTAGTATAGGCTGGCTAGAGACCCCTTAGTGACCCCACTTATCCCGACTGCCCCGCTGGAGTATCAGAAGGCCCGATCAACGGGATCGAAGACCAGGACCCGGCACCGCACCTCACTTTCTCCTTAGTTGCCCGACACTACTGGGTTACTATCGAGTGCCAAGGGTGATACCTCGTCAGCACTTCTGATGATAACCTTGTAGGGTAGTTAATCGGTCGTGGTCAGCGAGGGTGATTCCTCCTACACCACCCCCGATAACGACGAAGTCGAGCAACACCTCACGTGTGGACCTCGAGGGTGATGCCTCTTACGTCCATCTTGATGTTACATCAGGTGGGAGTCCAACGAGGGTGATGCCTCGAATTCCCCTTGATATGGTGACCACACGGATGCCTTACATTACCGTTGACACTGATGCTTGGAAAGGCGGGTCGACCCTGAGGGGTACCCGCGAATGATGGATAGATACCCGTGAGTTATTTCACGAGGCGCGGCCGGGCATTCTTAGCCCTTGCAGCAAGTCCTCGAGACGGGGCGACGGGGTCACATCTTTCGTGAGTCTCTGCTCGTTTCCGCAAGCCCCTAGTCCTAACGATTTGGATATTAATCTGAGCCGGCCTCTGGTCGGATAGCACTAACCATCACGTGGGCATAGTATGGGCGTTCTGCATCGTAACATCAGCCGAAAGCTCTGTCAGACGTCCAGTTCAGCATGGCGGCACGGTCGGATCGCGCCGAGGCGCTGGTATCCACCCTGCGCGCAACGAGCCGGAGTGCACAGCGCGATGGCCCAAGACCCCTGAGCACTTAGGAGGTAGACTGACGGGGACCTCTCTGCTGAGCTGTAGGTAGGGTTGCGGTGTGTCGTTTGGCCGAGGCCGGGCATGACCCAGGAAAGTGTGTCCGGCCGGAGTTAAGCGAGCGTGGTGGGTAAGTTGGTGCACCCCTGCAGGGAAGAACACATCTATCGATAGCCGGTCCTACGGTAAAGGACACTCGGAGTTATATCCCGATCAAAACAACTAGAACGTGAGATGGATTTGGAAATGTAGCTCCGGGATCGCTTTCTCGCAGGGAGTCGAGGAAGGATCTCGGAGCGAGACTGTTGCTTGTTATTACCACTACTATTTTATACTATGCTATTCTGTACTCTTCTAATGCTGCAAGACGCTCGAAGATGCTGGAAGGTGATTGAAGATGCTAGTCTTCGATAGGACTAGGCTTTCCTCTCTATTCTAGCATTTCTGCAGCCCAGCCCACATATACAGCCTTCCTTTGATAATGATGCATATGTAGTGTAGATCCTTGCTTGCTGAGTACTTCAGAGTACTCACGGTTGCTTTGCTTTCTTTTTCTCCCCCTATCAGTTTGTCGAGACCAGTTGACGGAGCCCCTGAGACAGCTGCACCGTCGACTACTACTACTACCCCGAGGATGGCTTCTTCTACGAGTTGGCTGTCGACCAGGAGTAGGTTCGGAGGGTCCTAGGCAGGAGGCCTACGCCTTTCGATCGTAGTGTTTTATTTTGCCCCGCCTTTCTAAAGGCCTTTCTGTCTTTCTTTTATATCTGTACTCAGATATCTGATGCTTCCGCTGACGCTTGTATGCCATCGAGCTATGTATTTGAGCCCTCAAGGCCCTGGCTTGTAATATAAAGCTTGTATGACTTTATTTATGTTTTAGAGTTGTGTTGTGATATCTTCAAGTGAGTCCTTAGGCTTGATCGTGTGCATTTGCGTGTATGATTAGTGCACGATTAAGCCGGGGGCGTCACAACAATACACGCAAACTTGCCTTTCGTTCAAAAAAGAAGTGTCTTTCTAGGCTACAGTCCTATGCACAAAGGAGTTAAATGCCTTGACGTTTTCACTGGCAGGGTCTATATATCTAGAGATGTTGTCTTTAATGAATCAGTTTTCCTATTCGAGTCTCTTCATCCAAATGCCGGAGCCCTCTTCCAAAAAGAAATTCTCCTTCTTCAGGATTTTGATCAAGGGGGTGATAAAAATTGTGCTAACCAATCTGATGATATTCTTGCTCCTAGTGTTATGCCTGTGCAAGTGCCTGGAGAAAACAACGGAAAAAATGATCAAAGTCATGAAAAAATGGCTCAAAATGACCTATTATTTCATTTCAATGGAGAAGAAGAGGCGGCGTGGAACACGACGAAGATCCAACTGCACCTTCCACACCAGTGCGCCAGCCTTCCTCGGATCGCATGCGCGGATCCCTCTCGGATCGCATGCCACCCGACAGCAGCCAGCATGTTGGAAATATGCCCTAGAGGCAATAATAATGTATTATTATATTTCTGTTATTCATAATTAAGAGTTTATATTTCATGCTATAATTGTTATGATCCTAGAATATGCGATTCAGTGGAAAACTCATATGCACGTGTGAAATGATAATTGGTAAACAATAGGTTCCTAGTCTCGCCTCTAAGACTGGCTCAAGTGTTGTTGGTGATCACGTTTTTCGGATCTTAGGATATCGTTAAATGTAACGATAGTCCTAAAACAACATTGAGGGTATGACGTTAGAAGAACGATCATATTGAATCGACCCAAACTTGTCTGTTATACTTTGTGATTATATCGTCTGAAATCATTTGTTATAACACGGAGTGTTAGCATGTGTTTTAGTTCCTCAGACCATGAGTGTCTTGGTCACTTCCTACTAGATGGTGGACTTTGGGGTTGCTCAAACGTCATCTGTAACAAGGTGATCATAACGACAACTTTCAGGCTCACCGGAAAGTTTGACAAGTGACCGGATAGCTCGAGAGTGGGATTTGCTCCTCCGGCGTTGGAGAGATATTCTTAGGGCCCTCTCGGTGTGACAACATCCACCATCGTCTGGCCATACACAGGTGAATACCATCACGGGGATGCCGGAACACGTTAATGAGAAAGAAGAACAAAACCGGTAACAGGAGCAACGGTATAGTGAGCATGGTGATGACCCAGGAGGATACCAATGCACACCAGGTTTTGTAAAGTATCACGAAGCAAAGGGAACATCGCATGATAACCAAAGTTTCACTTGAATATTATTCATGTAATCATAGGGACCGATATGGATGTCCACGGTTCAGCTATCAGTCATTGAACGAAGGTGTTTTCGTTCATGTCTATGATTTACCGAACCTATGGGGTCACAAGCTTAAGGTAATCATGATCTGCTGAGTGTTAGTGTGACAGGAGTGATGAGAGTATATTTGTAGAATTGTTTCATTAATATCCGGAATAGTTTTGAGAGGTTCTGGAAGCGTTTCGGGGTCACCGGAAGGGTTTCGGTGAATATCGGGTAATACCAAGTATTATCGATTAATATATATAGGTGGAAAATATTTCCGGGGATGTTAAATTATATATATAATGCTTTTAAAATGTTTAGAACAAATATATACTTAATTTAATATCAATGGGTCTAATAAGGCCAAGAGGTGGAGAAGGAATTGGGCCACAAGGGCCCAATAGGGGAGGCGCCCCTCTTTCCCCTATGGGGAGGCCGAATCCTACCCCTAGGACGGCGCACCAAGGGGGACTCCTTCTCCCTTGGTGGCTGCCCTTCCTCTCCCCTAAACCTATATATAGTAGAGGATTTCCACCCTATGATAACACAAGTTTTGGAGCCTCCTCTAGTTGATCTAGTTCTAGTTCTAGTTGGTCCTAGTTGACTAATTAGAGCTAGCCCTAGCCACCTCTAATCCTCATAATTAGAAGCCCCATGTGGTTCTAATCTCCTCCCTCTAATTCTTCGACGATGATTAGCTTTGGATGGTGAAGCACTGCCGGATCCCGTGACTAACTCATTAGCCACATTGCTTGCAAGCTCTTTACGATGTTGTATTACCGAGAGGGCCAGAGATATCTCTTCGTCATACGGAGTGACAAATCCCAGTCTCGATGTATGCAACTCAACAGACACCTTTGGAGATACCTGTAGAGCACCTTTATGATCACCCAGTTATGAAGTGACATTTGATAGCACACAAAGTATTCCTCCGGTATCTGGGAGTGACATGATCTCATGGTCTAAGGAATTGATACTTGACATGAAGAAAGCTGTAGCAAATAACTAAACGATCTGATGCTAAGCTTATGGTTGGGTCTGTCCATCACATCATTCTCCTATTGATGTGATCCCGTTATCAAATGACAACTCATGTCTATGGTTAGGAAACCTTAACCATCTTTGATCAACGAGCTAGTCTAGTAGAGGTTGACTAATGTATTCACACATGTATTTAAGTTTCCAATCAATACAATTCTAGCATGAATAATAAACATTTATCATGAATGGGAAATATGATAATAACCATTTTATTATTGCCTCTAGGGCATATTTCCAACAGAGGCAACCGTCAGGGTATGAAAACAAACAAACACCCCACTATGTTTGCAAACTTGACAAAGCTCTTTATGGTCTGAAACAATATCCTAGGGCATGGTACTTGATTGCTTGTATCTGCGTTGGTTTTTCCCTTGAAGAGGAAAGGGTGATGCAGCACAGCAACGGTAAGTATTTCCCTCAGTTATGAAACCAAGATTATCAATCCAGTAGGAGAACCAAGCAACACTATGTAAACGAAACCTGCACACAAAGAACAAATACTTGCAACCCAACGCGTAAGAGGGGTTGCCAATCCCTCCATGGTAAAAAGATAGATTAAATTGTATGAGATTGGATAAATAGATCTTGCAAAAACACAAAATAAATAAAATAAAGAAAAAGTGCAGCAAGGTATTTTTGGTTTTTTGTAATAATAGATCTGAAAACAATATGATAGAAAATAGACCCGGGGCCGTAGATTTCACTAGTGGCTTCTCTCGAGAAAATAGCATACGATGGGTAAACAAATTATTGTTGGGCAATTGATAGAAGAGCAAATAATTATGACGATATCCAAGGCAATGATCATGTATATAGGCATCACGTCCAAGATTAGTAGACCAACTCCTGCCTGCATCTACTAGTATTAGTCCACACATCGACCGCTATCCAGCATGCATCTAGTGTATTAAGTTCATGGAGAAACGGAGTAATGCAATAAGAACGATGACATGATGTAGACAAGATCTATTCATGTTGGAATAGACCCCATCTTTTTATCCTTAATAGCAACGATACATGCGTGCCTCGCTACCCCTTCTGTCACTGGGTGAGGATACCGCAAGATCGAACCCATCACAAAGCACCTCTTCCCATTGCAAGAAAAATCAATCTAGTTGGCCAAACCAAACCAAAGTTTCGGAGAAGAAATACGAGGCTATAATAATCATGCATATAAGAGATCAAAGAAGACTCAAATAATATTCATGGATAGATCTGATCATAAACTCACAATTCATCGGATCCCAACAAACACACCGCAAAAAGTCATTACATCAAATAGATCTCCAAGAACATCGAGGAGAACATTGTATTGAGAATCAAAATGAGAGAAGAAGTCATCTAGCTACTGCCTATGGACCCGTAGGTCTGTGGTGAACTACTCACGCATCATCGGAGGAGCACCAATGAGGATGATGAACCCTCCGTGATTGTGTTCCCCTCCGGCAAGGTGCCGGAATAGGGCTCTAGATTGGATCTCGTGGTTCTGGAACTTGCGGCGGCTGGAATTGTGTTCCGTCGACTCCCCTAGGGTTTCTGGAATATTTGGGGATTTATAGAGCTGAGAGGCGGTGGAGGAGACTCCCATGGGCCCCACCACCCATCTGGGCGCGTGAGGGGCCTCTGGTGGGCTCTTTGTGGGTGGTGGGGCCTCCCCCTAGTACTTCCTTGGCTCCCAAGTTTTCTTCTGGTCCAAAAAAATCTCCAAAAAGTTTTGTGGCATTTGGACTTCGTTTGGTACTGATATTCCATGAAGTAAAAAACAAGCAAAAAACAACAACTGGCACTGGGCACTATGTCAATAGGTTAGTCCCAAAAAAATGATATAAAGTTGCTATAAAATGATTGTAAAACATCCAAGAATGATAATATAACAGCATGGAACAATAAAAAATTATAGATACGTTGGAGACGTATCAGCATCCCCAAGCTTAATTCCTGCTCATCCTCGAGTAGGTAAATGATAAAAACAGAATTTTTGATGTGGAATGCTGCCTAACATGTTCATCGCATATTCTTTTCTTTTGTAGCATGGACATTTGGAATTTTAGATGATTCAAAGCAATAGTCTATATTTGACATGAAGACTTCAATACTCAAGCATATCAACAAGCAACCATGTCTTTCAAAATATCAACATTAAAGAAAGTTATCCCTAGCCCATCATGCTCAATCATTGATCCATTCATGAAACACACTCAAATATTAGCTACATCCAATGCACAAGTATGATCATAGTGCTCCCTAGTTGGTGCTTTATAAGAGAAGATGGAGACTCAAATAGAAAATAAAAATTGCATAAAGTAAATAGATAGGCCCTTCGCAGAGGGAAGCAGAGATTTGTAGAGGTGCCAGAGCTCAAAGCAAAAATTGAGAGATAAAATATTTTGAGAGGCATGCTTTTCCCGTCAATGAAAACAACTGAGAATTCCCAATACTTTCCATGCTAGATACATCATAGGTGGTTCCCAAACATAAAATAAAATTTATTCCTCTTTCCACCATTCTTTCACAATCCATGGCTAGCCGTATCCACGGGTGCCTTCCATACCAACACTTTCCAAGGAATTTATTATTTGACAACATAAAGTAAATTTCTTTTTCATTTCGGGACTGGGCATCCCTATTACCGCCACACTCTCGTGCAATGACAAGTGAATAAACAATCATCTTGAGAATAACACATCTAGCATGGAAAAATATTGGCCACCCCCTGCCGCTTCATGAGTGGTACGGGCACACAAAAAGGAAATTCATTTTGAAAATTAGAGTTGGCACATACAAATTTGCTTGCAACGGCACGGAAATACCGCATATAGGTAGGTATGGTGGACTCATTGTTGGAAATATGCCCTAGAGGCAATAATAAAGTGGTTATTATTATATTTCCTTGTTCATAATGATCATTTATTATCCATGCTATAATTGTATTGACCGGAAATTCAAATACATGTGTGGATACATAGACAACAACATGTCCCAAGTGAGCCTCTACCGGGCTAGCTCATTGATCAAAGATGGCTATGGTTTCCTAGCCATAGACATGAGTTGTCATTTGATAACGGGATCACATCATTGGGAGAATGATGTGATGGACAAGACCCAAACTATAAACGTAGCATATGATCGTATCAAGTTTATTGCTATCGTTTTCTGCATGTCAAGTATGTGTTCCTATGACCATGAGATCATGCAACTCACTGACACCGGAGGAGTACCTTGTGTGTATCAAACGTCACAACGTAACTGGGTGAATATAAAGATGCTCTACAGGTATCTCCGAGGGTATCTGTTGAGTTGGCATGGATCAAGACTGGGATTTGTCACTCCGTATGACGGAGAGGTATCTCGGGGCCCACTCGGTAATACAGCATCACAATGAGCTTGCAAGCAATGTGACTAAGGAGTTAGCCACGGGATCTTGTATTACGGAACGAGTAAAGAGACTTGCCGGTAACGAGATTGAACTAGGTACGGAGATACCGACGATCGAATCTCGGGCAAGTAACATACCGATGGACAAAGGGAACTACATACGGGATTAGTTGAATCCTTGGCATCGAGGTTCGACCGATAAAGATCTTCGTAGAATATGTAGGAACCAATGTGGACATCCAGGTCCCGCTATTGGTTATTGATCGTAGAGCTGTCTCGGTCATGTGTGCATAGTTCTTGAACCAGCAGGGATTCAAACTCCGGAAGTGTTCCAGCAGGTACCGGGTTTCGTCGGAGAACCGAAAAGAGTTTTGGGGGCCCCCAACAAGTGTTGGGGGGGCCTCACGGGCCAAGGTAAGGGGCACACCAGCCCACAGTGGGATGTGTCGTGGTAACGATTCCGACAATAATAATGGGTAGGGTAAAGGAGCGTGATCTATCGAGATGCAAATGGGTGACACGGTGATTTTAGCGAGTTCGAGCCTCTCGCGGTGGAGATAACAGCCCTACGTCTCGTGCTTCGGAGAGGCTTTTATCTGAGTATGTATCCGGAGATTACAATGTGTGTGTGTGAGAGAGAGAGGAGAACGGATCCCCATGCCTGAGCTAAGTCCTGAGACTAATGGCGAGAGAGCCAAGGGAGAAGAATGAGAACTCCCAAGTCTAGTGGTGGGGGTGGCTTATATAGAGTGCGCCACCCCCTCACCTCTTATGTTACAAAGTGGGGGCGTTAATGCCATAATGTCAGCCTACTATGAGGACAATGCTTCAACTGCCTTGCTAACTGTTGGTCTTCGCATATCCGAGTGAGTCATACGGCCGAGTGGTTGATTGTCATCCGAGTGGACGGTGCGTCGATATGTCCGAGTGGATAGTATGTCTGTATAGGATTTATCTGGACCCACCTCATGTGTGGACCCCATGCTTTATGATATTTCGACCCTTCATGGGCCTACCTATTATGTGTATCCCCAACATTAGCCCCCGAATCGGTTGAGATTTTGTAGAACGAGTTTGTGAAAGACACAATTTGGCCCGAGTGATTACGGAAATACTCGGTACCTGTCATCGTGCTTTCGAACAACCAAGGCTTGAACAGAATCCCAATGGATTATGGCACTGTGCTTCCCGACTGATCTGGGGTAAGTAGCCGCGAGGAGAAACTTGGTAACAGTCGTTCATCTCTCGAAAGAGGTTAACTCGTGACCCGAGTATGGAAGTGTCATTAAATGTAGGCAACCAGATTGATGGATGGACCGCTCTCTCAGAGAGGTGCCATTCTTATCCCGGAGGAACGTCAATACGAGTCGGCTCTAGATCCAAACTTATGAATTTCACGCTTTGAGACCTAGAAGAAGGCTTAAAACGGGTCAGCGGAGGAGCGTTAAACTCACCTTATAGCAAAAAAATTCTGAGTGATCTGGAGCTGGTCCTGCGCCAAGTAACTGATTACTCGGAATTTTGTTCTATGGGTGCGCGATCAGTGCACCCATAGGGTGTAGTCCCCGAGACTCTCACTGATTACTGGTAGTCGGTTGGAGTCTATAGGGTTTGTTGTACTTGAATGCTGTTGTTGGATTTGCCCGAGCAGAATGTTTCTTCTTGAGTTCTCTTCCAGTGGGGGCACGCTGAGTGCACCCACTGGGTGTAGTCCCCGAGCCTCTGTCGGACTAGATGAGTCTGGCAGAGGGTTTAAGTCTCCTGGTGAACCTCCATGCAGTCGGCACAGAAAATATCTTTTAGTCTGAAATTGAGTGAATCACACAGATCTTCATGGGCTTGGAGCGGTAAATAAGTTCAGCCTGGAGCTGAATCAGTCGGACTGATCTTCGTGCACTCGGCACGGTAAATAAATTCAGCCTGGAACTGGGTCAAGCAGGCGAATCATCATGCACTCGGCACGATGAATGAATTCGGCCTCGAAACTGGCGACTGTAGAAAAAAGCTGGACACTCCAGGGAGTAATCATTCCAGTAGGACTTATTACATTTACCGTTAGCTTTTGCTCTTGCCAACCAGACGATCGGGTTGGAGACAAAGAGTGAGCATTAGGTATTGAGCATATTTTATGAAAAAGTAGAAAGCTGAGTGAGGAACATGCCGACTAGCGGCGTGCCCATAGGTTTAGCCCCCGAATCGGTTGAGGTTTTGTAGAACAAATTTGTGAAAGACACAATTTGGCCCGAGTGATTACGGAAATACTCGGTACCCTTCATCGTGCTCTCAAACAACCAAGGTTTGAACAAAATCTCAACGGATTCTAGACTATTCATTTTCCGATTGATCGGATTGGGTTGATTGTTGTGCAAAACTCGGTGGCATTCGTATGTCTCTCGGGAGAGATTGACTAGAGGTCCGAGTGACGACGTTGACGCGTGGTCTGATTCTTCGGAGAGATACCACCCACTATCCCAAGGGAACACCGGCGCAGGTCATCTCTGAGTCCAAGTTTATGAGGTACGCGCCTTGGAGCCTAGACAAAGGGCCAAGTTAACCCGTGGAGGGGCGTCAAGCTCATCCATTGCAATCCTGAAGGTGACTTCAGTCGGGTGTTTTACGTGTCCGAGTGCACGGAGACCCTTGGAAGATGGTCGGTCGGAATGACATGTGTCCTTTGGGAAAGGCACAATAATAAATCATGCATGCCCGCGTAGAAGCAGTTATGTCGCGGTTAGTGGGAAAAGTGGGGCACTGCAAGGAAAAACTTGGTGGCACTCGTATGTCTCCCAGAGGAGATAGACTAGTGGTCTGAGGTGGATGTGCCATGAAAACCCGAGTGGCGAGGCTAGAGTGTGGACTGACTCTCCGGAGAGAAGCCACTCATCATCCCGGGGGAACACCAGCACATGCTATCTCTGAGTCCAAGTTTGTGAAACTGACGCCTTGGAGCCTAGAAGAAGGGCCAAGTGTATCCATAGAAGAGCGTCGGTTTCACCCTTTTGCAGTCCTGAAGATGACTCCAGGTAATGATTTGGGCGATCATCAAAGTGGATGATGCTACACTTATAGATCCTCGGTGGACCGAGCAAGTATGTTCAAACAAATATTCCTAACATGATCAACAGATTGATCAAATGGGCGTAACCCCTGAGGGTGGCACAGTCCTTGGCTGTGGCGCAGCCCCCGAGTGATGCTCGAAAGTGGTAAGCTCGCTACAGAGTGCGATATGAGGTTTGATCATATGAGTAATTTAGTCATTCCCGCGTTGGGGATGCAGTGGTGAAGACATGTCCAACTGATGGCGACACGCGGGGGCGGTCGAGTGGTGAGGACGTGGCCAACCGAGTGGCGACGCGCGGGGCAGCCGAATGGTGAGGAGGTGTCTCACAGAGTGGCGACGCGCAGGGCGGCCAAGTGGTGAAGAGGTGTCTCACCGAGTGACGATGCGCGGGGGCAGCCAAAGTGAAGGTGTGTCCCACCGAGTGGTGACGTGCGGGGCGGCCGAGTGGTGAGGAGGTGTCTGGCCGAGTGACGACACGCAGGGCGGTCAAAGTGAAGGCGTGTCCACCTAAGCGGCAACGTGCGGACGGCCTAGTGACGACGTGCGGGGCGGCCAAGTGGAGAAGACGTGTTCAGCCAAGTGGTGACGCGCGGGGCGGCCGAGTGACGACGCGTGGGGCGGTCAAAGTGAAGGTGTGTCCAGCTGAGCGGCAACGTGCGAGCGGCCGAGTGACGACGCACGGGGCGGCCGAGTGGAGAAGACGTGTCCAACCAAGTGCTGACGCGCGGAGCGGTCAAAGTGAAGGTGTGTCCTACCGAGTGGCGACGCGTGGGGCGGACGAGTTGTGAGGACGTGTCCGGCCGAGTGGCGACGCGTAGGGCAGTCAAAGTGAAGGCGTGTCCAGCTGAGCGGCAACGTGCAGGAGACCGAGTGACGACGTGCGGGGCGGCCGAGTGGAGAAGACGTGTCCAGCCAAGTGGTGACACGCGGGGCGGCTGAGCGACGATGCGCGGGGCGGTCAAAGTGAAGGCGTGTCCAGCTGAGCGGCAATGTGCGGGCAGCCGTGTGACGACGCGCGGGCCGGCCGAGTGGAGAAGACATGTCCAGCCAAGTGGTGACGCGCGGGGTGGTCAAAGTGAAGGTGTGTCCCACCGAGTGGTGACGCGCGGGGTGGCCGAGTGAAGGACGTGACCAACAGATAGTGACGCACGGGGCGACCGAGGGGTGAAAATGGTCCTCGGAGGAGTCAGTTAGATGCTTTTGAAACTGATGTAGCGACGAGGTCGGTGTAGTGTGGTTGCGACGCAACAAGACCGGCGTGGCAACCGAGTCTGAGTAGGAACGAAGATGGCACGCAGAGCATCTGAGTGATTATGTAACTTGTCAAAGTGGTGGATCCGAATGCACTCGTTGAACTGAAGGATCTGACTGGTGATGAAGTACTTGACCACTCAGGAGAGTGTGATTTCGAATGAGTCGCAACCCCCGAGTGCGGCGTAGCCCCCGAGCGCACTACAGGCTTTGACAGTGGACCTGTCGGAACCCGGGAATATAGTTTTGAATGGATAAATTGTAATTCATCGAGTCGGACTCGGGTAAAGGTGAGGAGCAGCTTCTGAGTGATACTCGAAAGAGGCAAACTCGCAAAGGAGTGAAGTATGCAGTTTAATTATGAAAGGGACTTATCTATCTCATGCCCAGCAAGACAACGAGGTCTATGTCGTTGACACGATGAAGAGGACGCCATAGAGGAGTTGGCTGGATGTGTTCGAAGTCAACAGAGTGACAAGGTCGGTGTTGTGGTGCGCTAAGATCGGTACGGTGACCGAGTCCGAGTAGCGATGAAGTTGGTGCATAGGGCTGTCGAGTGATCACGTAACTCGTGTATGAAAAATAGCACAAGCCAACGTAATAATTTCTCAATGAAATTTGATGTGTGCTGAAATGATTTGTGTAAATAACACCCATAGACACCCGCTGGGAGTGCAAGGGGCTTGCTGGTTCAGAACCAGCAAGAGTCTAGAAGAGCGAAGGAACCGATCGAACTTGATGAAGTGAAGGATCCAACTTGACGTGTTGGAGCGTCGGACTCAAATAAAACAGAAGTGTGGTGTTCTGACTGAGTTGCAGCCCCCGAGGACCGATGCAAACTTGAAATGAAGAACACATGGTGTTCATGAGTGACATATGCATTAAAATGAAAGTTGGGCTCGGGAGTCAAATAAACAGTACTAAGCCAAGTACGTGAAAACAAACAACCGAATGTAGAGGTACACTCAGTGGTGTGGCCTCCGAGTGAACGTGATATGTGAATTACGGGACACTTGGGAATGCGGAAATAACAGAATGCAGTGCATGTAGAATGACTTAGCTGTCTGACAGCGCGCCAGTGGCTGAGTGGGCGTGTTGATGAAGACGTGCCCAACCGAGTGGCGGCGCGTGGGATGGCCAAGTGATGTAGATGTGTCTCACCGAGTGGTGATGCGCGGAGCGGCTAAGTGGTGTGGACGTGTCCAACAGAGTGGCGACACGCAGGACTGAGCTTTTTGTTCAGTCTGAGTGCTTCAGGGGCACTCAGAATATGTGTTCGAATCATGGTTAGTTGCGCCTTGGATGAAAACACAACGGATTCAGGACTAAACGGTTCTCCGAATGATTGGATGTTGTTGATCGCCGAGCAAAACTTGGTGGCATTCATATGTCTCTCGGAAGAGATAGACTTGAGGTCAGAGTGTGGACATGCCATAAAAACCCGAGTGGCGACGCCGGCGCGTGGCCTGACTCTCCGGGGAGATGCCACTCCTTATCCTGGGGGAACGCCAGCGCAGGCCATCTACGAGTCCAAGTTTCTGAGGCATGCGCCTTGGAGCCTAGTGGAAGGGCCAAGTTAACCCGCGGAGGGGCGTCAAGCTCATCTCATAGCGATCCTGAAGGTGTCTTCAGTCGGGTGTTTTACGTGTCCGAGTGCATGGTCCCCGCGGAGGGTGGTCAGTTGGACTGACAGAGGTCCTTTAGGAAAGGAACCGTGGGCAATCAGTCAGATCGATTCGCCGCAGAAATTCTGGGTGAGGCCTAGCACAACCGGGCAACGACGCGTGGGACGGCCGAGTGACGATGCGCGGGCGGGGCGGTCGACCGGTGAAGACGTGAGCAACCGATGTAGACAACGCGCGAGCGGTCGAGTGGTACGTATCCAGCTGAATGATGACGAAGCACGGGCGACCGAGTGATTGCTGGACCAAAACATCCCTGTTCGACGATCGCAGTGGTTTGTTAACCATCCGAGTAAATTCGTCCGAGCATGCGTGCGAATCGTTCGAGTGGACGGTCATTCCAGTGAACTTTAGTCCCGTCCGAGTGAACCTGGGTTCGAACAGAAAAAGGACTGTTAAGCAATTGTACAGTAATTTGAGGACTAAACGGTAACATGATCGGAGAGGATAAGGTCCTTAATCCTCAGCTGAGTGGCTGGGGACTTGTTCCGCCGGGTTCATTGTCATCAAAGTGGAGTGCCGCCAGCCCCCGGAGGAAGGGGCCACCGCACGCTCGGGGTGTGGCCGGCCTTCGGATTCCAGCTGCGTCAGGCCAGTGCCCCCTGTCATGGGAGCTGCTGCTGAGCAGTTGATGCCCGGGGAGGAGAAGCTGTATGTGGGGGTTCGTCGATGATGTCGTAGATGAGGCTGGAGACTACGACAAGCCGGACGGCGCCAGTGGCTATGCGTGGAGGTTCAACGACGGCCTCGCAGACGAAGCCGGAGACGACGATGAGGCGGATGGCGCCGGTGGCTGCATGCTGAAGCCAACCAACCAAGTATCCTGCGCGTTAATTGTCCAGAGTGCAAAAATCATCTTCGGGCTAGCCGGCCGAGTGAACCTGTTTGTTAGTCGGCCGAGTGAAAAGGTGAATCGGCCGAGTGAACCACAGCTGGGCTGCGATCCGGTCGCCACGCCATCAGCCGAGTGGAATAAATGATGAGTCGGTCGGGCGATGTTGTTCGTCTCAGTAAGCCTACAAGTTAGCAAGTACATGTACATCCACGAATATTTTTTGCTGGACTAAAGTGTCTACGCATGGATGCTATTTTGCAGGGATTAAAGACCACGGATGGCCGTGCATGCATGCACAAATTAATCGATGTGGAAACCGAAAGGTGAGCAATTAAGCCATTAATTTGCAGGAAAGGCGGAGGCATCAATCGGAACCCACACCTAATTGGCCGCTTAATGAGGTGATTATCTTAATGCAATGGTAACTAGCCCATGACATGCATTTGGGTTAGATGGTTATGTACTCTCCCATGTAGACGATGCAGATGAAAGAGGCGCAGGTGATGAGGCAGCGTGTGTTGCCGGTGATGTGAGCGAGGGCCGGCAAGCGCGGTGCTGGGTGGCCAACACGGCGCGGGGCCGGCGGGCTCGTCGCAGGGCGGCCAGCATGGCGCGGGGCCGACAAGCGCGTCGCTGGATGGGCGAGTACAGCGTTGGGCCGGCGAGCGTAGCGCGAGGCCCGCAACTGCGACGCGAGGCTGGCAAGCGCGTCACCGGACGGGCGAGCATGGCACAACATTTCACCACTTCGGGAGTCGGACCTGACCGATTCCTTCACCTCTTCGTCCGCACATGCGGTGACCATGCGTGGAAGAGCGGCGACGACGTTTGTATACAAGGCCAAAGACGACCCTGTTCTTGGCGAAGGCGAGACGAATCACAAGTAAAATAGGGAATAGATGTAAGAATTGATACAAACCGTCTTCATCATGGTTCGATAGACGCCATGCCCCATGGTGGGCGCCAACTGTCGTGGTAATGATTCCGACAATAATAATGGGTAGGGTAAAGGAGCATGATCTATCGATATGCAAATGGGTGACACGGTGATTTTAGCGAGTTCGGGCCTCTCGCGGTGGAGATAACAACCCTACGTCTCGTGCTCCGGAGAGGCTTTGTTTTATTTGAGTATGTATCCGAAGATTACAATGTGTGTGTGTGAGAGAGAGAGGAGAATGGATCCCCATGCCTGAGCTAAGTCCTGAGACTAATGGCGAGAGAGCCAAGGGAGAAGAATGAGAACCCCCCAAGTCTAGTGGTGGGGGTGGCTTATATAGAGTGCGCCACCCCCTCACCTCTTATGTTACAAAGTGGGGGCGTTAATGCCATAACGTCAGCCTACTATGAGGACAATGCTTCAACTGCCTTGCCGACTGTTGGTCTTTGCATATCCGAGTGAGTCATACGACCGAGTGGTTGATTGTCATCCGAGTGGACGGTGCGTCGATATGTCCGAGTGGATAGTATGTCTGTATGGGATTTATCTGGACCCACCTCATGTGTGGACCCCATGCTTTATGATATTTCGACCCTTCGTGGGCCTACCTGTTATGTGTATCCCCAACAGGCTGGGCGCCACCCAAACCCTAGCCCACTCGGCCAAGGGGTGGCGGAGCCCACCTAGGGGCCGGCCACCTTGTGGCTTGGGGGCCAAGTCACCCTAGGGTTTCCCTAGGGGGCGCCCCATCTGTTGGCCGCCGGCCCCCCTAGGGGAAACCCTAGGGCACCCCCTCCTCCCTTCCCCCTATATATAGAGGTGGAGAGGGAGGGTATCCGCACCCATCATTGCCACGGCGCTGCCCTTCCTCTCCCTCATAGTTTCTCTTCTTCTCTGCTAGGCTTGGCAAAGCCCTGCTGAGATTTCTCCACCACCACCGCTACCGCACCGTCGTGCTGCTGAAGAACTTGAGCTACTACTTCAACATCGCTTGCTGGATCAAAGAGGTGAAGACGTCATCAAGCCATACGTGTGTTGAACACGAAGGTGCCGTCCGTTCGGAACTTGATCGGGAGTTCGTGGACGGATCATGATTGGATCGCGAAGACGTTCGACTACATCAACCGCGTTTCTTAACGCTTCCGCTTAGTGATCTACAAGGGTATGTGGATCCAATCTCTTCTCTCGTAGATGTCATCTCCTAGATTGATCTTGGTGAGCGTAGGAAATTTTTTGTTTCCCATGCAACGTTCCCCAACAATGGTATCAGAGTTAGGTCTATGCATAGATGACATCACGAGTAGAACACAAAGGAGTTTGTGGGTGTTGATATTCAGATTGCTTCCTTCCTTAGTCTTATTTTTATTCAGCAGTATTGTGGGATGAAGCGGCCCGGACCAACTTTACATGTCCACGTACATGAGACCGGTTCCATCGACTGACATGCAACTTGTTGCATAAAGATGGCTGGCGGGTGTCTGTCTCTCCCACCTTAGTTGAATCGGATTCGACAAAGGCGGTCCTTGCAGAAGGTTAAATAGCAACTTAAATATCACCGTTGTGACTTTGCGTAGGTAAGAACGGTTCTTACTAGTCACCCATAGCAGCCACGTAAAACATGCAACAACAAAGTAGAGGACGTCTAATTTGTTTTTGCAGGGTATGTTGTGATATGATATGGCCAAAGACATCATGAGATATATTTGATGTATGAGATGATCATGTTTTGTATAGATTATCATGACTTGCATGTCGATGAATACGGCAACCAGCAGGAGCCATAGGGTTGTCTTTAATTATTGTATGACCCGCATGTCAATCATTAAGCACTATGTAATGCTTTACTTTATCGCTAAGCGGTAGCAATAGTTGTAGAAGCATGGTTGGCATGAAAACCCCAATAGTGACACGATGATGGAGATCATGGTGTCATGCCGGTGCTTTGAAGATGGAGATCAAAAGCACAAGATGATGGCCAGATCATGTCACTTATGATTTGCATGTGATGTTAATCCTTTTATGCATCTTATTTTGCTTAGGACGATGGTAGCATTATAAGGTGATCCCTCACTAAAATTTCAAGATAAAATCGTGTTCTCCCCAAGTGTGCACCATTGCGAAAGTTTGTCGTTTCGAAGCACCACGTGATGATCGGGTGTGATAGACTCTACGTTCGCATACAATGGGTGCAAGGCAGTTTTGCACATGTGGAACACTTGGGTTAAACTTGACGAGCCTGGCATGTACAGACATGGCCTTGGAACACAAGAGACCGAAAGGTCGAACATGAGTCATGTAGTAGATATGATCAACATGGAGATGTTCACCATTGAAACCACCTCATCTCTCGTGATGATCAGACTTGGGTTGGTGAATTTGGATCAAATTACACTCGGATAACCGGAGGATGTTGATTTGAGTGGGAGTTCTTAGATAATATGATTAATTGAACTCATTATCTTGAACAATAGTCTAAGTTATCTCTGCAAACTATGTTGTAGATCAATGGCTCGCGTAGTAGCTCCCCTGAATTTCAATGCATTCCTAGAGAAAGCTAAGCTAAAAGATGATGGAAGCAACTTTGTGGACTGGGCCCGTAATCTGAGGATTATCCTCACGGCTGCCCGAAAGTCTTATGTCCTTGATGCACTGCTTGGTGCGCCACCCCCTCCAGCAACTCTGGACGTTGTGAACGCCTGGCAGTCGCATGTTGATGACTACTCAATAGTTTAGTGTGCCATGTTGTATGGCTTAGAATCGGGACTTCAAAGGCGTTTTGAACGTCATGGAGCATATGAAATGTTCTAGGAGTTGAAGTTTATTTTTGAGAAGAATGCCCAGATCGAGAGGTATGAGACCTCCGATAAGTTCTATGCCTGCAAAATGGAGGAGAACAGCTCTGTCAGTGAGCACACACTCAGAATGTCTAGGTATTACAACCGTCTGGCTGAGTTGGGAGTTGAGCTCCCACCTGAGGCGATCACTGACAAAGTTCTTCAATCGCTACCACCTAGCTACAAAGAGCTTTGTGTTGAACTGTAACATGCAAGGGATGAACAAGTCAGTCTCCGGCTGTTCGCGATGCTGAAAGTCACTGAGTCATACATCCAGAAGGAGCATCAAGTGTTGATGGTCAATAAAACCACTAGTTTCAAGAAGAGCAAGGGAAAGAAGGGAAACTTCAAGAAGAGTGGCAAAGCAGTTGCTCCTCCAGTGAAGAAACCCAAGGTTGTACCCAAGCCTGAAACTGAGTGCTTCTATTGCAAGGGAACTGGCCACTGGAAGCAGAATTGCCCCAAGTATCTGGCTGACAAGAAGGGGGGCGACGTTAACAAAGGTATATATGATATACATGTTATTGATGTGTACCTTACCAGCTCTCATTGTAGTTCCTGGGTATTTGATACTGGTGCGTGATGACCCACAAGTATAGGGGATCTATCGTAGCCCTTTTGATAAGTATGAGCGTCGAACCCAACGAGGACCAGAAGGAAATGACAAGCAGTTTTCAGCAAGGTATTTTCTGCAAGCACTGAAATTATTGGTAATAGATAGTTTTGTGATAAGATAATTCATAACGGGTAACAAGTAACAAGTGTAAAAAAGGTGCAGCAAGGTGGCCCAATCCTTTTTGTAGCAAAGGATAATCCTGGATGAACTCTTATATAAAGCAAAGTGCTCCCGAGGACACATGGGAATTGTTGTCAAGTTAGTTTTCATCATGCTCATATGATTCGCATTCGTTACTTTGATAATTTGATATGTGGGTGGACCGGTGCTTGGGTGCTGTCCTTACTTGGACAAGCCTCCCACTTATGATTAACCCCTCTCGCAAGCATCCGCAATTACGAAAGAAGAATTAAGATAAATCTAACCATAGCATGAAACATGTGGACCCAAATCAGCCCCTTACGAAGCAACGCATAAACTAGGGTTTAAGCTTCTGTCACTCTAGCAACCCATCATCTAATTATTACTTCCCAATGCCTTACCCTAGGCCCAAATCATGGTGAAGTGTCATGTAGTCGACGTTCACATAACACCACTAGAGGAAAGACAACATACATCTCATGAAAATATCAAACGAATACCAAATTCACATGATTACTTATAACAAGACTTCTCCCATGTCCTCAGGAACAAACGTAACTACTCACAAAGCATACTCATGTTCAAGATCAGAGGGGTATTGAATATCATTAAGGATCTGAACATATGATCTTCCACCGAATAAACCAACTAGCATCAACTACAAGGAGTAATCAACACTACTAGCAACCCACAGGTACCAATATGAGGTTTTGAGACAAATATTGAATACAAGAGATGAACTAGTGTTTGAGAGGAGATGGTGCTGGTGAAGATGTTGATGGATATTGACCCCCTCTCGATGAGAGGATCGTTGGTGATGACGATGGCTTTGATTTCCCCCTTCAGGAGGGAAGTTTCCCCGGCAGAATAGCCCCGCCGGAGCCCTAGATTGCTTCTGCCCAGGTTCCGCCTCGAGATAGCGGCGCTTCATCCCGAAAGCTTCCTTATGATTTTTTCCAGGTAAAAACCCTTTATATAGCAGAAGATGGACACCGGAGATCTGCCAGGGGGCCCACAAGCCCTAGGGGCGCGCCCAGGGGGGCAGGGCACGCCCCCAGGCTTGTGACCACCTGGTGGGTCCCCTCTGGTATTTTCTTCGCCCATAATTCTTATATATTCCAAAATAATTCTCCGTAAATTTTTAGGACTTTTGGAGTTGTGCAGAATAGGTCTCTCAGATTTGCTCCTTTCCGGTCCAGAATTCCAGCTGCCGGCATTCTCCCTCTTTGTGTAAACCTTGTAAAATAAGAAAGAAAAGGCATAAGTATTGTACCATAATGTGTAATAACAGCCCGTAATGCAATAAATATCAACATAAAAGCATGATGCAAAATGGACGTATCAGTGCGGTTGCTCACATTTGCAACTCTAAACAGGAACTACGGAATAGACGAAGGCTGGCGAAAGATGAAGTGACGATGCATGTGGGAAATGGTTCCAAGGTTGATGTGATCGTCGTCGGCACGCTGCTCTTCGACTACCATCGGGATTAGTGATAAACCTAAATAATTGTTATTTAGTGTCTGCGTTGAGCATGAACATTATATCTGGATCTTGTTTAATGCGAGACGGTTACTCATTTAAATCAGAGAATAATGGTTATTCTATTTATATGGGTAATATATTTTATGGTCATGCACCCGTTGTGAGGGGTTTAT
Organism: Thinopyrum elongatum; assembly: GCA_011799875.1. Lineage (NCBI taxonomy): Eukaryota > Viridiplantae > Streptophyta > Magnoliopsida > Poales > Poaceae > Thinopyrum > Thinopyrum elongatum. The sequence goes on from CM022299.1 coordinate 145,487,468, forward strand.
TCTTATTGAATCTTGATAGTGATGATACACATGTTCATAACATTGATGCCAAAAGATGTAGAGTTGATAATGATAGTACCACTTTCTTTTGGCACTGCCGCTTAGGTCATACTGATGTAAAGCGCATGAAGAAACTCCATGCTGATGGACTTTTGGAGTCACTCAATTTTGAATCACTTGACACATGCGAACCATGCCTCATGGGCAAGATGACCAAAACCCCGTTTTCCAGATCCATGGAACGGGCAAGTGACTTGTTGGAAATCATACATACTGATGTGTGCGGTCCGATGAGTGTTGACGCGCGCGGTGGATATCATTACTTTCTCACCTTCACTGATGATTTGAGTAGATATGGGTATATTTACTTAATGAAGCATAAGTCTGAAATGTTTGAAAAGTTCAAGCAATTTCAGAGTGAAGTTGAGAATCATCGTAACAAGAAGATTAAATTCCTACAATCTGATCGAGGGGGAGAGTATCTGAGTTATGAGTTTGGCAATCACTTAAGACAATGTGGAATTGTTTCACAACTGACACCGCCTGGAACACCACAGCGTAATGGTGTGTTCGAACGTCGTAATCGTACCTTATTGGATACACTACAAAAAAAAACACTTTCGTGATGATACGTGTTTGTCACAGTAGGTCACATTTTCTGTCATGCATGTACATCCATGACGATTTTATGACAGAATCAAGATAGTCATACCCGTGCTGTCGTAGAAGTGTTCCATGACAATACCAAAATTATCATCACGGAAGTGTCCACTTCCATGACGATAAATGGCGCGTCATGGAAGTGCTTTCGTCAAAGGTAACCGACACGTGGCATCCACCGTAACGGGTCACCGTTAAGCTATCGGGTTCCGGTTTGGATCCGATAACCCGTTAACAGCCTGGACCAATGGAGATTTTCCATGTGTAAAATTCTCAATGGCCAGAGGAAACACGTGTCGGCTCAGCGTTGGGACAGATGTCATCCACTCATTGGACGGGAGGCGCCTATGATACGTCGACATGTGGCACGGCCCAACAGAGGCCCATTCAGGTGAAAAGGCCGGCCCGTTTGACTTGGTCAAAAGGTAGCGGGCCGGCCCACGGAAAGCCTGTTAAGGGCCTGTTCGCATATAGCCCATTTACAGCCCGCTAACTCACGGCCTGTTATGGCCTATCCGAATTGGGCCCAGTAGCATCATCTGGGCCGTCCAATATGATTCCAGCCCATTGTAACTTCCGGCCCATGTATGGCCCATGACATCTTTCGACCCATACGAGGCCCTTTGTAACTCTGGGCCCATTAAAGGCCCGTGGTGAAACTGGCCCGTAATGAACAGTGTATCGCTTTACACCCATTAACGGCTCATTATTCCGTTGGGCCGTTTCCAGCCCGTGTTACCTTTCGGCCTTCTATGGGCCCATTTATTTTTGGGCTCATTTCCAGCATTCGGTTACTTACGGTCCGTTACTGGCCTGTTCCGCTTGTGGGCCAAATTCAGCCCGTGGTTACAGTCGGCCCGTTTGTGGCCCGTTAACCTGTTGGGCTGTTTTCATAGCGTCATCAAATATGGCCCATTAACGACCCGTGATGCCTGTCGATAGAATTAAGCCCGTTATACATTTCGGCCTATTAACGGCCCATTATGGTCGGGCCATAAACACACGATTTCCACTCTAGCTTTATGGCCCATTTTGCGGACCGTTATTGGTCCATGAATAGTACGACCCATGTTTAACCAATCGGTCATACGGCCCGTAGAAGGCCCATTGATTAGACGACCTATCGAGGGCCCATGGATCCTCTGGTTTGTAGGAGGCCCATGGTCACTACAGCAGGTAGCAGGACCATGGTTACAACGGTTCATATGTTGCCCATGTTTATTGTGGCCTAGTTATAAAAAATAGGTTATTGTGGCCACTAGAAAAACACGGAAAAAGAACTGCAGTGACTACAAGCAAACAACTAAACAAGACAATAAGGAAATAAATAAGCAAGCAACTAACACTAGGCTATTACGGCTATTACACATATTACATCCACTGGGCATCAAAGTTCGCCACCAGTGCAAATATAGGGAACAAAGCAGCATATGGCATACACTGGTTGTTAAAGTTGGCGACTAGTGCAAATAAACGCCGCAGCAAAACAAGTCCAGAACTGAAACCACTTCAGAAGAGCTCAAGAAACAATATCTTGGGTACCCAACATGCTGGCAAGATGCTTAGCAAGCTTATTAACTTTCTCTTGTTTGGCGCTTAAATCCTCCAACGCTCGCTGTTGCACCAGAAAGTATGCATCTGAATTCTGCAGGGACTTCCTCAGTCCTTCGGCTTCGTGTCGCAGCACATCTAATCGATGTCTTTCAACTTGAAGTTGAGACTCAAGAAGATGAACTGATTCAGGCAGCGAGCTCGAAGAGCTTGTGCCAGCAGTAGTGGCCAGTAACTCGAACACTACATCAAGACAAGACTTTGGGGTTATCTCACTATCGTCAAGATAGTTTTTATCAGCTTTCTTGGAGACCAACAGGGATGTCTCACTATCTTGAACCTTATCAGCATTACTTCCTTTACCATTGCATAACGGGGTACTCTTCTCCAATATTTTGTCCGCATTCTAAAAGAGAAACAAGTAGACACATCACAGGTTTACCATGTTGTATATGAAACTCATTTTGGTAAATCAGTTCAGTAGTAAAGTGGACATGATAACAACATGAAACAAACATATATCTATGTACCATGGTCACTGTATGGTCTATATCATTCTAGTTTTTGTTGCCAAATCAAGATAGAGACACAGTTTAAATAATATCTGTTTGCATAGACAGAATATAAGTGTGGGAAACTACACAGTAATAACAACACTTGTAATGTGCATGACATGAGAACATAACTGTTTATTCAATTGAAACTGAAATCAACATAGAGCAAGTTACAACAGCAAACCAGTTAAAGAAACAGCTTTAAAACATACCTGTTGTGCCATTGGAGTTTCAATTCCATCCTTCAAATTTGAAAATAGTTGGTATGAGTAAATACAGTGATGTAAGAGCAGAGTATGAACTATAGCTACAGAACCTAACCTAAGAACAATTCTTCTTCTGCTTTAAGCGTTGAGTTGGGGTTCGGAGTGGTGGTCCTCATGCTTTGGGCACTGCAGTTGCCTTACTAACTACTCGTGTTTGGGTGCTTTGTGGTGGAGACAGTGCCGTGTCAACTGGAACTGGGTTACTATCTGCTGGTTGGGGTTATAAGGGGTGTAGCTAGTTCTCTGTCCAACTGGGTAGGGGTACTGTCGATGTACTAAAGTTTGGGCCCTTTGGTACCCCTTACTTGTGCACGGGCAGTTGCAGCCGCACCTGCGGCGAGGCCTGGTGGGGGCAGTTGGAGGCAAAATACAAGACGACCAAGGCGGCATCCGAGCCAGTAATCAGAGAGCAGAAGACAAGCTGAGCCCCCGGCAAAGATTCTTGCCGGGGTGATTTGTGAGCCCCGGCAAGCTCCTTGCCAGGATGGTTTGTGAAGCCTCAGCAAGACCACCACCCTTGAGGTTGAGAGCTCTGACACATCGACAACGTCAAGACCAAGACTCAGGGGCACATGCGTAGTAGCATGCAGATCTTCGTGAAGACCAGAAGGCGAAGTTCCCAGCAAGGTTCTTGCCGGGGACGACTGCGAGGCCCCGGCAAGGCTCTTGCGGGGACGATTGCGAGGCCATGGCAAGGCTCGCGCACGACAAGGCTCCGCCGCCCTGCCACCGTCCCGGCATAGCGATTGGCTAGCCAACCAGGCAAGCACCTGCGTGGTGGCATGCAGATCTTCGTGAAGAACCTGCCACCGCTCCAGCGCAGCGGCTAGCCAGTAAGCTTGGCATTTGCATGCCTCGTTATCTTGGGTGCATGTCAGGATGGGGTGAGGCGGCGACAGATGGGACGGGCTCTATTTCCGTCCCCGATAAAGTTAGAGGGCACGTAAGCAGCGCATTTAATGCACTTGTCCTAAGACGTCAGAGATAAGCACGTGCACTGTAGCACTTTACACCTCCTGTATGCATGTACGCCACTGTGGTAGCCCCTTGGTATAAAAGGAGGCCCAAGGCGATACAGGGAGGGACTTTTGGACTTTCCGGCCCAGTTTGCATGCGTAGCAGCTAGCTGAAGCTCAAGAACACTGAATATACACTCAAAGCAGGACTAGGGTTTTACGCTTCTCAGCGGCCCGAACCTGGGTAAAAATCCCTCGTGTTGATCATTAGATCTGCTCTTCGTGCACCCCTCCTCCCTGCCAAACCGTAGAAGGGATCCACGTGATCCCATAGGTGTCATTTCCCCGACATCTTTGGCGCGCCAGGTAGGGGAAAAGAGGTTGTACGAACCTGATCTAGGCGTCAGCGCGTCGACTTCTTCAACATCTTCATCGTCATGTCTCCAAAGAGAAAGAGCATCATGTCAATTGGTTCATCTCCGGTCGATCTGCCTGCACCAGCGCGGACGGACGACGGGATGGACGTGGGTGGAGGCCACGGGCTTCCACGACGCTCCGGCGATCGGAGCCACGCGAGCGGCGATGACCCGCACGTCGCCGGGTCCAAGGACGGAGCCGTGCTATCTACGGGTGGCGCGGCGAACCCCAGGGTGGAAGGACGACCTCCAAGACGCCCCCGCCGGAGCATGCGTCGCGGCCTTCCCAGGTCGTGCGTGATGAGCAGCGCCGCGGCGTGGGTGATCACGAGCGTTCCCATGGAAAGACCCCTTTGCATCATTCTCGAGATGCGCCGGTCCAGCATGCATGCCAAGACGCTGGCGGAAACGGCGCGCGGCCGTGGGACCATGATAGAGCTCCTTCTAACGTGGTTAGAAGTTAGAGCGCTTCACGATCCACGCAGCTGTCGCCGCCACCCACGCCAACAGAAGCATTGCCGCTCGTGCAGTTGCTTCTGGATTTCCCTCCTGTTGCGGAGATGCTCGACGAGTGGAGAGCTACCATCCGAAGCCTTGTCGGCTTTGCCAATAAAGATGGACCGCAGTAGGCGGGGCCCTCGTGCCGGCGCTCTGTCGGGCCGGCGCGTGCCAATGGCGGAAGGACCGGAGGTGCTGCGACCACGGTGCACTCCCCTCCTCCATGGCAGCAACGGTAGCCGTCGGCTCGTTGGGTTGAGGCCTGTGACAACGGTTCCACAGCGTCGTCCGACCCATGAGCCCGCCACGATCAACGCCAAGTTCTTCAAGAGCGAGTCAAGGAAGACGCTCGAACCACTATCGAGCGGCGACGGTAAGCGCGCCATTAGTCTGATAGGCGCGCAGGCCCCACTGTAGATCGGCTTGCGCCGGGGGATTCTGGTAACTTACCTTACGAGGTGGGTTGTCCAGCTTTTACCCGTGGGCTGCGACGATTCCAGTGGCCCACTCACCGCACGTTCAAGCCTGAGGTCGGAGAGAAATACGACGGCAAGACTCACCTGTCGGAGTTCTTGAGCATCTATACCATTGCAATGCAAGCTGCCGGGGCTCGAGACGACAAGGTACTCGCAAACTACTTCCCGTTGGTACTCAAGCCCAACGTCAGGTCGTGGTTGATGCACCTGCCAGAGGATTCCATCTCTTCTTGGTCGGATCTGTGTCACGAGTTTGTTGGCGCCTTTACTAGAGGCCACCAAGCTCCTGGCCAGGCAAGTGATTTGCATATCATCCCCCAGAAAGATGGCGAATGCTTGCGCAAATACATATAGAGGTTCAGCCGTGTGCAGTACAACATCCCGGATGTTCATCCTGCCGCCGTTATCAGCGCATTTCATCAGAATGTGCGGAACCGCAAGATGCGTGAAGAGCTGGCAATGAACAAGGTTAGAGATGTTGCCGAGCTTTATGTCTTGGCCGATAGATGTGCTCGGGCTGAAGAAGGAAGGAAGTATCCCGGCGAAGATGCCGGCGTAGAAAGTGACTCCGCAGATGAAGACGTCGCCGCCCCGGCAAAGAAGGGCCGACGGCGCAACAGGAAGCGCAAGGGTAAAACCGTGCTTGCCGTCGAGGAATCCGGCAACCCCGGCACCGCCAAGAAGGCCAAGGTTGATGACCCCGGCAAGGAGGTTGCCGGGTGCGCCGCTTGCCAGGCCTTGGCGGCTGCCGACAAGCCAGAGGGCTCCGACAAGCAGTATTGCAAGATCCATCGCACCAAGGGCCATGACCTCCAGAACTGCCGACAAGTTGAGCAGCTTGTAGAGAAGCAGAAAGCTGAGTATAAAGGTGAGACAAGGAGAAGGGCCAGGACGGTGCTGATGGGTCCGGCAAGAAGCGTGGCGGCCGAGGGGGTCGCCGCTGCAAGGATAAGCAACCAGAGAGGCCCGCTCAGGGCCGCGACAAGAAAGAGGGAGATGATGATCATGATGAGGACGACGAGTCCAGCGAGCACGAGTTCCAGAAAGCTACAGAGGCCATGTGCGTCGATGGTGGTGCCTTGTTGCATGCCTCTCACCGCCAACTGAAACAGTGGGCGCGTGAGATCAATGCGGCAGAGCCATCGTTCGATGCCCAGAAGCCGCTAAAATGGTCCAACACGCCTATCATTTTTTACGTCGAGGATCACCCTGATCGCACAACGGCGGTCGGGTGTTTGCCATTGTTGGTTTCACCAACGATACGCAACCTCAAGGTGACAAAAGTGTTAGTTGACGGTGGGGCCGGTCTGAACTTGATCTCGCCCATTGTGATCAAGAGGCTGCAAATTCCTGATGGAGATCTCGAAGAGACGGGCGTGTTTCAAGGGATCAACCCAGGAAGGAGTCAGCCAAAGGGCAAGATTACGCTACCAGTTACGTTTGGTGGCAAGCTGAACTATAGGACGGAGAAGATCATTTTTTATGTCGCCAAGATCCCCTTGCCCTATAATGGGATCCTCGGCCGCCCGGCGCTGGCCAAGTTCATGGCGGCATCACATTACGCTTACAATACGTTGAAGATGCCCGGGCCAATGAGCATCATCACCGTCCACTCCGACAAGAAAGACGCGCTCATCTGCGCCGACCAACTCTACCGAGAGGCAGTTGCAGCAACTGCCGCCAAGGCACTTGCTCCTGCCGCTGAAGCTCCGGGAGAAAAGAAGACCGGCAAGACCTCTCCCGGCAAGACCTCTTCCGGCAAGACCTCTTGCACCCACTCTGGCAAGCGCGCCTCTTTGGAGTGCTGTGCTCCCGTTGAGGACATGCCAGAGAGCTCCACCGGCAAGAGCAAGAAATCCAAGGCAGCACCACCAGAAACTAAGAAGGTGCCCGTCAAGGAGGACGGCACGGGCGGGGCTTTTACTATAAGCTCCACCCTTGACAGCAAATAGGAAGGCGTGCTCATCGCCTTCCTGCGGGCTAATGTCGATGCGTTTGCATGGCAAGCATCTGACATCCCCGACGTTCCCAGGAAGGTGATTGAGCACCATCTTGCTGTCTGTCCTCATGCGCGGCCCGTCAAGCAGAAGGTCAGGAAGCAAGCTTTGGAGCGGCAAGAGTTCATCATTGAAGAGATTAGGAAGTTAGAAGCAGCAGGCTTGGTCAGAGGAGTGCTCCACCCAACATGGTTGGCCAATCCGGTGGTGGTGCACAAGGCAAACAGGAAATGGAGGTTGTGCATTGACTATACAGACATCAATAAAGTCTGTCCAAAGGATCCTTTCCCCTTGCCATGCATCGACCAGATTGTGGACTCCATTGCCGGGTGCGACTTGCTGTCGTTCCTTGACGCCTACTCAGGATACCATCAAATCTTCATGACGAAGGAGGATGAAGAGAAAACCGCGTTTATCACCCCATGTGGTACGTATTGTTTTATACGAATGCCATTCGGGTTGAAAAGCGCTGGTTCAACGTTTGCGAGAGCAGTCCAAATTGGTTTTGAGCCTCAGCTACATAGAAATATGGAAGCTTATATGGATGACATAGTGGTCAAAACCAAGGACAGGGCAACACTCATACAAGATCTAGAAGAAACATTTGCAAATTTGCGCAAGATCAATCTCAAGCTCAACCCTAAGAAGTGTGTGTTTGGTGTCCCATCCGGCAAGCTTCTCGGGTTCTTTGTGTCTCAGTGTGGGATCGAGGCAAACCCCGACAAGATTAAGGCGATTGAGCAGATTGAAGCACCAAGACGAGTCAAAGATGTACGTCGACTTGCTGGCTGTGTTGCTGCTTTGAGCAGGTTCATCTCCAAATCTGCTAAGCGCGCCTTGCCCTTTTTCAAGATCTTGAAAAAGGTAGGTCCAATGAAATGGACTCCGGAAGCAGAGGCAGCACTGCAAGATTTGAAGAGGTACCTCTCCTCTATGCCAACACTAGTCGCGCCTAAGCCACAAAAGCCGTTGCTGCTGTATCTAGCGGCAATGAATCAAGTGGTCAGTGCTGCGCTAGTGGCGCAGAGAGAAGTTGATGAAGAAGCAGCGGCAGTGGCAAGACCGTCGGATGACGAGCCAGAGCTCTCCCCGGCAGGGTCTGGTGCCGGCAAGGCAGGACCCCCGGCAGGATCTGGTGCCGGCAAGGCAGGGCCCCCGGCAGGATCTGGTGCCGGCAAGGCAGGGCCCCCGGCAGGATCTAGTGCTGGCAAGGCAGGGCCCCCGGCAGAGTCTGGTGCCGGCAAGGCGGGATCTGCGCAAGCAAATGGAGTGACAGAGAAGAAGAAGATGGTGCAGCACCCAGTTTATTTTGTTAGCTCCCTTTTGCATGGGGCTAGATCAAGATACTCTGGTGTACAGAAGTTGCTCTTCGGCCTTCTTATGGCCTCGAGGAAGCTGCGCCACTACTTTCAGGCACATGAGATCACCGTCATCACTCACTTCCCGTTGCAACGGATCTTGCACAACCCAGACGCAACTGGAAGGATTGTGGAGTGGGCGTTGGAACTGTCAAGCTTTGGTCTCAGGTTTGAAAGCACTTCAACGATTTAGAGCAGAGCCTTGGCGGAATTCATTGCAGAATGGACCTCAACGCCTGACGAGGAAATTCAAGAGACCACTCTCCCCGGCAAGGAAACGAGCCGCGACTGGATTATGTACTTTGATGGGGTTTTCTCGCTGCAAGGTGCCGGTGCCAGTGTGCTACTTATTGTACCCACCGGAGAGCACCTCAAGTACGTGGTCCAGATGCACTTTCCTCGGGAGAGATCAACAAACAACACTACAGAGTATGAGGGACTGCTTGCCGATCTCAGGATCGCGGCAGACCATGGAATTACGAAGCTCATCGTCAGAGGTGATTCGCAGCTTGTCGTCAAGCAAGTCAACAAAGATTATCAAAGCTCGCTGATGGAAGCCTATGTGGATGAAGTGAGGAAGTTGGAGGAGCGTTTTGACGGTCTGCAAGCAGAGCATGTTCCTCGAGCAGAGAACAACATTGCTGATGACCTGTCAAAACGTGCTGCCCTCAAGTTACCTGTGGAACCAGGAACTTTTGTGCTCCAACTGACTCAGCCATCTGTTGAACCATCGGTAGGACAGAATAAGCGAATGAAGTTGATCCCCGGCAAGTACTTTCCCACCGAGCTCCCAGGAGCCGCCGGCAAGGAAGTTACCGGGGACGACGCCAAGCTTGCCGGGGGGCGACAGGCTCCGGCAGGGCCTCAAGCCCTTGCCGTAGAGACAACTGCTCCCATGGCAGAAGACACACCTTTAGTCCTTGCCATCGAGCCCCAGGCTCCAGCATGGGCACAACACACCGTTTGGTTCCTCCAAACAGGGGAACTCCCTGAGGAACAGGAAGAAGCGGAGAAAGTAGCCCGTCGGTCTAACATGTACCAGTTTGTGGACGATGTCCTATACAGAAAAAGACCGAACGGCATGAAATTGAAGTGCATTCCTCAGGAGGACGGACTGGAGCTGTTGGCAGAGATACATGGAGGCACATGTGGCTCTCACATAGGATCAAGAGCTCTTGCCGGCAAGGCATTCCGGCAAGGTTTCTTTTGGCCCACTGCCCTCCAGGATGCAACTGCACTAGTAACCAAGTGTGAAGCATGCCAGTTCCATTCGAAGAAACATCATCAGCCAGCCCAAGCTCTTCAGATGATCCCTCTTTCCTGGCCATTTTTGGTCTGGGGGCTCGACATATTGGGCCCCTTTCCCTGTGCTGTCGGGGGCTTTGAGTACTTGTACGTCGCTATCGACAAGTTCACAAAGTGGCCGGAAGTGGAAGCAGTGAGAAAGGTGACAACACAATCAGCCGTCAAGTTCTTCAAAGGATTAGTTTGCCGTTTTGGTGTGCCAAACAGAGTCATCACCGACAACGGCACATAGTTCACGAGCCGCACCTTCATGCTGTATATCCAAGACCTTGGCAGCAAAATCTGTTTTGCTTCTGTTGCCCATCCAAGAAGCAACGGCCAAGTGGAAAGGGCAAATGCTGAGGTGCTGTGGGGTCTCAAGACAAGAACTTTCGACAGGCTGCACAAGTGCGGGAGGCGCTGGATTGATGAGTTGCCAGCGGTCCTTTGGTCAATCAGGACGACACCAAATCGAGCCACTGGCCAGACACCTTTCTCCCTGGTATACGGGGCCGAAGCAGTTCTCCCCATAGAACTCATATACGGGTCACCTCGAGTGCTCGCTTATGATGAGCTTGAGCAAGAGCAGTTGCAGCAAGATGATGCTACACTCCTTGAGGAAGATCGTCTTTAGGCTGCTGTGCGAGCCGAGCGCTACCAGCAAGCCTTGCGCCGCTACCACAGCCGCAAGGTTCATGCCCGAAGCCTTGAGGAAGGCGACCTTGTTCTTTGGCGCGTTCAGTCCGCCAAGAATTCCAACAAGTTGACGCCAAAGTGGGAAGGCCCTTATCGGGTAATACGAGTCACCAGGCCCGGCGCAGTCTGCCTGGAGACCGAAGATGGCATTCCAGTGAGCAACTCCTGGAATATCGAACATCTTCGCAAGTTTTACCCATGAGGCGCGGTTGCCGGGACCCCCGGCAACCCCCTTTTGTACTAGCCTTGCCGGCAAGGCATATAACCCTATGTACAAAGCCAGGCGCAGACCCTGTGCGCAGTTGAATAAGTTTAAGTATGTACAGTTCTTGTTGATTTCCATGTTTATTTATATGCATGCCTGTCCAGGATATCGTACTACGTTCGTTTCCAGCAAGTACTGATGAACCGCCAAGGTTCCATGTTCCTATTTTCTCTTCTTTCTTTTTCTCAAAGGACAGAAGGTTCCCTCGCATACAAGTTTGCCGGGGGGATAGAGAGTGTGGGCGCCAGCAGGCGACGTTCGAAGTGGCATCTTGCGGGAAAGAGTACAACAGCAAAAAAAAAGCTAAGTTGTGAAACCTTGAGTGATTTTCTTTTAAATGTAAAGTTATTTCCCTCGAATGGTTTCGTTTCTTGTATGGAAAACCTGCACGCGAAGGAACCTCATCGCAATTGGTTGCGCCCTTGCTCTGTTTCGAGTCCGCTCAGCAGTTCAAGTGGCTGCACTAAGAGCGGCAAGGTGTTTTGCCGGCAGCGACACCCCCAGCAGGCTGCTAAGGATCCGTTCCTCAAAGCGCTCGCGGCAAGGGTGCATGCACCGGCAAACCCTTCCAAAAAAAGCGTAGGGTGTATGCCATACAAGGAGGGATCAAACAAGGAAGATAGCATGCATTCAATCCAAAACACAGCAAGTTATATTACATCAATGGTTGCCGCAGTTCTAACTTAAGATAAATTGTCTTGGGCACGAGTTCATAGTGGCAAGGAAAAGAGAAGCGGCTAGTCCCGGTGCTTGCCTTCCACCCTCTTGACTTGGTCAACCATGCTGACGATGGGCGCGACAAGCTCTTCAAGCGCCCTGTGGTCCGCATCTGCCGGCAAGCTGTCTTGGCTGAGGTCGAGGCCGGGGTTCCTGTACGCTACCTTGGTGAGCACCTTGAGAAGGACGCCCTGGCAAAGCTTGCGGGATTCATTGGCCAGCTGGTTTGCTCGGCTAGAGTGGAGCAGCTTCAGGGCATCAAGGACAGCCTCGAAGAACATGGTCAGTCTGGCGCTCGTAGTCACCCTCTCCTCGTGGGAATACCTAAAAGTCGGCAGGCCCATGGTGGATAGTTGTGCTGTCAGCCTCTCTGCGACATCGACAAGGCGCTCAGTCCAGATCTTCACGCCTTTCTCATAGTCATTATAGGTGGCAGCGGCGCTCTCAAGCAGTTGCTTCTCTTCTTCGAGGTCCTTAGCCAGGGTCTCCTCATGAGTCCTGCTGCTCTCAAGGGACTCCTTCAGCGTGGTCCGCATCAAATTTAGATCGGCAATAGAGTCTTTGGCTTCGGAGAGCAGTTTGGTCTTGTCAAATATGGTGACCTGCAGCTCCGCCAAGGTGTGGACAGTTTTGTCTCTGTCGCTCTTTAGCGTCGAGACCTCCTTGCGGTGCTTCTCCAGCTCCGCCTCCAACTTCTCCACCTTCCTAGCTAGCTCGTTCTTGGCGGCCTCCGCGGCCTTGGCGGCGTCGATGGCCTCCTTCAACTTGCCAGCGTGATCCAGGACCTGGGCGTCGAGTGTGTCTTTGTGCTTCTGCTCCAGCTCCTGGGTCCGCTGCGTGACAAGCTTCTCAATTTCTTCATCCTTGCTGCGGAGCTTGGCGGTAAGCGCCTCTTCACGAGCGGCAAGGTCCTCTTCTTGGGCGTCGAGCAGGATGCGGCGCTCCCTTAGATTGGCGTCGTCCTTGGCGGCCTGTACGGCGGCCTCCTCCTGGGCCTTCTCAACATCGGACTGCTTCAGGAGAAGCTTGTTCCAACGCTCGCTCAGCTGCTCCTGGCTATTCTTCAGCTCCTGCCGGGCCTCGGCAAACCAGATCTGCGTCTGCTCGACGCGCTTCTGGAAGTCCGCCTCTGCCACGTCAACAACCGCCGTCCTAGAGTCCAGTTTCTCCTTGCGGGCACGGTGAAGTGCCTAGAGCTTCTGAAAGTTGCTGCTCATAGCTTGGAGGAGCTGGTCCTCCTTGGAACTGTTGCTACTGGTGCTCGGCTCGTCGACAACCTGGAGCCCGGCGGTGGCAATGACTTCTTCGTCAAAAACCTCCCCCTCGGATGGCGCTCTGGTGCTTGCCGTCCCCGGGATGCTGACGAACAGGTCGTCACCTATCTTCAGGTACCTGCTTGAGGTGGGGGCTTCGGAAGTTGACGATTGGTCTTTGACCACCGTCTCCCCGGCACTAGAGGACTCCGGGACCGATGTAGCGCCAGGCGCTCCTACGGCAGGGATGCCGTCAGTACGGTCGCCAGTCTCCTTGCCGCCCCCCCAGCAGACCCCTTGGCGGCTTCTTCATGCGGGTCCTTGGCGGCCTCGTCGGCAGCAACCTTGGCGGCCTCGGCGGCGGCATCCTTGGCGGTCTCCTTGATGGTGGTGTCGATATCCATTCGATCCACCGTGGAGGGATCTGAAAGCCAAGGAAAAGAAACAAGATGAAACCCAGATTGAAGCTCAAAGCCAACAAAAAAAGAGAAAAAGATCGCACCAGAAAAGTGACAAAGGCCAGGAAGCAGGCGGTTTACCTGTGACGAGCGGTGGAGGGGCGGTCCCCTCCCCGACAACGCTCGTTGCCGGGATGGAGCTGCCGGCGCCTGTGCTCACCGGCTCTTCCCACACGCGAATGGGATCATTGGTGGGAGTCATTGCCGGGGACCCGCCCCTGGGCGGTGTGGTTGACGGGGCGGCATGTCGGGGGTGGCCCTCAGCAGCTCCTCCTATCGTTGTTCCTCTCCTGCAAACCCGACAAGGTTAGCAGTAAAGATACACACCCCGACACTCGCCAGCGGAAAGTGAGTAACGGGCTCACGCTGGGGGCTGAGTCGGGGGCTGCGTCGTGGGCTGGGATCCGGGCTGATCGTGATCGTCTCCGGCGCGCTTGAAGTGCTTGCCGGGGGCTCGTCGCCCGTCGAGGTCTTGGCCTTCTTCGCCATCCTCTGCACCAACGTCTCCTTGTCTTTGCAGGGGCAGACCAAAACAAGGTCAAATGAAATAAGATAATCAAAACAAAGGCTAAGGGGATGAAGAATGCGGCGAGATGCTTACTCATCTACTTCTTCTTCTTCCGGCCTCTCCTCCCTCCTCGGGCTGAAAGAGGAGAGGTCGAATTTGGCCTCTGGTATGGTGCCCGTGCGAGGGGGAGGGGATGGAGTCCTGGGCCGCTTGGCCATGGTGGAGGCAGCGGCCGCTTTTTCCTTTGCTGCCGCGGCCGAGCGTCTCGTATGGCGCACAGGTTGCGGCTGGGCCTCTTGCCGCTGCATGTCCTTGCTGGCCGCTCCCTTGCCGGGGCCCTCTTCATGCGAAGAGGCCTGCTGGACTGGCTCGCCGGAGACGGCTCATCGAAGGACACGTCTCTTCTTCCCCGGGGCTGGGGGCTCCTCATGCAGCTCCTCTTCAGCTTCCTCTTCAGCCATCTCCTCGGCTGTCCGCTCGGCAGAAGAGCCCCCGGCAGCGGTGCCGCTGTGAGCCCCGGCAGGCTCCCCCCGCTCGGCAAGATCCTCCTCTGGGCTGGCTTCGTCTTCCACAAAGCCGACGCTGCCGGCCTCCTCGGCAAGGGCTACCTCTTCCGCTCTGCTGGCGATGTACGCCACCTCCTCGTCGGTGGTGGGGCGGATGAGCTGCGTCTCTTCCCGGACGGCCCTCTCCGACAAGCTGTCGAAGAACTCCTGCACCCGCTCCGCTTCTGGCTCGGCCCAGGTATTATCAAGGCCATGGGCGTTGAATACCAGCATCATGGTGATGATTGAGGTCAGGGCAGAGTTGTTGCACAAAGGGATCACCCCCGCCGGCAACCTGAACGGCTTGCCGGTCTTGTCGGCCTTGAGCTGGAATAGTTTTTGGCAAAGAGCCGTGTGTTGCATCACCGTAAAATTGTGATTCAGGCCGGGGCACAGCCTCATGATGTCTGCCGCATTCCGGAACTCCCAAGCTGGCCTCCCCTTGTTATGCAAAGGGGCGATGCGGCGGCGAAGGAAGTCAACCCCAACCATCTCGAGGGTGAGCCCGGCGGCTTTGAGGCGATAAATTCTGGTGGTTGCGACTGTGAGCTTCGCGTCTTGGGGATCGAGGTCGCCCCAGTTGCCACCACGGACCAATTTCGTCTGCCGGGGCATACAGAACGGCTGCGGGTCCTTCTCCACGATCCAGCACCACCTGCCCTGCCATTCATCCCACTTTTCCTTGTGGGTCCCGTCCGGGTATGTCTGCTTGGCCAATGCCCTTGGGATCCAGGTGACGCAGCCAGAAAGAGCCCCTCCTGGCTGGATGTGAGGGACGAAGTAGTGGCAGAAGAGCGCCGTATTGGGGACCACCCCGGCGAAGTTCTCGCAGAGGTGGGCGAAGATGGCCATGCACGCCACGGCGTTCGGCGTGAAATCCAAAAGATGGAAGCCGAAGGTGTACATGATGTCGATGAAGAAATCCGAAAATGGGGGGCAGAGCCCGCAATAGAAGTAATCAACGAAGAAAGGGAATTTATCTGGGGCCGGCACGGTGCAAGAAGCAGGGATGACGCGGGTGGCAGGATGCCCCGTCGTCTCTCTCCCCCACATGCACAGGTACCGGTCCCTGAGCGCGCGCACGTCGAGCGTCAGGGCGAAGACGACGTGCTCCTTCCGCATCTTCACCAGCTCGCTCTCCGACACCTCTTCTCCCTCGCTCGCCTTGGATGCTCCTTTGCCCTTTCTCGTTTTGGGCGCCATTGCAGCCAAGGGAGGGCGGGGGATCAAGAGCGGTGAGGGCGCGGCGGCGGCAGACGGAGGAGGAAGCTCTGGTCTGGGCTCGAGGAAGAAGAAGAAGACGGCGGTTCCTAGATTGAGAAAGGCAAAGGGGGTAAATGAGCAGCGCCCCTGCGGATTCCTCTTTTTATGGGGAAGGCGCGGGGCTGCCTCTTTACTGTTCGATATGAAGGCGTTTTCGCAGGCGTGCTGCGACCGTTCCATGCACGACCCCCACGTCGCGCACCCAATGCGGATCGTGGGGAAGCGCAACAGACGAGATGATTACAATAGTTAATCCCTGCCACACGTGCCCGTGCACTGTTTGGGCCTGGCCCAACGACGCTTCGCACTCGTGTATGGCCCAGGCCCGGGGGCTCCTGTCGGTGTACTAAAGTATGGGCCCTTTGGTACCCCTTACTTGTGCACGGGCAGTTGCAGCCGCACCTGCGGCGAGGCCTGGCGGGGGCAGTTGGAGGCAAAATACAAGACGACCAAGGCGGCATCCGAGCAAGTAATCAGAGAGTAGAAGACAAGCTGAGCCCCCGGCAAAGATTCTTGCCGGGGTGATTTGCGAGCCCCGGCAAGCTCCTTGCCGGGATGGTTTGTGAAGCCTCAGCAAGACCACCACCCTTGAGGTTGAGAGCTCTGACACATAGACAACGTCAAGACCAAGACTCAGGGACACATGTGTAGTAGCATGCAGATCTTCGTGAAGACCAGAAGGCAAAGTTCCCAGCAAGGTTCTTGCCGGGGACGACTGCGAGGCCCCAGCAAGGCTCTTGCCGGGGACAATTGGGAGGCCACGGCAAGGCTCACGCATGACAAGGCTCCGCCGCCCTGCCACCGTCCCGGCACAGCGATTGGCCAGCCAACCAGGCAAGCACCTGCGTGGTGGCATGCAGATCTTCGTGAAGAACCTGCCACCGCTCCAGCGCAGCGGCTAGCCAGTCAGCTTGGCATTTGCATGCCTCGTCATCTTGGGTGCGTGTCAGGACGGGGTGAGGCGGCGACAGATGGGATGGGCTCTATTTCCGTCCCTGATAAAGTTAGAGGGCACGTAAGCAGCGCATTTAATGCACTTGTCCTAAGACGTCAGAGATAAGCACGTGCACTGTAGCACTTTACACCTCCTGTATGCATGTACGCCACTGTGGTAGCCCCTTGGTATAAAAGGAGGCCCAAGGCGATACAGGGAGGGACTTTTGGACTTTCCGGCCCAGTTTGCATGCGTAGCAGCTAGCCGAAGCTCAAGAACACTGAATATACACTCAAAGCAGGACTAGGGTTTTACGCTTCTCAGCGGCCCAAACTTGGGTAAAAATCCCTCATGTTGATCGTTAGATCTGCTCTTCGTGCACCCCTCCTCCCTGCCAAACCGTAGAAGGGATCCACGTGATCCCATAGGTGTCGTTTCCCCGACAGGTACAATCTGCGAGAGTCTGGGTTATGTGTGGTGGGGCTGGTTCTTGGGCAAGTACAACCATAGTTCTATCTGCATCGACTGGTAGCACTATATTTTCTGAAGACTGTGTTGATACTCCCTTAGATACTACCATCACCCCCTCCAATTCAAATGGCTGATAAATAAGAAAATAAATTGAATGTATAGACATTGTATGATAGACAGGTGCAATAGATAGTGGGGAATAAAAGAGGGCATGCAATATTTCACATTTATGTTGTCTAACCAAACAGGATAGCAGGACACAATTTCACATATATGATGGCGAACTAAACAGGATAGCATGACACAATTTCACATATATGATGGCTAACTAAACAGGATAGAAATACATAATTCAAAATATGATGACTATGTAAACAGGATGACCTGATATAACTATATGATGTGTTTATTAAACAGGTTGGCATGCCATAATTCACATACATGCCGCCTATGGAAACATGATAGCATGATATAATTCATGGATAGAATGACATAATTCAAAATATGATGACTGTAAACACTAAACATGATGAGATGATATAACTATATGATGTCTTTATTAAATGGGTTGGCATACCATAATTCAGATAGATGCTGTCTATGTAAACATGATGAAAGCTTTGGAAGAAAAGTTGGAATTAGAGATTTCAATTCCTAGAAAATTACATGATGAATGGGAACCTACTATCAAAGTCAAGATTAAAAATTATGAGTGTTTTGCTTTGTGTGATTTGGGTGCTAGTGTTTCTACAATTCCAAAATCTTTATGTGATGTGCTTGGTCTTACCGATATTGAAGAATGTTCTTTAAATTTGCACTTGGCGGATTCTACTATTAAAAAGCCTATGGGAAGAATTAATGATGTTCTTATTCTTGCAAATAGGAATTATGTGCCCATAGATTTTATTGTTCTTGATATTGATTGCAATCTGTCTTGTCCAATTATTCTTGGTAGACCGTTTTTGCACACTATAGGTGCCGTGATTGATATGAAAGAAGAGAACATCAAATTCCAATTTCCTTTGAGAAAGGGTATGGAACACTTCCCTAGAACAAGAATTAAGCCACCATATGAATCAATCATGAGGGCATCTTATGGATCTAGAAACAAAGATGACAATACTTAGATCTTTGCATTATGCCTAGCTAAGGGCGTAAAACGATAGCGCTTGTTGGGAGGCAACCCAATGAATAAGATTTATTTTAGTCTTTTTCTTTCTGTTCTTGAGTGTTTGCACAATTATGCTACTGTTATGATTGTGTTCTTTATGTTTTAATTAGTGCTTGTGCCAAGCAAAGCCTTTGGGATAGCTTTGGTGATAGTTGATTTGATCTTGTTGTAAAACAGAAACTTTTGCGTCCAGTAAAACAATTTTGAAAATTCACAGAAGCGATGAAAAATTCTGAATTTTTTACAGAAGATTTATATACAAATTTCCTCTGTATTCCTAATGGTTCAAAAAAATTGGAGTTACAGAAGTATGAGAACAATTTGTATCTTTTCAGACTGTTCTGTTTTTGACAGATTCTGTTTTCTTTGCATTGTGTGCTTATTTTGATGAATCTATGGTTTGTATTGGAGGTTATAAGCCATGATAAAGTTAGAATACAGTATATATAATGCAAGAACAAAATTTGAATGGGTTTTATACAGTACTTAAAGTAAATATTAGTTTTCTTGTACTAACAGATCTCACGAAGGTTTTGTTGAGTTTTGTGTGATTGAAGTTTTCAAGTTTTGGGTGAGATTACGATGGATGAAGGAATAAGGAGTAAGAAGAGCCTAAGCTTGGGGATGGACCATGGAACCCCAAGCCATTATCCAAAGAGAAGCAAGCAACTAAGCTTGGGGATGCCCGAGTGGCATCCCCTCTTTCTTCTAACAACCATCGGTATTTTACTTGGAGCTATATTTTTATTCGTCACATATCATGAGTTTTTCTTGGAGCGTCTTTTATGATATGAGTCTTTGCTTGTTTTGCTTTTTATTTTTAGTCATGAATCCTTGCTGGACACACCTATTTGAGAGAGCCAAAATTATGCTATGACTTGTTAGAATTGCTCTCTATGCTTCACTTAAATCTTTATGAGCTATGGAATTGCTCTGGTGCTTCACTTATATCTTTTTTAGCACGGTGTGCTTTAGTAATTTTTAAGAAATGCTCTCATGATTCACTTAGATTTATTTGAGAGTTAGTAAATTTTTAGAAATTCTCTCTTGCTTCACTTAAATTATTTTGAGAGAAGAAAATTTTATGCTCATGTTCTTCACTTAGATTTGTTTGAGCTATCAAAAGCAACAAATGAAATTAGTCCCAAAGTGATAGATATTCAAGAGGGATATAATAAAGACTTTCATGAAGATCATTGGACAAAATAAACTTGATTCCTTGTAATAGTTTTGCGATATGTTGATATAATATGTGAGTCATGTTGATGAGTAATTATGCTTTAGTAAGAATATTGGTGTTAAGGTTTGTGATTCCCTATGCAAGCACGAAAGTCAATAGTTATGCAATGAAATTACATCCTACTTGTGGTGCATTATTCGGTGTTAGTTATGCTTAATACTCGCTTATGAGATTTTTCGTTTCTTGGTTGGATGCTGCTCAATCTTTTGCTAGCCTTCATTTGCACTAAGTATGATCACTACTTATGCGTCCAAAATCCTTAAACCAGTTTTGCCATATGAGTCCACTATACCTACCTATATGCGGTATTTCCGTGCCGTTCTAAGCAAATTTGTATGTGCCATCTCTAATTTCAAAATAAATTTCTCTTTTGTGTGCTCGTACCGCTCATGAAACGGTAGGGGGTGGCTGATATATTTCCATGCTAGATGTGTTATTCTCAAGATGAGTGTTTATTCACTTGTCATTGCACGAGAGTACGGCAAAGGTATTAGGGATGCCCAGTCCCGAAATAAAAAATGAATTTACTTTATGTTGTCAAATAATAAATTCCATGGGAAGTGTTGGTATGGAGGGCACCCGTGGATATGGCTAGCCATGGAAAGTGAAAGTATGGTTGAAAAAGGAATAAACTTTATTTTCTGTTTGGGAACCGCCTATGATATATCTAGCATGGAAAGTATTGGGAACTACTTGATCGTTTTCGTTGACAGGAAAAGCATGCCACCCAAAATGTTTTATCTCTACTTTTTTTTCGCTTTGAGCTCTGGCACCTGTACAAATCCCTACTTCCCTCTGCGAAAGGCCTTTCTTTTACTTTATGCAAATTTTATTTTATTTTGAGTCTCCATCTCCTCTTATAAAGCACTAACTAAGGGGCACTATGATCGTACTTGAGCATTGGGTGTAGCTAATATGCGAGTGTGTTTCATGAATGGATCAATGATTGAGCATAATGGGCTAGGGATAACTTGCTTTAGTGTTGATATTTTGAAAGACATGGTTGCTTGTTGATATGCTTGAGTATTGAAATCTTCATGTCAAAACTAGACTATTGCTTTGAATCATATAAAAGTCCAAATGTCCATGCTACAAAGAAAAGAATATGTGATGAACATGTTAGGCAGCATTCCACATCAAAAATTATGTTTTTATCATTTACCTACTCGAGGACGAGCAGGAATTAAGCTTGGGGATGCTGATACGTCTCCAACATATCTATAATTTTTGATTGTTCCATGCTATTATATTATCATTCTTGGATGTTTTACAATCATTTTATAGCAACTTTATATCATTTCTTGGGACTAACCTATTGACATAGTGCCCAATGCCAGTTGCTGTTTTTTGCTTGTTTTTTACTTCGCAGAAAATCAATACCAAACGGAGTCCAAACGCAGCGAAACTTTTTGGTGATTTTTTCTGGACCAGAAGACACCTGTTGGGCCAAAGAAGTACCAAAGGGGGGCTCCAAGGGGAGCACAACCCACCAGGGCGCGCCCAGGTGGGTTGTGCCCACCTCGGCTGCCTCCCGCACCGCCTCTTTGCTCTATAAATACCCCAATATTCTAGAATCCCTAGGGGAGTCAACGAAAATCAATTCTAGCCGCCGCAAGTTCCAGAAACCACAGATCCAATCTAGACACCATCACGGAGGGGTTCATCATCCACATTGGCGCCTCTCCGATGATGCGTGAGTAGTTCATTGTAGACCTACGGGTCCGTAGGCAGTAGCTAGATGGCTTCTTCTCTCTCTTTTGATTCTCAATACAATGGTCTCTTGGAGATCTATTTGATGTAACTGTTTTTGTGGTGTGTTTGTTGGGATCCGATGAACTTTGAGTTTATGATCAGATCTATGTTTTTATCCATGAAAGTTATTTGAGTCTTTTGATCTCTTATATGCATGATTACTTATAGCCTCGTATTTCTTCTTTGAATCTTTGGTTTAGTTAGGCCAATTAGATCGATTTTTCTTGCCATGGGAAGAGGTGCTTTGTGCTGGGTTCGATCTTACGGTGCTTGATCCCAGTGACAGAAGGGGAACCGACACGTATGTATCATTGCTATTAAGGATAACAAGATGGGGTCTATTTCTACATAAATAGATCTTGTCCACATAATGTCATCGTTCTTATTGCATTACTCCATTTCTCCATGAACTTAATACACTAGATGCATGCTGGGTAGCGGTCGATGTGTGGAGTAATAGTAGTAGATGCAGGCAGGAGTCGGTCTACTAATCTTGGACGTGATGCCTATATAATGATCATTGCCTGGATATCGTCATAATTATTTGAAGTTCTATCAATTGCCCAACAGTAATTTGTTTACCCACCGTATGCTATTTTTCTCGAGAGAAGCCACTAGTGAAATCTACGGCCCCCGGGTCTATTTTCCTCATCATATATTTTCAGATCTATTTTGCTATTTGCCTTTTTATTTATTTGCCACTTTTATTTTCAGATCTATATTATCAAAAACCCAAAAATACCTCGCTGAATTTTATTTGCTTTTATTTGCATCTATCAATCTATTACAACTTTCTCATGTCCGTTTGCCAATTTCTGGCGCCGTTACCCGAAAGGGATTGACAACCCCTTTAACAAGTTGGGTTGCAAGTATTTGTTCTTTGTGTGCAGGTGATGTTTACATAGTGTTGCTTGGTTCTCCTACTGGTTCGATAACCTTGGCCTCATCACTGAGGGAAATACCTACCGTTGCTGTGCTGCATCATCGCTTCCTCTTTGGGGAAATACCGACGTAGTTCAAGCAAACATCACCCCCTCTATTTATGATATAGATAGGCCTCTATTTCACACACATTGCATGTGTCACATTTTTGTTTGAGATATCATCGACACATATCCTCTAACCTTTGTAGCTAGCACTAACTTTCTCTCGTGCATGCACACGCCCTCCTCGCCCTCCCCCTGCCTCAGCATTATATCCATCGTGCACATTCATTGTTTTCTTTAGGTCGTTCTCCCACGTTCTCCACAACTCCTTCTTTCCGACACACACCGATTGATAAACCTCTCTAGCGATGTCTGCCTACCACATACACACACACTTTTCATCTCCTCCTTTCTCTGCCCATGCCTCATGTCTCTCATACGGTCCCACACACGTGTAAACTCTCGCCCCTCTTTTCATCGATCTCACAATCGCACACTCCTCCCCCCTATCTAGTAGGCCTCTCGCACCACCTCCTAGCTCCCTCCCTCTCTCTCTCTATCCGTCTCTCTGGGCCTTATTTGCCTCTAACAAATGGATGTACACCGACCGATCTCCCACTATACATATAGCTAGCTAGGTCGTTTATAACTCGTATTCCCCACACGCCGATCTACCTCATTAGTTATGTCTCTCCCTTCCTCTGACACACAACAATTGATCTACCGATCTAGTTAGGTCTTCTTACTAAACACATATGGTCCCCTTCATCATCCATGCATGCCTCCCGACACATCTATCATGCACACGCACACACAGAAACACATCCCCTCTCTTCTTGATATTGCAGTTGTACCCTCAGTTTGTCTAGTAGGCCTCTCCCACCATCTCCGAGGAGCAACTCCACCACCCCTCTGACACTCTACCTCTCTCTCTCTCTCTCTGTCCCAACCTATTTCCCGTCCTTCACTTATGTATGGATGTCAACCAATCTCCCTCAAGACATAGCTAGGTCTCTCCTTCTCAAGACATATACGAGTCGATCTACCTCTCTAGTTAGGTCTCTGCCTCCCCCCCCACACACACCGATACATCAAGCGCTCTAGTCATGTCTCCCTGCCACACACAAACTTGCCCTCTGCCCTCTGACGTTTCGGTAGGTCAGTCGCCCTATATCTTTGACGTGCACACATACAATTTCGATGGCTCTCTTCATTGATCTCGCACCCACACACTTGATCCTCTCTTCGACTCTATCGATATCTATGACCCCTCCCTCTCTACTCATGGATTGCCCCCTGATATGTATCCAACGTATCTATAATTTTTGATTGTTCCATGCTGTTATATTATCATTCTTGGATGTTTTACAATCATTTTATAGCAACTTTATATCATTTTTTGGGACTAACCTATTGACATAGTGCCCAGTGCCAGTTGCTGTTTTTTGCTTGTTTTTTACTTCGCAGAAAATCAATACCAAATGGAGTCCAAATGCAGTAAAACTTTTTGGTGATTATTTCTGGACCAGAAGACACCTATTGGGCCAAAGAAGTACCAGAGGGGGGCTCCGAGGGCAGCACAACCCACCAGGGCACGCCGGGGGGCCCAGGCACGCCCAGGTGGGTTGTGCCCACCTCGGCCGCCTCCCGCACTGCCTCTTTGCTCTATAAATACCCCAATATTCCAGAAACCCTAGGGGAGTCGACGAAAATCAGTTCCAGCCGCCGCAAGTTCCAGAAACCACAGATCCAATCTAGACACCATCACGAAGGGGTTCATCGTCCTCATTGGTGCCTCTCCGATGATGCGTGAGTAGTTCATTGTAGACCTACGGGTCCATAGGCAGTAGCTAGATGGCTTCCTCTCTCTCTTTTGATTCTCAATACAATGGTCTCTTGGAGATCTATTTGATGTCACTCTTTTTGCGGTGTGTTTTTTGGGATCCGATGAACTTTGAGTTTATGATCAGATCTATGTTTTTATCCATGAAAGTTATTTGAGTCTTTTGATCTCTTATATGCATGATTACTTATAGCCTTGTATTTCTTCTTTGAATCTTTGGTTTAGTTAGGCCAACTAGATCGATTTTTCTTGCCATGGGAAGAGGTGCTTTGTGATGGGTTCGATCTTAAAGTGCTTGATCCCAGTGACAGAAGGGGAACCGACACGTATGTATCGTTGCTATTAAGGATAACAAGATGGGGTCTATTTCTACATAAATAGATCTTGTCTACATCATGTCATCGTTCTTATTGCATTACTCCGTTTCTCCATGAACTTAATACACTAGATGCATGATGGATAGCGGTTGATGTGTGGAGTAATAGTAGTAGATGCAGGCAGGAGTCAGTCTACTAATCTTGGACGTGATGCCTATATAATGATCATTGCCTGGATATCGTCATAATTATTTGAAGTTCTATCAATTGCCCAACAGTAATTTGTTTACCCACCGTATGCTATTTTTCTCGAGAGAAGCCACTAGTGAAATCTACGGCCCCCGGGTCTATTTTCCTCATCATATATTTTCAGATCTATTTTGCTATTTTCCTTTTTATTTATTTGCCACTTTTATTTTCAGATCTATATTATCAAAAACCCAAAAATACCTCGCTGAATTTTATTTGCTTTTATTTGCATCTATCAATCTATTACAACTTTCTCACATCCGTTTGCCAATTTCTGGCGCAGTTACCCAAAAGGGATTGACAACCCCTTTAACACGTCGGGTTGCAAGTATTTGTTCTTTGTGTGCAGGTGCTATTTACGTAGTGTTGCTTGGTTCTCCTACTGGTTCAATAACCTTGGTCTCATCACTGAGGGAAATACCTACCGTTGCTGTGCTGCATCATCCCTTCCTCTTTGGGGAAATACCGACGTAGTTCAAGCAAACATCAAAAGGAATTTCTGGCACCGTTGCCGGGGAGGATCAAGTCAAGATAGTCTCCCGACAACTCGCCAATTTCAGGCACCGTTGCCGGGGAGACATCATCAACATCTACCAGGTTCCTAATCACAAATCTCATCTCCTTGCAATTTACATTATTTGCCATTTGCTTCTCGTTTTCCTCTCCCCCACTTCACAAAATTTTACCGTTTTATTCGCCCTCTTTTTTGTTCGCCGTTTTCTCGTCAGATCAGTTTTTGAGTGCAATTTTGTTTGCGTAGTCATGATGCCTCAAAGAAAATATTACGATGTTCCTTACCCCAATTCTTTGCTTGAAATTGAGAAAAGTACTAAGGAATATATGACTACACAATTTGAGCACAATAAATATTTTACTGAAGAACTTAAGGAACACTCTGTTGTGTTGGATGCTATAACAAAACAACTTGATGATATTAGTAGAGAAGTTTGTAATCTTCAATCTAAGTATGCTTTTGCTGAAAGTTTGCTAGGGAAAATATCCGATGCACTATCTACCCTAGTAAATCAAATGGCTGCTAAACCAATCTTGTTAGAAGATAAAAATGATGAAGATCTTAAAGTGATTGGCGTTTCTTCTATTGGTTCCTTGTTTAGTAAAATTAAAATTGATGAAAAAGGGACTGAAGAAGAGTCAACTTTAGCTAGAAGGCGTCCCGATAATTTGGAGGGTGAAAATCTTGTTGAGAAAATTGATAAAAGTGGGTTTGAAGAGGTCAAAACTTTAACTGGTGATGTGCCCACTCTTTTGGATTACAAAGACTTTAATTATGATAATTGCTCTTTGATTGATTGTATTTCTTTGTTGCAATCCATTATAAATTCACCCGATGCCTAAGAACAAAATAAAGCTATGATGAAAGCTTTGGAAGAAAAGTTGGAATTAGAGATTTCAATTCCTAGAAAATTACATGATGAATGGGAACCTACTATCAAAGTCAAGATTAAAAATTATGAGTGTTTTGCTTTGTGTGATTTGGGTGCTAGTGTTTCTACAATTCCGAAATCTTTATGTGATGTGCTTGGTCTTACTGATATTGAAGAATGTTCTTTAAATTTGCACTTGGCGGATTCTACTATTAAAAAGCCGATGGGAAGAATTAATGATGTTCTTATTCTTGCAAATAAGAATTATGTGCCCATAGATTTTATTGTTCTTGATATTGATTGCAATCTGTCTTGTCCAATTATTCTTGGTAGACCATTTTTGCGCACTATAGGTGCCGTGATTGATATGAAAGAAGAGAACATCAAATTCCAATTTCCTTTGAGAAAGGGTATGGAACACTTCCCTAGAACAAGAATTAAGCCACCATATGAATCAATCATGAGGGCATCTTATGGATCTAGAAACAAAGATGACAATACTTAGATCTTTGCATTATGCCTAGTTAAGGGCGTAAAACGATAGCGCTTGTTGGGAGGCAACCCAATGAATAAAATTTATTTTAGTCTTTTTCTTTCTGTTCTTGAGTGTTTGCACAATTATGCTACTGTTATGATTGTGTTCTTTATGTTTTAATTAGTGCTTGTGCCAAGCAAAGCCTTTGGGATAGCTTTGGTGATAGTTGATTTGATCTTGTTGGAAAACAGAAACTTTTGCGTCCAGTAAAACAATTTTGAAAATTAACAGAAGCGACGAAAAATTCTGAATTTTTTACAGAAGATTTATATACAAATTTCCTCTGTTGTCTAAATGGTTCAAAAAAATTGGAGTTACAGAAATATGAGAACAATTTGTATCTTTTCAGACTGTTCTGTTTTTGACATATTCTGTTTTCTTTGCATTGTGTGCTTATTTTGATGAATCTATGGTTTGTATTGGAGGTTATAAGCCATGATAAAGTTAGAATACAGTAGATATAATGCAAGAACAAAATTTGAATGGGTTTTCTACAGTACTTAAAGTAAATATTAGTTTTCTTATACTAAAGGATCTCACGAAGGTTTTGTTGAGTTTTGTGTGATTGAAGTTTTCAAGTTTTGGGTGAGATTACGATGGATGAAGGAATAAGGAGTAAGAAGAGCCTAAGCTTGGGGATGGCCCATGGCACCCCAACCCATTATCCAAAGAGAAGCAAGCAACTAAGCTTGGGGATGCCCGAGTGGCATCCCCTCTTTCTTCTAACAACCATCGGTATTTTACTTGGAGCTATATTTTTATTCGTCACATATCATGAGTTTTGCTTGGAGCGTCTTTTATGATATGAGTCTTTGCTTGTTTTGCTTTTTATTTTTAGTCATGAATCCTTGCTGGACACACCTTTTTGAGAGAGCCAAAATTATGCTATGACTTGTTAGAATTGCTCTCTATGTTTCACTTAAATCTTTATGAGCTATGGAATTGCTCTAGTGCTTCACTTATATCTTTTTTAGCTCGGTGTGCTTTAGTAATTTTGAAGAAATGCTCTCATGCTTCACTTAGATTTATTTGAGAGTTAGTAAATTTTTAGAAATTCTCTCTTGCTTCACTTAAATTATTTTGAGAGAGGAAAATTTTATGCTCATGTTCTTCACTTAGATTTGTTTGAGCTATCAAAAGCAACAAATGAAATTAGTCCCAAAGTGATAGATATTCAAGAGGGATATAATAAAAACTTTCATGAAGATCATTGGACAAATTAAACTTGATTCCTTGTAATAGTTTTGTGATATGTTGATATAATATGTGAGTCATGTTGATGAGTAATTATGCTTTAGTAAGAATATTGGTGTTAAGGTTTGTGATTTCCTATGCAAGCACGAAAGTCAATAGTTATGCAATGAAATTACATCCTACTTGTGGTGCATTATTCGGTGTTAGTTATGCTTAATACTCGCTTATGAGATTTTTCGTTTCTTGGTTGAATGCTTCTCAATCTTTTGCTAGCCTTCATTTGCACTAAGTATGATCACTACTTGTCCATCCAAAATCCTTAAACCAGTTTTGCCAGATGAGTCCACTATACCTACCTATATGCGGTATTTCCGTGCCGTTCTAAGCAAATTTGTATGTGCCATCTCTAATTTCAAAATAAATTTCTCTTTTGTGTGCTTGTACCGCTCATGAAACGGTAGGGGGTGGCTGATATATTTCCATGCTAGATGTGTTATTCTCAAGATGAGTGTTTATTCAATTGTCATTGCATGAGAGTACGGCAAAGGTATTAGGGATGCCCAGTCCCGAAATAAAAAGTAAATTTACTTTATATTGTCAAATAATAAATTCCTTGGGAAGTGTTGGTATGGAGGGCACCCGTGGATATGGCTAGCCATGGAAAGTGAAAGTATGGTTGAAAAAGGAATAAACTTTATTTTCTGTTTTGGCGCCTATGATATATCTAGCATGGAAAGTATTGGGAACTACTCGATCGTTTTCGTTGACAGGAAAAGCATGCCACCCAAAATGTTTTATCTCTACTTTTTTTTCGCTTTGAGCTCTGGCACCTCTACAAATCCCTACTTCCCTCTGCGAAGGGCCTTTCTTTTACTTTATGCAATTTTTATTTTATTTTGAGTCTGCATCTCCTCTTATAAAGCACCAACTAAGGGGCACTATGATCATACTTGAGCATTGGGTGTAGCTAATATGCGAGTGTGTTTCATGAATGGATCAATGATTGAGCATAATGGGCTAGGGATAACTTGCTTTAGTGTTGATATTTTGAAAGACATGGTTGCTTGTTGATATGCTTGAGTATTGAAATCTTCATGTCAAAACTAGACTATTGCTTTGAATCATATAAAAGTCCAAATGTCCATGCTACAAAGAAAAGAATATGTGATGAACATGTTAGGCAGCATTCCACATCAAAAATTATGTTTTTATCATTTACCTACTCGAGGACGAGCAGGAATTAAGCTTCGGGATGCAGATACGTCTCCAACGTATCTATAATTTTTGATTGTTCCATGCTGTTATATTATCATTCTTGGATGTTTTACAATCATTTTATAGCAACTTTATATCATTTTTTGGGACTAACCTATTGACATAGTGCCCAGGGCCAGTTGCTGTTTTTTGCTTGTTTTTACATCGCAGAAAATCAATACCAAACGGAGTCCAAACGCAGCGAAAATTTTTGGTGAATTTTTCTGGACCAGAAGACACCTGTTGGGCCAAAGAAGTACCAGAGGGGGGCTCCGAGGGGAGCACAACCCACCATGGCACGCATGGGGTCCCAGGCGCGCCCATGTGGGTTGTGCCCACCTCGGCCGCCTCCCACACCGCCTCTTTGCTCTATAAATACCCCAATATTCCAGAAGCCCTAGGGGTGTCGATGAAAATCAATTCTAGCCGCCGCAAGTTCCAGAAACCACAAATCCAATCTAGACACCATCATGGAGGGGTTCATCATCCTCATTGGTGCCTCTCCGATGATGCGTGAGTAGTTCATTGTAGACCTACGGGTCCGTAGGCAGTAGCTAGATGGCTTCCTCTCTTTCTTTTGATTCTCAATACAATGGTCTCTTGGACATCTATTTGATGTAACTGTTTTTGCGGTGTGTTTGTTGGGATCCGATGAACTTTGAGTTTATGATCAGATCTATGTTTTTATCCATGAAAGTTATTTGAGTCTTTTGATCTCTTATATGCATGATTACTTATAGCCTCGTATTTCTTATTCGAATCTTTGGTTTAGTTAGGCCAACTAGATTGATTTTTCTTGCCATGGGAAGAGGTGCTTTGTGATGGGTTCGATCTTACGGTGCTTGATCCCAGTGACAGAAGGGGAACCGACACATATGTATCATTGCTATTAAGGATAACAAGATGGGGTCTATTTCTACATAAATAGATCTTGTCTACATCATGTCATCGTTCTTATTGCATTACTCCGTTTCTCCATGAACTTAATACACTAGATGCATGCTGGATAGCGGTCGATGTGTGGAGTAATAGTAGTAGATGCAGGCAGGAGTCGGTCTACTAATCTTGGATGTGATGCCTATATAATGATCATTGCCTGGGTATCGTCATAATTATTTGAAGTTCTATCAATTGCCCAATAGTAATTTGTTTACCCACCGTTTGCTATTTTTCTCGAGAGAAGCCACTAGTGAAATCTACGGCCCCCGGGTCTATTTTCCTCATCATATATTTTCAGATCTATTTTGCTATTTGCCTTTTTATTTATTTGCCACTTTTATTTTCAGATCTATATTATCAAAAAACCAAAAATACCTCGCTGAATTTTATTTGCTTTTATTTGCATCTATCAATCTATTACAACTTTCTCACGTCCGTTTGCCAATTTCCGGCGCCGTTACCCGAAAGGGATTGACAACCCCTTTAACACGTCGGGTTGCAAGTATTTGTTCTTTGTGTGCAGGTGCTGTTTACGTAGTGTTGCTTGGTTCTCCTACTGGTTCGATAACCTTGGTCTCATCACTGAGGGAAATACCTACCGTTGCTGTGGTGCATCATCCCTTCCTCTTTGGGGAAATACTGACGTAGTTCAAGCAAACATCAAAAGGAATTTCTGGCGCCATTGCCGGGGAGGATCAAGTCAAGATAGTATCCCGACAACTCGCCAATTTCTGGCGCCGTTGCTGGGGAGACATCATCAACATCTACCAGGTTCCTAATCATAAATCTCTACTCCTTGCAATTTACATTATTTGCCATTTGCTTCTTGTTTTCCTCTCCCCTACTTCACAAAATTTTGCCGATTTATTCGCCCTCTTTTTCGTTCGCCATTTTCTCGTCAGATCTATTTTTGAGTGCAATTTTGTTTTCGTAGTCATGATGACTCAAAGAAAATATTACGATGTTCCTTACCCCAATATTTTGCTTGAAATTGAGAAAAGTACTAAGGAATATATGACTACACAATTTGAGCACAATAAATATTTTACTGAAGAACTTAAGGAACACTCTGTTGTGTTGGATGCTATAACAAAACAACTTGATGATATTAGTAGAGAAGTTTGTAATCTTCAATGTAAGTATGCTTTTGCTGAAAGTTTGCTAGGGAAAATATCCGATGCACAATCTACCCTAGTAAATCAAATGGCTGCTAAACCAATCTCGTTAGAAGATAAAAATGATGAAGATCTTAAAGTGATTGGTGTTTCTTCTATTGGTTCCTTGTTTAGTAAAATTAAAAATTGATGAAAAAGGGACTGAAGAAGAGTCAACTTTAGCTAGAAGGCGTCCCGATAATTTGGAGGGTGAAAATCTTGTTGAGAAAATTGATAAAAGTGGGTTTGGAGAGGTCAAAACTTTAACTAGTGATGTGCCCACTCTTTTGGATTACAAAGACTTTACTTATGACAATTGCTCTTTGATTGATTGTATTTCTTTATTGCAATCCATGATAAATTCACCCCATGCCTATGAACAAAATAAAGCTTTTACTAAACATATTGTTGATGCTATGATGAAAGCTTTGGAAGAAAAGTTGGAATTAGAGATTTCAATTCCTAGAAAATTACATGATGAATGGGAACCTACTATCAAAGTCAAGATTAAAAATTATGAGTGTTTTGCTTTGTGTGATTTGGGTGCTAGTGTTTCTACAATTCCGAAATCTTTATGTGATGTGCTTGGTCTTACCGATATTGAAGAATGTTCTTTAAATTTGCACTTGGCGGATTCTACTATTAAAAAACCTATGGGAAGAATTAATGATGTTCTTATTCTTGCCAATAGGAATTATGTGCCCATAGATTTTATTGTTCTTGATATTGATTGCAATCTGTCTTGTCCAATTATTCTTGGTAGACCATTTTTGCGCACTTTAGGTGCCATGATTGATATGAAAGAAGAGAACATCAAATTCCAATTTCCTTTGAGAAAGGGTATGGAACACTTCCCTAGAACAAGAATTAAGCCACCATATGAATCAATCATGAGGGCATCTTATGGATCTAGAAACAAAGATGACAATACTTAGATCTTTGCATTATGCCTAGCTAAGGGCGTAAAACGATAGCGCTTGTTGGAAGGCAACCCAATGAATAAAATTTATTTTAGTCTTTTTCTTTCTGTTCTTGAGTGTTTGCACAATTATGCTACTGTTATGATTGTGTTCTTTATGTTTTAATTAGTGCTTGTGCCAAGCAAAGCCTTTGGGATAGCTTTGGTGATAGTTGATTTGATCTTGTTGGAAAACAGAAACTTTTGCGTTCCGTAAAACAATTTTGAAAATTCGCAGAAGCGACGAAACATTCTTAATTTTTTACACAAGATTTATATACAAATTTCCTCTGTTGTCCTTATGTTTCAGAATTTTTGGACTTACAGAAGTATGAGAACAATTTGTATCTTTGCAGACTGTTCTATTTTTGACAGATTCTGTTTTCTTTGCATTGTGTGCTTATTTTGATGAATCTATGGTTTGTATTGGAGGTTATAAGCCATGGTAAAGTTAGAATACAGTAGATATAATGCATGCCTCCCGACACATCTATCACGCACATGCACAAACAGAAACACATCCCCTCTCTTCTTGATATTGCAGTTGTACCCTCAGTTTGTCTAGTAGGCCTCTCCCACCATCTCCGAGAAGCAACTCCATCACCCCTCCGACACTCTACCTCTTTCTCTCTATCTCTCTCTCTCACTCTATCCCAACCTATTTCCCGTCCTTCACTTATGTATGGATGTCGACCAATCTCCCTCAAGACATAGCTAGGTCTCTCCTTCACAAGACATATATGAGTCGATCTACCTCTCTAGTTAGGTCTCTGCCTCCCCCCCACTCCCACACACACACTGATACATCGAGCGCTCTAGTCATGTCTCCCTGCCACACACAAACTTGCCCTCTGCCCTCTGACGTTCCTGTAGGTTAGTTGCCCTATATCTTTGACGTGCACACACACAATTTCGATGGCTCTCTTCATCGATCTCGCACCCACACACTTGATCCTCTCTTCGACTCTATCGATATCTATGACCCCTCCCTCTCTTCTTGTGGATCGCCCCCTCTATATATGATATAGATAGGCCTCTATTTCACACACATTGCATGTGTCACATTTTTGTTTGAGATATCATCGACACATATTCCCATAAATACATTCACGAAATCACCCCCATAACAAAAAACACTCACGAACGCACACGCCATCTCTCTAGGTTTGTATCTCTCTCTCACACACCCACGTAGGTGGGGGACATGCACGAAGAGAAGAGGTGCACACGTGACGCACGTACTCCCGTCTCTTTCCCAACCACAGCCGCGCGGGTACACGGTGGAGCTCATTTCTGTACGAAAAGGCAGCCCACGTGGTAATTTGACACATGTACTGGTTGTCCACTTGATGGAGGATCTTGTACCATGGGTGAACAAACAAATTGCGACTTGACGCATTATATAAAAAAAGAGGCAAACCATGTGGGGCCTACCTTAGAGGCAAGGCTCTATACACTGGAGATGCTCTGTACTACTTTTGATGTGTCCCGTAAACTCACAGAACAAGGAGAAGCTTGCTTAGTATGCCCTCTCCCCCGCCCACGGGCGCAGTGGCTCACAGAGTCGTAGGACAAGGAGAAGCTTGCTTACTACGCCTACGCCCGCTCCCTCGCCCACGCGCGCGGTGGTTTGTAGGACGAGGAGAAATTTTACTACTCCCTCCGTTAGACGTATATACTCCTCGTCCCTACCTTGGTTAGAGAGATTATCATATTGTTTGAAATATATGTCTTTTAGCAGATTTCAATATGAACTACTAGTACATACTCCAAACACTGATGTATATAGACGTATTTTAGAGTGTAGATTCACTCATTTTGCTCCGCATGTAGTCCATATTGAAACAGATATAGTAGTACGCACTCTCCCTTGCCCCTCGCCCCTCGACCCTCACCCACAATCCCACATGGTGGACGTGCATCAATTCATTCGGTCTCAGATAGTCAGAACCATATACTGTAGTACCATCATTGCTCGACTTCCCGAAGAGGCAAAGAGCCAAGCGCAAGGTTAATATTTTTTAGATGCCAAGCGCAAGGTTTATAGGAGAACGAGTAGTAGTAGTACTAGTAGTACGTACTGTATGAGGAAGAAGGCAACAAGAATGTATGTTTTGCATGACAGTCTCTTCTTACAGGATGTGCTAGACCTAGTGGACCTCATTGTTGCAATGGGAGTATCATAGATGGAACGATTCAGAGTGGTGGGCAGCGGGAATAATATTCGGAGCTGCTTAGTCTTAAACCCCATGAAGAAGTCCCATCAAAAGGAATAGCCATCCTCTACACGTGCACCTATGTAAAATGAGTAAATGAGACAAAAAGAGAAAGAGACAAAGTAAAAAAAGTCACCAGCCTTAGAGTCAGCCCTATTGTATCAGTGAATGATATTTCTACGTCGTGATTGACATGGCTATATTATTAACCATGCTGCGGAGGTAGCAGCGGATTTTTATTTATTTGCGGAGGTAGCAGCGGATGGATATTCAACAAGGAGTGAAATGATGGCTGCTTCCTCGGTCAAACATAGAGAAAGGTGGGCCTCGTGATTTGACGGCTCATTAGTCATTATTACTGCCTATACTCTTTGCCCATATAATAACTGCGTGGTAGAGTAGTTGGCTATACTTTTAATAACCATGCTCGAAGAGAAGGGGTGCACGCACCCATGCATGTATCACTCTTTGCGTCTTCCCCAACCACACACGTGACACGGTGGAGCTCATTTCTGTACGATGATGCAGCCCACGTGATAATTTGACGCGTCTATTAGTAGTTACTCACTTAATGGAGGGTCGGGAACCACGCATGAACGGTGCCACGTTATTTATAAATAAAGTTTTTTTCTTCAGTGGCACGTACGCAATATAAATAGGTTCATATGGAGAGAAAAAGAAACCGCTCCACTATATACATAGCCAGGAGCCTACACGGTTGCTTGCTGGGGTTGCTCTCTTCACACTCTCTCGCACAAAACGACTGTGGCCACATCTCTAACATCCGGGCGGATCACGTCCGCCGGGGGAAGGGGTGGATCACTACTGCAGGATGCTGCTAACGCGACACTACAATCAGAGACCCTTCAACGAAACTGTGTGCGATGCAATAATCGCAAATGGTGATGTAAAAAAACCGTCAAAAAAGATGCAAAACATTTGCGATGGTGGATACATCAAACACGGTTTGGATTTTAGTTGCGTGTGCGATGCAGGGCATACGGTTCAGTACAATGAATTGTTTGTGATGAGGCAGAATAACAGAAATGGGCAGCCACAAGAAGGTGTGTGCGATATACGGCATACAGTTCACTCGGATGAACTGTTTGTGATTTGGCAGAATAAAAGAAACAGTCAGCCAGATCAAGGTGTGTGCGATAGAGGGCAAACAGTTCACTCGGATGAATTGTTTGCGTTGATCCAAGAGAACAGAAATGGTTCAATTTAACAAGATGTGTGTGATACACGGCAAACAGGTCTGTAATCAGAAATGTGTGCGAAGACCGATAATAACACAGACGATTGCTGCTAATAAGACGTGTGTGTTGTGCGTTGGGATTGCATACAGAACAACAACATATATATACACACACACACACACACACACACACACATACGCTTATAAGGACATGGTTACATAACCAAATTAAACATCCAATTACATAGGTGGCTACTACACACATGACATTTCCACACAGCAAAGTCAACTATATATTTCATGCATAATTAACTAGGATAAATGATCATCTGATCATCATCTACTTCTTGGGACGCTTGCCGCTACTGCTCTACTTGTGGCTCGATCCGGCCTCATCGATTTCGATACCGAGGCAGTTCCTCATGTCAACGATCTGCCTGTGCATCTCGTAGCATGTGTACATGCTCTTGGCCGCAAACCTGAGGCGAGGTTCATCCGGTTGCCGCGTCCAGGCCCCATGCCAGGATACGAGATTTGTTCTCTTGGCATCCTGCTTCATCTTTTCGTAGTAGGGGTCGATGATGGCCGAGGCGAGTTCAACCAGGGAGACCTTCTTCGTGCTTCCCCAGACCCTGTAGTGGTCACGGATTTCGACAAGGTTCTTGCAGGCCAAGCCCGTAACCTTGAGCACCTTTACATCATTACAGGTTTCCACCGTAGCGAACTTGTAGTTGGTGCTGTTGACAAACCTGGCGAAATGGTTGCAAGGCTCTGTGGCCATGTAGTAGTGGAAGATGAGGACATGATGGCACATGCACAACTGGGCGACGACAACCTTCTGATCTTTGCCAAGATGACCGCCGGTGTACTGGAGGTCGATACCGACCACCTTGTACTTCTCTCGAGCAAGCAACTGCTCCACAGTGTTGATGTAGTCGTCCACCACGGTCGGGTCGATGGTGTACACCACCGAGAGATCCGTCTCCCTCGCGTGGGTCTCCACTTTATGCTTGCCGAACTCCATTGGAGTGCTGCTAGATATCCTCTTTGTATGTGTCATCGTGGGTGTGCTTGTTGTGTTGTGGGGTGAGATTGAGAGGTTGAAGAGACTAAGGTTATAATGGCCACGGGAATTAATGGGGAAGCCAGACGGCCTGGAATATCCGCACCCCGGATGGCAGTTCTAAATTGCAGCGTGTAACTCCATCGTGCCGCACGTAACTGCATCGTGGCGATGTGCACGGTGCAACCGCATGCATATGGGGCCCCCAACGTGATCGTGCATAGGCCCCAAGCGCTAGCAGAGCGCGCGCGCAGGGACGCGAGCAGAGCACTCCGCGGTTGCCTCAACGGCGAGCAACCATATATATGCATATAACAGTTGAACATGCAAGGAAAAGCTGTCCACAAGCCGAGCGCGTGGAGGTACGTGAGCAGAGCGCACCGACGGACGTGAGCAAAGTGTGCCGCGGCGCCTAACGGCGAGCAGAGCGCACCGAGGGACGCGAGCAAAGGCCGGCACAGTGATACGTGGCAAATAAGACAAACTGTGCAAGCGATGTTGGAGACATCAAGCACGAATCAGATTAGAGTTGCGTGTGCGATACGTGGCATACAGTAGATCCACCTGAGCTATTTGTGATGGAATAAGCCGTGTGTGTTGTGGGCAAACGCTTGCTGGTATACAACCGTCTGTGATTGATGAATTCATGACCGACGGGTTCCCAAGTGTGGTCCGTGTGCGATGTGATATGCTCTGTGTACAGAACATCAACACATATACTTATAAGAACAACATTGCATAACCAAATTAAGCATACAATTACATAAGTGACTACACACATAACATTTCGACACACCAAAGTAAGCAATTACATGCATACTAAACTAGGAGAAATGAGCATATCTACATCTTGTTGCGACGACGTTTGCCATTGCTCTGCTTCCAGCTGGATCCCTGGTCGTGAATGGTTAATAAAATCTAAGTCTATTGCATATTAAGGTCAAAATAGTACTACCAATATACGAGTCTCATATGATGCCATTTCAACGATTGTACCACAAAAGCCCGAAATATTACAAGGTTCAAATTCCAGAGTTACATGGCTCAAATTCGAAGATTACAAGGTTCAAACTGATATTAGAAATGAAATTCAGCTCAAGCTGCAAACGCCCATGCTGATTAGCTGAACATGGATATAAGAGAGGTTCAAACTAAAATACAAATAGTAAGGCCGGTTTCGAAACCTCATCATTTCTGCAAAGGGATCAGTCGCCAACAAGTCATGTATGGGGTTGACACAATGACTTCCAATTACTCTATCATATGCAGTTCCAATACGAAGTTTAGCTTTTTTGGAGCCTCTTCCATTCTGCAGTAGCTGCCGGCTCTGATCAACAAACCATTCATATTTCCTATTTAAATGCATGTTCAACCTCATTACCTTCAGCACCCTTGCTCTGGCAACAAAGAAGCTGGCGAATATAATATCCGGTAAGGTCCCTCTGTAGGAGTTCAAAGTAATTTTTGAGAGATGCAGATCCAGGCATTCGATGTGATTGTCGTTATAAACATTATCCACCACCGGGCCTATTGTTATCTGCAAAAGAAGAAAACGTGTTAGTGCCTACATGCAATTTTGAGCACTACTACAGGCCTATTTGGTTTGCAGGATTTGTAAAATGCACCAACGTGCCATGCATCTTCGATCTGACATGATTAACATGGGCATTTGATTACAATCTAGAAAAATGTAGCCTTCTTCACAAGAGGTTGGAGTGGATGAAAAATTCCCTAAGAAAACTAGTACAGATGAATCCAAGGAGAAATGCTTATGGATTGTAACCATATGAATCAAGCAACCAATATGGGGTGGGGGGGTGTATGTCCTGAAATCCTCCAAAATTCCTTCAGAAATCATAGTACATTGTCATTGTAAACTTGGGAAAAGGTGCCAAAAATTGAACTCCCTTATGGTTAACATTTAATAGGAAAGGAACAACACCTCGATATACAGCTTCTTCAGGCATGAAAAGCATCTCAGGAAACTCACAACTTGGTCTAGGTTGGGGCCGATAGATTCTAGTGCCAAGACCTTCACCGTGCGCAAAATCTGGGTGAAGCTTTTCTAGATGACAGACGAACATACATCTTCAAAATTAGAAATAATGTTGATATCATGAAGGAGAGGTAGAAGGCGACTGTTGTACATGAAAGTATTTGACAGACGAGTAGCCCACCACTGTCAATTTCGGCGCAGAAATGACATTGATTCTTGTTGGACCTTGTTGATCAACTACAAGTAATCTCACAAGTGAAGGTGTGTCCTCAATGACCATATTGTGGTCCACCTTTTGTGATCTCTCGTTGCAGCACCAGCAACACACATAAATAGTCCGAAGATTCATGGAGGTGATGTGGAAGCTACTCGACCAATTCATCGCCTGAAGACGAAGGAACTCGAGTGCAGTACAGCCACGGAGCAGGCGCTCCATGTCATCCTTTGGGATGCAGACGGCAACGAGCTCAAGGTGCTTCAGTCGTGGTAGAAAAAGAGCGGGCGCGTCATTAAGGGGGGAAATGGCAGTTCATGAACTTGGCGAGGCGCAGCGTGGGCACGAAGTGGAGCACGGACGTTGGCAGCGAGCGCATATGCCCATCATTAAAACTGAGCTCCTCGAGCTGATCTAGGGCGGGGGATCGGAACCACTCGTCAAGCTTGGCTCCGTCCTTGCCGTTGGAACGGAACTTGCCTATGATAAGGCCTCTGATTGGGCCATGGTGATTGCCGAGGATCTGGGAGAACGCATCCAAGCTTTTGCGATAGCCATGGCAGAGCTCATGGGGGTCGAGAGGGGTGGAGAGCCATAGGGGGCGCCACCGCCGGGAAAGGGCGGTTGTCCTCGCCCCATATTTGATTGGGAGGATGGATATGATGACTGTCAACATATCATCGAGGAGGCTGCTGATGAAGTCTAGGCCTACTGGAGTCACTTGTGGTTCTTTCTTGACCCGCCTCTGCTTGTTAGCAGCCTCGTTCTCCACCTCGTCGGCGGCGACGGAAACCTCTGTCTCCATATTCACACCGTGCTCCGGTGCTTCAGCAGCCCCGGCGTCGCCACTCCCTCCGATGGGGCACTTCGGCGGCATCCTCATATACTGACGGCTTTGAGGACCGAGAGCGGCATCGAGGATGCGGGCGGAGAGAGAGGACTGTGTGTGTGGCGAGGATGGGGGGGTGCGGCCGCTCGGGCGTGCCATTAATACGGACCAGTGGGAGCGAGGCGGGCGGCGATCAAAGGCTGTCTCGCTTCCCGGTGAGCCTGCGCGGCGGACTTTTGGCATTCCTATACCATCATTTCACATAGCTACTCGCACGCCTCCCGGTGACACTGTGTAGTGAAAACGCCTCCCGTTAATTCACATGCCTGCACGCACGCCTCCCGGTCTGCCTGCGTGGCGGACTGCTCGCATGCGTCTCGTAAACTCACACCTGCTTGCACGCCACACGGGGCGCGTGGCACGTATTTTTGTTTTTGTTTTTTGATGATTCATTCTGCCGCTTTACTGCTTAACCAAAGCATGGCACGGTCTAACGCACATAGTCCGAATAAATATTCCGTATGAGATATTGGTTGCCAGTTATTAACAATCTCCCGTTTGTAAGTAGATTATATCAAAACTTGTCTCAAATTTGACGAAAAAATATACAATATCACAGTCTACTAGTGTCCATATATGACACCACGATAAGTTTCATGAATTTCAACTAAGTTTTGTATTTACTGAATTTAAAAAATCAATATTCTCAATGTTTTGAAATTTCTTTCACGGGGAAACATGCACCGAGGGACACACATATGATTTTGCAATCCATTTTGGTGCACATGTAGCTCAAATTTGATTTTTGCACATTAAATCCCTAGGAAATCAATCAATGTATAAAACGGGTCGAATGATCTCTGTTATTTTTTTCAAACTTTAACACGACACTCCTTTGGTCACATTTTCACTGCAGAAAAAGTTTGACATGCCTCAGAGTGGAGGTGGTCGTTCGGGATATGTGTATGTGTGTGTGTGTGTGTGTCATAACCTCGCTCCATGTGGGGACTTTCTGGTTCCCGAGGTAGGTGCCACATCAAAGTTGTGCATTGGTATTCAAACACCACGCAATACCATGCAGGCAGTGGTTGCCCTATAGGAACACACTCACGTGCGGTGCTTCCATCTGTGGGCCCGCGAGAGGTCGTCCTCCATCACTTTGACCCAACGAGAGAGAGAGAGAGGCACATTTGACTAACACGGAGGATTAATTCTTTTAGGGCTGTTAGGGTAGGAGTACATATATAGTACGTGTCGAAGGGGAGGTGTCACACATGAACCTCACTCTGTGTGGGGACTTTGCGGTTTTTGAGGCAAATGCCACATCAAAGGTTGTGCATTAGGTATTCAAAACATCACAACCATACACCTCTCCATATATATGTTTTGGCACACATGCAAGCGATGATGGTTGTCCTGTGGCACTAACTCACATGGTTATCGGCGATGCTTCCATCTGTCGGCCCGCTTGGTCCATCACTTTCACCGACAACGAGAGAGGTTAATTATTTTGACTTAGGAGGGGATTAATTTTTTGCTTGTCTCGCGATATAGGTGAGATTACATATATAATAGCGCATGTGTACACATGAATCCATCCCGCTGGATCGAAGGGGGGGGGGGCGAGCACACGACACGTCATGAACCTCTTGCTCTGTGTGGGGACCTGTGTGATTTTGAACGCATGCACCACATCAATGTTGTGCATTAGGTATTAATTCAACACATATGCATGCATCACGCACCTCCATAAATATGTTTGGGACACATGCACACAATGGTTATCTTTGCACACTGTCACCCGCTTGGTTATATATGGACGGCAAGCCTATATATATTTGTGGGCCCGCGTGGACGTCCATCATTTCGACCGACGACAAGAAAGGTTGCCAGGGTGGATTCTTCTTCTTTGGTTCGTGTTACCGTATAGTAGTAGGTCGGTCATTCTAGGCCTAATTAAGTTTGAGCACATGCATGCTACGCATCGTGAACCCTCGATCAGTGTGGGGATTTTATGGTTCCAAAGCATGGTGCCACATCAAATTTGCGCATTGCTTATTGAAACACCACACACACCACTTCCATACATAATTGGGCCACATGCACAGAATGGGTTTTGTCTTCAGATAGTACTCCCTCACGAGTTTATCGGCGACAAGCTAGCCCATTTTGCGGGGCCGTGTGGACGTCCATCACTTTGACCAACAACGAGCGAGAGAGGTTGTACGATCAAGTTGGATTCTGTTTGGTCCGTGTTATAGTACGTCTTGGTGAGATGCCCTCCCCCCGACACGTGTGTGTGTGTGTGTGGGGGGGGGGGGTACTTCGCACTACCCGCAACCTCCGTGGGGTCGGGGAAGTCCGGTTATTTTGCAAGGCACACGTGCTACATCAAAGTTGTGAATGGTATAGTTAAATATCACACCACACCCTTTTCATATATATAGTATAGGGCCACCCGCAGGTGGTTCGTATGTGGTCTCACCCATCTCCCGCCACAAGCACACATTTGTGGGTTGGGACACGGTCCACCTTTGTCCGGAAGCGAAAGGGGAAGTTTGAACATATATATGATGGACTCCTATAGGTTTTGTGTTACGGTAGTGTGAGATTTCAAACTAACTATCTGGGGGCATGCATTCGTAGCTAGGATTCCCTTACCGCCGACACAAAGTGGGGTTCGTAGGGGGTGGCTGACTAGCAATACTGTGCGTTTTGTGCGACAGGTGCCACATCAAAGTTGTGCATTGGGTATTCGAACATCAAAACACCCTTTTCATACATATATTTGGTCCACATGCAAGTGTGTTTGTGTTCTGACCCTTCCCCGCGTTATTCTTTTTGCCAAATTTATAAACAGCACACGAGTTGGATGCAGAAACCGTCTGCGATTGGGTACGCAACAGACATGGTTCGGTCAGACTACCCGTGTGCCACACCCGTGCCCCTGCAGTCACTCACATCAGCACAGTAGATTGGGCTCCATGAGGCTTGTCTCCCGCTCTCAAAAATATCTACTACGTCGTAATCTCGAAAATATCTACCCGCGTAGAGGGTTTTTCTGTTTGA
This sequence comes from Thinopyrum elongatum, assembly GCA_011799875.1. Taxonomy (NCBI): domain Eukaryota; kingdom Viridiplantae; phylum Streptophyta; class Magnoliopsida; order Poales; family Poaceae; genus Thinopyrum; species Thinopyrum elongatum. The sequence goes on from CM022299.1 coordinate 145,530,096, forward strand.
TAGCACACGATTTGTATGTGTGGACCGTGTGCAATGTCTGTTACTCCCGCTCTGCTTCAATCAGTTGATCCAAATTTTCAGTAGCCCCAGATTTTTTTTGAACTGGAGCCCCGGCATTTTATTCCCGCTTGCATCCCTCGCAATCTCAAAAATATCTGCTCGGCTGGAGTGGTTTTATGTTTGATAGCACACGACTATTATGTTTTAACCGTGTGTGATGTTCGTTACTCCCGCCCCGCTCTGCTTCGATCCCTTGATCCAAATTTTTGGTAGCCCCGCCATTTTACACCCGCCTAGTAAAATTTTCAGTACCCGCGGCATTTCCTCAAACACCACCTTGGAGCCCCTCCACACACATACCCCAAATCCTTCGCTCACCCCAAATCCCCCGCTCACACACATACACACCACCCCTCCCTCGCTCCAAACCTAGCTAGGTCGCCGCCGCCACCGCGCCGCCTCCATTGTCAACCTCTGCCGGTCTACCCGTGCAGTTTACCCACCGATATACATACCCTCACCGCCCTGAGTTTCTTAGATGACGCCTGCGAAACGCCCCCTTTCCCAGAGATCCCCATCCCCTCCCCCACTCCAGAGCGTCACAGCCTAAGCCTGGCTACGCTTCCCGGGGAGCTCGAGGAGCAAATGGACCAAAAGAGCTTTACCACATCCTTTTCGCCCGACATCGGTGAGGTGGCCGCCGAGGAAGCTGACGACGATGACTGGACCTGGATTGAGCCTTTCAATTAGCGGGCTAGAGTATTCTAGCATGTCACGGACGCCGGCTACGACATTGAGGTCGTCGACACCGATGGCTTGACGTGGGCTATGTCACAGGTTAAGTTGCGCACCCCCAACCCTTCGGGTTCGACAGCCGTCGATCTCATCGATGGCCCTGCCGCTGATCTCCTGCGGATTGTTATGAACAATTTGCCATCCTTCATCGCCATGGAGCCTCTTTTGTCATTTCTGAAGGACACGTTCTGCGACACTGGCTTGGGATCCTCAGCTGGCAAGTCAGATCTCATCGACGACGACCATGAGGAGGAGCCAATCTGTGACAAGTGAGGAAACCCATGATTTGTTTTCTCGAAGCCCTTTTGTAGTGAGAACCTGTCCAGTATTTATTGCTATATTTGGTTGTTTGCATTACGCCTTGTTTATTTCTATGGTTTATGGTTGTTCGGTTCTTTGTAGTTAGCATATGTCCAGTTTCAATTGCCATCTTTGGTTGTTCATAGTATGCCTTGTTTATTTCAGCTATTAACAGTGTGATGTTCTATATGTGCTAGTATGAACTGTGCAGTTCAATTTCATCAATACCAATTTTAATAATAGCTCTATGAATGACTATATTTGGTTGCTGTTAAGCATGTTGAACTCCCTCTGAATCTTTTTAGTTCACATATAAGATTTGTCTAAAGTCAAGCCTCGTAAAGTTTGACCAACTTTATAGAAAAAAATACCAACATTCACAATATGAAATCAATATCAGTACATGTGTCATGACTTAAATTTTCATATTGTATAACTTTAGCATGGTAGATGTTGATATTTTTTCATATAAATAAGGTCAAACTTTATGAAGTTTGACTTCAGACAATTCTTATATGCAGAGTAAAAAGGACCGGAGGGAGTATTTTACCACGCCTTTCCATTTGATTTAACAATGGCACTGTTTGGATACTCTAACTTAGCTAGAGGTTAGAGTTAGTTTCTAGCTCATGATAGTTAAAAGGGAGGGGGAGAGAGAGATTGGTGGAATAGTTGATTGTATTGCTTGAGCCTCGTGGGCATATATATAGGAGTACATGGTCATCTTGGAGTACAAGTCAAGGTAGAATAAATCCTACACTATCCTACGTTTCCTAAATAACAATGATACTCAACAATGACTAATCCTGAACTAACTCTAGCCAAAGAGGTGTTTGGACGACAGTGTTAGATTGACAATAATTGCACTAGGAGAACTAGCCCCAATCAGCACCTCTTGGGTGGGATAGTTGTTTTGGGTGGGTTAGACGCAACTAGCTCAAACTAGCCCTCATGTTTGGATACTTTAGGGCTATTTGAGCCCAAACTAGCTCAAACTAACTCTAACCCATGGATCCAAACTAGTGTACTTAGACCTGCACAATACAAGTTTGATGACCATGTTTGCTTGTTTTTAAATATTAGGCCTGTTGCAGTTAATAACACACCTTTCCACTTCTTGTTTTTAAATATTAGGTTTTTAACAATTTAGTCTTGCACATGTAGGTCCTGTTGTCAGAGGTTTTGACCCACTGTTTGACCCTTTTTGCATATGTGGAAATGAGGTGTCCATGAATATCAGTCAAGTCAAGAAACTCAGAAAGATTGTTACGATAAAGAAATTAGCGACAAAAAACAACAAGATCTTTGTCTGCACAATGAAGAAGACATCAGTTCACTACATGATGGTACTAACTGTTATACCTTGTCTTTTTAATTCCTTTGCGTCATTTCAAATCTAGAGAAGATATTTATGCATATCCTTGTCAGGCCTTTCCAAAGCAGTTCACTGATGATTACCTCTCAAACCACCTGTATGGTCAGGAGGCGAGGAAGGTATTCATACAACACCCACGGTTCAATATTGAAGTGTTCCTGAAGAGGACGAAGGATGGACAGGCACTGGCCTAAAGTTGCAAAGACCTTCAACATCAATGAAGTCTCAATATTCGCCTTCCGCTTCAGCAGTTTTCCACATGAGATCCATCTGTCTATGTACCGTCTATGATGCTAATTTCGAAAGGTTATAGATGTTGCATGTGAAACTTAGTGCTGGTGTAGTTGTGTAATGGGGTAGCTGAGTGCTGAAGCTATATGATGTTGTACTCTGCTGTATTTCAATTATGAAATCCTGCTTCCTTAATATGAAAATGAAATATATTGTGTGCTTAATATGAAATGTCAATTAGATTAATAAATGGATTATTAATAATAGGGCAATTAGCCTGCTAATTGGGCTTTTCTATTGCAAACGGTTATTGAGAAAACACCATGGGCGATGACCTCAGGCAACGCACACAGTTTCTAGGAATAAACCGTGTTGGATCAATGAACAATCACACACGACATCCTCTTGAAAACTGTTTGCGTTAGGCCACCTTCCGCAAACGTTTACCACATAAAAAGTGTGTGTGATGGACAGCTTTTGCCACATAGTTTCTTCTACACACCGTGTGTGATGCATTCAATAACACAAACGATAAAATTGTTAATATCGTGTGCAATGGCAACGCTATCACAAACGATTTAATGGGGAAAATTGTGTGTGATGTACCTGCGAACGGAAATGTTTTCCTTGGAGTGACTATGTGGGATGTATATACGAACAAAAACGTACTTCTTGGATTAACTGTGTGGGATGTACATACTAACGGAAACGTATTCCTTGGATTGACTGTGTGGAATGTACATACGAACGGAAACGTTTAGCCGGAACTGACTGTGTGGGATGTACTTATGACCAGAAATGATTTGGCCTCTATAATTGTATTTTTTTTAGCACAACTGTATGTATAACCGTATTTGATCGCTCACCCGTCGCACACGACCTCATTTTGCTGAGCATGTGTGCCAGGAGGGCCTATCCCCGACGGTTTCTGGGTCGTGTGGGAAGGACCCCCCTATCGCAGTCACTCACTTGGCGACGGTTCGAAACACCGTCGCGGAAAGGGGTTAAAAACCATTTGTATAGCACCTCGCTGTACCAGTGGATGCTTTGTGTAGATGCGGTCGCCGCCGACGACGGTGAAAACCCACTGTCAGCGCGTCCCGATCAGGGGTCCCCGCCATTCTCTCTCACAAAGCCGGTGCGGTTGCCTTCGTCCCTTGCTCACTGCCGCGACGTGGGCAGTTGCCGCCTCCCGCCGCCCTCCTCTAAGCTAGCTACATCCCGACATCTCTCAGGTATAACTTCCTTTACAACCGGCTTGCACCACTACCCCAGCTGCCCACATCGCTCCATGTGGATATTTCTCTACTTCTTTGCCCTGCACGTACCTCTACTAGCTTCTACTGTATTTGTGATGAGTTTATGTCTCATCAGCTAGTCCCACTAGTCTTTTTTGTCGAATACGCACGAGTGTGCGTATCTTATATTATAGAAGAAAGGGGAAAGAACCCTCCGCGATTTCGTTACATGAGATTACAAGGCGCTACGCCACCGTCCGCCTCCTATGACCTAACCGGACTACTCACGATGAGCCCACTCCAGCGTCTCTATGAAGAACGTATCCAGCTCTCCTCGTAGTAGTCCCGCTTGCCTCCACACCTTGGCCTCGCTCGCAATACGGTCCGCGTGCTGATCGTCCAGCTGAACCGCCGTGATCGTGGGCCAGATGTGCAAGTACTTCACAGCTTCCTCCGCGTAGTACCACTAGTCTTATTCTAATCACGCTTCTTCAATTTCATTGCCACAGGAACGCTCAACTCGATTTTAGTGAAACTGCACAAAATGATCCAATGGTCAAAGGGTTGCAAACTTCATTTCTTCGGAAGGTTCGATGTCGCCAGCAAATTAAAGCCTAGTTAGGGTTTTGGGTTCAAGGCCTAGGGACTGCATGGATCTTTTTTTTCTTTAGTTGTCTCTGTTTCAAAATAAGTGTCAACTTTAGTACAACTTTGTACTAAAGTTGGCATAAAGTTGAGACACTTATTTTGGAACGGAGGGTGTACATATTGGCTATGATCTGTGAATCATTGAGATGCAATAGCATGCATGTTAGTCTCCTTTGTATTTGGTGGAATGTTGTAACGGGACAACCTTGGATGCAAGAGACATGAAACAGAAGCTGGAAGCTTCATAGCATTGTACAAATTTATCTCACTGAGAAATTACAGTACGTACTATGTACTAAAGAGTTAGGTGTCGCACGGTGTCCAGAAAATATGGTGATAGTGTGAGGTGCGCCATGTAATCACTGAGCTGCCGTGTTTTCGCTACTTTCGCACTCCTCCGCTGTAAGAGTGGAGAAAATTGTAAAGAGTGGAGACGCTCTACCTCCTTTCGCCGAAACATGGGACATCCAGCATCCGGTGCATGTTTCATGCACCGAAGTAAAGTGTACAGTGCAACTGAGACTCAGCACGGTCGTACCACCTCAGTAATAATGACCAATGAGCCGTCAAATCACATAGACCCGGCAGTAAGTTGGACGGACAAAGCAACCATCACTCTTCGTTGAATCCGCTTCTCCCTTCAACGCAGGCGCCAGTGAGAGGACGCGTCCACTCTGCCCAGGCATGAATGCGGCACCGATTCTCTGGAGCGGCGCTGATCGTTTCGGGCGGGAAGCGCGCGCGGCCGATGGAGGGGGTTTGGGTGGGCCAGGGTGGTCAGGAGCGGGCGTGGCTGTTGTCCCGACCGGACGCCCGAAAACGAGAGGATGCACCAACTCTCGTGGCTAAATCGTAGTACTACACACAATCTCTCTGTAGGTCGATGTGTCACTGTCTCTAACACACACACACTGTTAAAAATAAACACACACACACACACACACACACATAGGTTCATGCACCGGCGGTCAACCGCTATATCTGCGGCCGCGGGATTTGACGCACGCGGCTATCGGATTTGGAGCATTCCGGCCGCCCGCGACTGCGCCTTACCATGGATTGTCCGAGTACCGGGTCGCACAACAATGGCAATGCCTCCATGTCGCATGCAGTTTTAGTTGTTGTTCATTTCGGAGGGTCGTGTACCACACGTGAACGATAGTAAGTGCGACTGGGAGGCGTGGAGCGTTAATTGCGAATTGACTCCTTCGAGCGTTAAATTTTCTTCACGTATTAGCATTGCCCTCCGTCACAATTTACACGGAGCGCTTCAATTCTCATGCATTTCCACCACCGGAGGGATTTTAGGCGCGTTTGGTTTAATGCCCAATTAATTAGGGCATCGTAACCGCAATGAAGGCCACAATTTTCTCTCCATGCAGGTGTGTATGCGGGGTGGAATAATTGCATGCACGTGTGTACGTGGACTGAAAGCACTCCATGCATGTGTGTACGCATTAATTTTTCCAGTAATTGGGCACCATGGTATAACTCCCGATGCTATTTTTCAGTCCAATCAATAATCACCTTGGTCCGAGAGATTGTTGATGCGTGCTTGTAAACTGTGACGGAGAGAGAAATTAAATAAAGAGTTCCGTTTCATGCATAATTTAAAATGATTTTTATGGAGAGAAAAAGATAACCACTCCAACTATATATATACTAGCAAGATGCCCGTGCATCAAGATGCATTTATATGAGTAGTTTATCTTGTGGGAGATAAGGATGAATGAGGGAAGGCCTTATTTCCAAATGTGGAGAGGAGTGTAGGTATCTTTTTGCAAAATTGTCATAGTTTCCTTCCTATCCGTCAGATATAGATCGGACGGCCTATATTGCAGGATGGCAGGCACACCATCATCACCAACTCTATTTTTTATAAGAGTAGAGAAGTAGTGAGTAGAGATACGCTGCAGCCTCAGCGCTTGTTTTCTAGGGTTTGCTCTCTTCACACTCTCTCCACTATATATATACACGCTGGAGCCTCAGCGCTTGTAGTTGCTCTCTTCACACTCTCACCCTCTCTAGATCTAAACAAGACTGCGTTGGCCTCTCTCCCCTCACTGTTGGTCAAAGAGCCGGCAGCATCCTGTCCGCCGGGGAAGGGAAGGGAAGGGAAGGGAAGGGAAGGAGGCTTAACGCTGTCGCCGTCGGCGAGGGAGGGAATCCACTACCGGCGCCGCTGTTCTCTTTCACCCAGCGGCAGCGCGGGAGGGCCTCCGACCCCTTCTTCCTCACTGTCATACATAGTGTGGGCAGATCGGCCTCGGGCCGCCCACTGAACCACACCCCGAGAACCTTAAGGTATAATTTACTTAATCCACAAGCATTACTCTAGCTGCATGTGGATTTTTTCGCTTCTACACTCGAATCTAGGTGTTGGATAAAATAGGAAAGTAGTGGGGAAAGTTGTATAGCATGAATCTAGGACGTGGTTCAAAGAGGAAAGGAAGGGGGAAAGTAGTACAGTCTGGCTATCCAACACCTACGTTGGTCGAAAAGGGAAAACAATGACAAACGCAGTACACACATGTGTAACGAACTGACCTTTCTGTGGGTGGGGGACAAGGCTGTAGAGTTTGAGCAGGACTAGATTTGTTGCCCTCACATAGGGAAAGGTGTCTAAAGATAACAAAACTGGGACCAACACAAATATGCTCCTTGGTTGTTTGTTCTTTGTTGCAACAGACTGTGCATCACCCTTTTATACATCGGTATATGCACATGGTGCTGGTGCGTCCATTGTCCCGTACAACTCTTTAGCTGTTGTTAATCTAATAATGCCGCTAGAAAATTGATGCAATGCCATAGTTAAAAGAAAAGTACATGTTTAACGAATTTTATTGTTAATATAATCTCTCTGTTAATATGAATCAATGCCACTGTTTGAGAAATGATACTGTCTTGCTTTCTTTCCCATTTAGATAAGTTAGATGCTTCTTTTTGTGGGCTTCTATGTCATCCACCGTTATTGACCAGTAATTGTTTCCTTTACACCTCTGTGTAAACAGGGTTATCTACTTCACCTCGTTGCTATTGCGACCTTTTGTTGCACTGCACAAAACACTTCTGTTTTAAGAGTGTTTTGTGCAGTTCAACCAAAATGTCACACCGACAATGTTGCTTGATTGCTTGATCTTAGTGGAACTGCACAAGAGGAGATCCGAATTCCTATCTGTGCTGGCAAATTTGTTTTAGATCTTCTTCTTGTGAGTTGTTTGAATTCCGCGTCATGAGAGGTTGGTACTGGCCTTCTTCCACATGATTGTGCAGTGTGCTTTCATATGTTGTGCTACTTATACGATAATGTTGCTTGATTTCAGTGAACTGCACAAAAGGAGACCAGACTTCCAATCTGTATGTGCACCGTAATATCCCAAAGTGATGAAGGGGAAGAACAAGTGGAAGAACAACAAAAATCAACTCCCGGTGCTGTAATGAAGCATTGGAACTGTGATGACACAAGTAATGATATAGTTTTGCATCTTAATTTATTGCTATGGCTGGAACGAGCAATTATTTTGCCACTGTGATTTGATGCCACTCTTAATGTAATATGTAATTATCTCTACTTGTGCAAACATGGATCTTGTTTGAAGATAACATATATTTTAGTGGAACTGCACAAGAAGATGTTGGAAACATTAAACGAATCGAGGAGTTTATAGTAAGCATGGCAACCATAGTAGATAATAACGGATGGTTCCAGAGAAGTGCTTCATCTACATGCTCTACACAATAAGCCTCCTGACAAAGGTTGGTACCGGCCCATGGATTTCATCCATATGATTGAGCTTTGTCATCTCTATTGGTGTTGTGCTACTGTTTAGCTACTGTCATGAGAAAGTGGTATTGTTTCGCATGTTAATCTAAGGCTGCTAATAAATTGAGGCACCGATTTGCCACCGTTATAGCCACTGATAAAATTAAGTAATAATACAGTTCAAGTTGAGCTGCTGTGATTGGTATCATATCATTTCCTATGAGGATAATGAGGATGCATCTCTTTGTGACTATACATTTCATCAGTTACTCCCATTGTTAATGTAATGGCTGTTTTAAATATTTCCTTTCCTTCTCTCGAGCAAACAGGGATGCTAGCATTTAGTTGTTCTCTTGTCTTTGCACAATAGGATCCTCCTCCTCTGAAGAAGAATATGGAGTACGTGAAGTGCCTAGTTCCGATTATGCCAGGATGAAGAAACCAAGCCTCTCTTCTTATCAGAAGGAGCAGTTGATGGATGGTTACATTACTGCCCACAAGAACAAACTAACTTCAGCTCAGAAGGACTCACAGATCTCCATCTTTGTTGCTGTGATGGCCAATACAATGTTGTTTTAGGATTCTTTCCAGTGAGTTCCATTTTTTAAAATGTGTGCTCTGCATGGATCATGTAGTTGCCTATTTAAACTGTAGATTCATAACTTAAATTCATAATACAGTTTGCTTTATACTAATCACTTTTTTTGTATTTATGCAAACAGGGATGCTCAGCTTGATTTCAATGGGAACTGCACAAAATGTTCAAATGGTTCGTGCCCTCCATTATACTTCATCATGCACAATACATTGAATGTTCTCGAATCATTCATTTTCACCTCCAGCCACAAAATTAGCTACAAGAAAGGCGGTGCCAATATGTTCAAGGCATTGCAACATATAAAGGCGAAATCCTACAAGCTGCGCGCAAAGTTGGTTGATTTTAGTTGAACTGCACAAAAAGAACAACTGGTTTATTTAGCACGAGGTGACATGTCAATGTGCAAACTGATGGCAAACCCCACCCATTCCACAATCATAGGCATTTCATATTTTGGAATGGGAAAACCTTGTCAAAGTTTGCTCATTGATGTACGCAAAGACACACATTTGATATTTTGGAATGGGACAACCTTGTCAAATTTTGCTCATTAATGTTAGCAAGAAGACATCCGTTTGATATTTTTGAATGGGACGCCCTTTGCTGTCAGCAGCATCGATCGATTTTTCTTTATTCTTTAGTTGTGAAGTAAATATTGGCTCTAACATGTGAATCACTGAGATGCATAATCATCGATTGTTTTGAATGTTCTCTATGAATTACCAGGCCTGTGAGTTTCATTGCAATGTACAGGCACGCTAAAAAGCTGCTCAAACTTTTTGTACGTGTGAAACTACTGCAAATGAGGTGATCACCGTGCGTCCTGAGAATAATGCTAGTATGTATTGTCTTGCATGTTCATCCAATGCCAGTGATACAAGAATTCGAACTAAATTCGTTCATACACGGCCGGATTTCATTACATTTCATATATTCTTCAACTAAAAAGGGGTGCGCTAGAGGTATAATTAATTAACCTAATCTATGATGTCCGACGCCCATTTCCCGTGTCCGGCTGAGCCGAACAGAAGCTTATTCTCCAGCACAGCTCTCCGACTCCACATTGCCACCAAGAAGCTAATCGGCCATCAATGTTCAACCCGCCAAGCTTGGCTTCAATTGGAGGGTAACAGCGGTGGCCTTACTTGGACCCGAGCAGCAGTGACCTACTATGTTCTACTCTTCCTTGTTTTCTATGTGGCGTGGCCTCGTCGGCAGGGGGGCGGGGCCTTGACGGAGCCGGCGATGTCCTCTGTCTCGTTGCCGGCGGGGCAGTGCCTCGGCGGAGTGGGGGAAATCCTCCCCCTCGTTGCTGGTAGGGCGGGGCCTCGGCGGAGCCGGCGATGTCCTCTGCCTTGTTGTTGGCGGGGCAGGGCCTCGGCAGATCAGGGCCTCGCCGAAGCCGGCGAAGTCCACCTCGATGCTGGCGGGGCGGGGCCTCGGCGGAGCCGACGATGTTCTCTGCCTTGTTGTTGGCAGGGCGGGGCCTCGCCGAAGCCGGCGAAGTCCTCCGCATTAGTGCCGGCGGGGCGGGGCCTCGGCGGAGCCGGCATTGTCCTCCGCCTCGTCGTCGGTCTCGCCAAACAGCACCTCGCCCACTTCATCACCCTCTTTGTAGGTGGCCGCAACCTCCGCCACCCGCATGCGGTACCGCCAGCACGAGGCGGCTCTCGCGGGTGGAGCGGTACGACTCGAGCAGCGCCTCCTGCTCCGCCCGCTCCGCGGCGATCTGCTCCTCCGCCTGCAGGTGCTCCTGGAGGACATGGTGGTTATAGGCGGCGTCGGCCTGCGCCTCCTGGAACTGCTCCTCACGCTTCTGCCTCACCATGTCCATGTATTGGGCATGGGCCTCGCCGATGGTCATGGTGCAATGCCCCGGCGAGGATGGCGCGGAGGAGGGGGTTGGCGTCGGATCGTCAACTACCACGTTCTCCATTGGGATGTCGTCGTCCTTCGGCTGCCTGCCGGCCAGCCAGTCGGCAGCAATGGCTACCATCTCCTTCTGGTCCGTCGTCCGCCTATCCCGAAGAGCGCTGGAGCACGAGGAAGCCATGGTGGGAGTGGTGTGGACAGGAGAAAGGGAACGGAGGCGGATGACTGTAGCTATGGCCGGTGCAGTAGTTTATATAGCAATGGTGGGCGGCAGAGGGACGGACGGGTGGCGTCGGAGTAGCCGCCTCGGCAACCGCGTATCATTAATGTGGGCGGCTGACGGACGGACGGACGGCACATGTGTCGTTTGAACACGGAGCAATCGCCTGCACCGGGAAGTGGCACGGGCGGCGCTGACCGTTTCGGGCGGAAAATGCGCGCAGGCGAGGGAGGGGGTCTGGGTGGGCCAGAGCGGTCAGACTCGTGCTTGGCAGTGGTCCGGTCCAGTAGCCAGACATGCTGGCTTGCCAGCGAGCTCACCGAGCTCAGCGACGACAATCAGACGATGGACGTGACTTCCGACCAGGAGCCGGCGCCACCGCCCAAGCCGGTTCATGCCGTGTTCACCATAGAACAGGTGCGGCTGCACTTCGACGCCCTAATGGTGGAAGAGCTACTAGCGCAGGAGGACCTGTGCTGCAACCTCTGTCTCCTCAACGAGCACCGGCTCGTTGAAGGACGAATCATCAGCGAACAAGCGAACGACAATGCCGCCGCGGACATGTGGCCCTATGATCCTGGCTTCCTGAATGAGTAGTGGGCGCTGTATCAGACCATCCGTAGGGCCCGCGAGGCCCTCTCCATCATCCTTCGAGTTGTTGCGCTCGCCGTGGCGCCGCCGTCTCGCGTTGTCAACATGGTCAACGAACATGAGGAATTAGGAGATGACTTTACTTGGAGAGGATGACAGTGGGGACCCACCAGGGCCATAGCCGCATGTACGTAAGTGCCTCCTTATTATATACAACTATAATTTTTTTTGCTTCCTCCTGGTTTCCTGACATCACGGTCCCACACCATTGTCAACTTATATAGTCAATAAATGAGAGAATTGCACAAGGAACTCGAGCAGTATTTGTGTTTTTGAGGTGTGAGCAGACTTTTTCTTGAGCGATGTTTTTGTTTTTGTGCAGAGGAGTAGGGTATCAACTGGGTGGGCTGTGGCCCGTCTGGCCCAGGCTATTATTTTATGTCGACCAAATATCCAGCCGAGATATTAATTTTTCAATGTGAAAATTGCTAGCCTAGCTATACTTTTTTTGTGGAATACCCAACCCAGGTCAACTTGTTATTCTCCGCCTCGCATTAGACTTGCCAAGAAAATGGGCTTTAAGAAATAATAAATGGGATGTAATTATAAAAATTTCGATGTAAATATAAAAAACGCACCAAACAGGTAATTAGTTTCGAAATTACTATTTTTGGATTTTAATTTTTTTTATTTCATTACTTGTTTTGCGCGCAAAATTTCGTTGAATTTTTACCTAATACAAAGTTATTTTGAAATTATATTTAATCTGACTCAAAATTATGGGATAAAAATATTTGGGATCCCATCAAAATGTGGGAAATTTTGTTGAATTTTTTTTGAGCGGTTGGTTGAAATTATTAACCGTTGTCCTGGCTAGAAAATGGGCTGTAATTTTAACAAACAGTAAATGGGCTGAGTAAATTCCATTAGAATTCAAAAATAGGTTGTACATTATAACAAATCGCAAATGGGCTATATGTTCTCTGCCAGAGATGTGATGGTCACTTGTGGGCCTACTAAGTTGACGCGTATGCAAGGCTTTGTCAACTTATAGTCAACACACGATTCTAGTAGCAGTGGCCGTTCGAAGTCCATCTAACGGCTATGGTGCTTCTTCAATCTCGGATATTCATGGTTCAGCTGCGCAAACCACCGCCAGCGGTACCGCCTGCTACCGCCTCCCGTGGCCGGCTGTGCCGCCGTGCAGGCCTTATCGGCCCACCCTACTCCCATCACCGTCCAGGCCATTCCTTTACTCACCAACACCTCCTGTTATTCTCCAGCGACAGCAGCCTCACACCGCAACCAAACCAGTGAACCCTCGTACTCCCCTCCTCATGGGCATCCACTGCTGTGTCTTCGCTGGCTCCAGGTCGTTCCCTTCCTAGGCCTCGCCATCGTCCATCGTGTTGGTTCTCTCGGCGCGGCGTGGTCAATTTGTCAACAAACGACAGCCATCGGAAGAGGCATGTACGTGGAGTGGCTGACAGTAGGGACCCATGTGGCCCATGGTCGCACGCGAGCAAGTCCCTCCTTATTATGCGAAAACAAATGATTTCTCCCCCTGACAGGTTTGAGCCACCAGCTACATCTTCGCACGCAAGGAAGTGTTTCCTTTATTACGCGAAAAAAAACGTTACCTCTCCCTGACAACTGGGACCCACCAGCTTTATTATGATCCATTTCACGAAAATATAGGTTGTACCAAAGATGCTAAATTGTTTTTTTATTCTAACTCAAAAAATAAGAAATTAAAAAAACCAAAAAACATCTTCGCACGCAAGGAAGTGCCACCTTATTACGAGCAAAAAAATGATTCCCCCTGCTAGCTGGGACCCACCAGATTTGGAGGCTGACTTGTGGGACAACTAAGTTGACGTGTACAGGCTTTGTCAACTTAGTCAAAACGATTCTAGCTGCACTAACCATTGGATGTTAAATCAACGGCCATGCTGCATCTTCAACCTCTGGTCTTCTTGCTCCAGCCGCCCAAACCAGCGCCCGCCGTACCGCCTGCTCCAGCCTCCCGTGGCCGGCTGTGCTGCCGCGCAGGCCTCACGGACTGACCATACTACAATTGGCCAGGCCTTCCCTCTACTCACCCACACCCCGTGTTATTCTCTGGCGACGGCAGCCTTACGTCGCAGCCGAACCAGTCCCCTCCGCGTGGGCATCCACCTGCCTCGTCTTCCCCGGCTCCGGGTCATTCCCTTCCTAGGCCTCGCCGTCGTACACCGCCTTGATGCTCTCGACGCCTCATGGTCAACGAGGTCAATGAACGATAGCCATCGGAAGAGGACTTTAGGATGTGAGGCTGACAGCTGGACCCACCAGCTACATCTTAGAACACAAGGAAGTGCCTCCTTATTACTCGCAAAATAAAAATGATTCCTCCCCCTAACAGCCGGGACCCACCAGCTATATCTTCGCACGCAAGGAAGTGCGTCCTTATCCTCCCTGACAGCTGGGACCCACCCGGTCAAAGCGTACATAGCGTTGTGTGTCTGGTCGCGAACGTGTACGTACATACTCGTCGATCGGTCTCTCTGCAACGATGAATCGTGGCCGCGCAAGCAGCGACACGTGTAGTAGTAGAGCCCCCGACGTAGCAGTTCAGGTAGTCCCTTCTAAACCGTGTACACGTACGTACAACCACATGTCAAAAAATACGGCCACGTACGTACATACGGGCGGGGTCTCGAATGCCTACTCACGCATACGTACGGCCAGGGCTTGTGTACATGGAGAGGCAACGGGCGGCAGCAACGGCGTCCTGTTCATTGGAAGCCAACCGGCTCGGTCGGACCGGAGAAACTGCATCGTGTTCATCGGGAGGCAACGGAATGCGTCGTGTTCATCTGGAGCCAACCGGCTTGGACGGAACAGCCGAAACAAGGTCTGGCATACCGTAGAACGGAGGAAACGGCTTGTTGTTCCACCGCGTATGGTCGAAACGGGGTCCTGTTGATCGGGAGGGGTGTGGCGTACCACAAAACGTAGGAAACGGACTTCTCTTCGACCTCCTACGGTCGAAACGGGGTCCTGTTGATCGGGAGGGGTGCGGCGTACCGCAAAACGAAGGAAACAGACTTGTGTTGGAGCGCCTATGGTCGAAACGGGGTCCTATTCATCAGGAGGGGTGTGGCGTACCGCAAAACAGGACTCCACGGGCTACTGTTCATCCACCGTCTACTGCCTCGCTCCAGCCTCCACGGGCTCCTGTTCATCCATCGTCGACTTCCTCCAGCCTCCACCTACTACTGTTCATCCACCGCATCTTCCTCCTTCCTCCACTAGCTACTGTTCATCCATGGGCTACTGTTCATCCAGCCTCCATCGGCTACTATTCATAGAGCCTCCAGGGGGTCTTGTTCATCACCCCCAATCGGCTGGGGTGTGGCGGCCTCCTCGGGGTCCTGTTCATCCAGCGGCAACGGCCTCTACTACCACGGGGTCCTGTTCATCCAACCCCCACCGGGACTGTTCATCCACAGCCAACCAACTGGCTCGACTCACCATGTCTCAACTAGTTCTATGTACCGCACGCAAGGTAGCAATGGTCACTGTTCATCGAGGGGCAACCCAACACCGACTGGCTACGTCTCGCATGGGGGCTCGATCGGCTTTAGTAAGCAGCAGTAGTGATCGATCGCTCGGGTTCTGTTAGCAACAACAGCAGCGAAGGAATCGCTCGGGTTTAGTCAGCAGCGAATGAATCGCTCGGGTTCAGTTAACAGCCAAGGGATCGATCGATCGCTCAGGTTCAGTCAGCAGCGAATGAATCGCTCGGGTTCAGTTAATAGCCAAGGGATCGATCGATCGCTCGGGTTCAGTAACGTAGCTAGTGTGATCACTCGGGTTCAGTTAGAGCCCAATGCCTCGCACACACGCGCGTACGAGAGAGAAACACGCAAACCATAGTGCATCGCTCGGCCCTGACCACCCACCGTAACCGGGAACTCCCCAAAATTTTCCTCGCCCTTGCTTCTACCATGATTTTTTCTGTCATGGATGGCCCAAAGAATGTCATGCAGCTGCGTCCCCGGCCCGCCCAGGACAAAAAGCCCATTTTCTGTCATGATTTTTTGTCATGGAAGTAGGAGCCCACCACATCTATGATGATACGTGGTTTTGTCACAATTGTCGTCATAGAAGTGTCATAAGCATGACAGATTTTTTTGTTCGGCCCATAATGTCACGAACGTGTCTTTTTTTGTAGTGATATGGTGCGTTCTATGATGTCCCTTACTGACCTGCCACTCTCGTTTTGGGGTTATGCGTTAGAGACAATTGCATTCACTTTAAATAGGGCACCATCTAAGTCCGTAGAGATGACATCGTATGAACTATGGTTTGGCAAGAAACCTAAGCTGTCGTTTCTTAAGGTTTGGGCATGCGATGCTTATGTCAAAAGGCTTCAACCAGAAAAGCTCAAACCCAAAGCGGACAAATGCGTCTTCATAGGATACCCAAAGGAGACGATTGTGTATACCTTCTATCTCAGATCCGATGGCAAAGTGTTAGTCGCTAAGAACGGGTCCTTTCTCGAGAAAGAGTTTCTCTCGAAAGAATTGAGTGGGAGGAAGATAGAACTTGATGAGGTTGTTGAACCTTTACTTCAACCAGAGAGTAGCACAGCACAGAAAGATGTTTCTGTGGCACCTACATCAGTTGAAGAGGAAGCTAATGATAGTGATCATGAAGTTTCGGATCAAGTAACTATCGAACCTCATAGGTCGACAAGGATACATACTACTCCTGAGTGGTATGGTAACCCTGTCTTAGATGTCATGTTGTTGGACAATGATGAACCTACGAGCTATGGAGAAGCGATGGTGGGCCCAAATTCCGACAAATGGTTAGAGGCCATGAAATCCGAGATGGGATCCATGTATGAAAACAAAGTATGGACTTTGGAAGTATTACCTGAAGGGCGAAAGGCCATTCAGAATAAATGGATCTTCAAGAAGAAGACGTACGCAGACAGTAATGTCACCGTGTACAAAGCTCGACTTGTGGCAAAGGGGTTTTCACAAGTTCAAGGAATTGACTACGATGAGACTTTCTCACCTGTAGCGATGCTTAAGTCTGTCAGAATCATGTTGGCAATAGTTACATTTTTTTTATTATGAAATCCGGCAGATGGATGTCAAAACAACGTTCCTTAATGGTTTCCTTAAGAAAGAGTTGTATATGATGCAACCGGAAGGTTTGTTGATCCAGAGAATGCTGACAAAGTGTGCAAGCTCCAGCGATCCATTTATGGACTGGTGCAAGCATCTCGGAGTTGGAATCTTCGATTTGATGAGGTGATCAAAGTGTTTGGGTTTATACAAGTTTATGGAGAAGTTTGTATTTACAAGAAAGTGAGTGGGAGCACTATAGTGTTTATGATATTATATGTGGATGCCATATTGCTGATTGGAAACAATATAGAACTTTTGGAAAACGTGAAGGCATATTTGAACAAGAGTTTTTCAATGAAGGACCTAGGAGAAGCTACTTTCATATTAGGTATCAAGATCTATAGAGATAGATCGAGACACTTAATAGGACTTTCACAAAGCACATACCTTGATAAGATTTTGAAGAAGTTCAAAATGGATCAGTCCAAGAAGGGGTTCTTGCCTATTTTGCAAGGTGTGAAGTTGAGTAAGACTCAATGCCCATCGACTACAGAGGATAGAGAAAATATGAGTGTCATCCCCTATGCCTCTGCCATATGCTCTATCATGTATGTGATGCTGTGCACAAGACTAGATGTCAGCCTTGCCATAAGTATGGCCGGAAGGTTTCAAAGTGATCCAGGAGTGGAACACTGGACATCGGTCAAGAATATCCTTAAGTACCTGAAAAGGACTAAGGAAATGTTTCTCGTTTATGGAGGTGATCAAGAGCTCGTCATAAAGGGTTACGTCGATGCAAGCTTTGACACTGATCTGGATGACTCTAAGTCTCAAACCGGATATGTTTATATTCTGAATGGGGGAGCAGTAAGCTGGTGCAGTTCCAAGCAAAGCGTGGTAGCTGATTCTACATGCGAAGCGGAGTACATAGCTGCCTCAGAGGCAGCGAAAGAAGGTGTCTGGATGAAGTAGTTCATGACAGATCTTGGTGTTGTGCCCAGTGTATTGGACCCAATGACTCTGTTCTGTGACAACACTGGTGCCATTGCTCTGGCCAAGGAACCAAGGTTTCACAAGAGGACTACACACATAAAGCGACACTTCAATTCCATCCGTGATGTGATCAAGGAGGAGGACATAAACATTTGCAAAGTACATACGAATCTGAATGTTGCAGATCCGTTGACTAAACCTCTTCCACGGACAAAACATGATCAACACCAGAACTCTATGGGTGTTAGATTCATTACCATGTAATAGTAGATTATTGACTCTAGTGCAAGTGGGAGACTGTTGGAAATATGCCCTAGAGGCAATAATAAAGTGGTTATTATTATATTTCCTTGTTCATGATGATCGTTTATTATCCATTCTATAATTGTATTGACCGGAAACTCAAATACATGTGTGGATACATAGACAATAACATGTCCCTAGTGAGCCTCTACCGGGCTAGCTCGTTGATCAAAGATGGCTATGGTTTCCTATCCATAGACATGAGTTGTCATTTGATAACGGGATCACATCATGAGGAGAATGATGTGATGGACAAGACCCAAACTATAAACGTAGCATATGATCGTATCAAGTTTATTGCTATCGTTTTCTGCATGTCAAGTATCTGTTCCTATGACCATGAGATCATGCAACTCACTGACACCGGAGGAGCACCTTGTGTGTATCAAACATCGCAACATAACTGGGTGACTATAAAGATGCTCTATAGGTATCTCCGAGGGTATATGTTGAGTTGGCATGGATCAAGACTGGGATTTGTCACTCCGTATGACGGAGAGGTATCTCGGGGCCCACTCGGTAATACAACATCACAATGACCTTGCAAGCAATGTGACTAAGGAGTTAGCCATGGGATCTTATATTACGGAACGAGTAAGGAGACTTGTCGGTAATGAGATTGAACTAGGTACGGAGATACCGACGATCGAATCTCGGGCAAGTAACATACCGATGGACAAAGGGAACTACATACGGGATTAGTTGAATCCTTGGCATCGAGGTTCGACCAATAAAGATCTTCATAGAATATGTAGGAACCAATATGGACATCTAGGTCCCGCTATTGGTTATTGACCATAGAGGTGTCTCGGTCATGTCTGCATAGTTCTCGAACCCGCAGGGTCTACACACTTAACGTTTGGTGACGATCTAAGTATAGTTGAGTTATTGTGTTGGTGATCGAAGGCTGTTCGGAGTCCCGGATGAGATCCCGGACATGACGACGAACTCCGGAATGGTCCAGAGGTGAAGTTTGATGTATAGGATGAAGGGATTTGGACTCCAGAAGTGTTCCAGGAGGTACCGGGTTTCGCCGGAGAACTGAAAAGAGTTTCGGGGGGGGGGGGGGGGCTGGCAATTGTTGGGGGGCCTCATGGGCCAAGGGTAGGGGGCACACCAGCCCACAAGGGGCTGGGCGCCACCCAAACCCTAGCCCACTTGGCTAAGGGGTGGAGGAGCCTACCTTGTGGCTTGGGGGCCAAGTCACCCTATGGCTTCCCTAGGGGGCGCCCCATTTGGTGGCCGCCGGCCCCCCTAGGGGAAACCCTAGGGCGCCCCCTCCTCCCTTCCTCCTATATATATATAGGTGGAGAGGGAGGGCAGCTGCACCCATCATTGCCACGGCATTGCCCTTCCTCTCCCTCGTAGTTCCTCTTCTTCTCCGCTAGGCTTGGCAAAGCCCTGCTGAGATTTCTCCACCACCACCGCCACCACGAAGTCGTGCTACCGGAGAACTCAAGCTACTACTTCACCATCACTTGCTGGATCGAGGAGGTGAAGGCGTCATCAAGCCGTACGTGTGTTGAACACGGAGGTGCCGTCCGTTCGGCACTTGATTGGGAGTTCGTGGATGGATTGTGATTGGATCGCAAAGACGTTCGACTACATCAACCGCGTTTCTTAACGCTTCCGCTTAGCGATCTACAAGGGTATGTGGATCCAATCTCTCCTCTCGTAGATGTTCATCTCCTAGATTGATCTTGGCGAGCGTAGGAAAATTTTTGTTTCCCATGCAACGTTCCCCAACACTCATATGGCAAAACTTGGTTTAAGGATTTTGGATGCACAAGTAGTATTTCTACTTAGTACAAGTGGAGGCTAGCAAAAAGATTGAGAAGCAACCAACCAAGAAACAAAAATTCTCATAAACGAGCATTAAGCATAACTAACACCGAATAATGCACCACAAGTAGGATGTAATTTCATTGCATAACTATTGACTTTCGTGCTTGCATAGGGAATCACAAACCTTAACACCAATATTCTTACTAAAGCATACTTACTCACCAACATGGCTCACATATTACTATCATCATATCTCAAAACTATTACAAGGAATCAAGTTTGTTTTGTCCAATGATCTTCATGAAAGTTTTTATCATATCCCTCTTGAATATATATCACTTTGGGACTAATTTCATATATCACCATTGCTTATAACAAGCTAGAACAAATTTAAGTGAAGAACATGAGCATAAAAAATTTCATCTCTCAAAATAATATCAGTGAAGCATGAGAGAATATTTCTTCAAAAATTTACTAACTCTCAAATTAATCTAAGTGAAGCATGAGAGTATTTCTTAAAAAATCAAAGCACCACCGTGCTAAACAAAATATAAGTGAAGCACTAGAGCAATTCCATAGCTCAAAAAATTTAAGTGAAGCACATAGAGCAATTCTAACAAATTATAACATCATTATAGCTTTCTCAAAAGGTGTGTCCAACAAGGATGATTGTGACAAACTAAAAAGCAAATCAAGCAAAGACTCATATAATACAAGATGCTCCAAGCAAAACTCATGATATGTGACGAATAAAAATATAGCTCCAAGTAAAATTACCGATGGTCATTAGAAGGAAGAGGGGATGCCTTCCGGGGCATCCCCAAGCTTAGTTGCTTGGTTCTCCTTGAATATTACCTTGGGGTGCCATGGGGCATCCCCAATCTTAGGCTCTTGACACTCCTTATTGTTGGGAAATGTTGCATGGAAAACAAAAAAATTCAACGCACACGCAAGATCTATCAAGGAGATGTATAGCAACGAGAGGGGAGAGTGTGTCTACGTACCCTCGTAGACCGTAAGCGGTAGCGTTTGTTAACGCGGTTGATGTAGTCAAACTTCTTCGCGCTCCAACCGATCAAGTACCAAACGTACGGCACCTCTGCGTTCTGCACACGTTCAACTCGGTGACGTCCTCCGCCTTCTTGATCCAGCAAGACGGCGAGGTAGTGGATGAGTTTCGGCAGCACGACGACGTGGTGACGGTGATGGTGAAGTTATCTCCGCAGGGCTTCGCCTAAGCACTACAAAAACATGACCGGGGGTGTAAACGGTGGAGGGGGGCGCCGCACACGGCTAAGACAATGTTGTGTCTATTAGGCGCCCCCTCCCACATATATATAAGTGGGGGGTGGAGGGAGCAGCTAGGAGGCGCCCCCAAGTAGGCCGAATCCTACTTGGGGTCCTCCCCCAAGTGGCGCCCCCCTTTTCCTTATTTGGAGTGCGGGAGGAAGGAAGGAGGAGGTGGCGCCCCCCCTCCCTTTTCTTTCTCTCCTGAGGAGGGAAAGGCAGGAGGGGCCACCCCTCCCCTTTCCTTCCTCTAGGGCCACCAGCCAAGGGAAGGGGCGCACCAGCCCCCTTGTGGGCTGGTCTGTCCCCCCCTTGGCCCATAAGGCCCATACACTTGCCGGGGGGTGCCCGGAACCCCTTCCGGTGACCCGATGAGTACCCGGTGCACGCCGAAACTATTCCGGTGTCCTAATACCATCGTCCTATATATATCAATCTTTACCTCACGACCATTTCGAGACTCCTCATCATGTCCGTGATCTCATCCGGGACTCCGAACAACATTCGGTCACCAAAACATATAACTCATATAACACTATATCATCAACGAACGTTAAGCGTGCGAACCCTACGGGTTCGAGAACTATGTAGACATGACCGAGGCAGCTCTCCAGTCAATAACCAATAGCGGAACCTAGATGCCCATTTTGGCTCCTACATATTCTACGAAGATCTTTATCGGTCGAACCGTTTATGACAACATACGTAATTCCCTTTGTCCATCGGTATGTTACTTGCCCGAGATTTGATCGTCGGTATCTTCATACCTAGTTCAATCTTGTTACCTGCAAGTCTCTTTACTCGTTCCGTAATACATCATCCTGCAACTAACTCATTAGTCACTTTGCTTGCAAGGCTTCTTATGATGTGTATTATCGAGAGGGCCCAGAGATACCTCTCCGATACTCGGAGTGACAAATCCTAATCTCGATCTATGCCAACTCAACAAACACCTTCGGAGATACCTGTAGAGCATCTTTATGATCACCCAGTTACGTTGTGATGTTTGATAGCACACAAGGTATTCCTCTGGTATCCGGGAGTTGCATAATCTCATAGTTGAAGGAATATGTATTTGACATGAAGAAAGCAATAGCAATAAACTGAACGATCATTATGCTAAGATAACGGATGGGTCTTGTCCATCACATCATTCTCCTAATGATGTGATCCCGCTATCAAATGACAACACTTGTCTATGGTTAGGAAACCTTAACCATCTTTGATCAACGAGCTAGTCTAGTAGAGGCTTACTAGGGACACGGTATTTGTTTATGTATTCACACATGTATTTAAGTTTCCGGTCAATACAATTCTAGCATGAATAATAAACCTTTATCATGATTAAGGAAATATAATAATAACCATTTTATTATTGCCTCTAGGGCATATTTCCATCAGTCTCCCACTTACACTAGAGTCAATAATCTAGTTCACATCACCATGTGATTTAACACCCATAGTTCACATCGCCATGTGACCAACACCCAAAGAGTTTACTAGAGTCAGTAATCTAGTTCACATCGCCATGTGATTAACACCCAAAGAGTACTAAGGTGTGATCATGTTTTTCTTGTGAGAAAAGTTTAGTTAACGGGTGTGTCACATTCAGATCCATATGTATTTTGCAAATTTCTATGTCTACAAAGCTCTGTATGGAGCTACTCTAGCTAATTGCTCCCACTTTCAATATGTATCCAGATTGATACTCAGAGTTATCCGAATCGGCGTCAAAGCTTGCATCGACGTAACCCTTTACGACGAACTCTTTATTACCTCCATAACCAAGAAATATCTCCTTAGTCCTCTTAGGTAACTAAGGGTAATTTTTGACCGCTGTCCAGTGATCTCCTCCTGGATCACTATTGTACCCCCTTGCCAAACTCATGGCAAGGTACACAACAGGTTTGGTACACAACATGGCATACTTTATAGAACCTATGGCTGAGGCATAGGGAATGACTTTCATTCTCTCTCTATCTTCTGCCGTGGTCGGGTTTTGAGTCTTACTCAACTTCACACCTTGCAACACAGGCAAGAACCCTTTCTTTGACTGATCTATTTTGAACTTCTTCAAAACTTTTGCCAAGGTATGTGCTTTGTGAAAGTCCTATTAAGCTTCTCGATCTATCCCTATAGATCTTGATGCCCAATATATAAGCAGCTTCACCGAGGTTTCGTTTGAAAAATTCTTATTCAAGTATCCTTTTATGCTATCCAGAAATTCTATATCATTTCCAATCAACAATATGTCATCCACATATAATATCAGAAATGCTACAGAGCTCCCACTCACTTTCTTGTAAATACAGGCTTCACCATAAGTCTGTATAAAACCATATGCTTTGATTACCTCATCAAAGCGTATATTCCAACTCCGAGATGCTTGCACCAGTCCATAGATGGATCACTGGAGCTTGCACACATTGTTAGCACCTTTAGGATCGACAAAACCATCTGGTTGCATCATATACAGCTCTTCTTTAAGAAATCCATTAAGGAATGCAGTTTTGACGTCCATTTGCCAGATTTCATAATCATAAAATGCGGCAATTGCTAACATGATTCAGACAGACTTAAGCATCGCTATGGGTGAGAAAGTCTCATCGTAGTCAACTCCTTGAACTTGTCGAAAACCTTTCACGACAAGTCAAGCTTTGTAGACAGTAACATTACCATTAGCGTCAGTCTTCTTCTTGAAGATCCATTTATTTTCTATGGCTTGCCGATCATCGGGCAAGTCCACCAATGTCCACACTTTGTTCTCATACATGGATCCTATCTTAGATTTCATGGCCTCAAGCCATCTGTCAGAATCTGGGCTCATCATAGCTTCTTCATAGTTCGTAGGTTCCCCATGGTCTAATAACATAACTTGCAGGACAGGTTTACCGTACCACTCTGGTGCGGATCGTGCTCTGGTCGACCTACGAGGTTCAGTAGTAACTTGATCTGAAGTTTCATGATCATTATCATTTGCTTCCTCTCTAGTTGGTGTAGGCTTCACGGGAACGGATTTCTCTTATGTGCTACTTTCCAATTCGAGAGAAGGTACAATTACCTCATCAAGTTCTACTTTCCTCCCACTCACTTCTTTCGAGAGAAACTCCTTCTCTAGAAAGGTTCCATTCTTGGCAACAAAGATCTTGCCTTCGGATCTATGGTGGAAGGTGTACCCAATTGTTTCCTTAGGGTATCCTATGAAGACGCACTTCTCCGATTTGGGTTCGAGCTTATCAAGCTGAAGCCTTTTGACATAAGTGTCGCAACCCCAAACTTTAAGAAATGACAGCTTAGGTTTCTTGCCAAACCACAGTTCATACGGTGTCATGTCAACGGATTTAGACGGTGCCCTATTTAACGTGAATGCGGCTGTCTCTAATGCATAACCCCAAAATGATAGTGGTAAATCGGTAAGAGACATCATAGATCGCACCATATCTAATAAAGTATGGTTATGACGTTCGGACACACCATTACGCTATGGTGTTCCAGGTGGCGTGAGTTGTGAAACAATTCCACATCGTTTTAAATGAAGGCCAAACTCGTAACTCAAATATTCGCCTTCGCGATCAGATCATAGAAACTTTATTTTCTTGTTACGATGATTCTCCACTTCACTCTGAAATTCTTTGAACTTTTCAAATGTTTCAGACTTGTGTTTCATCAAATAGATATACCCATACCTACTCAAATCATCTGTGAAGGTCAGAAAATAATGATACCCGCCGCGTGCCTCAACACTCATCGGACCGCATACATTGGTATGTATTATTTCCAATAAGTCATTAGCTCGCTCCATTGTTCCGGAGAACGGAGTTTTAGTCATCTTGCCCATGAGGCATGGTTCGCAAGTATCAAATGATTCATAATCAAGTGATTCCAAAAGTCCATCTGCATGGAGTTTCTTCATGCACTTTACACCAATATGACCTAAACGGCAGTGCCACAAGTATGTTGCACTATCATTATCAACTTTGCATCTTTTGGCATCGATATTATGAATATGTGTATCACTACGATCAAGATTCAATAAACCATTCACATTGGGTGTATGACCATAGAAGGTTTTATTCATGTAAACAGAACAACAATTATTCTCTGAATTAAATGAATAACCGTATTGCAATAAACATGATCTAATCATATTCATGCTCAATGCAAACACCACATAACATTTATTTAGGTTCAACACTAATCCCGAAGGTAGAGGGAGTGTGCGATGGTGATCGTATCTGTCGTGGATTTAACACGGCAGATGCCCTTGTGAAAGGACTTAGGTGTGGAGCCATCGGAACGTAGGTTAGCTCGAAGGGGTTGAACGGGACAAAGGACACAATGGTTTACCCAGGTTCGGCCCCTCACAACAAGGTAAAAACCTACGTCCTACTTCTAGTTGTATTGCTTGAGTATCGATTACAAGGGAACGATCACGCTTGACCTAGCTCTCGATCAGTTGTTTCTTGAGTTAACCCGCCGCCGGGTCTCGCCTTTATATATGCAGGTCGAGGCTCCGGGGCTTACAAGAGTCCAAGCCAGATCACACAACATGACCAGCCCGGTTTCTAAGTCGCCTTGCCTTCCCAGGCAAATCACTATCGGGCAGCTCACACCTCCGGGTCTTGGGCCTCCACCAGGCCCGCCTCTTAAGCCGCCGCCTATATTTATGCTTCGTCTTCTTGGACCTTTCTTGGGCCTTCTTCATAGTAAGTCACCAATGGTGTAACCCGGCCCCTCCTGGGCGGGTCACACCTCGGAGTCATATCCCCAACATTAGGCCCTAGATTGATTTGAACTTGTTCATGTCAATATTCATTGCTTGAGCTGACAAGCCATCTTTTCAAAACTTGTCCTTGAATAAAACACTATAACCTGCCATGATGTCACGCGAAGTAAATTCACAAAAAACCCATGACGTCACAACGGATCCTTCGTATTAACTGGCCGTCCGAGAATCGAGGCGCCTGCACTATTGAGATAATCACACTGCCTCCTCGATTTCCGCACATGCCATTCTACTATTTCCTTATAAATAGGGATGGGGGTTCCTTCTTTTCACTTTTACCCCGCCCTTCTCTCTTCTTCTTCCTCGCACCGACCACCGCCACCGGAGCTCCGCCGCCCCAGTCGACCTTCACCGGTAGCTTCATCCAGGCCGCTGCATCGACCTGACTGCGACCAGAGATTGCGGCGCCTCTCCGCTCTTCATTAGCATCACCAGGTATCCCTCCTTTCTCACTTCCAATCTGCATTAGGTCACCCTAGTTTGTCGGTGTTCATCGTGTTCATCCGAGTTCATCGTAGTTTTCCCACCATATCGCTTAGTTCAATCCAAAATTAACACTGAAGCCGGGCGATAGCAGTTTTGTCATATATCTCAAATCGCAGATACATCACTTCTTCCTGAGATTCAACCCCCAGCTTGCTAGTTCTCCCACTGCCATGTTTTAGGTTTAGTAATTATTCTTCATTTTTTGACTCACCATAGATCCAAAATCATAGGCAGAAATCGTGAAACTTGTTTATCCCATACTTAGGAAAATTTCAACTATCTTGATTTCATAGGCAACTGATCCGCCATTTTCTGTTCAGGCGGCTTAGATAAGAACCCTTGTGACCCGCCAGTATCTGGCCAGCTTAATTATAACTTATGACTCGCCAAGAAATCCAAAACTTTGCATAGCCCGCCGACCATGCTTGCCGGCTTATACTTTCTCAACTTAACCCGCCATGTACTTATAATCTGGTCAATTGCTCCGTTCCATGGCCAGGGCGACTCATAATCCCTTCAATAGATCACAATGCATAGCCTTTTAACTGTATCTGGCTCATTACTACCGAATTGTTATAAACTCATTTAGACAGCTTATCATCATATATTAACCCGTCAATACCTTTATTCTCAGGCTGTCGTTTTTTAGTTGCCAGAAAATGACTGTCGTAAACTGGGAATGCTCTCTGGTTACCAAAGACATTCTTGATGATTATGTTAGCCATGGCTTATTAGCGACTCAACAAGAAATTGGATGGCGAGTCAGCAATGGGGAAGTAATTCCTACTCCTGTGGAAGATGAGATTGTAGTCTTTACTGATCACATACTCAGAGGGTTTACTCCACCCGGGTCTCAATTCTTTCGAGACCTCCTTCACTATTTGAATTTGCACCCTCAAGATATAGGGCCGAACTCAGTGTCCAATATCTGCCACTTCCAAATCTTCTACGAAGTTTATCTTCAAACAGCACCCACAATTCCCCTCTTCAAGGAGTTCTTTTATATAAACCGCCAGAATGAATGCAAAAATGGCCCGAGTCAAGAGTTAGGTGGAATCTCCATTCAGAGACGGGGAGACAACAACTTCCCCTCCACCGTATTACCCAGTCACCCCAAGGGATGGGTAACCACCTGGTTCTACTGTAAAAACACCGCTCCAGCCACAGAAAACCCTTTTCCCGGGTTTAGAGCTGAGCGTCTTCCACTGAATTTTGACCCGCCAAGCAAGATCATCCCAGAAGAACATGTCGTGGCCCTCCCATTCCTCTCCAGGGCTAAAGCCTTATTGGCTCATGGGTTACTTGGAGTCGATTTGACCCGGTGCTGGGTCTCTTGGAAGATTCTCCCCTTAAGCCGCCGCCCCGACTTAATGTAAGAATATTCTGGCGAACCAAATGACCCTCAACGGTTCACGACAGACAACTTTACTGCTGAAGAAGTCTTTAAAACCATGAGGACCCTGCTTGACGAGTCTCAGGAGAATTGTAATAAAGTTGGTCTGCCACCCTTCTACAAACAAAACCCGGCTCCACCAGTAAGTATTTCACTTTATCATGTTCAATGCAAGTTAACTCTGCCTTGTATCTTGCTTTAATCTCTTTTTATACTTATACAGGCTGACTCCACCTTCTGGACTAAGAGACCGCAAACCGTCACCCCGGTCAAAAAACTTAAGGCCAAGACCAATGCTTCAGGTCACCGTAAAAGGCAAACAGCAGAAGACCTTCTCAAGCTGGATGACTCGGAGGTAGAACTCGATTCCCTTGGTCATCTTTTTGTGCAACTTATTAATGCCGACTCTTCACAGGATGACGCGGAGACAAGCCGGGCAAATGCAGCAGAGGTAATACCTGTCTCCTCTGACTCAAATCCTTTGCCAAGAAAGAAAACTCGGCGGGGCATCCGAAAAGTAAGCTTTTCTCATCCTCTTACTCATTTGGACCCCAATTTTCTTTTGAAGAAACATCAGCATGACTCAAGACGTACCACCCGGAGTGATGGTTCCCAAGACCTCAACTCCGGCTTACCCAACACTCATGTCCCTCGCAAACGTCGGAATGAGGTGCCTCATAGCCCAACCCTTTCTCTTCCAAAGGCTGGTCTCTTTCGTCAACCTCTTAATTCTTCTGACTCAAATTATCAGGAAACGCCCCCATCATCCGGTGACTCAATTGGGACTCAACTGCCTATCTTCAAAGTTGCCCAAGGGTCAGTGCTTCTTGTTCATAAATGTCTTGTATTGATATATACTCATGAATCCTTATATCTTTGTTATAGAGGCATAGCAAAGGCAGGCAAGAAATTAAAAGTGGGCGGTTCTTCAAAGGACCCTAAAGTTGCTGAACCGGAGAAACAAGCGCCAGAAGTCTCAGGGGCTTCACCTCAAGATCCTGAAGACCTCGTTAATGACCCGCCTCAACAAGCTGTTACCACAACCTTTGGACCAATGAACATTGAGGTTGACCCGACCATCTCACATGACCCACCAAGTCCTAAACCGCCCAGCCCTACCAAGCTTACTGAAGAAATTCCTTCTGACAAGGCCGCCGAGGATGTCATTATCACTGGCACAGGCTACACCGAGCCGGGGAATCCTACTGTCTTGGCCAAACACAGCACCAAAGAAGAGCCGCCAGCCACAGACAAGGGCAAGTTGAAGCTAGATCTGCAGAACTATGCAGATTTTAGCGCAAGCAAGTTGCACGCAGGCTACCTAAGCCGCCTGCACACAAGCCGTGACATGGAGGCTGGCCTGGTTAATCTAATGAGGCAGAAGTATGAGGTACAAACTAAACCCCTTTCCACTAGTTCATATGCATATAGTTATGTAGCCCCCAAGGGCCGGCCTATCCTTCCAAGGATGAGCCGGGTCTTCAAATCATTAAACCTGACTAAAACCTTATGCATCAAAACTGTAGCCCCCAAGGGCTGGCTTAATCTGATAAGATAAACTGGGTCCTCAATGACCTTTAAATAGAATCAAACTTTTAGCCCCCAAGGGCGGCTTAATCTGACAAGATGAGCCGGGTCTTCAATGACCTCTTTAAATAGAAGCTAACTTGTAGCCCCCAAGGGCCGGCCTACCCTTCCAAGGATGAGCCGGGTCATAATAGGAACTTAAAATGACCTACATTGGCCCCCAAGTGCCATGTATATTGCTGGCAATATGCTTGGGACTTACCAATTTTTCCTGTTCCTTTAATACCAAACTGTATTGATGACTACAAATCCTTACTGCAGGAGACTGTGAATCTTCAAGACTCAGAGTTAAACGAATTAAGGAAAAATATCAAGCATCAAGAAGCTGAGACTCTCAAAGCTGAATCCAAGCTCAAACTTTCTTTGGAAGAGACGGAAAAACTCAAGTCCAGCCTTGCTACAGAAAGAGACGCCTGGCAGAATGAAAAAACCATATTGCTGCAAAGAGCAGAGGCCGCGGAAGCTTCACTTAAGAGCACAATTGAAGAGTTGACTGGCCTGAAACAATGGATCTCCTGAATGACAGCCGCCATATTTGGTAAGCAGAACCTAACGTTAAGTACCACAACTTGTTTGGCGACTTATAACTATTTGCTCTTTAACCCGCCTGGCGACTCATGCGCCATTTGTTGAACAGGTCCCAGGAGCTCTAGTCTTGGCCAAGACATGTTGATGAAGCTTAAAGATGTTTATGCTTTGGTGGAACAATTATACACTGGCACGCAACGGACACTTGTGGCCATCTCCAACGGAAAGCAGCCCCCCACTCTTATCATAACCGTGCTGGATTAGTTATCCACAGTGCCAGGGCAGATCGAAGAGTTGAAATTATTAGCCGCCCGCGCAGGAGCAATTTCGGCACTCGGTCTGGCCAAGGCATGGCAGTCGGAGCTAGACCCGGTTGAAATGGCAGATGGCTGCCCAGAACAGAAAGAAGATGGGTCGCCCTTTGATGCAGCTGATTTTGCCAAATGCGTGAGAGAGATACGCCCTTTAGTGTGTAAAAACTGGCAAAGGAGGCAGACTTAACAAAATATTAGCCAGCTTATGACCATGACAATGTCCGAGTTAAAGCGCCGACTCACAATGCCATAGATCTAACTCCACCGAAGCGTAAGCATACTTTTGCTCCTGACATTGACCCCTCTCCAATTATAAATGATGAAGCCATATTCGAGGCCTTAACCGGCATCGACTGGACGTCACCTGACCTTCAGATGGCCGAAGAAGAAGAGCTGGTGTGGGATGACCCAGAGTCGTCAACTCGCCAAGAAGAAAACTGATTCACAACAATGACGATTCAGGTGGCTTTCAAGCCGGGCTTGTAAGAGTGCAGCTCCAGAAATACTTTGTTTCAACCCTGTGGGCTCATGAAAGCCTTGTAATAGGCTAGTTTAAAACAATGATCCGCCATGTCATGCCTTCATGCATGTTGATCTTAACTTTTGAACCACCAGTTTTAATCTTTATGATAGGCTTGATCTGATCATTCATACAAGCCATAGCAGTACTCTTATTTGTGCATAAAGCTTTGCATGTCGTGTAGATTTGGATCATACCGACGGCTTAAACATCAATATCCAGTGCGGGTGACAACTCAAAGACTTGCAATCGCATGACCTCAATTGTTCAAACCAAAGTATACTGGCGACTTAAAGTCCATAGCCAGGGCGGGTTACCAAACCCAAAATACTCAAACATGAGCCATACAATCGGAGCTTTATGACCCGGATTGTCAAAATTCACTTAACAGAAAAAATCTTTAGGAGAAACAAATCCAAAGGACTCAAGAGAAAAAATTCAAATAATCTCAAATAATTGCCTGGCCGGCTTACCAAAGCACAACCAAACAAGTTGGCTCACAGGGCCATGTGCTTTCAAAGGCCGCACAGCCGTTGAGTTAATCCTAGCTCACTGTAAGCCGGCTCTCACGTGACACAAGCCGCCGTTTTAACCTTAACGAGTTCAGGGTATGAAAAAGATTGACTGTTAAGAGTTTGGCGGGTCACCTGGTGGAGTAGCAAGTTGCAAACAGGCAGGATAACTCATAATTTGGTGTCCACGCCTGGTCAAGAGGGTATGAAAGCTAAACCTGGTGGGTTAGAAGCCCCCAAGTGACCTTATGATCAAATAATAAAGACTCAGATACACAGAAATGAAACGATAGAGGCCCTGGATTTTTTCAGGGATGCCGGCTTTTTTATATTGATCATAAAATATATATGCACTGACAAATGTATGTACAAAGACGAGAGCCGTTGGCTCAAGTGTAATAAGGCCGAAGATGAGCAATATTCCAGGGCCGGCGGGTCTCCTCCTCCGACTTGCGTGAATCCTTGTGTTCTCGTATATCAATGAGGTAATAAGACCCGTTATTCAGGTTTTTGCTGACCACAAAGGGCCCTTCCCAAGAAGTGATAACTTATGCATATCAGTCTGATCTTGAATCAGCCAGAGTACCAAGTCACCTTCTTGAAACGGCCGAGTCTTAACTTTGCGGCTATGATAGCGATGCAAGTCTTGTTGATATATCGCTGAACGAGCCGCCGCAAGGTCACGCTCCTCATCCAAAGCATCAAGTGCGTTTTGACGTGCTATCTCATTATCAGCTTCAACATAAGCCGCCACGCGGGGTGAGTCATGATGGATATCACTTGGAAGAAGCGCCTTTGCACCATAGACCATGAAGAAAGGCGTATAGCCTGTTGACCTATTAGGGGTGGTATTGATACTCCAGAGTACTGAAGGTAACTCCTCAACCCAACAACCCGACGTTCGCTTCAAAGGAACCATAAGCCGGGGCTTGATACCTCTCAAAATTTCTTAGTTAGCCCTCTCAGCTTGACCATTAGACTGCGGATGAGCCACAGAAGAAACATCAAGACGAATATGCTCTCGTTGACAGAACTCCTTCATAGTACCCTTAGACAAATTAGTGCCATTATCAGTGATGATACTATGAGGGTAACCAAAATGGAAGATCAATTTTTTAACAAACTGGACTGCGGTCGCCGCATCACACTTGCTGACCGGCTCTGCTTCAACCCACTTGGTAAATTTGTCAACCGCCACCAAGAGGTGGGTTTTCTTAACCTTAGACCTCTTGAAAGGTCCAACCATATCAAGCCCCCAGACTACAAATGGCCAAGTAATTGGAATCATCCTCAACTCTTGAGCCGGCACATGAGCCCGTCGAGAAAATTTCTGACATCCATCACACTTACTGACGATATCCTCTGCATCAGCATGAGCTGTTAACCAATAAAACCCATGACAAAAAGCTTTAGCCACTAAAGACTTAGAGCCAGCATGATGACCACAATCACCTTCATGGATCTCTCTTAAAATCTCACGGCCCTCTTCAGGTGAAACACATCGTTGGAACACGCTTGTCACACTGCATCGGTGTAACTCGCCATTGACAATAGTCATAGACTTAGACCTCCTGGTGATTTGCCTTGCCAAAGTTTCATCCTCGGGTAACTCACCCCGGGTCATATAAGCCAAGTAGGGAAGCGTCCAATCAGGAATAGCATGGAGAGCCGCCACCAACTGCGCCTCTGGGTCAGGAATAGCAAGATCCTCTTCTGATGGTAACTTGACTGAGGGATTATGCAATACATCAAGAAACACATTAGGAGGCACTGGTTTACGTTGAGACCCAAGCGGCATCGGCTGCCTCATTCTTCCTTTGATCCAGATGCTCCACCTAGTACCCCTTGAAGTGACCAGCAATGTTGTCAACCGCCCGGTGATAAGCCTCCATGAGCGGGTCTTTGGAATCCCATGTGCCTGAAACCTGCTGAGCCACCAGGTCTGAGTCGCCAAAACAACTGACCCGACTTAAATTCATCTCTTTGGACATTGGAAGGCCGTGGAGTAAAGCCTCATATTCTGCTGCATTGTTAGTACAAGGAAACATCAGCCTTAAAACATAACAAAATTTGTCACCTCGTGGGGAAGTCAAAATAACTCCAGCCCCCGAGCCTTCCAGCTGCCTGGACCCATCAAAGTGGATCATCCAATATGTGTTATCAGGCTTCTCGTCAGGCGTCTGCAATTCTGTCCAGTCATTGATGAAATCCACCAGAGCCTGAGATTTGATAGCTGTTCTTGGCACATATTTCAAACCATGAGGGCCGAGTTCTATTGCCCACTTGGCAACCCGGCCTGTGGCCTCCCTGTTTTGAATAATGTCTCCTAAAGGAGCAGAGCTGACTACAGTAATAGGATGACCAAGAAAATAATGCTTCAGCTTACGACTCGCCATGAACACTCCATATACCAATTTCTACCAATGCGGATATCGTTGCTTGGACTCAATCAACACCTCACTGA
The DNA here is from genome assembly GCA_011799875.1 of Thinopyrum elongatum. Lineage (NCBI taxonomy): Eukaryota > Viridiplantae > Streptophyta > Magnoliopsida > Poales > Poaceae > Thinopyrum > Thinopyrum elongatum. Next base: position 145,563,811 of record CM022299.1, read on the forward strand.
CATAATAAGTCGGCCTCTGGACTGGGTATTCCTTACCCGTCTCTTTGCGCTCCACCACAATCGCCACACTGACACCCTTACTATTAGCCACCACATACAGGAGCAAAGGTTCTTTCTCAATGGCAGCCGCAAGGACGGGCGGCTCAGCTAACTGCTTTTTGAGCGCCTCAAACGCCTTATCAGCAATGTCACTCCAGACAAAATGATCTGTCTTCTTCATCATCTGGTATAAAGGAATTGCCTTCTCTCCCAGGCGGCTTATGAACCGGCTTAAGGCCGCGATATGACCCGCCAGGCGCTGGACATCATTAACACACGCCGGCTTAGCCAATGAAGTGATAGCTTTAATCTTCTCCGGGTTAGCTTCAATACCCCTCTCTGAGACCAGAAAACCCAAGAGCTTGCCTGCAGGTACACCAAAAACACATTTTGCCGGGTTAAGCATCATCTTATAGACCCGGAGATTGTCAAAAGTCCCCCTTAGATCATCCAAGAGCGTCTCCTTTTTCCTGGATTTTACCATAATATCATCCACATAAGCATGCATATTATGCCCAATTTGACTGTGAAAGCAATTCTGAACACAGCGTCGATAAGTCGCCTGGGCACTCTTAAGCCCAAAAGGCATAGAGACATAGCAAAAGGCTCCAAAAGGGGTGATAAAAGATGTCTTCTCTTGGTCTTTAACTGCCATCTTGATCTGATGATAACCAGAATAAGCATCTAGGAAACATAAACTCTCACAACCCGCTGTGGCATCAATAATCTGGTCAATACAGGGAAGAGCAAACGGATCAGCTGGACAAGCTTTGTTAAGATCTGTGTAGTCAACACACATACGCCAAGTGCCATTCTTCCTAAGCACCAGCACCGGGTTAGCCAACCACTCCGGATGAAAGACTTCCACAATAAACCCGGCTGCCAAGAGCCGGGCCACTTCTTCTCCAATGGCCTTACGTCGCTCCTCATTGAAACGACGAAGAAACTGCTTGACCGGCTTAAATTTAGGATCCACATTAAGAGTGTGCTCAGCGAATTCTCTCGGTACACCCGGCATGTCAGAAGGTTTCCATGCAAAGATGTCCCGATTCTCACGGATGAACTCGATGAGCGCGCTTTCCTATTTAGGATCCATATTAGCCCCCACTGTGAACTGCTGAGAAGAGTCGCCAGGGACAAAGTCAACTTGCTTAGTATCATCAACCGACTTAAACTTCAACAAAGGGTCCTACTTAGTGGTGGGCTTCTTCAAAGGGGTCATATCGGCCGGGTCAACATTATCTTTATAAAATTTAAGCTCCTTAGTAGCACAGGCTGATTCAGCATAGGCAGCATCTCCTTCTTCGCATTCCAAAGCAATCCTTCGATCGCCATTGACTATAATAGTACCCTTACGTCCTGGCATCTTAAGCTGCAAATAAACATAACAAGGCCGTGCCATAAATTTGGCATAAGCCGGCCGTCCGAACAGGGCATGATAAGGACTCTTGATTTTAACCACTTCAAACCATAACATCTCTGCTCTATAGTCATAGTCGTCGCCAAAAGCCACTTCCAAGGCAATCTTACCAACTGGATATGCTGACTTACCAGGTACCACACCATGAAAAATTGTAGAAGACGGCTTAAGCTCCTTATCAATTAAATTCATCCGACGAAAGGTATCATAGTAAAGGATATTGATACTGCTGCCACCATCCATGAGCACTTTGGTGAATTTATAACCCCCAACCTGAGGGGCTACCACCAACGCTAGTTGACCCGGATTGTCAACCCGGGGCGGGTGATCCTCTCAACTCCAGGTGATTGGTTGCTCTGACCACCGCAAGTATTGAGGTACCATTGGCTCAATCGCACTGACCACGCGTTTATGAACCTTCTAATCTCGTTTGCACAGACTTGTGGTAAAAACATGATACTGACCATTGTTAAGCTGTTTTGGATTACTCTGGTATCCTGACTGATGATGCTGGTTACCCTGACCAGACTGTTGGTTATAACCACCCTGGTTGCCCTGTCCTTGATACCCAGAACTTGAGCCGCCACCACCAAAGTCGGGCCCCTGTGAGCCGGATCCTGACCCGCTAGGCGGACCATTATTGTTGCCATGATTCTGATTGAAGTTAGAATTCCTGTACTCTCTCATGATGAAACAGTCCTTCGAAGCATGAGCCGCTGGTTTATTGGGCAAACTGTGTTTTGGGCATGGTTCGTTCATCATCGCCTCAATATTAAATTTTGGCCCTCCAAAGGCCTGCTTACCGTTGCCATTATGACGCTGGCTTTTATATCCAGTGTTGGTGTTAGCTACAAGATCTGACCCGCCATCGGGCTATCTGCGCTTACCACCATTACCCTGGTTGTGACCATTATGCCCTGTCACGTTCTGCTGCTAACCCTTACCATTACCACTCTTCTTTCCCTTGTTGGATTTTTCATCATCAGATCCAAGATCTTTGGTGGTATCAGAATCGGCATACTTGATGAGAGCTGCCATGAGCTCTCCCATGTCATTACGGTGACACTTAAGCCGCCCAAGCTTCTGCTTAAGGGGGGTAAAGTGACAATTCTTCTCCAAGACCAAGACAGCTGAACCTGCCGTAATGCTATCGGATGAATGGATAATAGCTGAAACCCGGCGGACCCAATGGTGGGCTGACTCATCCTCCTGCTGTACACAGTTATCCAGATCAATAATCGTCAGAGGCTGCTTACATGTTCCCTTAAAGTTCTGAATGAAGCGCGCTTTCAACTTAGCCCATGAATTGATGGAATTGGCAGGTAAACCTTTCAACCAGGTTTGAGCCGGTCCATCTAACATCATGGTGAAGTACTTGGCACATACAACATCATTAACATCCAGCATCTCCATAGCCAGCTCATAGCTCTCAATCCAAGCCTCAGGTGGAAGATCAGCGGTATAATTAGGCACCTTACGAGGGACCTTAAAATCCTTGAGCAAACGTTCATTGCGTAGAGCCGGTACTAGACACGGCACACCAACTGTCCTGGAAGTCGTCCTAGCCTCAACAGACGCCGAAGGGTTTACTCGAAACTGCTGATGAGCCCCTAGTTGAGCCGCCAATTCCGCCTCACGACGGGTTTTGGCCTGATCTACAAGGGCCTGAGCATTGTTCAGCATATTATCATCATGGGGCAGGTTATGTCCATGGGACGGGTCATAATTACGAGGCAGGTTACGACGCCGTTCACTGCTGGAAACCGCCGGCGACTCAATACGCCGGCTATAGCTTCGACTTGGGCGGGGAGTTGAGTGATCCCGCTCACGACTGTACGAATAAGCCGCCTACTGCGCTACAGCCGTCTGAAGAAGCTCCACCGCGTTCCAGGTCTCTATCACCACTGGAGACTCACCTTCGATCGAGATAGCCGCCAGTCGTGTGGCCGCTGCTATCATGTTATCCACTGGGTTAGAATAATGGCCAGAGGGTGTTGGAACCCGTTGAGGTGGGGTCAGATCCCTACGAGGCGGGTCTGGCACACGAGGCTAGGCCGCCGCCCTGGTCCCCGGCGCCTCAATAGCTCGGGTTACAATGGGCAGGTTACTCGTTCCTGCCCCGGGTGTGTTAAAAAGATTCCGCCCCTCAAACTGCGAAGGCAAGCGGCTCTGGTGCCTTCTTCTAAAAACAGCATTGGACGCATTCTGATCTAGACTTAGGCGGAAAGCTTCTGCTCTTATCTGCTGTGACTCGGCATCCATCGAAGCTCGCTCCGTCGCCAGCCTGGCATTCTCTGCATTAAGATCCTCTTGGGCTTTGGCCACCTCATCTCGCACCTTTGCAACTTCTGCATTATGCTGTGCTTGATTCGCTGGAGTCACCTTCGTGGCTAACAGAGTCGTCAGGGTGCCCAAGAGCTCAGATAAAACCTAAGTCGGCGACCGAACAGAGCCGCTCACCCCAGCTGTCACAGCAGCAGTTGAACTGGATGTCATGGCAGCAGTTGTTGATGAGTTTACCATTGGTTGTGTACCAGCCATAGAAATAGCAGCCCTGCTCGGCGGCTCATAAGGGTCCGGAATACTGTCACCATCGGAATAGCCCCCAAGCCCGCCATCCTGAAGCTGATAGATTGATTCGGTTTCTCAAGTCGATGACTCATCACCTGAATAGATGGCCGTCTCTCCAATAGATGCAGAACCTTCCTCAAGATCCGCCCCATGAACAAAGCCAACAAAGACGTGCTTCCGGCTGGGTTGACCCCTGGCGGGTCGTGTGCGCTGAGCCGTCTCGATGATGTCGGTGCAGGTGTCCGGCTCAGGCTCTGACTCGCTGATCTTGCCAATGAAGACATGAATTCCGCCAAAGGGGACCCGGTACCCGTACTCGATTGAGTCAGCCTTGGGGCCCCAGCCAGCATCGTCGATGTAGATCTTGCCATGGAGACTCTTAGTCATCCGGCCCATGGCATATCCTTCTATCCCTGAGAAGTTGCCCTTCAAGAACTCGAAACCACCGTGCTCTGGCCCCATGGTGGGTGCCAACTATCATGGATTTAACACGGCAGATGCCCTTGTGAAAGGACTTAGGTGTGGAGCCATCGCAACGTATGTTAGCTCGAAGGGGTTGAATGGGACAAATGACACAAAGGTTTACCCAGGTTCGGCCCCTCACAACAAGGTAAAAGCCTACGTCCTGCTTCTAGTTGTATTGCTTGAGTATCGATTAGAAGGGAACTATCACGCTTGACCTAGCTCTCGATCAGTTGTTTCTTGAGTTAACCCGCTGCCGGGTCTCGCCTTTATATACACAGGTTGAGGCTCCGGGGCTTACAAGAGTCCAAGCCGGATCACACAACGTGACCAACCCGGTTTCTAAGTCGCCTTGCCTTGCCAGGCAAATCACTGTCGGGCGGCTCACACCTCTGGGTCTTGGGCCTCCACCAGGCCCGCCTCTTAAGCCGCCGCCTATCTTTATGCTTCGTCTTCTTGGACCTTTCTTGGGCCTTCTTCATAGTAAGTCGCCAACGGTGTAACCCGGCCCCTCCTGGGCGGGTCACACCTCAGAGTCATATCCCCAACAGTATCAACCTTGGAATCACTTCCAACACACATCGTCACCTCGCACTTAACTAGTTTCTGTTTATTCTACAACTCCTGTTTCGAGTTACTAATCTTAGCAACTGAATTGGTATCGAATACCCAGGTGCTATTACGAACACTAGTAAGGTACACATCAATAACATGTATATCAAATATACTTTTGTTCACTTTGCCATCCTTCTTATCCGCCAAGTATTTGGGGCAGTTCCACTTCGAGTGACCATTTCCTTTGCAGTAGAAGCACTCAGTTTCAGGCTTGGATCCAGCTTTGGACTTCTTCATGGGAGCGACAACTTGCTTTCCATTCTTCTTGAAGTTCCCTTTCTTTCCCTCGCCCCTTTTCTTAAAACTAGTGGTCTTTGTTAACCATCAACACTTGATGCTCTTTATTGATTTCTACCTTCGCCGATTTCAGCATCGCGAAGAGCTCGGGAATCGTTTTCGCCATCCCTTGCATATTATAGTTCATCACAAAGTTCTAGTAGCTTGGTGATAGTGACTAGAGAACTCTGTCAATCACTATCTTATCTGGAAGATTAACTCCCACTTGATTCAAGCGATTGTAGTATCCAGACATTCTGAGTACATGCTCACTGGCTGAGCTATTCTCCTCCATCTTGTAGGCAAAGTACTTGTCAGAGGTCTCATACCTCTCAACACGGGCATAAGTCTGAAATACCAATTTAAGCTCTTGGAACATCTTATATGTTCCATGGCGTTCAAAACGTCTTTGAAGCCCTGATTCTAAGCCGTAAAGCATGGCGCACTAAACTATCAAGTAGTCATCATATCGAGCTTGTCAAACATTCATAACGTCTGCATCAGCTCCTGCAACAGATCTGTCACCTAGCGGTGTATCAAGGACATAATTCTTCTGTGCAGCAATGAGGACAATCCTCAGATCACGGACCCAGTCCGCATTATTGCTACCATCATCTTTCAACTTAGTTTTCTCTAGGAACATATCAAAAATATAGGGGAGCTATATCGCGAGCTATTGATCTACAACATAGATATGCAAAAACTATTAAGACTAAGTTCATGATAAATTAAGTTCAATTAACCAAATTACTAATGAACTCCCACTTAAATAAACATCCCTCAAGTTATCTAAGTGATACGTGATCCAAATCAACTAACCCATGTCCGATCATCACGTGAGATGGGGTAGTCTTCAATGGTGAACATCTCTATGTTGATCATATCTACTATATGACTCACGTTCGACCTTTCGGTCTCCAGTGTTCTGAGACCATGTCTGTACATGCTAGGCTCGTCAAGTTCAACCCAAGTATTATGCATGTGCAAAACTGTCTTGCACCCATTGTATGTGAACGTAGAGTCTATCACACCCGATCATCACGAGGTGCTTCGAAACGACGAACTTTGGCAACGGTGCATACTCGGGGAGAACACTTTTATCTTGAAATTTAGTGAAGGGATCATCTTATAATGCTACCGCCGTTCTAAGCAAAATAAGATGCATAAAGGATAAACATCACATGCAATCAAAATATGTGACATGATATGGCAATCAATCCAGGGGAAAACGTCGATGTTCGCTATGTTAGAGGGGGGGGGGGGTGGCAGGCATGCGGATAGCGTAAACAGATTTGTTATACTTTTCTGAGCAACTTTCATATATAAATTATTTTAATCCGAGTTACGGTTTAATTTATATGAATTTTCAGAGATTTAAACAATTTTCTAAATTTATTTTAATTACTTAATTTGAATTTAAACAGGGCATTAACTTTTTATACCCACTCTGGCCTAGCCACCGTGGATGACAGGTGGGGCGAGGGGCCCAGTCAACACCCAGTCAGCAGTCAACTGGGCTGACCATTGACTGGTCAAATTGACAGGTGGGGCCCTCCTGCGAGTGTTTGTTATTTAACAGATTAAATTAAATTATTAATTAGTGGGGGACCTGCATGTCAGTGACTGGAACAGTTAATACTCCCTCCATTCCCAAACATAAGTCTTTCTAGGGATTCCAACAAGTGACTACATACAAAGCAAAATGAGTGAATGTACACTCTAAAATATGTCGACATACATCCATATGTTGTAGTCCATTTGAAATATCTAAAAAGACTTATATTTAGGAACGGAGTGAGTAGTTGATTAGGTTAATTTAAATAATTAAAATAGCAGGCGGGGCCCGCGGGTCAGTGTGTCAGTGGGGGCTTATTTAACTAATCAGGGGATTAACCCCTAATCTAAACAGAGGGCCAGCCAGGCAGAGAGCCAGCGGCCTCGCCGGCTGGGCATGACACAGGAGGCGTCGACGGCCAGGCCGGGGGCAGGCAACGACGGGCCGACCGACACCGGCGGCAAGAGCGGCGGCGCGAGGGCAGCAGCAGGAGGCGGCGGCGGCGGTAGCCAGCAACAACAGCAGACGGGGGAGGGGAGCACGGCGCGATCGGGTGGAACATGGTGGCTGGGCGTGCACACGGGCATCGGTGGTCGAGGCACGGCGAGGCGACGGGCGGCAGTAGGCGAGCCGGGCGCTGGCGAGGCGCTCGGCCAGGGCGCGGCCCGGAGTGCGGCAGGGGCGCGACGAGCTTCAGGCGCGACGGCCGGAGCATGGAGGGGCGCGCGCGGGGGTGGTTGCATCACCAGTGGGCGCGGCCTGGAGCGGCGCGGCGCGCACGCGGGCGAGGCAAGCTGCAGGAGGCGGCGGGGCAGAAGCAGCAGCAGTGCGGGCGGAGGCAGAAGCAGCAGCGGCTGGGCACGGGCGGCAACAGGCGGGGCGAGCGGGCGCTGGCCGGGACGAGGCCAGACAGCAGGGCGAGCGGGGCCAGAGGCCAGGGAGCGCGGCGAGCGCGGCCAACGGCGGTGAGCACGAGCTTCGGGCGGCGGTGGGGGCGGCCTACGGTGACGGGAACAAGGGGGAAACGAGGGGGAACGGGTGCGGCTCACCCTGTGGAGGCCGTTGGCGAGCTCGGCGAGGCCGGGAGGCATTGGAGCAGTGGGGGCGATGGCGAGGCAGTGGCGGTCTCCTCGAGACTGGGATGAGGGGCGAGAGGGGGGAGAAGTGGGAGAGGCAGGGGCGCTAGGGTTCTGGAGAGAGGGAGGAGGGGCTCTTGTAGGCAAGGGGGAGGCCGCGAATGGCCGCCATGCAAGGCTCGGCGCGGCCATGGCGCCACGGATGGTCGCCAGGGGTAGGGGAAGACTCCAAGTGGCTGGGCCGGCCACTGTTGCTAACTGGGCCTAAGTGCCTAGTAGCACTTTTCTTTCCTTTTTCTTTTTTTCTTTTAATTACTGTTTGCATTTTATTTTTTCCACTAAATGAATTTAGTTAAATGTGCAACTTATCTCATAAATTCTAGGCAATACTTTGGGCTAGTCCAACAAGTTTCAAATATTTTTAGGGGCACTTATATATTTTGAAAAAAGGTGGGGTCTTACATGACAATTAGCTAGTGAATATTTGCAACCTAACCTACATTTTTATTTTACCTTTTGAAAATATTAATTATTTGACTTTATTTTAAATTTGACTTTGAATTGGGTTTGGATCAAAGTGAGGTTTAGCAAAATTAATTGTGATGACATGGCACCATTAGTATGGGATTACAGTAGTTTAATTACCGGGGTGTTACATGCACTTTCCGCAAAATGAGAATATATCTCAAGTGAAAATGTAGATGCAACGTGAAAATATTGAGTCCCGAGTTTGTTCTTTTAACCAAGAGCAATCGGTTTTAGTGCTCAACTACTTGGGCATTTCAGGCCTCTTTGATATGCAAGATTCCAAAGGCGCATGAATAGGAAAAATAAAGAATTGCAATGTCATCCCCATATGAATCCTACAAGATTTTGGCTTGTTTGATTGGCCCAAATAAACAATAAAGGATTCTTTCCAAGTGGTTTGAGTGCATGCTAAGGGCTCCTTTGATTGAAATGATTCATATAGAATTTTAGAAGATTAGAATCCTTAGAATTTTTTCTTATGTTGGTTATTTGATTCACATAATTGAATCCTATAGTATTTTTTCCTTTAAATTTCTCTTTTCCCTATGGTGTAGCCAACCCTTAATTTAGTGCAAAACCCTAGCGAAACAACTAATGCTACATATTTGAGTTTTGGAAATTCTTCCATCAAAAGAACCCGATATATATACGCTTGTTATTTTGGGAGAATGCTACGACGAGAAAAGAAGAAGCAAGAGGAGATGTATAATATGTGTGCCATTGGGCGGTTTCAATTTGCAAAAGGTAAACATAAACAAAGTCGACTGCTAACTTCCATTCTACAATTGTCACATGATTATGACTATCAGCACATCCAATTAGAAAAAGATGAACGAGTGCTATTACTAGAAGGAGAAAATCACATGCATTATTTACCACAATTTCAGTTCTAAGTCAGGGAAGAAAAAAAAGAACAAAGAGGGAATGTATGAGTTTGTACAGTATGAGTATGTCATCAGGGCTAGAGCATATATGTGCAGACATGTGAATACTCCACCCCAGAATTTATAAAGCAGTTTAGTTAATTAGAACCCAAAATTCCTTTCACAACAAAAGAAGAACACAAAATTCCAGTGCGTTTTTTTTTGGCGTGCTTAGAGCATCTCAAGCCTATTCCCTAAAAAATAGAGTAAACCGCCTCGGCAAAGCTTAGTGCAGTAATTTTACTCCACTAAATTTTGGCAGGACCTAGTCGATCCCCTAATTATAACGGAGTAAAATTATGTTTTGTCCAACTTATTTCAATTCTAGTTTATATTGCAACTACATATTATCACACATATAAAAACGAAACATAATAATGAAGGTTGATGCAAATCATGAATATAGTTTACAAACCGAATTATTTAAATTCAAACACACCGAATGGTTCAAATGAAGCAAATAACATGGTAAAAGCACAACTAGGAAGTGCTATGAGGATGCCAGTGATGCTTGACAAGATCATCTTGGAGCTGGGTACGAACTTGTCGGTTCTTGATTCTACGATGTGCTTCAAGGAATGCTTGGATCCTATTTGGCTCGTGCTCTGACTCAACAGGAGTTCCGTTGGTGATGTACCGAAAGTACGCAGGCATATCTCTCTCATCTTCAATGATCATGTTATGTAAAATGATGCAATAAGTCATGATTTGCCATAGAACCTTGGAGCTCCAGTACTCGCCAAGGCCACGAACGACTGCAAAGCTCTTCTGAAGCACATCGAAGGCTCTCTCCGCATCCTTCCTAGCCGCTTCTTGATGTGTAGCAAAGTGAGATCTTTTTTTACCTTTTGGACGTGGAATTGTTTTGACAAATGTGGTCCATGGAGGATAGATGCCATCCGTAAGGTAGTAACCCATCGTGTAGTCTCGACCATTGACCGTATAGTTGCAAGGAGGAGCATCTCCTACAATAAGCCTAACAAATAGTGGTGATCTCAATAGCACATTCAGGTCATTGTGAGAGCCAGGCAATCCAAAGAATGAGTGCCATATTTGTAGATCCTCCAATACAACATCCTCAAGAATTTGGATTGTTGCAGTGGCCTTTGTACTACCCTTTTCACCCCGCAGGACAATTCTTTCAGGTCCAATGCATACAATCAACTGATCCAAGCATCCCTGACAATCCTCTTGCTTCACTCTATGCTATAAGCCTCTCGGTGTCTTCCTCGTTGGGTGACTTCAAGTACTCCGGTCCAAAAAATCGATCACTGCTTTTGTGAACCTTCGAACGGCCTCCAAGATCGTGTCTTCTCCAATACGGACATAGTTGTCAATTGCATCGGCCAAACACCCATATGCCAAAAACTCAGAGAGCCGCAATGCACTTCATCATAGGGCTTGCACTTATCTCTCGGCATGCATTCCTTCTAAGCTGGAACCAATCACCATACTTCTCAGTGACTTTTGCAATGGTGAGAAAAGACTTGTGTTCATCCGAAAGTGCCGACGAAAATACTTCTCCGGATAGGTTGGATTTGGATCAAAATAATCTCTCATGATCTTGGCATGTCCCTTCGCTCTATCACGGTTGAGTTGTATGCGGCCAAACTACGATCCTCTCTTCGGCCGCCGAATATCATCATTGAAAATCATGCCAAGAACAGTTTCAAAATCATCATCGTCTTCTTCCTCTTCAAATGACAATGAGTCCTCGAAGATCATCTCTCTTAGCCTCTTCATCTTCGGTTCAAACGGTTAGGTTCAATTCAATTGTACGAAACAAAACTAAAGGGAAAAAATCCGATGAATCGGTCTAGGTGGCGGCGGCGTTTCTCCTCGATTCCGGCGATGGCTACGGCCGGCGAAGGGCTCGGACTCGGGCAAAAGGGCGGCGAGGGACAAGGGAGGCTGCGGGGTAGCGGCGGGGGCGGTGGACGGTCGCCAGGAGGTGAGCCGGCGGCGTAGCAGTGGGGGTGGGGAGGTGGTAGAGAGGCCGCAAAGTTTACCCGGCCGGGTTGAGGCCGAGTGTTTTTAGTCGCCCACCGAGCCAATGAGTAAAATATTTACTTTGCTATACGGTTTAGGAGATCGGCTAGCGGTCGGTTAGCTTTTTAGGGATCGGCTAGAGTTGTTAGAGGAAAAGTGAAACTGTCTGGACCCTTTGACGGTGGTACGTGAGTGACGTGAGCGTATGGCTTCTGCCCCAAGTTGCGCTGGCCATCCTGCAAGGATGCAACACCAAGCCCCCAAGTGCAAACGACGTGCTCCGCCCCGCTCCCCTCCATGAGCAGCGTGGCTTTAAACCCTGGCTCGGTGGATCCATCTATCCCACTCCCCATTCCATTTCAAATCGTTCGTTTGCTTACAGTCAGCCAGCCATGGCTCTTCATCTTCACCACCTACTCCTCCTCCTGCTGCTCACCCCCCTCCGATCCACCGCCTCCGCCACCCACTCGTCGGAGAGCACCGCGCGCAGCCACCACCACCACCACCGGCCCCCGACGGTCACGCTCACGGCCACCGCCCACTTCCACCCCGTCCCTAGCGCTGCGCCCTTGATGCACCAAAACCACCTCGACACGGACACCCAGTCTCTGCTCGCCGTCGTTGACCCCGTCCTCACCGACGCGCAGGCCACGGAGTCGGCAGATGCCCGTCCCGCTCTGGTCGTGCCGCCCCAAGCGGCCGCGGCCTCACCGCCTCCCACGCTCGTCGCGGCGCCGGATCTCGCAGAGGCGACGCTGCAGCCGCAAGAGGAGGGGTCTGCGTCGACATCGACGACGCTTCTTCCGCTCCCTGCCACGATGGTGGCAGCGAGCTCGCCTCCGCCTCTCTCCGGGTCCGACACCGAGCAGGGGCTGCAGCAGCTGTCGAGGGTTCTCGCCTCCCTGGGGTACAACGAGTTGGCATCGGAGGCGCCGCTCCTTACCCTCTCGCCGCCGCTCGCGAGGTGGCCCGGGGCAATCACCGTCTTCGCGGCCCCTGACGCCTTCATCCAGGCCTCCTGCCCCATGTGCTCGCGCCGAGACCTCCTCGAGGAGCACATCGCCATGGGCTACTACCCCTACTCCGAGCTCACCGCCGCCGCCACCATGAAGATCCCCTCCGCTTCCGTCGGCTTCTGCATCCAGGTCCTCACCGAGCGGGGCCCCTTCGGCATCCACTACGCCAGGATCTACGCCGATGGCATCGAGGTGTCCCACCCCGAGCTCTACAACGACGGCCGCTACGTCGTCCATGGCCTCCACGGCTTCCTGCGCCCGCTCACCCACTCCTGCTTCGACGGCCCGCACCACCACCTCCTCACCGGCACCGCCCGCTCCGCCGCCGCCTCCGCGGCGACCGCTGCCTCCATGGTGCGCATCATGATCCGTGACGCCATCGCGTGCCTCCGCGACGGGGGCTACGGCTTCATGGCGCTGACCATGCGCGTCAAGCTCGCCGAGCTCGAGAGGTTCGCCAACCTGACGCTCTTCGCGCTCGACGACCAGGCCATCTTCGTCGGCGGAGGCCACCACTACGTCTCAGCGTTGCGCTTCCACATTGTCCCCGACCACCGCCTCACCCACGCCGACCTCCTTCGCCTCCACCCTGGCACGATCCTCCCCACGCTGGCCGGCGAGGGCCAGAGCCTCGTCGTCACCAACGGCGCCGGCTCCGCCTCGGCCTACAACATCGACGTCAGCATCAACTACATACCCATCAAGGAGCTCGACGTGGTGGTCAACTCCCGCATCGTCGTCCACGGCGTCTACATGCCGTTCCGAGTTAATTGCATGGAAGTACCGTAATTGAGGCATTACATGCAGATTGGTACCAACTTTTGTAATTTGTACATGTCAGTACCAACTCTGAGGCGCGCGGTTGCAAAATGGTCTAAACTCTGTATAAACCGCGTATAACAGTGTATTGACACTGTATCTGACCGTTGGGGCCCGCATGTCAATGCTGACATGGCATGTTCTTTTGCGAAGAAGACCCTTGCTTTTTATTTAATCTCGCAAATACCCCTTTGTTTGCGAAAAAGGATTCGGCTAGGAAAAAAACAGCGCGCGGCTGCCATGATTCGAACCGGCGCCGGGCCGTTCGCAGGGCGAGTTAGCAGCCGCTGCGCTACAGCACGTTTTCGTTCAAATGCACGCGTACATTCTTTTATACTTTCATACTACAATAATAAAAAAAAAATTAGAAATCTGAACCCGCGCGTGACAGCCGGGATTCGATTCCGCGCCGAAAGTTCGCAGCGCTCGCTCTCTACCGCTGCAACAGCTAGTCTCTGGGTAAATTTGCACGCGTACGTGTATTTATATACCGGCCGTTCTGTTTTTTATCCGGTACGTGTATTAAAATTTTCGTATTAAATGTTATATGATACTAAAATATGTTATATGATATTAAAAAAATGTTTATCACATCGTATAACTAAAAAGATGTACATACAAGTTTGTAATAATAAGATCTTTGCACTGAACATCGTATACAGACTGAATATTTCTACGGGTGTATCTATTTCTTGGTTATACCATGAACGTTTTTATAATGCAAAAAAAGTTCATTGTATATAAAAAAAATGTGCATCCTATATTTAAATAAGTTCATTGTACATTAAAAATGTTCTATATATATAATTAAAATATCGCATACTAAAAAGTTCACTGTATAAAATTAGCACCTGAGATAGACAAAGTGTTTTATCTATAAAGAATAAAGAAAGGATGAAATGGAGAAAAACACATTTGCTGCTGCTTCAGAAAATGCAATTTCTTAATCTCCAGCGCGAGCAGACCACTACGCCACTCTTTGGCTTGGATTAAGGTACAGGCTTATAATTATATATGCTATATAAGCTATAGAAAATTTGTTCGGTAAACTACTTGGAGCTCACGGACACGTCCGGGCATTTGTTGAATGTTTCTTTTTTTAAAATACACATTGAACATTATTATACGATGATTTTTTAAAATATACGATGAAGTTTTTAAATATATATTGAACTTTTTTTACATTATGCGATATTTTTTGAAAATACACACTGAATATTATTTTATAAATATACACTGAACTACTGTATAATATACGAAGAACATTTATGTTATATACATTGAACATTTTTTAATATACAAAGATCTTTTCTAATTATACGATGAACATTACTGTAAAATATAAGATGAACATTTTTGTTATATATACTGGACAATTTTTTAATATACAATGATCTGAAAAAGATGTGACACAATAAAAGATAAAAGAAATCCGAAAAAACACATACAGAAAAAAAAAACGAAACACTCAATAGAAGCTCGGAAGTGTCTAAATTTTATCTTATAAAAACATAGAAGCCTGCAGAGTCAAACAAAGTGCGAGTGCCTGTTGGTCAGCGCCCGCGCACCCGTTTTCGGCGACCCAGGTTCGAATCCTTGTCGGCATGAGGCGCCTTTTTTGCGGGGAAAAAAATAACGCCCTTTTCTTCCAAACAAGGCAAGGGCATTACCGTGATGCATTACCGTGATTACATATAAAGCAATGGTTTTTTTTGTAAAAGAACATGCCATATGGGCCCTGCTGGTCAGTTTCAGCGTCAATACGTACTTATACGGAGTTTAGACCGTTCTGCAGCCACGCACCCGAGAGATGGTACTGACATGTAAAAATTATGAAAGTTGGTACTAATCTGCATGTAATGCCTCAATTGTGGTATTTTCATGCAATTAACTCTGCCATTCCCCCGGCCCCGCCTCCACCTCGCCGCCTCGGTGGCCGCTGCGTCCGCCGTCCAGACCAGCACCTGCAGCGTCGGGGGACCCTTCGGCGACTGCCCCTCCTCAGCGATGACTTCTCCCAAGAGGCAAGTAGCTCCTGGTGAGTGATGCGTGAGTCTTCTCGATCATTTTGTCCTTCTATGTTTCTAGCAATGAAGGATTTACTACTAGTAGTTCGAACGAGAGACTGGGCAGTCGTATGGTGTCGTGATGAGTATGTAATGTGTTCTACTTCTGGTCACGTATGTAATGTGTTCTACTTCTGGTCACATTTTTGTGACACGGAATGGTTGCTGCGCCTTATCCAGTATTGCTTGAATGGATTTTGGTATGAATTTGATTGATCTGGTTGCTCTGCCTCTGTTCATGTTCGTTTACAGATTTCGACTTACACCGACTGTCTGTCTTGCACTCTTGCTTGTGCTAATTTTGTCCTGCATGCATCAGATACCACTTAGTAATAATATGCATGGTTCAGTTTGCTTCCAGAGTATTTCCAACTTTTACTCCGAATCTTGAACTGCATGCATGGGAATGTTGTTCAGTTTGTAAGATTCTGTTTGAAGCGCATGTGTGTTTGATCGGGCATGACCCAAACTCGCTGCAGTGATCATTTTGTTCTGTTATAAGAAGTACTGTACTACATTGAGTTTGTGGGATGATCCTGTGATGGTTTGATCTCCAGGATCTTTGTGTACTTCAGTTTGTTCTGGTCATCATTATCATCTGCATATTCTGTGTTTTCCACCATGGAGCATATGCAGCCCCAATGTCATCCAGGATTAAGCTAACTGAAAATCTTTCATATTGCCGTTTCGGTTTTGGCTCATGAACTTACAGTGACCATTCTGTTTCTGTTATGTTAAGATGTGAAGTAAATTGGATGATCATGTAACGATCCGATCTCATGTTTCTTTGTGTACTTCAGTTTGGTATGGTCACCATTGTGTACATGATCGATCAACTCCATATGCTGGTTTTGACTCGTGAACTTTACATCGCTTAAATTCCAGTGTGTACCAGAAATGTCGGTTGCTCAGCTAAGTTCTAGTATTTTATCAATGGTTCTTGCTAGTTTCTGTGAAGTTACTATGCAGGAGTAGTAGTTTCCTACAATTGTGTCTGATTAAGCACTTCTATAGAGTTGGTTACTGCTCTAAATTTTCGTGGGGCAAGTTTCTGCCAAGTTACTAGTTAGTTTCCTAATTCTGTCTTATTAAGCAGCTTTCCAGAGTTGTGCTGATGCAATTTACAGTTAGTCAAGTTCAGTAAAATTCTGCATTGATGAACTTCCCATCATGGTCTTTAGCCTGTAATCTCGCTCGCTTATTACATGCATGTGTTTTTCGAGAAGAGGAAAGGAAGTGCAGAGAAAAATGTTCAGATTACATGCATGGACACAAGGAAAATACGCTTTGGAACATGGTGGTAATTACACATGATAACTGATTTTATTTTTAAAATATTCAGTAAAAGTCAAAACGCTCCAATTTTTTTTCCAACAAACTTGAGCTATCATTTCTGTCGTACAAAAATATTCTATAACGAAATATTCTCTGACAAAAATGACAAATATTCTTTGACAATAGCATGAACAGTACCTCATATATAGTGACAAATTTGACTTTTTACGTCCACAACAACATGAAAATCATTTCTTCGTGAAAGATTTTATACGAGTGCAACAATAAATCTACTTTGTTCGCAAAAAGTTTCAGATTTTTTTGACTTTCTTACAAATTACTATTTTAAATAAAATCGGGTGTAATTACACCCGAGAGCCAAACGTTCCCGTCCATGGACACAAGCCCTACTCTGCATTTTGGTTAGCAAATATGCTTCCACACTCTTGAGTTCTGAATCACATAAGGGCGTGTTTGGTAGCCTGCATAGAGGCCAACTAGGCCCGCACGGGAAGAAAATGGGTTGTTTGGTTTCCTGCGTTCACTGTTGGGTCTGCATTGCACGGACCTTAAAGCACCTCCCAGCCAGGCCCGCTGGGAACACTCAAATCGGCGGTTTTTCCAGAGCTAGGCCTGCTCGATGCACGTGGGCGGCGGCGGCTGCACGCGGGGAGCCTCGCTCGAGAAGCCGCGTTGCTTCCCGAAGCGCCAACAATAATTACCATCACCTTTCCTCACCACTCTCTCCCCCCTCTCCCCACTCTCTCACTCACCAGCAGCGGCGGTGTTCAGCGGATTGAAGAACAGCAAGGCGACCACCGGCCTTCATCACCGGAATCCGATCCGCAACATTACCCGCAACACTTCGGCAATGGCGGCAAGCACTTTTTTCGCCATCCTCACTTACTATTTCGCATTCGATCCGCGTTCTAGGGGAATGGGTAATCAGGGTAAATAGCCATAGTACTGATTATAACATCATCATGAGTTCCTAGTAGAGATGTATTTTAGGGTTCTGATCCGGATTGAGTACAAGGGGAATGGGGATTGGGGGTAAATCTTACACAACTGTTTCTAATCTTAGCCCCGACGACCCTTGAGGCGGTTGGAGCGACAAGTAGTCTTGGCCTTGTTCTTGTCCTCCGGCTGAACCATCATCTCATCGTCCTCGCCGGAGTCTAGGTCAATTGGCAAAATACGGTAGCTTAGCTCCGGTGCCCTGACAACCATCTCCACTGCTTCTTATTCCTCCTCCGGCTCCAAACAAATGACCTCCGGCGCCACCATAGTCCTATTCCAGTATGCTGCGGCACGTTGGTCATGAGGAGCCATGTACTCCCTGTACTTGGCCCATCTTGCCATCTGTCCAGCGAAGGATGTCGACCAACATAGCGCCCTTCACTGGGTCAGGAATCAGCATCTTCAACTCCTCCGTCATCGCCTTCTTCACCACAGCGTCTGCCTCCTTGTGCATGTCTTCGATGTTGCTGAAGTTCGAGCGCACTTCCATGGCGTCTCGAACTTGGCACGGTCACCGAGCGAGCACCCGAGGAAGAAAGCCCTCCATCCAATGCTCCAAGGGAAGGGGTTGGGGTTGGAGTTGGAGTTCATGGTGATGGATAGGAGGAAGAGTGATAGACATAGAGAAGAGAGGATTAACTGAGTGCGGTTCTGGGTAAGTAGTGCTTGTCAGGGTGGGTCAATATAGGGGCTTTGGATGGTAGGTTTTAATGCCTATCAATCTTTGAACTTTGTGCTCTTCATAACGCCATAAACTTTGTGTTGTTCATAACGCAGATCGAGATGGAGAACAATGACAAGGGCAAGGAGGTGGTGCCGCCCATGGAGAAGGGCAAGGAGGTGGTGCCGCCCTTGGAGGTTGTGCCAACTGATACGTCTCCATCGTATCTACTTTTCCAAACTCTTTTGTCCTTGTTTTGGACTCTAATTTGCATGATTTGAATGAAACTAACCCGGACTGACGCTGTTTTCAGCAGAATTGCCATGGTATTATTTTGTGCAGAAATCAAAGTTCTCGGATTGACCTGATAATTTACGGAGAATTTTTGTGGAATAAATAAAAAATACTGGCGGAAAAAGATACCAGAGGGGGGCCACCCAGGAGCCACAAGCCCTAGGGGCGCGCCCTGCAGGCTTGTGGGCCCCCTGGACCTTCGACAACCCTAACTCCAACTCCATATATTCCTATTCACGGAGAAAAAATTAGAGAGAAGGGTCCATCGCATTTTACGATACGGAGTAGCCGCCACCTCCTGTTCTTCATCGGGAGGGCTGATCTGGAGTCCGTTTGGGGCTCCGGAGAGGGGAATCCGTCGCCATCGTCATCATCAACCTTCCTCCATCACCAATTCCATGATGCTCATCGCCGGGAGTGAGTAATTTCTTCGTAGGCTTGCTGGACGGTGATGGGTTGGATGAGATTTATCATGTAATCGAGTTAGTTTTGTTAGGGCTTCACGCCTAGTATCCACTATGTTCTGAGATTGATGTTGCTATGACTTTGATATGCTTAATGCTTGCCACTAGGGCCCGAGTGCCATGATTTCAGATCTGAACCTATTATATTTTCACGAATATATGTGTGTTCTTGATCCTATCTTGCAAGTTGTAGACACCTATTACGAGTTATGATCTGCATACCCAAGGTGACAATAATTGGGATTCTTTCCGGTGATTACCATAGTTTGAGGAGTTCATGTATTCACTAAGTGCTAATGCTTTGTTCCGGTTCTCTATTAAAAGGAGGCCTTAATATCCCTTAGTTTCCTTATGGACCCCGCTGCCATGGGAGGGTAGGACAAAAGATGTCATGCAAGTTCTTTTCCATAAGCATGTATGACTATATACGGAATACATGCCTACATTATATTGATGAATTGGAGCTAGTTCTGTGTCGCCCTAGGTTATGACTGCTACAGGATGAATATTATCCAACATAATTATCCATCACTGATCCAATGCCTACGAGCTTTTCACATATTGATCTTTGCTAAGTTACTTTCCCCGTGCTGCTATTACAATCACTACAAAATTGCTATTGCTACTGTTACCACTATTTTTGCTACTTCCATACTACTTTGCTACTTAAAACTTTTCTGCAGATATTAAGTCTTTCAGGTGTGGTTGAATTGACAACTCAACTGCTAATACCCACGAATATTCTTTGGCTCCCCTTGTGTCGAATCAATAAATTTGGGTTGAATACTCTACCCTCGAAAACGGTTGCGATCCCCTATACTTGTGGGTTATCAAGACCTTTTTCTGGCGCCATTGCCGGGGAGCATAGATCTATTTGCTGAGTCACTTGGGATTTATATCTGTTGATCACTATGAAGAATCTAAAAGATACCAAAACCAAGATCGTTCCCTCTAGGACGAGGGGAGGTAAGGAACTGCCATCTAGCTCTGCACTTGATTCACCTTCTGTTTTGAGTAAGCTTGCGACACCACCACCTGCTATTAACCTTAATATGTCGCAAGTAATTGATGATGCTACTTCTGCTACGAATGATACTTATGATGATACTAGTACTTTGCTTGATAATACTGTGCCACTGGGTGAATTTCTTGATGCACAACTTGCTAGAGCTAAAGAAAATGAGATTACTGAAATTGATGAAATTATTGAAACTGAGGATTATGATTCTCCTCCTAGATATGAATTGCCTGATATACCTGAGGGTTATGTTATGGATGGAGAGGTAGCTAGAGACTTTCTTGCTTGTAAGGATAGAGAGGATCTTAAGAAATTATTAGTCAAGTTGAAAGAAAAATCTTTGAATGCTAGAATGAAATATGATCCTAAATTTGCTACTTCACCTATCTTTGTTACTAATAAGGATTATGAATTCTCTGTCGATCCTGAGTTAATTACTTTGGTTGAATCTGATCCTTTCCATGGCTATGAATCTGAAACTATTGTCGCACATCTTCCTAAACTGAATGATATAGCCACCCTATTTGCTCATGAGGAAAAAAATGCTACTACTATATTCTTAAGTTGTTTCCTTTCTCATTAAAGAGTGATGCTAAGACATGGTATAATTCTCTTGCTCCTGGTTGTGTGCGTAGCCCCCAGGATATGATATACTACTTTTCTGAAAAATATTTTCCTGCTCATAAGAAACAAGCTGCTTTACAGGAAATATTTAACTTTGTACAAATTGAAGAAGAGAGTATCCCACAAGCTTGGGGGAGGCTTCTCCAATTACTTAATGCTTTGCCTGATCATCCTCTTAAGAAAAATGAAATACTTGATATCTTTTATAATGGACTAACCGATGCTTCTAGGGACCACCTAGATAGTTGTGCTGGTTGTGTTTTCAGGGAACGAACTATTGAACAAGCTGAAGAATTATTGAATAATATATTGAGGAATGATAATGACTGGAATCTTCCCAATCACCGCCTAAGCCAACTCCTAAGAAGAGAGGTATTCTATTTCTCAGTCCTGAAGATATGCAAGAGGCAAAGAAATCTATGAAAGAAAAGGGTATTAAAGCTGAAGATGTTAAGAATTTACCACCTATTGAAGAAATACATGGTCTTAATACCCCGACACAGGTAGTAGAGGTAAATTCTCTCTATAGATTTGACGAAGGTGATATTCCTTATACTAAATCTGCTAGTCAATGCTTGGATGAATTTGGCAACTTTATTATTAAACAAGAAAACTTCAATGCATATGTTAGTAGACAATTGAAACAAAATGCTTATATGATTGAACGCTCGAGTGACTATATGCTTAGAACTGTTAATGATCTCAAGGTTGTTAGTAAACATGCTTCTATGGTGAAAACTCAGGTAGAACAAGTTCTCAAGGCACAAAATGATTTGCTTAATGAGATGAACAATAATATGAATAAACATGCTGTTAAAGTTGTGACTAGAGGTGGTAAAATGACTCAGGAACCCTTGTATCCTGAAGGCCATCCTAAGAGAATTGAGCAAGATTCTCAAATAATTAATACCGATGCACCTAGTTCATCTAGAAACAAAAAGAAAGATGATAGGACTTTGCCTGCTTCTAGTGAACCTATTGTAGACACACCTGAGAATCCAAATGATATTTCTATCTCTGATGCTGAAACACAATCTGGTGATGAACATGAACCTAGTAATAATGATGTTCATGTTGATGCTCAACCTAGTAATGATAATGATGTGGAGATAGACCCTGTTGTTGATCTTGATAACCCACAACCTAAGAATAAAAGATATGATAAGAGAAACTTCATTGCTAGGAAACATGGTAAAGAAAGAGAACCATGGGTTCAGAAACCCATGCCCTTTCCTCCTAAACCATCCAAGAAAAGGGATGATGAAGAATTTGAGCGCTTTGTTGAAATGCTTAGACCTGTCTTTTTGCGCTTATGTTTGACTGATATTCTAAAAATGTCCTCTTATGCTAAGTATATGAAAGATATTGTTACAAATAAAAGAAAGATACCGGAAGCTAAAATTTCCACCATGCTTGCTAATTATACATTTAAGGGTGGAATACCAAAGAAACTAGGAGATCCAGGAATACCAACTATACCATGTTCCATTAAAAGGAACTATGTTAAAACTGCTTTATGTGATCTTGGAGCCAGTGTTAGTGTTATGCCTTTCTCTTTGTATCGAAGACTTGATTTGAATAAGTTGACACCAAATGAAATTTCCTTGCAAATGGCTGATAAATCAACTGCTATACCCATCGGTGTTTGTGAGGATGTACCTATCATAGTTGCAAATGTTACTATCTTAACGGACTTTGTTATTCTTGATATACCCAAGGACGACAGTATGACGATCATCCTTGGTAGACCCTTTTTGAATACTGCAGGGGCTGTTATTGATTGCAACAAGGGCAATGTCACTTTTCATGTTAATGGTAATGAGCATACGGTACACTTTCCGAAGAAACAACCTCAAGTGAATAGTATCAACTCTATTGGAGAAATTCCAACAATTGCTATTGGAGGTTTTAAATTCCCTATTCCTACAGTTAAAAAGAAATATGAAATTCTTATTGTTGGGGACATGCATATCCCCGTTGAGGTAACCTAGTGTTATTCAGAAATTCTCCGGTTTCATGTCATTCGGAAGAAGTTTGTTAATAAGACTTGCTCAACCTTATTAATGGATTCCTTTTGACGGGCATGTGATGAATGAATTTAGGAGACATAACTTTTAGTACCCACCTTTTACTTTCTGTTATTTAGAATTAATAAAGTAGAAATGCTCTGTTTTCTGAATTATCCATGCAATAAAAAATATCCAGAAAATAAAAGTTTTCCAAATGCCCTGAAAATTTTACATGAATTTTTATGCAATATTAGAAATTTTTTGGCACTGAGCACACCCCACGGGGTGCACCTGTGAGCCACAAGCTCACAGGGCGCGCCCACCCCCCTGGGCGCGCCTAGGAGGCTTGTGGGGCCCACGTAGGCCCCCTCACTTATTCCAGCCGCACATGCACTTCGTCTTCCTCCAGAAAAAATCACACACCAGCTCAAACCCGTGTTCTTGCTCATCTTGCTGCCATTTTCGATCTCCTTGCTCGGAGCTCCATTTGCAAAACTGTTTTGGGGGATTGTTCATCGGTATGTGACTCCTCCAATGGTCCAATTAGTTTTTGTTCTAGTGCTTTATATATTGCAAATTTTTGCTGCTGTGGTGACCATGTTCTTGAGCTTGCATGCCATATTTATATTGTCCAAAGTAGTTTTGTTGCATGATATAGCTTTTAGACACCTGTGGGAGTAGTTGCTATCAATCTTGTTGAGTTTGGTTCACTTTTATTTTGAGTCACTAAAAATTTAAGAAATTTTCAGAGGAAAGAAAAAGCCATGAGGAGGTGGTTGAGAGGCTCTTCAAGCCGGAAATCGGAAGGAAATGAAAATGAGGAGAAGAAGAGGCCCAAATACCATCTTCCATGTGTAGCGGATGTTCGGCCGTGTGAGTGGCCAAGTGACACATTCCTGAGGGAGGCAGGAATATATGAGGATTTCCATTATTTGGCAGATAATGCCGGCATCATCCCCTTCCTCCAAGATAAGTGTGACCAATACCTCCTACTCACTAATGCCTTCATGCAAAATTTCCACTTTTATTCTAGGAAGGAACCTCCCATGGTAGCATTTCACCTATGTGATGAGCCTAAGGAAATGACATTATATGATTTTTGCAATGTTTGCAAAATACATTATGAGGGCGGTCTCAGTGAGCCACGTCCTAGAGACATGGCGGATTTCATCGCTGATACTACTATGGGGGAAGAGAGAGGAGTGTCAGAAGCGAGAGTGTCTAGTTTACATTTTTCCTGTTTTACGTTACTATGCATTATTTACCGGGAGATGTCTGACTGGTCGTGGGGAGAGTGGAACTCTCAGCTCACCTGACCTCGCTATTTTGTGCCATGCTTTATATGTATGTTGATAGAACTTTTAGTTTGGGCGCTATGGTTGCTCGACGGTTACACACAAACCATTCGAAGGGTAGTATTTTTGGTGGTGTCTATGCCTCCCGCCTCGCTAAACATTTTGAGATTCCTATTAGACATGATGATGATGAGGAGATACTGCTACCCACTAAATATTTAGATTATGCTAGCATGGTAGCGCATCATTTTATTAACAATGATAAACAAAAGCGACTCCTGTACAACTTGGTATTCAGTTAGGGTACTTGTGAGATTATTACTTTGCCTACACCTTCTTTGTTCGATATTCATTCAGGTAGGTACATTATTATGCCTGAGGACATTTACACGTACTGGAGTTTGACACAACCCCCAGCACCTGAGCCAGCACCAGCACCTGACCCATATCAGGAGCCTATTTATCAGTGGGAGCCACAGGAGCTCTCTAACTAGTGGAACCCTCAGGACCCTCCGCAGTGTCCAGGAGAGGGCTAATTTGAGCCGTGGCCATAGACCAACTTAGGCCAAAAGCCTAAGCTTGGGGGAGTACGTATTTCTCACCGACATTACATTCATGTTCACACATTCATTCCAGTGGTCGGTGTTCATCCTTTTTCATTGTACAATCCATGCTAGTTTATTTTTCTTGCTTTCTTTTTGTGTGTTTGAAAAACTTTGATAAAAACCAAAAATATTTCTCGCTTCTTTTTAGTTTTTCTGTTCAGTTTTTATTAGTTGTAGTATTAAAAGAAAACCCAAAAAGATTTCTCGTTCTCCTTTTGCTTGTTGGGAGCTTTCCTGTGTAAATAGTTTTTCTCATTTTTTGTTTTCTTTTCCCTTCGTTAGTTTGCTTTTTGGAAAAACAAAAACTCCAAAAATATTTCAGTGTGTTTCTTTGAAATTCTTTTCTTTTCTTTGGGTCATAAGGAGAAGACCACGATGAAAACATTGAGTGGCTCTCATATGCGTTATTGATGATCTAACAAAAAGCCCATATTACCTCGTCTTCTCCTTTGAATAAATGTTGCAGATTCCAGCTTAGTCCAATGCACATGCACTCTTATTATTATTCACATCGTTCAGTCATGCAAGTGAAAGGCAATAATGACGATATTTGATGAAATGATTGACATGAAGAAAAGCTGGTATGAACTCGACCTATTTTGTTTTTGTAAATATGATTAGCTCATCGTTCCTGATTCTGCCTATTATGAATGAAACATGTTTGCAATGACAATTAGAGATTATAGTTATTCATGCCATGCTTAATTAGCTAGGAGTGTATAATGGTTTATCTTGTGTGCAACATGCATTTAAAATGGTTATGATGTAGTATGATAGGATGGTATCCTCCTTTGAATGTTTCGAGTGGCTTGACTTGGCACATGCTCACGCATGTAGTTGAATCAAAACCAACATAGCCTCCATGATATTTGTGTTCATGGTGATTTATATCCTACTCATGCTTGTATTCAACGTTGATTAACCTCAATGCATGTTTATGACCGTTGTCGCTCTCTAGTTGGTCGTTTCTCAATCTATTTGCTAGCCTTCACCTGTACTAAGCGGGAATACTGCTTGTGCATCCACTTCCTTAAACCCAAAGTTGTTCCATATGAGTCCACCATACCTACCTATATGCAGTATTTACCTGCCGTTCCAAGTAAATTTGCATGTGCCAAACTCTAAACCTTCAAATAATAATCTGTTTTGTATGCCCGAATCGCTCAGGTAGCAACTGCGGGCTGTCAGTCTCTTCCATGCTAGGTGGGTTATTCTCACGATAAGTGTTTATTCACTTGTCATTCATGAGAGAGTGGCTGGTAATTAGGATGCCCAGTCCTATGATCAAAAGCAAAATCAAAATATAATAATGAAACAAAACTCCCTCGGATTGTTGTTGGTATGAACGGCACCCGTGGATTCGGCTAGCCGTGGAGTGTGTTTGTTGGTGGAGGGGGAGTAAAAACTTTACCATTCTGTTTGGCAACCGCCTATAATGTGTCTAGCATGGAAGATAGTGAGATCTCTTGGTTGTTATGTTGACAATGAAAGCATACCTCTCAAAATTATATTCATCTCTGTTTTAAAAGCTTCGAGCTCTGGCACCTCTGCAAATCCCTGCTTTCCTCTGCGAAGGGCCTATCTATTTACTTTTATTGTTGAGTCATCATCTTCTTATTAAAGCACGAGCTGGAGAGCACTATTGTCATTTATACGCTTTGTTTTTAGTTAATGTTGAGTATGAGTGTGACTGGATCTCTTTTGGCATGAATTACAATGTCTAGTTAGTACTTGAACTTCAGAGGAGCTCTACATTTATGTTTTGCGGTCTCAGAAAAGGCTAGTGAGATACCATTATGTCATATTATATCGTGATTGTTTTGAAAAAGTGTTGTCATCCGAGATATCTTATTATTGCTCGCTAGTTGATTATGCCATTGATATGAGTAAATGTGAGACCTAAATGTTATTGTGAATAAGGTTAGTTCATAATCTTTGCTGAAAACCTGAACATCAATTAGACATATTTGCAACAACAAGATCAAACAGAGTTTGTAAAAGTTTTGTTTGTCACTTGCAGTTTGTCAACTGAATTGCTTGAGGACAAGCAATGGGTTAAGCTTGGGGGAGTTGATACGTCTCCATCGTATCTACTTTTCCAAACTCTTTTGCCCTTGTTTTGGACTCTAATTTGCATGATTTGAATGGAACTAACCCAGACTGACGTTGTTTTCAGCAGAATTGCCATGGTGTTATTTTTGTGCAGAAATCAAAGTTCTCGGATTGACCTGAAAATTTACGGAGAATTTTTGTGGAATAAATAAAAAATACTGGCGAAAAAAGATACCAGAGGGGGGCCACCCAGGATCCACAAGCCCTGGGGGCGCGCCTACCCCCTAGGTGCGCCCAGCATGCTTGTGGCCCCCCTGGACCTCCGACAACCCTAACTCCAACTCCATATATTCCTATTCGCAGAGAAAAAAAATCAGAGAGAAGGGTTCATCGTGTTTTACGATACGGAGCAGCCGCCGCCTCCTGTTCTTCATCGGGAGGGCTGATCTAGAGTCCGTTTGGGGCTCCGAAGAGGGGAATCCGTCGCCATCGCCATCATCAACCTTCCTCCATCACCAATTCCATGATGCTCACCGCCGGGAGTGAGTAATTTCTTCGTAGGCTTGCTGGACGGTGATGGGTTGGATGAGATTTATGATGTAATCGAGTTAGTTTTGTTAGGGCTTGATGCCTAGTATCCACCATGTTCTGAGATTGATGTTGCTATGACTTTGCTATGCTTAAAGCTTGTCACTAGGGCCCGAGTGCCATGATTTCAGATCTGAACCTATTATGTTTTCACGAATATATGTGTGTTCTTGATCCTATCTTGCAAGTTGTAGACACCTATTACGAGTTATGATCCGTATACCCCAAGGTGACAATAATTGGGATTCTTTCTCGTGATTACCGTAGTTTGAGGAGTTCATGTATTCACTAAGTGCTAATGCTTTGTTCCGGTTCTCTATTAAAAGGAGGCCTTAATATCCCTTAGTTTCCTTATGGACCCCGCTGCCACGGGAGGGTAGGACAAAAGATGTCATGCAAGTTCTTTTCCATAAGCACGTATGACTATATACGGAATACATGCCTACATTATATTGATGAATTGGAGCTAGTTCTGTGTTGCCCTAGGTTATGATTGCTACATGATGAATATTATCCAACATAATTATCCATCACTGATCCAATGCCTACTAGCTTTTCACATATTGATCTTTGCTAAGTTACTTTTGCCGTGCTGCTGCTACAATCACTACAAAATTGCTATTGCTACTGTTACCGTTTCCGTTACGTCCATACTACTTTGCTACTAAAAACTTTGTTGTAGATATTAAGTCTTTCAGGTGTGGTTGAATTGACAACTCAACTGCTAATACTCACGAATATTCTTTGGCTCCCCTTGTGTCGAATCAATAAATTTGGGTTGAATACTCTACCCTCGAAAACTGTTGCGATCCCCTATACTTGTGCGTTATCACCAACCATGCCCGAGGAGGTGCCGGACACGGACGATGATGTGGGACCGGAGGAGCCCCTCAGTGGCAAGCGCCGGAACTACGGGCACTACCATGAGGAGGACGGGTCAACTCACTTCTGCAAGGTGATCCTTGCCCCGAAGCTTGAGTGCATTCCAATGCCCCTAGAATTCACCAAGAACTTCCCGGCTGTGCCGATGGAGTTCAAGCTCAAGACAAACACCGGATGCTCATGGAGGGTAACTATGAGGCTGATGAACGACAGGGTCACCCTCGATCAGGGTTGGGCCACCTTCACTGTCATCCATCAGATCAAGATCGGGCACATGGTGACCTTCAAGTTGCTGACTCCCGACACGCTCAAGGTCATCGTCTTCAACGACAACGGCATTGAAGTGGTGATCAAGTGCGGGAGGCACGACAAGGGCTTTGCCGTGAACGTCTAGGACCACTCATCATTGCTCCAGCTAGTTTAGTATCGACAATATCGTACTGCTTTGCTTGAAAGCTGCTATGTTTAAGTGTGGTACTATGTTTAAAACTGCTTGCTATGGTTTAGAACTATGTTTAACTGTGGTAGTATGTTAAACTGCTTACTGCTTGCTATCTTTTATGTGTCTTTGGGTTGTTCTACACGCCCATGTGTGTTGCACTGGTGTAGAGACGTGCTATACAAACGGTTTTTACCCCCTTTCCGCGACGGAGTTTTAAACCGTCGCCAAGTGAGTGTGTGCGATAGGGGGGTCCTTCCCACACGACACAGAAACCATCGGGGATAGGCCCTCCGGCCACACCGGCGGGGGCAAAATGAACTCGTGTGCGATCGGGCGAGGCATCGAAGCCCAATCGTTTCAGTTTGTATGTACATCCCACACGGTGAATCCCAGAAAAACATTTCCGTTCGTATGTATATCACACACATTTTTGTGTGTGGAAACGTTTGTGCAAGGTGGCCTAACGCAAACAGTTCTCTGCCGGAAGCCGTGTGTGATTGTTAGTTGATCCAACACGCCTACTTTCTAGAAACTGTGTGGGTTCTTTGAGTTCATCGCCCACGGTGTTGTCTGAGTAACCATCTGCAATAGAAAACCCCAATAAGCAGGGTAATTAGCCTATTATTTGATAATCCATCTAGTAATCAAATTGACATTTCTTATAAAACACACCATATATTTCATATCCGTATAACGGCAACCAAGATTTCATAATCGAATTACATCAGATAGCTTCAGCACTCAGTTACACCAAAGACGGATATAGCTAGCTACGCCATTACACAACAGCACCAAGTTTTACATGCAACATCGAAAACCTTTGGAAAAGTAGCATCATATACGGTAAATAGACAGATGAATCTCATCTGGGAAACTGCAAAAGCGGAAGGCAAATATTGAGCCTTCAGTGATGTTGAATGTCCTCGCAACTTTAGGCCAGTGGCTATGGATAATTGCCCGCCCAACCTTCGTCCTCTTCAGGAAGACTTCAATATTGTACCGTGGGTGTTGAATGAATACCTTCCTCGCCTCTTGACCATGCAGGTGGTTTGAGAGGTAATAGTCGGTGAACTGCTTTGAAAAGTACTGAAAACAAACATATGCATAAATCACTATTATAAATTTTGAAATGGCGCAAGGGGTAAAAACAAGGTAAAAGAGTTAGTACCATCCTATAGTTGACTGATGTCTTCTTCATTGTGCAAACAAAGATCTTGCTGTTGTTCATCGCAAGTTTCTTTATCCTAACAATCTTTTTGAGTTTCTTGACTTGACTGATATTCATGGACATCTCATTTCCCCATATGCAAAATGGGTCGAACAGTGGGTCTAAGCCTCTGACAGCATGACCTACATGTGCAAGACCAAATTGTAAGAAACCTAAATATTAGAATGATTCCTGCAACTACAGGATAATGTGCTATTAGCGAAAGGACCATGCATGAGCAAACCTCGATGGTAAACCGCAGTGTCTCCCATTGTTTCCCTGCAACACATATAAGGCAGATCTTGATCAGGTTAACTGAGAGTTGCCATACTATCAGTAGAATATGTATTGAGTACAGCCAAATTCGATTTATTTCTCACATGCATAACAACACAAAATTGTACCCACAACAAATGATAATCAAATTGCAGAATTGAACCAAACTGCTAACTGGACATCAGACCAAATGAACCAAAACAGTTAACTGAGCACAACATTGCAGAATAGAACATATACTAGAAGATAAGACAGTTAACGAAACCAAGAATGCTTGAGAACAGTACTACGAAATGTAGCAATTGTTGGACCAAACTGTTAACTGAACATTACATTTCAGAATATCAGATTGCATATTAACATTACAGAGGACAAATCACTAGAAGGCACTGGTGGTGTCCTCCAGAAAATAGCACGAACTATATTTTAAAGTAGACAACCGCGTGGCGGTGTCGACGGTGGCCTCGAAGACAAGGTGCTCCTCCAAGATCTGGCGGTCGGCATGCATGGAAGCCATAGCGACCTCGTCCGCGTGTGCGGCCGCGATTTACTTCTCCTCTGCCAGATGCTACCGAGCTCCATGTTATACTGCGTGCAAAATGGCTATGGGCGGCGCTTAATTGAAGGACAGGGCCAGTGATTTCGGCGGAAGGTGTTGCGCCATCGGTCGGGGCACGTGGGACGGGGAAGGAGGAGGATGGTGTGTGTGCGGTGCAGATTACCTAACCATATCGAGGAGGCCGTGCAGCAAGAAGAAGGGTCGCCGGCGAGGAGGCGGCGCTTCAAGAAGAAGGGTCATCAACGAGGAGGCGGCATTGCAAGAAGAAGGGTCGTCGGCGAGGAGGCGGCGCTGCCAGTAAGCAGCAGTGAAGGTTTGAACTTCGAAAGCAAGGAGGAACAGTGGAAATGTGGCTTTTGGTGGGGTGGGGGGAGATAGATATTTCCGCGGTGGCAGAAAAATTTCGCTCGGTGCCGCGGGAAACTGGTGCGCAAGTGTGGATCAAGCGCGGGCGGTGGACTGTAGACGACGAAGCTTCCTGCGTAAGCTAGACAAGACGGTGCGCCAAGATATTTTATATCGCATCCCACATGATTCTTGCTAGTAAACTGTTTGTGGTATACCTAATTTTTTCATTCTGTTTTGAAAGACAAAATGGTGTTACGGAGGGAAAGGATGGTGTTTGAATTGCTAGAACATTTATCTACAGTGAACATGCAACTATATGAGTGTCGTGTTAAAATTTGGAATTATTCCGGGTTCGTTTGGCATTTTTATGCATTAATTGAGTTTCTAGGCATTTAATGTGCATAATTCAAATTTTAACTACAAGCACATGCTCCAGTGGACCAAAGTTTGTTGAAAAATCATTTATGTGTGTCTTTGGGTGAATTTATAGGTCCCATGCATTAATGGGAATGAAATTCAAACATCTGGGTGTCGTGGCTCGGCCGGAAACATTGAGAAACTTGGTTTTTAAATTCCTGTAAATCCCAAACTCTCCTGAAAATCATGAAACTTGGCATGGTGTCATTTCATGGCACCAACAATGCTGTGATAAAAAAGTTGGACGAATTGGGACAAGTTTTGGTATAAGCTTCTTGCAAATTGGAGCTTCTCTCAAGAAGGCGCGTGGTTTCGAGAGGGAACGTGTCACCTTCGTGTGTGAAACGACATACCCCCCTCTTGATTTTTTTACAGAGCAAACATAGAACTATATGAGTGTTGTGTTAAAATTTGGAATTATTCCGGGTTTG
This sequence comes from Thinopyrum elongatum, assembly GCA_011799875.1. NCBI lineage: Eukaryota > Viridiplantae > Streptophyta > Magnoliopsida > Poales > Poaceae > Thinopyrum > Thinopyrum elongatum. The sequence goes on from CM022299.1 coordinate 145,595,633, forward strand.
TTTTGCCCTTTTTATGCATTAATTGAGTTTCTGGGCATTTAATGTGAATAATTCAAATTTGAACTACAAGCAAATGCTCCAGTGCACCAAGGTTGGTTGAAAAATCACATGTGTGTCCTTGGGTGAATTTCTAGGTCCCATGCAAGAAATGGGAATGAAATTCAAACATCTGGGCGTCGTGGCTCGACCGGTAACATTGAGAAACTTGGTTTTTAAAATTTCTGTAAGTTCAAACTCGCCTGAAAATCATGAAACTTGGCATGGTGTCATTTCATGGCACCAACATACTGTGGTAAAAAAATTGGCCGAATTGGGACAAGTTTTGGTATAAGCTTCTTGCAAACCGGAGCTTCTCTCAAGAAGACTCGTGGTTCCGAGAGGGAACATGTCACCTTTGTGTGCAAAACGATATACGCTGCCTCCCCCCCTTGATTTTTTACAGAGGCAACATGGAACGATATGAGTACCGTGTTAAAATTTGGAATTATTCCGGGTTTGTTTGGCCTTTTTAATACATTAATTGAGTTTCTGGGCATTTAATGTGCATAATTCAAATTTTAACTACAAGCACATGCTCTAGTGCACCAAAGTTGGTTGAAAATTCACATGTGTGTCCTTGGGTGAATTTCTAGGTCCCATGCAAGAAATGGGAATGAAATTCAAACATCTGGGCGTCGTGGCTCGGCCGGAAATATTGAGAAACTTGATTTTTTAACTCCTGTAAATCCAAAACATGCCCGAAAATCATGAAACTTGGCATGGTGTCATGACATGGCACCAACATGATGTGGTAAATTTTTTGGCTGAATTGGGACAAGCTTTGGTATAAGCTTCTTGCAAACCGGAGCTTCTCTCAAGAATGCTCGTGGTTCCAAGAGGGAACGTGTCACCTCCGTGTGCGAAACGACATACCCTGCCTTCTCCCGCCTTGATTTTTTTACACAGACAGCTTAGACCAAATAGGAGGTTCGTGCTAAATTTTGGAATTATTCCAGGTTTGTTTGGCCTTTTTTATGCATTAATTGAATTTCCAGGCATTTAATGCACATAATTCAAATTTGAACTACAAGCACATGCTCCAGTGCGCCAAAGTTAGTTGAAAAAATCATTTATGCGTACTTGGGCGAATTTCTATGTCCCATGCAAGAAATGGGAATGGAATTCAAACATCTGGGCGTCTTGGCTCAGCCAGAAACATCGAGAAACTTGGTTTTAAAATTCCCGTAAATCCAAAACTCGCCTGAAAATCATGAAACTTGGCATGGTGTCATGGCATGGCACCAACATGCTGTGGTAAATTTTTTGTTCGATTTGCGAAGGCGCACATTAACAATCAACAGTCATTTTGGAACAAGTGCTGTCACGTTACAATCGAAAACACAAGTATTATTGAAACCGTGGGCGTTCTACTTACCATTTACGTGCCGCCACGTGTCCCCTTTTTTTATTGGCTAGGAGGTGCCGTGCGGGGTAGCTATTTGAGTATGGGAGGCGTGCGATCAGACCCCTACGCGTGCTCATCAGGAGGAGAGCCCTTTGACCTCTATCCGCCGCTCACCTCTCTCCCAACATCTCCATTAATGGCGCCCGAGCCCCTGTTTAATGGCATGGCTATGTCTCATTCGACTGAGATTTAGGAGTGAAAAAAGAAAATCTGAAAAGAAAGTTTTGCACAGATCTTGATGTAAGATCCGACGGACCTATATAGCATCGACTGCGACTTATAGCAAGACTGATGAATATAAGGACGATGACAGTGGATAATAATTGTCTTACATATTTAGGAAGATAATTAAAAAAGCCACATGCGGCAACGCCCGAAATACACAAGGGCAAAAGAAGAAGGAAGACGCAGACAATGATCTGGCTCGCTGATCTCTACTTTCTTGATGCGTTGCTGCAGGCCCCGGAGACTAGTTCTCGCAGTGAGCGGTGATGAGCTCTTTGATGACGCCGGTCCTCTTCAACAAGGCAGTGGTCTCCTCGTGCTGCTTCGTCGTTCCGGCGATCTTCGCCCTCAGGAGGTCGCACTCGGTGCGGAGCTTAACCTTGTCCTCCCCTAGTCCCCGGATGACGCTGGTAGCATTTTCAAACGAGGCATTCATCTCGTCCTGCAGCTTCATCCAGTCGGAGATCCGACCCATTAGGTCATCGAGCATAGCGCGCATGCGCCTATGAGAGTCCTCGCCTGCCTGCGAGATATTTTCCCAGGCCGCCGTGGCGCGGGAGGACATCTCTGCAGCATTCGTGGCGCGGCGGGACATCTCTGCTGCTTCCGCGGCACGGCCGGACCAGTCTGCTGCATCGACGGCGCGGCGGGACCTCTGTGCTGCTTCGGTGGCGCGGCGGGACCTCTGTGCTGCTACGGCCGTGCGGCAGGACATGTCGGCTACTTTCGCGGTGAGGTGGGACATCTCTCGTGCTTCCGCTTCCATGCTCGCCTCTTCCTGGTAGTAATCTCTCGACCCAGAACTCATGCGGGCCATGGCAGACGCAAGGGAACGACGATGAATGACTTGTTTGTTTTTGTGGATGAGGAGTTGAGGAGGAATGTGCAGTCATCTTGGAGTAGGTAGTATTTATAACTGAGTACTAATATGCTCCTAAGTGAGAAACCATTTAGGTTTTGATCGATGTGAACAAGTTTGCAATTAAATATAGCGTGGTAGTAATTTGGAATGTGACGGGACGCAGGCTCCAAATTTATTGACGGTTCTATAATTTCTAAGTGCGGCACTATTCCCAGACGGCGTGACGTGGGCACGCGTTCTCAGCCGCGTACGTGGCGTTTGTAGGGTGCACCACAATAGGTGATGTCAGCACACGTCTTGTTCCATCAACCGTGCGTGCTCGTTATTACCATCGCGCATGATTCTTTTAATTAGAATGGGTGCCCGTCTAGCACACACACATTGATCTGTCTAACTGTTTGTGTTTGTTGTGGCTAATCGAAAACAGTTCATCTGAGTGAACTGTATGCTGTATATCACACACACCTTGATCTGCCTGACCGTTTCTTTTGTGTTGCCTAATCACAAACAGTTCATCCGAGTAAACTGTATGCCGTATATCGCACACGCCTTGATCTGGCTGCCCATTTCTATTGTTCCGCCTCATCACAAACAGTTTATCCTAGTGAACTGTATGTCGTATATCGCACACGCCTCCATCTGGCTGCCCATTTCTTTTGTTCTGCCTCATCACATACAGTTCATTGAACTGAACCGTATGCCCCGCAACGCACACGCAAATAAAATCTGAACCGTGTTTGATGTATCCGCCATCGCAAACATTTTGCATATTTTTTGATGGTTTTTTACATCATCGTTTGCGATTAATGTATCGCACACAGTTTCGTCGAAGGGTCTCTGATTGTAGTGTCGCGTTAGCAGCATCCTGTAGTAGTGTTGGTAACCTGACCACCTCGCCGAAGAGGTTACCAGACAACAGGCGTTGCATGAAACCAAACACCATGCCTTGTGTTTCTGCCTAAACAAGCGGCCAACCAAATAGGCCACCTTTCGTTACGCCTCATGTAGGCTAGAGGGTATGCAGGCAACCAAACTAGGTGTAGATGTTAGTTTTTTTTGCCTGTTTTCCCTCAGCCGGTCCCAACTCGAAAGTGTATGCTATGCAGGAAACTTTTGCTACGAGAACCAAACACACCCTAAATGTATCTTGTTCGAAGCACTAGTATGCAAGCTCTAAATTTCAGACAACAAACCAAACATGTCCAACTATAGCACCCACTGAAAGTGCAACTAATCCCCGGGTGGTTTTGGTAATTCATAACAACATATAGCTCATTGAACTAATATCCATTCAAGATAAATATTTCAGGATGTTCAATGATTGGCATGGCATGAGATAGAGATGTGGATCCCTCAAAATGCTAAGGACAAAGATTGGCAAAAGCTCAAGACTCTTCATTTCTATTTTAGTGATCCAAGATCACATTGAGTCCATAGGAAAGCCAATACTATTAAAAGGGGATGAGGTGTTGCTTAATGTTCTACTTGCTCAAAGTGCTTAGTGATATTGCTCCAAAACCCTCAGCCACTTTCTCTATCCAAATATGTCCAAACCCTAAACTCCAATTCAGCCCCACCGATTCTTTCTATCCGGAGCCACCGAGTTCATTTGACATAGCCACTACCAGGAACCCTAACGATTCGGTCAAACCGATACAGATCTCGGTCTCACCGAGATGGCCTTGCCAACTCTCTATTACTTGTTGCAATTATTTCGGTAAAAACCGGCAGACCTTGGTGTAGGGGGTCCCGAGCTGTGGATTTAGGATCAATGGGGAACAAGGGACGACGAACACAGTGTTTACCCAGGTTTGGGCCCTCTCGAAGAGGTAATACCCTACGTCCTGCTTGATTATATTGGATGTGTAATATGGTTTACAGAGTAGATCTACCTCGAGATCAGTATGAGCTAAACCCTAAGGCGATGAGGTGATGAATGTAGATCTAGCCCTAATGAATACAACCCTCGGTTTATATAGACACCGGCAGGGTTAGGGTTAGCAGAGATAGATTACAATAAGAGGGAAGGTGATCTCGTCTACCCTTGACTTGGAGGACACACCATGACTTCGTAGATCTTCGGTAGTTACGCGGCTTCACCAGTCCGGCCCATATCCATTGGGCCGTCGCCCCGAGGACCCCTCAATCCAGGACTCCCTCAGTAGGCCCCGAACTAGCCTCCAATGCCGGGGATTGTTCTCTGGAATCTTCACACCGTCGGCTTGCGAGATGAGTTTCTCCGTTCCTTTATTCGGTTCAGAACATTATTAAATGCGCCGAACACTATCCGGTGCCTGGACAGTTTCAAGATTCTGGGATCTAAAGATACCTCAAGATCGAGGTGGGACCATCAGGGTTTTAATGCCACTCCTCGGGGCGAGGGCTTCGCGCACCTTTTAAGAGGGCATGCGGCCTAATGCCATCTTTCCACGAGCCCGCCTTTCCAGCTTCAGGATGAGACGCCTATTTATAGATCAAAGGCGTGGGGGAACTATCTCATCCTCCCTTTCTATCCTCAAAGAAACTTCCCGGCACCATGGCCGACCTTCCAGGTTCATCTTCGCGCCCACATGGTCCACTCCTAGGCGATTGGTCGAGCTGCTCAGTTTCTCACCTTCAACTGAGGCGCTTGCAAACGCAGTGCTTCCTCCCTCCAGCAGATCTGGTTCCCGTCCGCGCCAGACTCATCTCCATCGACGGCCGTGCCCTTGCCGAGAGCACCCCCACTCCGAATAAGGGGGAGAGGGTATGTCTTGTTCCCTTCCTTTTAAGAGGCTTGGGCTTTCCCATCCATCCTTTTCTACGGGGTTTGCTAGAGTTCTACGGGATCCAGCTCCACAACCTCACCCCGGGGTCCATATTGCATATCTCTGGCTTCGTGGCTCTTTGCGAAATATTCTTGAGTTGTGAGGCCCATTTTGATTTGTGGAGGAAGTATTTCTGTCTCATCCCTCGCCTTTGGGAGGATCCATATTCGAGGTGGGCGGCGCCGAAGTATGGCGGATAGCCGGGACGGGATACCCCGTCGGAACCCCATGAAAAGATCCCGAAGAGTGGACTTCAGAATGGTTTTATTTTGAGGACATTCCCCTCACCGATCCAATTCGGCAAGGGCTGCCCGAATACTCGATCGACCCGCCCATAAAGCGGTACAACTGGCGGCCCAAAGCCCCTTCCCAAAAGGACAGTGAAGAGGTACGCGCGTTGGCGGCCAAGGTCAGGTTGCTGACTAGCTGCAAGCTGACCATAATCGAGGTGATGGCCATTGCCATTACCTGGTGCGTGCAACCCCTCCAGCAGAGGGGTCATCCCTTGTGGTGTTATAATGGGATCAATGACGTAACCCGCCAACAATGACAACGGCCAGATAACAAGGCGGCCCTGGCCAAGATATTGGCCAATCTTTACAAGGGAGAGGAGGCGGACTTTGCCCGAATGAGTATCCGGGAAGGTTGTTCCGGATATAATTCAGCGGATTGGGTAAGCCATATTCCACTGTCTTGAGTCTTCGGAATGCACCCGGACCCTGACTTGTTGTATTTGAGAAGGGATGGAGGCATCAAGTCGTGTCCATTAAGTGCCCTCCTCCTCAACCGGAGGACCATTCCCGCGTCGACGATCCGGGGTATCATGACGACCCGGAGACGTCGATTGATTTTGAAGATGGGATATTTTATTAGGAGAGCCTTGACGGCACCAAGGTTGCTCTAACGACCGATCACCTCGGGACGCTCCCCTCTTCCATAGTAAGTGAAAAAAAGAAGTCCTCCCAAACTGGGCGCTCATCTCGTGCTATTCCCAACATAACGACTTTTATTCCCAAGGGTCGCCGTACTATGTGCCAGACCGTCTTGGGGGGAACATGAACCGAGCCAGCTTCGGCCCCTAACAGGGGATCAAAATGGAAGGCCTCCGCCGAAGCGGAAGCACCTGCCTCCCCGGCCCAGAGGTGACGTATTTTAGAATCACAGCGAGGGTTGCTCTAAACGCCTTTTGTACTAAAACTTGTTTAATTTCACAGAAGAAGTATGCCCTTGCATCAGTCCAGATATTCCCCGGGCGCGCTGGATCGCAGCTTCGTTCCTAGGTCTTCGGCACAAGCCGGAGCTTCCTCCGAACACACGGCAGCCGGCATGCCTCCGGCGGATTCCGATGAAGTTTCGGTTACCAATTCCGAAGTCGAGAGCGTAATGAATCATCGCCACCGAAGGAAGACTTTACGTCATGCTGCCTTTGCCGACCAGGAATTTAACGCCTTTAATTCGGTGGATGCGTACCTTGGAGCGGCCCGGACAGGTCTTGAGGGGATCGTCGGTCTCTTCGCCGCCAAAGTGTTGGTATGTAACTAAAATAGCTTGAAAGCAGAGCATGTTCCCTGACCAACTAGCCCCAAGCCTTAATTTGGGCAGGACGGCCGAGTTAAGGATTGCAAATGGTACAATTTTTGGAGGCCGCAAGAGAACAGAGCAAAAAGCTGTCCGAGGACCTTGAGGTTAGCCGGACACAGTTGGTTGAAACCAAGGCCGAACTGAATGCGGCTCGAAAAGCCAGCAGCGGGTTGTCCGGTAAGTAGAAAGATCCGTTGCTCAATCGTATGGAAAGGTATATAGTGTACTTAATGTATTCACACCTTTGTCTCTCTATAGTCGCGGAAGCCGCAAGCGAGTTGCGCAAGGAGTTAGAGGCTGGTAAACGAGTGCTGACGCAAAGTCTTGAAGAGAAAAATGAGCTCAAGGCAGAGAATCAGCGGAAAGCTAAGGAAATTGAGAGTTTGAAAACTCAGCTGGCACAAGCCTTGGAGGAAAACCAGAAGCTAAAAGGCGGCATATTTGGTAAGCACTGGTCTTACCATTTCATGAGTAGGTACAATTGGCGTGTTTAACGAAAATGCAACGCCTGCTTGTTAGGTATCCTGACTGGGCGGCCCGAGGAAGAGGTCAGTACGTATGGTGGGAATCTTCTAAAAGAGCTGACGAAGATTCATGAGAGGGCTCGTAAGGCCATGAAGAGCGTGGCCAAGGCATTATGGCAATTAGATGTGCCGTCGGAGAGTATGGCCGAATTGGCCGGACACCTTAAAGGAGCCCGACGACGCTTCGAATTATGGAAGATCTCAGCTTGCCGAGAAGGAGCGCGCGAGGCATGGGCAATGGTGAAGACTAGTTTCACCAAGCTAGACCCGGTGCATATGGCCCAGGTTGGTCCCGTGGGTCCTGACGGCTGAGAGATACCACTAAGCTTGGTGTACGATGAGGTGATGCCAGCCGCTCGCTATTCTCAAAAGGATTGTGCTTTAGAACAATTGATAGACAATGTCGAGAATGAGTAATCTTGTCAATTCTATGTATCTATGTACTTTATGTTGACCATGCTCGATCCGCGTTCTTATTGTTATTTTTTTTAAAGAATGTTGTCTTAACCGGCCATCGGCTTCTGCCTCCCCGATCAGAGATAGGGGAGTGTTCCGTACTGTGTGCCATGGGAAACAAGGCAACAATTCGGGAACCAGGCAATCCGGCCCTCTGGTTTGAACAGACGAAACATATGCGGAGAGTTATGTTATATTATTGTTTAACGTAAGAAATATCTTCTGATGAAAATAGTTCCTCCAAGGGTTCCTTTCATCGGGTAAAATTATAGTCTGGATACGTAGGATCAACGGACACCAATGGCTTTGAAAAAGAACCCTGGTAGTAAGCTCGAGGCTATATTCACTTCCCTTAGGCCGACTTGTTGTATTCTGTAAGAACGCTAGCTTTCGGCTTCACCTGTCTGAGGTACGGTCCCGGGTGACCCAGTCGTAACAATCGCAGAGGTGCTCCCTTTACAACCTAGCCGAACAATTGGGAACGTAGGGGTAAACACAGGAGCCAGGCAACCCAGCTTGGCAAAGATCTTAAGTCGAACAAGTGCATATGTTGGCTTAACATGTGTGAGAAGGACGCAATCCATACGAATGCGATTTATACATTTATTCGACTCTTCTAAGGGAGCCCCCATGCACAGCTGGGTGTTACATTCAGAGATGTATATAGAATGAGCTTAGTGTGGTTCGGTTTAGTCGAACTAGCAGCATGTTGAAAAGAGAGAAAAAAGGGAAAATAAAAGAAGAAAAAGGTGGATATGTATGTCAAGCTCAAGCGTAAAAATGCCGCAGCCGAGCTGCGTTCCACGGGTTCAGCTCGAGGGAGTCATCAGACAGGCGGCGAAGACGATATGCTCCTCCAATGTGTACTTCATCGATGATGTACGGTCCCTCCCATTTGGGTGATAGTTTATCCTTCTGTTTCTCGGGGAATCGGAGGATGAGGTCTCCCACGTTATATGTCTTTGCCCGGACTTCACGGTTGTGGTAACGTCACGCTTGCTGCTGATAGAACGCGGACCAAGCTTGAGCTATGTCCCGTTCTTCTTCCAGAGCATCTAGATCATCCTGCCGATCGAGCTCGGCTTCCTTTTCTTCGTACATGCGCACTCTAGGCGCGTCGTGGATAAGGTCACATGGGAGAACTGCTTCCGCACCGTACACCATAAAAAATGGTGTGTATCTGGTTGACCGATTAGGAGTGGTGCGCAGCCCCCATAGTACGGAATCGAGTTCCTCGATCCAATGGCGGTCTGATTGTTCAAGGGATCGAACTAGGCGAGGCTTGATGCCGCTCATAATGAGCCCGTTGGCTTGTTCGACCTGTCCGTTGGTCTATGGGTGGTACACCGAGCCGTAATCGAGCTTGATGCCCATTTTGCCGCACCAATCTTTGACTTCCTGGGTGGTGAAGTTGGTACCATTATCAGTAATTATGCTGTGGGGGACACCATAACGGTGTATGACGTCCGATAAGAAGTCGATGACTAGTCCGGATTCTGCCGAAGTGACGGGCCTTGCCTCGATCCACTTGGTGAATTTGTCGACCATGACCAATAGGTACTTCTTTTTGTTTGTCCCCCCTTTGAGTGGCCCGACCATGTCGAGGCCCTAGACCACAAAAGGCCATGTTATCGGTATCGTCCGGAGGGCTGTGGGGGGCATGTGGCTTTGATTTGTGAACAGCTGGCATCCGATGCAGTGTTGGACTAATGTACGGGCATCTTCGCGGGCGGTAGGCCAGGAGAAACTTGCTCGAAAAGCCTTGCTGACCAAAGCCCGAGCTGCCGCGTGGTGTCCGCCCATGCCTGCGTGTATCTCTGCCAAAAGCTGCTGCCCCTCTTCTTCGGAGATGCACCTTTGTAAGACTCCCGTGGTACTCTTCTTATAGAGTTCGCCTTCATGGACCTTGTATGCTTTAGAGCGCCGAACTAGACGTCGTGCTTTGGTTTGATCCTCCGAAAGCTGATGTTGTGTGAGATAGGCTAGCAGGGGCTCTGTCCAGGTTGGGATTACGGCCAAGACTTCATGGGCGGAGGGTGTTTCCTCGAGTACGGAGCCGCCGATGATGTGGTCGTCCGGTTCGTTTTCTGGCAAGATGTTGTTAGCGGGCTCATTTGTTGGTGCGCCGGTAACGTCGTCCTGCCACACCACGGAGGGCTTAAATAGCCACTCGAGGAAGGTATTTTTAGGAACCGGGTCGCGCTTGGCGCCCATGCGGGCGAGGACGTCAGCTGCTTGATTGCTGTCTCTAGCGACATGGTGAAATTCTAGGCCCTCGAATCGGGCCGATATTCGGAGGACTGCGTTTCTGTGTGCCGCCATCTTGGGGTCCTTGGCGTCGAATTCACCGTTAACTTGAGAGATCGCTAGGTTTGAATCTCCCCTTACCTCAAGGCGCTGTACTCCCATTGTTGTGGCCATACGAAGACCATGTAGTAGCGCTTCGTACTCGGCTGCCTTGTTGGAGTCCATGTACATTATTTGTAGGACGTACCGAATAGTGTTGCCTGTGGGGGAGATTAGGATGACCTCAGCCCCCAGTCCAGCTAACATCTTGGAGCCGTCGAAATACATTGTCCAGTGTGAATACGTAATGTACTCACGAGGTAGTTCGGCTTCGGTCCATTCGGCTATGAAATCGGCCAGCACCTGAGATTTAATGGCTCGGCGTGGTTTGTACGTTATCTCGAAGGGGAGGAGCTCGATGGCCCACTTGGCGATGCGGCCCATGGCATCTCTGTTATTGATTCTATCGCCCAAGGGGACCTCTGATGCTACTGTGACTGAACATTCTTGAAAGTAGTGTCGAAGCTTTCGGGATGCCATAAAGGCCGTGTAAGCTATCTTTTGATTGCGGGTATCGTGATTTGCATGGCGTTAGCACCTCAGACACATAATAGACCGGCTTCTGGACTTGAGATTTATGGCCCTCAGATTCCCATTCCACCACAAGCACCGCGCTGACCACCTGATTGGTGGCTGAAACATATAGCAACATGGGCTCACCGATACCGGGTGCGGTCAGGATAGGGTTGCCGGCTAGAAGTGTTTTAATCTCCTCGAGCACCGCAGTTGCTTCGCCTGTCCATTGGAAGTTCTTGGTCTTTTTGAGCAGCTTGTAGAGTGGCAATGCTTTTTCTCCAAGGCGAGATATGAAGCGGCTCAAGGCTGCCACGCATCCTACCAGCTTCTGAACATGCTTGAGCTCTGTTGGTATTGCGAGCTGAGATAGTGCTCTAATTTTGGCCGGATTGGCCTCGATTCCTCTATGGGAAATGATGAAACCGAGTAGCTATCCGGCGGGGACCCCGAAGATACATTTTTCCGGGTTGAGCCACATGTCAGAAGCTCGCAAGTTGTCGAAGGTTTGGCGTAGGTCGTCTACCAGTTGGTCTATGTGTTTGGTTTTAACAACCACATCGTCCACGTATGCCTCGACCGTTTTTCCAATTTGGTTTTCGAGGCATGCTTGAATCATGCGTTGGTATGTGGCTCCTGCGTTTTTCAATCCGAACGGCATGGTCTTGAAGCAGAAGGGCCCATAAGGGGTAATGAACGCGGTTGCCGCCTGGTCAGACTCTTTCATCTTGATCTGGTGGTATCTGGAGTACGCGTCAAAGAAACATAGTGAGTCATGTCCGGCGGTGGCGTTGATGATCTGGTCTATCCGTGGAAGGGGGAAAGGATCCTTAGGGCAGGCCTTGTTAAGGTCTTTAAAATCGACACAGAGCCGCCAGGACTTATCCTTCTTTGGTACCATTACCAGGTTTGCTAACCACTCGGGATGCTTGATCTCGCGGATGAATCCGGCCTCCAGCAATTTGGTGAGTTCTTCACCCATGGCTTGTCGTTTGGGTTCGGAGAATCGGCGCAGAGTCTGTTTCACTGGCTTAAAGCCTTTTAGGATGTTGAGGTTGTGCTCTGCTTTCTTGCGTGGGATTGCTGGCATGTCCGAGGGGTGCCAAGAGAATATGTCCCAATTTTCCCGCAAGAATGTCCTTAATGCCTCGTCGACTGCGGGGTCCAGCTGTGCTCCTATGGATGCCGTTTTGTTGGGATCTGTTGGGTGCACTTGAAATTTTTCTATTTCATCTGCTGGCTTGAATGACGTGGGTTTTTATCTTTTGCTGAGAACCACATCATCCCTGTCGATTGTAGTGCGTAGCGCTGTCAACTCTTCGGCCGCGAGGGCTTCGGATAGTGCCTCTAGGGAGAGGGATGCCGTCTTGTTTTCGGCTCGCAAGGCTTTGCTCGGTTCACTTTTAAGAAAGATCACCCCGTTGGGCCCTGGCATCTTGAGTTTCATAAACCCGTAATGTGGTATGGCCTAAAATCTTGAGAATGCCTCACGTCCTAGAAGGGCGTGGTATCCGCTACGGAAGGGCACAATGTGAAATAGTAAGCATTCGGATCTGTAGTTATCGGGTGTGCCGAACACAACGTCCAGGGTTACGCGTCCCGAGCAGTGTGGCTCCCTACCGGGTATTATACCTCGGAATGTGGTATGACTGAGTTCGATGCGAGACCTGTTGAACTGCATCTTGTCTAGAGTATCCTCATAAATGAGGTTAAGGCCACTGCCTCTGTCCATCAGCACTTTAGTCAGCCGGAAACCATCGATGATGGGGTCGAGGACCAGTGCGGCTGGTGCATGGTTATTACGGGGGCTTGGCTCGTCCTTCTTGTTGAAGGTGATAGGAGTGGCTGCCCATGGCTGTGCGGCCGTCACTTGATATATTTGATTGAGTTCTCGAAGAGCTTTTTTCCTTTTATTGTTTGAGGCAAACATCTCATATACCATAAGGATATTGTGGTCCTGTGGTGAAGCCGAGGACTGTGTATCTGGGGGTGTCAGGCCCAAGATTGGCTCGCCATATTTGGCCACTTGTCTGACCATGATGTCTACTACGCAACTTTATTCTTGTAGACTCGTGTTGGGCCTCCAAGCGCAGAGTTTTGTAGGACAGTAGCAATTTTCCCTCAAGTGGATGACCTAAGGTTTATCAATCCGTGGGAGGCGTAGGATGAAGATGGTCTCTCTCAAACAACCCTGCAACCAAATACAAGAAATCTCTTGTTTCCCCAACACACCCAATACAATGGCAAATTGTATAGGTGCACTAGTTCGGCGAAGAGATGGTGATAAAAGTGTAATATGGATGGTAGAAATATATTTTTATAATCTGAATAAATAAAAACAGCAAGGTAGCAAACAATAAAAGTGAGCACAAACGGTATTGCAATGCTTGAAAACAAGGCCTAGGGTCCGTACTTTCGCTAGTGCAATCTCTCAACAATGCTAATCTAATTGGATCATATAACCTTCCCTCAACGTGTGATGAAGAATCACTCCAAAGTTCTTATCTAGTGGAGAACATAAGAAGAAATTGTTTGTAGGGACAAAACCACCTCAAAGCTATTCTTTCCGATCGATCTAACCAAGAGTTTGTACTAAAATAACACCATATGATACACATCAACCAACTCTAATGTCACCTAGATACTCCAATGTCACCACGAGTATCCGTGAGTTGATTATGCGATATGCATCAAACAATTTTAGATTCATAATACTCGATCCAACACAAAGAACCTCAAAGAGTGCCCAAAGATTTCTACCGGAGAAACAAAGACAAGAACGTGCATCAACCCCTATGCATAGATTACCCCAATGTCACCTCGGGAATCCGCGAGTTGAGTGCCAAGACATAGATCAAGTGCTCTCAAATCCATAAAAGTATTCAATCCGATAAAACGAAATCTCAAAGGGAAAACTCAATTCACAACAAGATAGAGAGGGGAAAAACACCATATGATCCGACTATATTAACAAAGCCTGCGATACATCAAGATCATGCCATCTCAAGAACATGAGAGAGAGAGAGAGATTAAACACATAGCTACTGGTACAAACCCTCAGCCCCGAGGGTGGACTACTCCCTCCTCATCATGGTGTCCGCCGAGATGATGAAGATGGCCACCGGTGATGATTTCCCCCTCCGGCAGGGTGCCGGAACGGGGTCTAGATTGGTTTTTCATGGCTACAGAGGCTTGCGGCAGCGAAACTTCTGATGTAGGGTTACCCCTGATGGTTTCTCTATTTATAGGAATTTTTGGCGTTGGTTTCACGCTAAGATGGGCCTCGAGGTGAGCACAACCCACCGGGGCACGGGCAAGGGCCCAGGCGCGCCTCGGTGTCTTGTGCCCTACTCCTTCACCTTCTGGTCCTTCCAAGAAGCTTCGAGGGTCTCTTTTGTTCCAAAAAAAATCGTCAAAAAGTTTCAGCTCATTTGGAGAACTTTCATTTCTGCACAAAAAACAACACCACGGTAGTTCTGCTGAAAACAGCGTCAGTCCGGGTTAGTTCCATGCAAATCATACCAAAACCATATAAACTTGTTGTAAACATGGCATGAATACTTCATAAATTATAGATACGTTGGAGACGTATCAGTATCCCCAAGCTTAATTCCTACTCGTCCTCGAGTAGATAAATGATAAAAGAAATAATTTATGAAGTGTGAATGCTAGCATAGTGCATAAGTTTGATCAATGATAATTTCAATCACTTTTCCTAGCATCATAACAGTAACTCTTTCTCATAAAACTCATCATGACAAAGTAGCAATCAATTCACATGTTAAGGTTCAAACAATGAATTCTCTTGAAACTCAACAACCTATATTCTTAATCACCAAACAATTGCAATTCAACTTATTCAACAGAGTCTAAGTAAGAGCTCCACATACTCAATCATCATATAGTCTTCCATGATTGCTACTACTCAACGCATATTCTTAGAACAAATGGCATCCATCGAACACAGAGAAAGATAGGGGCTTAATGTTTCGCCTCCCAACTCATTTATCTTAGAGATAATTGTCAACAATAATAAATCATGATCAAATATATTTGACTGGTCATATGTGCCTAGATCTTTCCCCACCACATGGTGCTTGCCAACTAGAGAATAATTGAGGTTGAAATGAGAATTCATACTATTGACTCTTTGCATAAAAGTAAATACTGAAAAGTAAAAGATAGGCCCTTCGCAGAGGGAAGCAGAGGTTGTCATGCGCGTTTTATTTGGATGCCCAAGCTCTTAATGCAAAGGAACGTCATGTTATATTGCCCCTTATGATAGCAACCTTTATTATGCAGTCCGTCGCTTTTATTAATTTGCCATCACAAGTTCGTACAACGCTTAATTTTCCCTTACAATAAAAGATCAAACATATTTAGGAGCAAGTTTTATTGCTTTATGCACTGATGACAACTTACTTGAAGGATCTTATTCAATCCATAGGTAGGTATGGTGGACACTCATGGCAAGAAACTGGGTTAGGATTTTTGGATGCACAAGTAGTATCTCTACTTAGTACGATTTTTGGCTAGCAAAAGATCCTAGGCAAACACCACATGTTGGAGGATCCATGATAATATAACTTCTATGCAAATATACACAACCATAACTCATTACGTTGTCTTCCTTGTCCAACTTCAACTAATTTGCTCAAGTTTGAAAATAATTAATGGGTATTCACAATCATAGAAGATGTCCAAGATAATATATTTATATGTGAAAGTTCTCTTCCTTATACTAATCATTCATGAATTGCTTGTATGACCAATATTGTGATTGTCAAGCTTCAAAAGATTTCACTTTCTAAACCCAATGTGAAGCTACCACTAGGCATGATATAATTTCAACTTCATGAAATTCAATTCATTCAACAATTTACTCATAGGATATAAGTGAAGCAATGACAAGCTACTCCAAAAAGATATAAGTGAAGATCAAGCTAGTAGTTAAGTAAATGGGTAGCCATTTGAGGACTCTCTCTTATTAAAAAAACTTTCAGATCTAAGTATTTTATTAAAACAGCAAGAAAATAAAATAAAATGACATTCTAAGAATAGCACACATCATGTGAAGAAGCAATAACTTAGGCTCAACCGATACTAACCGATAACTGTTCATGAAGAAAGGTGGGATGCCTACCAGGGCATCCCCAAGCTTAGATGCTTGAGACTTCTTGGAATATTAACTTGGGATGCCTTGGGCATCCCCAAGCTTGAGCTCTTGTGTCTTCTTCATTCCTCTCAAATCACGGTTTCCCTAATTCTTAAAAACACCATCCACACAAAACTCAACAAGAACTTGTGAGATAAGTTAGTATAAATCAATGCAAAACCTTATCATTCTGTACTATAGAAAATCACCAAAATTATTATTTAACATTGCATACTAAATTTCTCTGCATATTTAATACTCCTATCCTCAAATAGAATCATTAAACAAGCAAACATATGCAAACATAACAGCAATCTGTCTAAACAGGACAGTCTGTAAAAAGTGCAAAATTCATCATACTTCCCTAACTCCAAAAAATTTAAAAAATTACCACACTGTAATTTTTTTTATAACTTACTATGCAAAAAATTTCAACCTTTTATCACATTCTGACTTTTCTAGAGAATTTTTGCAACAGCGATAAACTTTCTGTTTTGAAACAGCAACTCATATATTTGCAAAATAAGCATGGAAAAGGCTATACTTGACATTTTTATTGAAGTAAAAGATGCAAAACATTATTATAGATAACAGCAAGCAAATACTAATAAACTAAAATGACGCTCCAAGCAAAACACATATCACGTGACGAATGAAAACATAGCTCCAAGTGAGGTTACCGATAATGTTGAAGACGAAAGAGGGGATGCCTTCCGGGGCATCCCCAAGCTTAGTTGCTTGGATCTTCCTTGAATATTACCTTGGGGGTGCCTTGGGAATCCCCAAGCTTAGGGTCTTGTCACTCCTTATTCTCCTCATATCGATATCTTACCCAAAACTTGAAAACTTCAATCACACAAAACTTAACGGAACTTCGTGAGATGCATTAGTATAATAAAGACAAATCATTCACTTTGGTACTGTCAAGATAAGATTCATAATTTTTTACACATAATGCCTACTGTACTATACAATTTCCACAATTTATAATAAGCAATATAAGCCATGGAAACCATAAAAGCAAGCAAACTATGCATTGCAAACAGAATCTGTCAAAAACAGAACAGTACGTAAATATCGGAATTAAGGTCATACTTCTGTAACTCCAAAAATTCTGAAAAATTAGGAAAACATAGAAAATTTGTATGCCCATAAACTTTAAAAAATTCAGAGTTTTTAGAAGCTCCAGTGAATTTAAACAATTCTGTTACTGGGCACAAAAGTTTCTGTTTTTGCACAGAATCAAGTCAACTATCATCCACACTATCCCAAAGGCTTTACTTGGTAATTTATTGAAATAAAAGGGATAAAACATGATTACTACATTAGAGTAACCAAGTTAACACACAAAAACAGTAGATAAAAGTGTTGGGTTGTCTCCCAACAAGCGCTTTTCTTTAATGCCTTTTAGCTAGGCATGATGATTTCAATGATGCTCGCATAAAAGATAAGAATCTAAACACAAGGAGAGCATCATGAAGCATATGAATAGCACATTTAAGTCTAACCCACTTACTATGCATAGATATTTTGTGAGCAAACAACTTATGGGAACAATAATCAACTAGCATAGGAAGGCAAAACAGGTGCAACTTCAAAACTTTAACCAAAAAGAGAGGAAACTTGATATTATTGCTATATGTAAAAGCATATGTTCCCTCTCATAATAATTTTCAGTAGCATCATGAATGAATTCAACAATATAGCTATCACATAAAGCATTCTTTTCATGATCCACAAGCATAGAAAATTTATTACTCTCCACATAACCAAATTTATTCTCATGAATAGTAGTGGGAGCAAACTCAACAAAATAACTATCATGGGATTCTTGATTGGCATAGTCAAATTGAACATTAAAATTATGATGACAAGTTTCATGGTTATCATTATTCTTTATAGCACACACGTCATCACCATAATCATCATAGATAGCAACTTTGTTGTCATAATCAATTGAAACCTCTTCCAAAATAGTGGGTTCATCACTAAATAAAGTCATGACCTCTCCAAATCCACATTCATAATTATCACAATAAGATTCAACACCCTCCAAAATAGTGGGATCATTAGTACCTAGAGTTGACACTCTTCCAAACCCACTTTCATCAATATAATCGTCATAAATAGGAGGCATGCTACCATTATAAGAAATTTGCACATCAAAACTTGGGGGACTAAAAATATCATCTTCATCAAACATAGCATCCCCAAGCTTGTTGCTTTGCATATCATTAGCATCATGGATATTCAAAGAATTCATACCAACAACATTGAAATCATGCTCATCATTCAAAGATTTTTTGTCAAACATTTTATAGAATTCTTCTTCTATCAATTGAGCACAATTTTCCTTTCCATCATTTTCATGAAAGACATTATAGACATGAATAATATGATGCAACCTCAATTCCATTTTTTTTGTAGTTTTCTTTTTATAAACCAAACTAGTGATAAAACAAGAAACTAAAAGATTCAATTGCAAGATCTAAAGATATACCTTCAAGCACTCACCTCCCCGGCAACGGCGCCAGAAAAGAGCTTCGTTGACGGGGTGTGAGTGCCGCTTACCTAACCTCCCCGGCAACGGCGCCAGAAAAGAGCTAGATGTCTACTACGCAACTTTATTCTTGTAGACTCGTGTTGGGCCTCCAAGCGCAGAGTTTTGTAGGACAGTAGCAATTTGCCCTCAAGTGGATGACCTAAGGTTTATCAATCCGTGGGAGCCGTAGGATGAAGATGGTCTCTCTCAAACAACTCTGCAACCAAATACAAGAAATCTCTTGTGTCCCCAACACACCCAATGCAATGGCAAATTGTATAGGTGCACTAGTTCGGCGAAGAGATGGTGATAAAAGTGTAATATGGATGGTAGAAATATATTTTTATAATCTGAATAAATAAAAACAGCAAGGTAGCAAATGATAAAAGTGAGCACAAACGGTATTGCAATGCTTGAAAATAAGGCCTAGGGTCCGTACTTTCGCTAGTGCAATCTCTCAACAATGCTAATCTAATTGGATCATATAACCTTCCCTCAACGTGCGATGAAGAATCTCTCCAGAGTTCTTATCTAGCGAAGAACATAAGAAGAAATTGTTTGTAGGGACAAAACCACCTCAAAGCTATTCTTTCCGATCGATCTAACCAAGAGTTCGTACTAAAATAACACCATATGATACACATCAACCAACTCTAATGTCACCTAGATACTCCAATGTCACCACGAGTATCCGTGAGTTGATTATGCGATATGCATCAAACAATTTCAGATTCATAATACTCGATCCAACACAAAGAACCTCAAAGAGTGCCCAAAGATTTTTACCGGAGAAACAAAGACAAGAACGTGCATCAACCCCTATGCATAGATTACCCCAATGTCACCTCGGGAATCCGTGAGTTGAGTGCCAAGACATAGATCAAGTGCTCTCAAATCCATAAAAGTATTCAATCCGATAAAACGAAATCTCAAAGGGAAAACTCAATTCACAACAAGATAGAGAGGGGAAAAACACCATATGATCCAACTATATTAACAAAGCCCACGATACATCAAGATCATGCCATCTCAAGAACACGAGAGAGAGAGAGATTAAACACATAGCTACTGGTACAAACCCTCAGCCCCAAGGGTGGACTACTCCCTCCTCATCATGGTGGCCGCCGGGATGATGAAGATGGCCACCGGTGATGATTTCCCCCTTCGGCAGGGTGCCGGAACGGGGTCCAGATTGGTTTTTCGTGGCTACAAAGGCTTGCGGCGGCGAAACTTCTAATGTAGGGTTACCCCTGATGGTTTCTCTATTTATAGGAATTTTTGGCATTGGTTTCACGCTAAGATGGGCCTCGAGGTGAGCACAACCCATCGGGGCACGAGCAAGGGCCCAGGCGCACCCCGGTGTCTTGTGCCCTACTATTCACCTTCTGGTCCTTCCACGTAGCTTCAGGGGTCTCTTTTGTTCCAAAAAAAATCGTTAAAAATTTTCAGCTCACTTGGAGAACTTTCATTTCTGCACAAAAAACAACACCACGGTAGTTCTGCTGAAAACAGCGTCAGTCCGGGTTAGTTCCATGCAAATCATACCAAAACCATATAAAATTGTTGTAAACATGGCATGAATACTTCATAAATTATAGATACGTTGGAGACGTATCAGACCACCCAACAGGCTCGGAGTCTGTGGGTTGGATTTGCGTCTAGCAAGACCGAGTGTATTAGGCATGGTTTATCCAGCAACTCGTCTAACACCGATCTGGGCCTAGTTTTCTTTTCATTGGGCTCACGCTCCGGCAACCAATTTGTGTAAGCTCGTTTAAAGCGAGGCTTTCCGTGATGCGCGGCGGGCTGTGGCCCCATGTTCATCTGCTGCGCCCTCCACGTGTTTTCCATGGCGCAGTACTTGCGTACCATGTCTGATAGTTCGGTGAAGCTTTGAATTCGGCGATGTGCGAGGGCGTTTAAGAGGCCCTCATCCTTGCAGTTGAACTGGAAAGCTTTAATTATCTCTTTTTCACAGCAAGGCGCCATCCTGTTTTTCACCAGGAGAAATCTAGCCCAATAATGATGGACTGTCTCGTTTGGCAGCTGTTTGACGTACATGAGGTCCCATATGTCCGGTTTTGCCGAATCCGGGGAGTATTCAGTATGATGGGTGGGTGGGAAGAATTGAAGGATTCCCTCCTGCAGTGGACCCAGACTATCCTTAACGGGCGGGCGAGTCGTGTCCGGTTCTGATCATGCAGGGTTCGGATCTGGACTGGTATGTGGCTGGATCGGCTCGAGGCCGGATCTTGCATTAGGGATCGGGTCCGGACATTCGTCTGGGTTGGTGTCTGACTCCGAGCTAGAGACTCGAGTGTACACCGTTTTTAGCTTACAGGGCTATGGCCCCTCCTGGGCCTCTTCGACGATGGCGACGAGGTGCGTGACTGGAGGGGTGTTGATTTCTCGGTCGTCGGGTTTAAGCCCGATCCGATCGTAGGCTGTGGGCCTGATAACAGAGATTCCCAATGCACGGAATAAACTTGCTAAGTGGTCGACCAGTTGGGCACATGGGGGTGCCGGACACTCCGGCGACTCGGCAGGAGATCTTATGGGCGGTCTATCGAAGTCGGGCTTTAAGGCCGGACTCTGAGAGATACCTGATTTTTGTGGGTCTGCTGGTCCCGGGGTCGATGCCCCTGAACTTGCGAGTCCCTCTGCGGGGGTGAAGCCTTTGATCTGATCGGGACGACCAGTGGGATCGGCGCGCACTAATATGTCACCGAAGACGAGGAGGTGACCGAAGGCAGGAAGGCCCTCGGCGCAGGTGCGGTCTCCAACGACCGGTTGAGCCATCGATTCTTCCTGCGATCCAACAACGGAACTCTCAATGAAAGCACCAGTGTCGGTGTCAAAATCGGCAGACCTCGGGGTAGGTGGTCCCGAGCTGTGGATCTAGGAACAATGGGGAACAAGGGACGACGAACACAGTGTTTACCCAGGTTTGGGCCCTCTCGAAGAGGTAATACCCTACGTCCTACTTGATTATATTGGATGTGTAATATGGTTTACAGAGTAGATCTACCTCTCTAGCCCTAATGACTACAACCCTCGGTTTACATAGACACCGGCAGGGTTAGGGTTAGCAGAGATAGATTACAATAAGAGGGAAGATGATCTCGTCCACCCTTGACTTGGAAGACACACCATGACTTCGTAGATCTTCGGTAGTTACGCGGCTTCACCAGTCCGGCCCATATCCATTGGGCCGTCGCCCCGAGGACCCCTCAATCCAGGACTCTCTCAACCAAGTTCATTTGACATAGCCACTACCAGGAACCCTAACGATTCGGTCAAACCAATACAGATCTCGGTCTCACCGAGATGGCCTTGCCAACTCTCTATTACTTGTTGCAATTATTTCGGTCTCACCGAGATGATCAATCAGTCTCACCGAGATGGCTTGCTAACTCTCTATTGCCTTATTGCTTCACTTCGGTCTCACCGAGTTGATGCAATCGGTGCCACCGAGACGAGGTATTCCCTAAGCCCTAGCACATCGGTCCCACCGAGATTCCTAACGTTCATATTTTTTAACAGATCGGTGCCACCGAGTTTAACTAATCGGTGCCACCGAAATGATTCAAAAGTGTGTAACGGTTGGATTTTGTGTGGAGGCTATATATACGCCTCCACCCCTTCTCCATCTGTGAGAGAGCCATCAGAACATGCCTACACTTCCACCATTCATTTTCTGAGAGAGAACCACCTACTCATGTGTTGAGATCAAGAGATTCCATTCCTACCATTTGAACCTTAATTTCTAGCCTTCCCCAAGTTGCTTTCCACTCAAATCCCTCTTCCATCATAGCCAAATCTGTGAGGGGGAGTTGAGTGTTTGGGAGACTATCATTTGAAGCACAAGAGCAAGGAGTTCATCATCAACACACCGTCCATTACCTTTTGGAGAGTGGTGTCCCCTAGATTGGTTAGGTGTCGCTTGGGAGCCTCCGTCGTGATGTGGAGTTGAACCAAGAAGTTTGTAAGGGCAAGGATATCGCCTACTTCATGAAGATCTACCCGAGTGAGGCAAGTCCTTCGTGGACGATGGCCATGGTGGGATAGACAAGGTTGCTTCTTCATGGACCCTTCATGGGTGAAGCCCTCCGTGGACTCGCGCAACCGTTACCCTTCGTGGGTTGAAGTCTCCATCAACGTGGATGTACGATATCACCACCTATCGGAACCACGCCAAAAAATTTCGTGTCTCCATTGCATTTGCCTTCTCCAAAACCCTACCCTTTACCTTCATATGCAATGTTTTACATTCCGCTGCTATACTCTTATAATTGCATGTGTAGGTTGATTGCTTGACTTGTGGTAATTGCTAAAATCTGCCCACAACTAAAATTGAGAAAATGATTGATTTTTATTTGGTCAAGTAGTCTAATCACCCCCTCTAGACATACTTTCGATCGTACAAGTGGTATCAGAGCTTGGGTCTCCATTAGCCTTGATTCCCATAGCTTTGGTGATCATAGTCTTGGTTTCACAACCTAGGAGAGTATGGCGTCTAGCGAGGGTAACTATCACCGTAGAGGTCCTTATTTTGATGGTACAAAGTTTGATAGTTGGAAGCATAAGATGAAAATGCATATTCTTGGTCATAACCACGCCGTTTGGCTGTTGTGCGTATTGGTTTGCAAGGTGAATTCTTTGAAGATGGTAAAGAACCGGATTGTTAAGTGACCGCGGAAGAATTGAAGATGTTGCAATACAATGCTCAAGCTTGCGATATTCTCTTCAATTGATTGGGCCCCAAAGAATACAAGAAAATCAACCTCCTTGAGAATGTGAAGGAAATTTGGGATATTTTGGTTGATATGCACGAAGGTACCGAGTCCATCAAGGAATCCAAGTTGGATGTGCTTCAAAGTCAACTTGACAAGTTCAAGATGAAGGATGGTGAAGGAGTCGCCAAAATGTACTCTAGGCTTGCTCTCATCACAAATAAGATTGTCGGCTTAGGAAGTGAAGAGATGACTGACAAATTCATCATCAAGAAGATCCTTAGAGCCTTGGATGGAAAATATGATACCGTGTGCACATTGATCCAAATGATGCCCAATTACAAAGATCTCAAGCCCACGGAAGTCATTGGTAAAATTGTTGCTCATGAGATGTCACTCAAGGATAAGGAAGAGCTCCACAACAAGTCAAGTGGTGCTTACAAAGCTTCAAGTGATGCTCCTACAACATCAAGTGAAAAGCAAGTCTCCAATAAAGAATTGAGCTTAATGGTGAAGAACTTCAACAAATTCTACAAGAGTAGAAGCAAAGAGAGAAGCTCCAAGTCAAGGTCCTACAATGACGAAAGATCTTCTAGTCGTGATCGTAATTGCTACAATTGTGGAAGACCCAAACACTATTCCAATGAATGTACGGCTCCCTAGAAGAAAAGAGAAGACTCACCAAAAAGGAGAAGTAGAAGAGATGAATCACCTCCAAGAGAGAGAAGGAGTAGAGATGATCGTTATGAACGAAGACCCTCTCGAAGAAGCACGGATTCGGAAAGGAAGGACAAGTCATCAAAGAGCTACACAAGACGAATACATTAAGATCATGTTGGTGAATGGGTATCCGGTTCCGACTCCAACAACTACTTCGAGAGAAGTGATGTCTACTACACAACTTGTTCTTGTAGACTCGTGTTAGGCCTCCAAGCACAGAGTTTTGTAGGACAGTAGCAAATTTCCCTCAAGTGGATGACCTAAGGTTTATCAATCCATGGGAGGCATATGATTAAGATGGTCTCTCTCAAACAACCTGTGACGCCCCCGGCCCGATCGTGCACTAATCATACACGCACATGCACACGATCAAGCCTAAGGACTCACGGGAAGATATCACAACACAACTCTAAAACATAAATAAATCATACAAGCTTTATATTACAAGCCAGGGGCCTCGAGGGCTCGAATTCATAAGCTTGCGAACAAGCGTCAGCGGAAGCATCAGATATCTGAGTACAGATATAAAAGAAAATACAGAAATGCCTTTAGAAAGGCGGGGCAAAAGAAAACACTACGATCGAAAGGCACAAGGCCTCCTGCCTGGGACCCTCCGATCCTACTCCTGGTCATCAGTCAACTCGTAGCAGTATCCATCCTCTGGGTAGTAGCAGTAACGATCGTCGGGGCATCTGTCTCAGGGGGCTCCGTCCTCTGGTCACGTCAAACTGATATGGGGAGAAAAAGGAAAACAAAGCAACCGTGAGTACTCAGAAGTACTCAGCAAGCAAGGATCTACACTACATATGCAACATTTTCAAAGGGAGGCTGTATATGTGGACTGGGCTGCAGAAATGCCAGAATAGAGAGAAGGCCTAGTCCTATCGAAGACTAGCATCCTCAGCGGTCTTGCAGCAGTAGAAGAGAGTAGAACAATACCATATAATGTAGCAGTAATAATATCAACCTCACCCAGAGATCCTTTCTCGACTCCCTGCGAGAAAGCAATCCCAGAGCCATAAAGTCACTCGTCTGAGATCCCTTCTCGACTCCCTGCGAGAAGCAATCCCAGAGCCATATATACAGGTCTCATCACAGGTATCCAGTTCTAAATTGTTCAATCAGGATACAACTCCGATTGTCCTTTACCGTAGGACCGGCTATCGATAGAAATGTTCTTCCCTGCAGGGGGTGCACCAACTACCCACAACGCTCGATTAACTTCGGCCGCACACTTTCCTGGTCATGCCCGGCCTCGGCAAACGACACATCGCAACCTACCTAACAAGCTCGGCAGAAGAGGTCCCCGTCGGTCTATATCCTAAGCGCTCAGGGGTCATGGGCCATCGCCCTGTGCACTCCGGGTCGGTGTGTGCAGGGTCGGGACGAGCACCACCTCAGTCCTGGATGGTACTGGCCCGGCCCGGCCACGAGGCTGAACTGGACGTCTGACAGAGCTTTCGGCTGATGCATACGATGCAGAACGCCCATACTATGCCCACGTGATGGTTAGTGCTATCAGACCAGAGGTCTGCTCAGATCAAATATCCAAATCGTTAGGACTAGGGCTTGCGGTAACGAGCAGAGACTCACGAAAGATGTGACCCCGTCGCCCCGTCTCGAGGACTTGCGGCAAGGGTTAAGAATGCCCGGCCGCGCCTCGTATTCACCACTCGGGCACCACACTGGCAACCCGCCTTCACATCACACGCGGGTACCCCTCAGGGTCGACCCGCCTTTCCAAGTAACAATGTAAGGTCCAAGTATCCGTGTGTCCATAACATCAGGGAATCCGAGGTATCACCCTCATTGAATTCCCACTCGATGTATCCATCAAGGTGAACTAGGAGGAATCACCCTCAATGAGTTCACACTTGGGGTGTTGTACGACGGTGTCGTTACCGGAAGTGGGGAAGGAGGAATCACCCTCGATGACCACGACCAAATAGCAACTCTACAGAGTTAACATCAGGAGTGCTATAAGAGGTTTCACCCTCGGCACTCGATAGTAACGCTGCAGTGTCGTTACAACTAAAGGGGGGGGTGATGTGCGGTGTCGGGTCCTGGTCTTCAATCCCATTGATCGGGTCTTCTGACGATCCAGCGCGGCAGTCGGGATAAGTGGGGTCACTGATAGGTCTCTACCCAGCCTAGACTAAATAGTTTAGGATATGCAGGTAATTATCAACAGCAGGTTACAATGAACAGGCTATGCATCAGAATAGGTAAAGCAGCAGCAGCAGCAGCAATTCTAATGCAAGCATGAGAATATAGAATGGGCGATATCAGGATGATCAAAGGTGGGGCTTGCCTGGTTGCTCGGCGGCAAGGGCAAGGTCGTCTATGGTGTCTTCGGGATCCGGAGCTGCGTCGGTCTCGGGGACGACGTCGGGGTCGGGGGCTATCGAGAGAGAAGAGGGGGAGGAAACAGTATAAATATATAGCAAACATGAGCATGACAAATACGATACACGGTGCTAGGGGTAGTCTAACGCAGCATCACACGTAACAGACGGAGCGGGAGAATATCTGACGATATTTCCCGGGTCTTTGGAATTATCGGACAGAGGATAAGAGGGGAACGGTTGCAAGTTCGGATAGTTAGGGACGCGTGACGGGCGAACGGACCGCGTATTCAGATTCGTCTCGTCGTTCTGAGCAACTTTCATGTACAAAGTATTTTCATCTGAGCTACGGATTATTTTATATGATTTTCTAAAGTTTTTATTAATTTCTGGAATTTAATTAATTATTTAAATTAACATTATCCAAAACAGTGTCTTGCTGACGTCAGCATGACGTCAGGACCAGTGGGTCCCACCTGTCATACTCACATTAGGCTAATTAGTGATTAACTAATTAATTAACATTTAATTAAACTAATTAATTAAATTAGACTAATCTAAACAGGGTTAATTAACTTAATTAATTAACTAATTAATTAATTAATTAATTAATTATTTTTATTTATTTTAATTATTATTATTATTTTTTTATTACATTTTCTTTTAATTCGTTTTTAGGGGCTGGGCCCCATCTGTCATTGCCTCAGGGGGGGCAGGGCCCACCGGTCAGTGGCACGGCCGGACATGTCCGGGTTGTGCCCGTTTGGGCACCGGACATGTCCGGTGCGCATACGGGCGCACGGGTGCGGCCAGCGGGTGAGGCGGAGACGGGCGGGGCAGGGGCGGCCGGGCGCGGTGGCCCGTCGGACGGCGAGCGGCGGCGCGGTGGAGCCGGGGCAGCAGAGCTGCGCGCGCGGCTGCAGCAGCGGGCGTGGGCAGAGGCGACGAGCGGGGCCGGCCTGGGCGTGGTCGCGCGCGAGCCCGGGCGCGTGGTGGGCGCGGGCGACGGCCGGTGACCAAGGCGCAAGGGGAGGCGAGCAGAGGCGGCGGCAGGAGCGCGGCGACGGCGATGCAGGCGCGGCCGGGGCGCGGGGTGGGGTGCGCGCACAAGGGAGGGAGGCCGAGGCCGAGGCCTCACCGGCGTTGTAGGGCACGGGCAGCGGGGCTCGGGGACGACGGCGTCGGGCAGCGGCGACGGGTGCGAGCGCTCGCTGAGGCGATTCGGGGAGGAGACGGGGAGGCGAGGTCCCGGCGACGGCGTCCGAGCGCGGGCGGCGAGGCGGAAGCGAGCGCGAGCAGCGGCGGGGAGCGCGGCGACGGGCGACGGGATCGGGGCGCCTCTGCCCCGGTCCGATCCAGGGGAGGGGGGTCGAGTGGAGGAGGCGGTAGGAGAGGCGACAGGCGAGGCAGATCGGCGCGGGGAGGCGGTCGGGGACGGCCGGCCGGCGACGGGCGCCGAGGCGGCGCGGGCGACGGGGTTCGATCCCGATCCAGAATTTCTGGATCGCGGGGGGAAGAGGAGCGAGGGGGGGATTAGGGTTTCGGGGTGAGGGGAGGGGGTTATAGGCCCGGGGTGGGCCGGCCTGGGTGGTGGCCTGGTGGCCAGCTGGGCCACGGCCCAGTTGGTCCGGGGGGGGGCTTTTCCTTTTTACTTTTTTTTTATATTATTTATTTTCCTTTTCTGTTTTCTCTTTTATTTTTATTCCAAAAGACTTTTGTAAAATTCGAGACTTGCTCCATTATTTACAGTGCATTATCTGTCACTGCTAGAAATTGGTTTGGGATCCATATCTTTTTGTTTGGATTTTATTTAAATTGAAAAAGGATTGAATAGTGCTATGTTGCTGCTGTTTCTAGTTGTTCGAGTCCTTTTACAATTCCAACTAATGTTGCAATCATTTTTATAAATGCTAGGGGAATATTTGCAACAAGATGCACATTTTAGTTTTCCAGTTTGAACAACTTTTATTTTCCACTTTAATTTAATTTGAATTTGAGTTAGAAGTTGAAATGCATTATGATGCAAATGATGATCATGCACTGTTAAACATGATGACATGGCATAATCAAAAGGGTGATTACTGTAGTTAACCACTGGGGGTGTTACAAATCTCCTCTACTAACAAGAATTCTCGTCCCGAGAATTAAGAAGTAGAAGGAAAAAGTTCGGGGTATTCCGCACGAAGATTATCCTCGCGTTCCCAAGTGACTTCGTTTTCAGTATGATTTGACCACTGCACTTTGAGGAACTTGGTAACCTTCTGACGGGTTCGACGTTCAGCTTCATCGAGAATGCGGATCGGATGCTCCTTATAAGATAGATCATCTTGCAATTCAAGCATCTCGTGATCCACAGATCGGTGCGGAGATTCCTTGAAGCATTTACGAAGTTGCGACACATGGAAGACGTCGTGGATATGAGAGAATTGCGGCGGCAATTCCAATTTATATGCCACTTGACCACGTCTTGCAACAATGCGGAAAGGACCAATGTAGCGGGGAGCTAACTTGCCCTTGATTCCAAAACGGTGAGTGCCTTTCATAGGAGTGACACGAAGATAAGCTTGATCACCAGGTTGATAAGTCAAACCCCATCGTTTGCGATCATAGTTGCTCTTCTGGCGGTCCTGAGCCGCCTTGAGATTTTCCCGGACAATTCGGACTTGTTCTTCGGCGTGTTGAATAATATCTGGACCCACGAGCGGTCGTTCCCCAGTTTCTGACCAATTCAGAGGGGTTCGACACTTACGTCCATAGAGTACTTCGAAGGGGGCCATTTTCAAGCTGGCTTGATAGCTGTTGTTGTAGGAGAACTCGGCATATGGAAGAGATTCTTCCCACTTCTTGCCGAAAGAAACAACACAAGCTCGTAGCATGTCTTCAAGCACTTGATTAACTCGTTCAACTTGGCCTTGGGATTGAGGATGATAAGCTGAACTCCAGGTAATATGAGTTCCCATAGCCTTTTGGAAACTTTCCCAGAAATGACCAGTGAATATGCTGCCACGGTCTGAACTGATCTCTTTCGGAATACCGTGGAGTGAAACAATTCTGGAGATATATAACTCTGCTAACTGACTAGCAGTGATCGTCTCCTTGACAGGCAGAAAGTGTGCAACTTTGGAGAGTTGGTCGACGACGACAAGAATAGCATCGTGACCCTTCTGTGACCTGGGAAGTCCTGTAACGAAATCCATCTGAACCTTATCCCATTTCCATAAAGGAATAGGAAGTGGTTGCAGAATTCCAGCAGGCTTCTGATGTTCTGCTTTAACGCGTCGACACACATCATATTCAGCAACATATCGAGCAATGTCTTGCTTCATTCTAGACCACCAGTACCTTTGACGGAGATCACGATACATCTTGGTGCTACCCGGATGAATAGACAGCGGGGTATCATGTGCCTCCTTCATGACTTTATCAGTCATAAGCTCGAAGCGAGGTACGACAATGCGGTCTCTGAAATACAAGGTTCCATCTTCAGACAGCGAGAAATCCCTGTACTTTACAAGGTGAAGGTCTTTCTTCATCAGATCAATTTCAGCATCTTTAGCTTGCGCATTCTTAACAGCTTTCTCAAGGTCTGGTTCAACAACCAAGGTTTTTAGGTATCCTTGGGGAACTATCTCGAGATTTAGCTTTCGAAGCTCTTCATACAGAAGTGGTTGCTGTAGCTGAACCTCAAGTTCGCAGCAATAGGATTTGCGGCTCAACGCATCAGCCATCACATTAGCCTTGCCAGGGGTATAAGAAATACCCAAGTCATAGTCCGCAATGGTCTCCATCCATCTTTGCTGACGGAGATTCAGAGATGGCTGAGTGAACAAGTACTTCAAACTTTTATGATCCGTGTAGATCTCGCAACGATTACCGAGGAGGTAATGTCGCCACAACTGCAGTGCATAGATCACAGCAGCTAGTTCTAGATCATGTACTGGATAATTCTCTTCATGTGGGCGCAACTGACGAGAGCCATAAGCAATCACTTTACGCTCTTGCATTAGGACACAACCTAATCCTTCACGGGATGCATCACAATAAATCACAAAGTCTTTGCGGGTATCTGGAGGAGATAGTACTGGGGCAGATGTTAGCTTGTCTTTGAGTGTTTGAAAACTTTCCTGACATTTTTCTGCCCATTCGAACTTAACGCCCTTGTGAAGCAGATCAGTCAAAGGCTTAGCAATCTTTGAGAAATTCTCGACAAAACGACGGCAATAGCTTGCGAGGCCGAGAAAACTTCTGACTTGCTTGACATTCTTCGGAGGAGTCCAGTCAAGTATAGCCTGAACTCGTTCTGGGTTAACGGCAATGCCATCTTTCGAAATCACATGGCCGAGATATGTCACTTCAGACAACCAGAATTCACATTTAGAATATTTGGCATACAGTTGGTGTTCTCGGAGCCTTTCCAGTACAAGTCGGAGGTGTTCAGCATGTTCTTCTTTATTCTTTGAATAGACCAGAATATCATCTAGATATACCACGACGAATTTGTCGAGATAATCCATGAAGATATAATTCATCAATCGGGAGAATGTGGCTGGAGCATTTGTTAAGCCAAACGACATGACCGTGTACTCGTAGGAGCCATAACGAGTAACAAACGCAGTCTTCGGAATATCCTCTTCGCGAACACGGATCTGATGGTAACCCAACCTCAAATCAAGCTTAGAGAATACTGAGGAACCGGCAAGCTGATCATACAAATCATTGATCCGAGGAAGCGGATATTTGTTCTGGATGGTGGCTTGGTTAATGGGTCGATAATCCTGAACCAATCGGTTAGTTCCATCCTTCTTCTTAACGAAGAGTGAAGGTGCTCCCCAAGCGGAGGAACTGGGCCAGATGAAGCCCTTCTTAAGTGACGTGTCGATTTCCTCCTTAAGTTCAAGAAGGTGATGCGGAGGCATCTTATAAGGACGCTTCGCAATAGGGGTTGTGCCAGGTTTCAAATCGATGACAAATTCGACAGCTCTAGCAGGGGGTATTCCTGGAAGTTCTTCTGGAAATACATCTTGAAAATCACAAACAACTGGAACGTTCTCGATGCCTTCAAGAGGTGAGGCATTCAATGCATTCAAAACATATATTTGAGTCTCGGCATCCTGAACTGTTCGGGCTGAGTATTTGACTATCTGGCCAGACAGGTGTGTGAGCTGGACTGTCTTAGTAGCACAGTCAATCAAAGTATTATGGGCTGTCAACCAGTCCATACCGAGAATGATGTCTATGTCGGAAGGTCCAAGAGCAATAAGGGAAGCGGAGAACGTCAACCCTTCAATTTTGATCTGATTGTTGTGACTTACCATCTTGGTTTGCCACCTAGAACGGGGAGTGATAATCTCTAACGGTGTGGGTAACAGCTCTAGATGTAGCTCATGCCGCTGAGCAAATTGTTGAGACACAAAGGAATGTGATGCTCCTGAGTCGAAAAGGACAGAAGCTGCAACTGAATTAATCGGGAGGGTACCCATCACAATGGTTGGTTCTTTCTGAGCCTCTTCTGTATTGACATGGTTAGCATGGCCCAGTATAACAGCAGGAGGTTTGGCATTGGGATTCCTGGGCTGACGAGCTCGGGCATCTCGATTTTGGTTCGGACGGCAATTGGTAGCACGGTGCCCTGGTTGACCACACTTGAAGCAATTCCGATCATTATGGGGAGGAGCTACAGCAGTGGACTGTCCGCCCTGAGTCACTAGCTGTCTCGGCGGCGGAGGCAGGCGGGGTGCAACATAAGACGGCCTTGGTGTTGGAGCAGGTCGGTGATGAACATTGTGCGGGATCCACACTCGACGTTTCTGAACAGGCTGACCCGAGGATGCGCCAGCTTCATGAGTGCGCTTGAGCGACTCCTGGCATTCAGTCAGAGCTGTTTCAATTTGGAAAGATTTGCTGACAAGCATTGCGAAGTCTGTACAATCAAGGACTGCAAGTGCGAGTTTTATGTCAGTACGGAGTCCTTCACGGAATTTATCCTGCTTGCGGGCGTCAGTGTTAACGTCATCCTCAGCATAGCGGGATAACTCGAGAAATTTCCTCTGATATTCATCCACAGTCATTTTGTCCTGTGAGAGTTTGCAGAACTCCTGCTTCTTCTGGTCTATCAGACCTTGAGGAATATACCGTGCATGAAAAGCTGACTGAAATTCCTGCCAAGTGGTTACAGTCTCTGCAGGCAACATAGCCTTGTGGCTTTCCCACCATTGAGCAGCTGGGCCCTTCAGGTGGAATGTCGCAAAGGTGACGTAACTGTCAGGGGCAACATTAGCTGATTCCATCTCAAACAGGATGTCACGAAGCCAATCATCAGCATCCATAGGATTGGTGGAGTTGCGGAAAACGGACGGATTGAGGCGCACAAATTCTGCCAGAGTTATTGGAACATTCTGTTGCTGAGCATTTTGATTTGGGAACTGAGCCAATAGTCCTGTCATAAACTGCTGCATCATTGCGGCCATATAGGGTGGAGGTGGTGGATCGTCAGCCATCCTGCCAAATCAACAGGGGCAGTTTAGCAAGAAAGACTGCATGTGTAAGGAGTTATTCAGGACGTAACACGAGAGATGAACGGGAAAGGCATTAGATGTAAAATAGTAGTCGTTGAAAGACATACCAATCCATGCACATAGTCGGGTACATGCGGACAGCACGACGACGCAAATTTAGAAGCTAGACATTCTAGGCGGCGCGCAGGCACGCGGTAGGAAAGTACACAACGAGACATAGCAAAGGCTACATCAACGTCGGAGAAAACTATTGGAGCGAGGAATCTGCACGTGACAACACAGGGTGCCCTCGATAAGAGGATCCTGTAAGCAGAACCTGGCCCTCAATCTTGAAGCAAGGGGGAATATCTTCAGAACACCGGGTGGATGTGACCACGAGAACCTAATGTTGGAGTTAGTAAAAGTTTAACCCGAATAGACGAGATATCAGAGTCCTAGAGTAAAGGTCGAGGAGTAAAAGATCCTAATACCACCCAATTGGTAACGTGGGCCCGTAAGCCACACAGCCAAGTTAGTAAATTAGTTTTCCGGTTTCTAGACTCAACTTCGGCCAAGGAGTTGGAAAGGGGGTTCCTACAGGCAGTCGGCTCTGATACCAACTTGTGACGCCCCCGGCCCGATCGTGCACTAATCATACACGCACATGCACACGATCAAGCCTAAGGACTCACGGGAAGATATCACAACACAACTCTAAAACATAAATAAATCATACAAGCTTTATATTACAAGCCAGGGGCCTCAAGGGCTCGAATTCATAAGCTTGCGAACAAGCGTCAGCGGAAGCATCAGATATCTGAGTACAGATATAAAAGAAAATACAGAAAGGCCTTTAGAAAGGCGGGGCAAAAGAAAACACTACGATCGAAAGGCACAAGGCCTCCTGCCTGGGACCCTCCGATCCTACTCCTGGTCGTCAGTCAACTCGTAGCAGTATCCATCCTCTGGGTAGTAGCAGTAACGATCGTCGGGGCATCTGTCTCAGGGGGCTCCGTCCTCTGGTCACGTCAAACTGATATGGGGAGAAAAAGGAAAACAAAGCAACCGTGAGTACTCAGAAGTACTCAGCAAGCAAGGATCTACACTACATATGCAACATTTTCAAAGGGAGGCTGTATATGTGGACTGGGCTGCAGAAATGCCAGAATAGAGAGAAGGCCTAGTCCTATCGAAGACTAGCATCCTCAGCGGTCTTGCAGCAGTAGAAGAGAGTAGAACAATACCATATAATGTAGCAGTAATAATATCAACCTCACCCAGAGATCCTTTCTCGACTCCCTGCGAGAAAGCAATCCCAGAGCCATAAAGTCATCAAACCTCGTCCTGAGATCCCTTCTCGACTCCCTGCGAGAAGCAATCCCAGAGCCATATATACAGGTCTCATCACAGGTATCCAGTTCTAAATTGTATCAATCAGGATACAACTCCGAGTGTCCTTTACCGTAGGACCGGCTATCGATAGAAATGTTCTTCCCTGCAGGGGTGCACCAACTTACCCAACACGCTCGATTAACTTCGGCCGGACACACTTTCCTGGGTCATGCCCGGCCTCGGTCAAACGACACATCGCAACCCTACCTACAGCTCAGCAGAGAGGTCCCCGTCGGTCTATATCCTAAGCGCTCAGGGGTCATGGGCCATCGCCCTGTGCACTCCGGGTCGGTGTGTGCAGGGTCGGGACGAGCACCACCTCAGTCCTGGATGGTACTGGCCCGGCCCGGCCACGAGGCTGAACTGGACGTCTGACAGAGCTTTCGGCTGATGCATACGATGCAGAACGCCCATACTATGCCCACGTGATGGTTAGTGCTATCAGACCAGAGGTCTGCTCAGATCAAATATCCAAATCGTTAGGACTAGGGCTTGCGGTAACGAGCAGAGACTCACGAAAGATGTGACCCCGTCACCCCGTCTCGAGGACTTGCGGCAAGGGTTAAGAATGCCCGGCCGCGCCTCGTATTCACCACTCGGGCACCACACTGGCAACCCGCCTTCACATCACACGCGGGTACCCCTCAGGGTCGACCCGCCTTTCCAAGTAACAATGTAAGGTCCAAGTATCCGTGTGTCCATAACATCAGGGAATCCGAGGTATCACCCTCATTGAATTCCCACTCGATGTATCCATCAAGGTGAACTAGGAGGAATCACCCTCAATGAGTTCACACTTGGGGTGTTGTACGACGGTGTCGTTACCGGAAGTGGGGAAGGAGGAATCACCCTCGATGACCACGACCAAATAGCTACTCTACAGAGTTAACATCAGGAGTGCTATAAGAGGTTTCACCCTCGGCACTCGATAGTAACGCTGCAGTGTCGTTACAACTAAAGGGGGGGGGGTGATGTGCGGTGTCGGGTCCTGGTCTTCAATCCCATTGATCGGGTCTTCTGACGATCCAGCGCAGCAGTCGGGATAAGTGGGGTCACTGATAGGTCTCTACCCAGCCTAGACTAAATAGTTTAGGATATGCAGGTAATTATCAACAGCAGGTTACAATGAACAGGCTATGCATCAGAATAGGTAAAGCAGCAGCAGCAGCAGCAATTCTAATGCAAGCATGAGAATATAGAATGGGCGATATCGGGATGATCAAAGGTGGGGCTTGCCTGGTTGCTCGGCGGCAAGGGCAAGGTCGTCTATGGTGTCTTCGGGATCCGGAGCTGCGTCGGTCTCGGGGACGACGTCGGGGTCGGGGGCTATCGAGAGAGAAGAGGGGGAGGAAACAGTATAAATATATAGCAAACATGAGCATGACAAATACGATACACGGTGCTAGGGGTAGTCTAACGCAGCATCACACATAACAGACGGAGCGGGAGAATATCTGACGATATTTCCCGGGTCTTTGGAATTATCGGACAGAGGATAAGAGGGGAACGGTTGCAAGTTCGGATAGTTAGGGACGCGTGACGGGCGAACGGACCGCGTATTCAGATTCGTCTCGTCGTTCTGAGCAACTTTCATGTACAAAGTATTTTCATCTGAGCTACGGATTATTTTATATGATTTTCTAAAGTTTTTATTAATTTCTGGAATTTAATTAATTATTTAAATTAACATTATCCGAAACAGTGTCTTGCAGACGTCAGCATGACGTCAGCATGACGTCAGGACCAGTGGGTCCCACCTGTCATACTCACATTAGGCTAATTAGTGATTAACTAATTAATTAACATTTAATTAAACTAATTAATTAAATTAGACTAATCTAAACAGGGTTAATTAACTTAATTAATTAACTAATTAATTAATTAATTAATTATTTATTTTTATTTATTTTAATTATTATTATTATTTTTATTACATTTTCTTTTAATTCGTTTTTAGGGGCTGGGCCCCATCTGTCATTGCCTCAGGGGGGCAGGGCCCACCGGTCAGTGGCACGGCCGGACATGTCCGGGTTGTGCCCGTTTGGGCACCGGACATGTCCGGTGCGCATACGGGCGCACGGGTGCGGCCAGCGGGTGAGGCGGAGACGGGCGGGGCAGGGGCGGCCGGGCGCGGTGGCCCGTCGGACGGCGAGCGGCGGCGCGGTGGAGCCGGGGCAGCAGAGCTGCGCGCGCGGCTGCAGCAGCGGGCGTGGGCAGAGGCGACGAGCGGGGCCGGCCTGGGCGTGGTCGCGCGCGAGCCCGGGCGCGTGGTGGGCGCGGGCGACGGCCGGTGACCAAGGCGCAAGGGGAGGCGAGCAGAGGCGGCGGCAGGAGCGCGGCGACGGCGATGCGGGCGCGGCCGGGGCGCGGGGTGGGGTGCGCGCACAAGGGAGGGAGGCCGAGGCCGAGGCCATCACCCGGCGTTGTAGGGCACGGGCAGCGGGGCTCGGGACGACGGCGTCGGGCAGCGGCGACGGTGCGAGCGCTCGCTGAGGCGATTCGGGGAGGAGACGGGAGGCGAGGTCCCGGCGACGGCGTCCGACGCGGGCGGCGAGGCGGAAGCGAGCGCGAGCAGCGGCGGGGAGCGCGGCGACGGGCGACGGGATCGGGGCGCCTCTGCCCCGGTCCGATCCAGGGAGGGGGGTCAGTGGAGGAGGCGGTAGGGGAGGCGACAGCGAGGCAGATCGCGGCGGGGAGCGGTCGGGGACGGCCGGCCGGCGACGGGCGACGGGGGTCGATCCCGATCCAGAATTTCTGGATCGGGGGGGGGGGGGGAATGAGCGAGGGGGTGGGGGTAGCGGCTAGGGTTTCGGGTGGGGGTGGAGATTGGGGGAGGGGAGTGGGCGCCGGCTGGGCCGGCCTGGCTAGCCCAGTGGCCAGCTGGGCCGAGGCCCAGCGAGGGGGGGGGGCTTTATTTTCTTTTGTTCTTTTTCTGTTTTTCTTTATTCCTTTTTCTGTTTTGTCTTTTATTTTTAGTCCAAAAGACTTTTGTAAAATATGAGACTTGCTCCATTATTTACAGTGTATTATCTGTCACTGCTAGAAATTGGTTTGGGATCCATATCTTTTTGTTTGGATTTTATTTAAATTGAAAAAGGATTGAATAGTGCTATGTTGCTGCTGTTTCTAGTTGTTCGAGTCCTTTTACAATTTCAACTAATGTTGCAATCATTTTTACAAATGCTATGCGAATATTTGCAACATGATGCACATTTTAGTTTTCAGGTTCAGGCAACTTTTATTTTCCACTTTCACTTAAATTTGAATTTTGAGTTAGGAGTTGAAAAGCATTATGATGCAAATGATGATCATGCACTGTTAATCATGCTGACTTGGCATTGTCAAAAGGGTGATTACTGTAGTTAACCACTGGGGGTGTTACACAACCCTGCAACCAAATAGCAAAGAGTCTCTTGTGTCCCCAACACACCAAATACAATGGTAAATTGTATAGGTGCACTAGTTCGGCGAAGAGATGGTGATACAAGTGTAGTAATGATAGTAGATATTGATTTTTGTAATAGGAACAATAAAAAACAGCAAGGTAGCAAGTAACAAAAGTGAGCACAAACGGTATTGCAATGCTTAGAAACAAGGCCTAGGGTCCGTACTTTCGCTAGTGCAATCTCTCAACAATGCTAATATAATTGGATCATATAACCATTCCTCAACGTGCGATGAACAATCACTCCAAAGTTCTTATCTAGCAGAGAACATAAGACGAAATTGTTTATAGGGTACGAACCACCTCAAAGTTATCCTTTTCGATCGATCTATAGAGCTATCCCTATAAGTGTCACAAACAGCCCAAGAGTTCGTACTAAAATAACACCATATGATACACATCAACCAACTCTAATGCCACCTAGATACTCCAATGTCACCATGAGTATCCGTGAGTTGATTATACGATATGCATCAAACAATTTTAGATTCATAATACTCAATCCAACACAAAGAACCTCAAAGAGTGCCTCAAGATTTCTATCGGAGAAACAAGGACGAAAACATGCATCAACCCCTATGCATAGATTACCCCAATGTCACCTCGGGAATCCGCGAGTTGAGTGCCAAAACATATATCAAGTGAATCAATATGATACCCCATTGTCACCACAGGTATTCATAGCAAGACATACATCAAGTGCTCTCAAATCCATAAAAGTATTCAATCCGATAACAACAAAATCTCAAAGGGAAAACTCAATTCATCACAACAAGATAGAGAGGGAGAAGAACCATATGATCCAACTATATTAACAAAGCTCGTGATACATCAAGATTGTGCCAAATCAAGAACACGAGAGAGAGAGAGAGAGATTAAACACATAGCTACTGGTACAAACCCTCAGCCCCGAGGGTGGACTACTCCCTCCTCATCATGGTGGCCGCCGAGATGATGAAGATGGCCTCCGGTGATGATTCCCCCCTCTGACAGGGTGCCGAAATAGGGTCCAGATTGGTTTTTCGTGGCTACAGAGGCTTGCGGTGGCGGAATTTCTTATCTAGGGTTATTTCTGGGGGTTTCTGCATTTATAGGATTTTTTGGCGTCGGTTTCACGCGAAGATGGGCCTTAGGGGGCCCACTACCCACCAGGGGGTGGCGCGCCCTGGTGCCTTGTGGGCAGCAGGGGGGCCCCCTCCAGTGGTTCTTTGCTCCAGCACTTTTCTTTTCTTCCAGAAAAAATCATCAAAAAGTTTTGTCCAATTCCGAGAACTTTTATTTCTGCACAAAAACAACACCACGGTAGTTCTGCTGAAAATAGCATCAGTCCGGGTTAGTTCCATTCAAATCATACCAAAACCATATAAAATTGTTGTAAACATGGCATGAATACTTCATAAATTATAGATACGTTGGAGACGTATCAGCATCCCCAAGCTTAATTCCTACTCGTCCTCGAGTAGGTAAATGATAAAAGAAATAATTTATGAAGTGTGAATGCTAGCATAGTGCATAAGTTTGATCAATGATAATTTCAATCACTTTTCCTGGCATCATAACAGCAACTCTTTGTCATAAAACTCATCATGATACAGTAGCAATTGAAAATGTAATTTTTGATGTGGAATGCTACCTATCATATTCCTCATATACGCTTTCTTTTATAGCATGGACATTTGGACTTGAATGATTCAAAGCAATAGTCTATAATTTAACATGAGGACATCAATACTCAAGCATATCAACAAACAACCATGTCTTTCAAAATATCAACGCTAAAGAAAGCTATCCCTAGCCCATTATGCTCAATCATTGATCCATTCATGAAACACACTCAAATATTAGCTACATCCAATGCACAAGTATGACAATAGTGTTCCCTAGTTGGTGCTTTCTAAGAGAAGATGGAGACTCAATAAAAATAAAAAATGCATAAAGTAAATAGATAGGCCCTTCGCAGAGGGAAGCAGAGATTTGTAAAGGTGACAGAGCTCAAAGCTTAAATTGAGAGATAAAAATGTTTTGAGAGGCATGCTTTTCCTATCAACGAAAATGAGCGAGAATTCCTAGTACTTTCCATGCTAGATACATCATAGGCGGTTCCCAAACATAAAATAAAGTTTATTCCTTTTTCCACCATTCTTTCACAATCCATGTCTAGCCGTATCCACGGGTGCCTTCCATACCAACACTTTCCAAGGAATTTATTATTGACAACATAAATAAAATTTCTTTTCATTTCGGGACTGGGCATCCCTATTACCTGCCACACTCTCATGCAATGACAAGTGAATAAACACTCATCTTGAGAATAACACATCTAGAATGGTAAATATTGACCACCCCCTGCCGATTCATGAGCGGTGCGGGCACACAAAAAGGAAATTCATTTTGAAAATTAAAGTTGGCACATACAAATTTACTTGGAACAACATGGAAATACCACATATAGGTAGGTATGGTGGACTCATTTGGCACAACTTGGTTTAAGGAGTTTGGATGCACAAGCAGTATTCCCGCTTAGTACAAATGAAGGCTAGCAAATAGATTGAGAAGCGACCAACCAAGAAACGAAAACAATCATAAATGAGCATTAAACATAACTAACACCGAATAATGCACCACAAGTAGGATATAACTTCATTGCATAACTATTGACTTTCGTGCTTGCATAGGGAATCACAAACCTTAACACCAATATTCTTACTAAAGCATAATTACTTACCAACATGACTCACATATTACTATCTCCATATCTCAAAGCTATTGCAAGGAATCAAACTTATCATATCCAATGATCTACATGAAAGTTTTTATTATATCCTTCTTGAATTCATCATATTAGGACCAATTTCATAGCTTGTGCAAATTTTCATCACTATTATCAACTCTCAAAATAATATAAGTGAAGCATGAGAGTGTTCGACAAACTACTCCAAAAAGATATAAGTGAAGATCAAATGAGTAGTTAAGTAAATAGGTAGCTATGTGATGACTCTCTCCCAATTGAAAATTTCACATCTAAGTATTTTATTAAAACAGCAAGCAAAATAAAATAAAATGGTATTCCAAGAATAGCACATATCATGCGAAGAAGCAAAAACTTAGGTTCAACCGATACTAACCGATAATTGTTCATGAAGAAAGGTGGAATTCCTTGGGCATCCCCAAGCTTGAGCATTTGTGTCTCCTTAATTCCTTTTATATCACAGTTTCCCTAAATCTCAAAAAAACTTCATCCACACAAAACTCAACAAGAACTCGTGAGATAAGTTAGTATAAATCAATGCATAACCTTATCATTCTGTACTGTAGCAAATCACTAAAATTATTATTTAACATTGCATACTAAATGCCTCCTCATATTTAATACTCCTATCCTCAAATAGAATCATTAAACAAGCAAACATATGCAAAGAATACAAACATAACAGCAATCTGTCTAAACAGGACAGTCTGTAAAGAGTGCAATTATACTCATACTTACCTAACTCCAAACATTCTGAAAAATTACCACACTGTAGAAAATTTGTCATAGCTCACCATGTAAAAATTTCAAGATTTTATCATGTTCTGACTATTCACAAATATTCAAAACATAACAACAAACTTTCTGTTTTCAAACAGGAACATATAGACTTGCAAAATAAGCATGGTAAAGGCTATCCTTGACACTTTTATTGAAATAAAAGATGCAAAACATTATTCTAAATAACAGCAAGAAAATCCT
Organism: Thinopyrum elongatum; assembly: GCA_011799875.1. Lineage (NCBI taxonomy): Eukaryota > Viridiplantae > Streptophyta > Magnoliopsida > Poales > Poaceae > Thinopyrum > Thinopyrum elongatum. The sequence continues at coordinate 145,636,947 of CM022299.1, forward strand.
AATAAAATAAAATGATGCTCCAAGCAAAACACATATCATGTGACGAATAAAAATGTAGCTCCAAGTGAGGTTACCGATAATGTTGAAGACGAAAGATGGGATGCCTTCCAGGGCATCCCCAAGCTTAGTTGCTTGGATCTTCCTTGAATATTACCTTGGGGTGCCTTGGGCATCCCTGATCTTAGGGTCTTGTCACTCCTTATTCTCCTCATATCGATATCTCACCCAAAACTTGAAAACTTCAATCACACAAAACTTAACGGAACTTCGTGAGATGGGTTAGCATAGTAAAACAAATCATTCACTTGGGTACTGTCAAAGACAAGATTCATAATTGTTTCCTCATAAAGCCTACTATACTATATAATTTCCACAATTTATATTAAGCAATATAAGCCAGAGAAACCAAAAATAAGCAAACTATGTATTGTAAACAGAATCTGTCAAAAACAGAACAGTCTGTAAAGATCTGAATAATGACTATACTTCTGTAACTCCAAATATTCTAAAATATTTAGGACAACGTACGCAATTTGTAGATAAATCATCTATAAAACATTCAGAATTTTTTGAAGCTCCAGTGATTTTTAACAATTCTGTTACTGGGCGCAAAAGTTTCTGTTTTTGCACAGAATCAAGTCAACTATCATCCACACTATCCCAAAGGCTTTACTTGGCACTTTATTGAAACAAAAGCTATAAAACATGATTACTACAGTAGCCTAATCATGTTAACACACAAAAACAGTAGGGGTAATGATGACCCACAAGTATAGGGGATCAATCGTAGTCCTTTTGATAAATAAGAGTGTCGAACCCAACGAGGAGCAGAAGGAAATGACAAGTGGTTTTCAGCAAGGTATTTTCTGCAAGCACTGAAATAGTTGTAACAGATAGTTTGATAGCAAGATAATTTGTAACGGACAAGTAACGGTAATGGTAAATAAAGTGCAGCAAGGTAGCCCAATCCTTTTGTGGCAAAGGACATGCCAAAACAGTCTCTTATAATAAGCAAAGCGTTTTTGAGGGTACACGGGAATTTCACCATGCTACTTTCATCATGTTGGCTTAATTCGTGTTCGCTACTTTAATAATTTGATATGTGGGTGGACCGGTGCTTAGGTGCTGTTCTTACTTGAACAAAACTCCTACTTATGATTAACCCCCTCGCAAGCATCCGCAACTACGAGAAAAGTATTAAGATAAAATCTAACCATAGCATTAAACATTTGGATGCAAATCATTCCCTTACGAAGTAGCGCATAAACTAGGGTTTAAGCTTCTGTCACTCTAGCAACCCATCATCTAATAACTACTCCACAATGCATTCCCTTAGGCCCAAGTATGGTGAAGTGCCATGTAGTCGACGTTCACATGACACCACTAAGGGAATCACAACATACATATCATCAAAATACCGAACAGATATCAAGTTCACATGATTACTTGCAACATGACTTCTCCCGTGACCTCAAGAACAAAAGTAACTACTCACAAATAATAGTCTTGCTCAAGATCAGAGGGGTATTAAATAGAAAATAGCATAATGGATCTGAACAGATAATCTTCCACCAAATAAACCATATAGTAATCAACTACAAGATGTAATCAACACTACTAGTCACCCACAAGTACCAATCTAAGGTTCCGGTACAAAGATTGAACACAAGAGATGAACTAGGGTTTCAGAGGAGATGGTGTTGTTGAAGATGTTGATGAAGATGGCCCTCCGAAAGATGGGAGAGTTGTTGGTGATGACGATGGCGATGATTTCCCCCTCCGGGAGGGAAGTTCCCCCGACGGAATCGCTCCGCCGGAGGGCAAAAGTGCTCCTGCCCAAGTTCTGCCTCGAGACGGCGGCGCTTCATCCTGAAAGTCCTCTCTCTTATTTTTCTAGGTCAAAATGACTTATATACCAGAAGATGGGCACCGGAGGTGGGCCGAGGAGGGCACAACCTACCAGGGCACGCCTGAGCTCCCTGACGCGCCCAGGTGGGTTGTGCCCACCTGGTGGGCCCCCTCTGGTAGTTATTTGCTCCAATATTCTTCATATATTGTAAAACAATTCTCCATAAATTTTCAGCTCATTTGGAGATGTGCAGAATAGGTAACTCTGACATAGCTTTTTCAGGTCCAGAATTCCAGCTGTCGGTAGTCTCCCTCTTTGTGTAAACCTTGCATATTATGAGAGAAAAGGCATTAGAATTACTCCCAAAAGCATTATTATGCATAAAAACATTATAAATAACAGTAGGAAAACATGATTGATAATCCCCAAGTGCAAGGAATCATCGTAGCAATTCCCAAAGGTGGAAGTGATAAGTATGGAGTGTCGAACCCACAAGGAGCTAAAGGTAAGATCAATATTCTCTCAAGTCCTATCTGCCACTGATATGACTCTACGTACACCGAACGTTTGCTTCCATCTAGAAACAAGAAATAAACTATGTTGTGGGTATGAAGAGGATAACTTTGCATGATATCGGAGAACTAAAATATAAAAGTAGGTGCTGTTAATATGAAGTTAGAATATACTACTATATATTATAAATAGCGAGTGTGGAATAATGATGGGTCGGCGTGCGGAATCATCCTAGGCAATTGCTAACAAGATCGGTAGTCGTCATTGCAATTTTATATGAGGGAGAGGCATAAGCTCACATACTTTCTCTTCTTGGATCATATGCACTTATGATTGGAACTCTAGCAAGCATCCGCAACTACTAAAGATCATTAAGGTAAAACCCAACCATAGCATTAAAGCATCAAGTCCCCTTTATCCCATACGCAACAACCCCCTTACTCGGGTTTAAGTTTCTGTCACTCTAGCAACCCACTATAAGCGAATCATGAACGTATTGCAGCACTCTACAACGGGAATCCTTCACGTGTGCGTGGCACGGAAGGCACCATAGGATAGCACCAAAATAAAACATACAACTCAAACCAATCTAGATCATCAATCAACCCAAAAGACAAAGGAAATCTACTCAAAACATCATAGGATGGAAACACATCATTAGATCATAATATGTGGCATAAAGCACCAAGTTCAAGTAGGGGATTACAGCGGGATGTGGGAGAGTGGACCGCGTAAAAGAGATGAGGATGGTGATGAAGATGGTGATGTTGATGAAGACGATCACCGCGGCGATGGTTCCCCCGGTGGCACTCCGGCGCCACCGAGAGAGAGGGGGAGAGAGTCTCCCCCTTGTGCTTCCTCCTCCATGGCCTCCCCCCTAGATGGGGAGAGGTTCTCCCTCTGGTCCTTGGCCCCCATGGCGATGATGGCCCCCTCCGGGATCCTCCTCCATGGCCTCCGGTGATGATGGCGCCCTCCGGCAGGGTGCCAGAGAGGGCCTAGATTGATTTTTCGTGGCTACAGAGGCTTGCGGCGGTGGAACTCCTGATCTAGGTTTATTTCTGGGGTTTTTGGTATTTATAGGAATTTTTGGCGTCGGTCTCATGTCAAGGGGGTCCACGAGGCAGCGACAAGGTAGGAGCACCCTCCCGGGGGGTAGGGCGCGCCCCCTACCTTGTCGTCGCCTCGGGACTCTTCTGGTCCAACTCTTGTGCTTTGGGGTTCTCTTTTGGTCCATAAAAAATCACCGTAAATTTTCAGCCCATTCCGAGAACTTTTATTTCTGCACAAAAAACGACACCATGGTAGTTCTGCTGAAAACAGCGTCAGTTTAGGTTAGTTCTAATCAAATCATACCAAAACCATATAAAATTGTTGTAAACATGGCATGAATACTTCATAAATTATAGATACGTCGGAGACGTATCAGCATCCCCAAGCTTAATTCCTACTCGTCCTCGAGTAGGTAAATGATAAAAGAAATAATTTATGAAGTGTGAATGCTAGCATAGTGCATAAATTTGATCAATGATAGCTCCAAACACCTTTTATAGCATTATTCTTTATCATAAACAGTAGCTCATCTCATAAAACTTCTCATGATCAAGTAACAAGCTATTCACATGTTAAATTATAGACCATAAAGTTTCTTGAAAACTAACAAACCATGTTCTTGGTCACCAAACAATTGCAATTCATCTTATTTTCAGGAAGGGTCTATGTAAGAGCTTTGATTTAGCAAATTCCACATACTCAACTATCATATAGTCTTCCATGATTGCTAACACTCAAAGCATATTTTTAGAACAAATAGCATCCGTCAAACATAGAGGAAGATAGGGGCTTAATGTTTCGCCTCCCAACTTACTTATCATATAGATAATTGTCAACAATAATAATTCATGATCAAATATATTTGAATGGCCATATATGCTTGGATCTTTGCCCACCACATGATGCTTGCCGACTAAAGAATAATTGAGGTTGAAATAAGAAGGAATACTATTGACTCTTGCATAAAAGTAAATACATGAAAGTAAAAGATAGGCCCTTCACAGAGGGAAGCAGAGGTTGTCATGCACTTTTTAATTTTGGATGTGCAAACCCTTAATGCAAAGGAACATCACATTGTATTGACCTTTGTGATAGCAACCTTTATTATGCAGTCCGTCGCTTTTATTTCTTTACCATCACAAGTTCGTACAACGCTTATTTTCCCTTACAATAGAAGATCATACATATTTAGGAGCAATTTTTATTGCTTTTTGCACCGATGACAACTTACTTGAAGGATCTTATTCAATCCATAGGTAGATATGGTGGACACTCATGGCATGAAACGGGGTTCAAGGGTTTTGGATGCACAAGTAGTATCTCTACTTAGTACAAAATTTTGGCTAGCAAAAGATCCTAAGCAAGCACAACATTTTGGAGGATCCATAACAATATAACTTCTATACAAATATACCAAACATAACTCATTACATTGTCTTCCTTGTCCAACTTCAACTAATTTGCTCAAGTTTGAAAATAATTAAAGGGGCTCACAATCATAGAAGATGTCCAAGATAGTATATTTATATGTGAAATCTCTCTTCCTTCAATATTCTTTCATGAATTGTTCAAGTGACCAATGTTGTGTTTGCTAACTTTCAATAAATTTTACCACATATACTTCTTATTTGTGAATTCATTACTCCCCATGGGATAAGCATATGAAACATATATAATTTCAGATTTATGATAATCAATTCATTCAACCATTTACTCATAGGATATAAGTGAAGCACGAGAGTAAATGACAAAACTACTCCAGAAAGATATAAGTGAAGATCAATGAATAGTCTAATAGTTAAATAGCCATGGGAGGACTCTCTCTCATTCAAGATTTAAGATCCAATGATTTTATTCAAACAGCAAGTAAAATGAAAATACGCTCCAAGCAAAACACATATCATGTGACGAATAAAAATATAGCTCCGAGTAAGGTATACCGATAGTGTTGAAGACGAAAGAGGGGATGCCTTCCAGGGCATCCCCAAGCTTAGGCGCTTGAGTCATCCTTGAATATTACCTTGGGGTGCCTTGGGCATCCCCAAGCTTAGGGTCTTTCCACTCCTTATTCTCATCATATCGACACCTCACCCAAAACTTGAAAACTTCAATCACACAAAACTCAACAGAAAACTCATGAGCTCCGTTAGTATAAAACAAATCATTCACTTGGGTACTGTCAAGACAAGATTCATAAATTTTTCCACATAATTCCTACTGTACTCTATCATTTCCACAATTTATATCACTTAATATTAGCTATGGAAACACTAAAACAAGCAAACTATGCATTGAAAACAGAATCTGTCAAAAACAGAACAGTCTGGGAAGATCTGAATTGTTTTCCTACTTCTATAACTCTAAATATTCTGAAAAATTAGGAAAACGTATAAATTTTTTATATCAATCCTCTTTAAAAAATTCAGAGTTTTTCCAAGTTCCTGTCAATTTTAACAATTCTGTTACTGGACTCAAAAGTTTCTGTTTTTGCACAGAATCAAATCAACTATCAACCACACTATCCCAAAGGCTTTACTTGGCACTTTATTGAAACAAAAGCTATAAAACATGATTACTACAGTAGCATAATCATGATAACACACAAAAATAGTAGGGGTAAATATTGGGTTGTCTCCCAACAAGCGCTTTTCTTTAATACATGTTTAGCTAGGCATGATATTTTAATGATACTCTTCTAAGCCCAATTTCGATGATAGTCTTATTCATACTCCAAAAGATATAAGTGAAGTTCATGGAGCATTCTACAATTAATATAGATTTACCAACATCCAAGCTCAAAATATATAAGTGAAGCACACGAAGCATTCTATAAAGTCATACTCAAAAGATTTAAGTGAAGCACAAAGAGCATTCTAAAAAGCCATACTCAAAAGATTTAAGTGAAGCACATGAAGCATTCTATAAATTAATGAAGGACTATCTCATACTAGCATGGTGCATAAATGAAAAAGAAAGGAAAAATAAACTCAAAAGACACATATCATGTGAACAAAACAAAAACCGAGGTATACCGATAATTGTTGAGGAAGAAAGATGGGATGCCAACCGGGGCATCCCCAAGCTTAGATGCTTGAGTATCCTTGGAATATTTACTTGGGGTTCCTTGGGCATCCCCAAGCTTGAACTCTTGCCTCTCCTTATTCTTCTCATATCGATAACTCCTCGATCTTCGGACACTTCTTCCACACAAAACTTAACAAAAAACCTTGTGAGATCCGTTAGTATAATAAAGCAAATCACTACCTTTAGGTACTGTTGTAAACTCATTCCAATTTCATATTAGCATTATATATACTGTATTCCAACTTCACCATGGTTCATACCCCCCGATACTACCCATAGATTCATCAAAATAAGTAAACAACACATAGAAAACAGAATCTGTCAAAAACAGGACAGTCTGTAGAAATCTGAATATTTCCTATACTTATGTACCTTCAAAAATTATTAAAAATTAGTAAAAATAAAAAAAATTCATATAAGTACTGTGTAAAAATTTCAGGATTTTTCGATTTTCCAGTAAAAAATGTAAATTCACGCACTACAGAAACAGTTTCTGTTTTTGCACCGCACATACCAAACAAGCAATCTAATCATCCTAAAGGCAAATCTAGGCACATTATTTTTATAATACAATAGATATATACAAGGGGAAAATTGTTTTTGATAAACTTCCATGAAAAATTCTACATTGTTTCCATGAGCATGAACACAAGTGTTCAAGGTCGACCCTCACTTCTCCAATGCACAACCTTCCAATCACTTCTCTTTTTGAAAAACTTTTTAAGCATAAGAGGCAAGTAATTTTTTTTTGTAATTTGCATTCTTTTTAATATTTTTTTGTTTGTTTCACCCACAACTAAAGAAAACAAAAAGGGAAAACAAAATCTACTTAGTGAGGAAAGCAAACAAGCATAAACGAAAATATTAACCCCACGCTATTGCTCCTCAGCAACGGCGCGAGAAAAGAGCTTGATAATCCCCAAGTGCAAGGAATCATCGTAGCAATTCCCACAGGTGGAGGTGATAAGTATGGAGTGTCGAACCCACAAGGAGTTAAAAGTAAGATCAATATTCTCTCAAGTCCTATCTGCCACTGATACGACTCTACATACACCGAACGTTTGCTTCCATCTAGAAACGAGAAATAAACTACGTTGTGGGTATGAAGAGGATAACTTTGCATGATATCGGAGAACTAAAATATAAAAGTAGGTGCTGTTAACATGAAGTTAGAATATATTACTATATATTATAAATAGCGAGTGTGGAATAATGCTGGGTTGGCGTGCGGAATCATCCTAGGCAATTGTTAACAAGATCGGTAGTCGTCATTGCAATTTTATATGAGGGAGAGCCATAAGCTAACATACTTTCTCTCCTTGGATCATATGCACTTATGATTGGAACTCTAGCAAGCATCCGCAACTACTAAAGATCATTAAGGTAAAACCCAACCATAGCATTAAAGCATCAAGTCCCCTTTATCCCATACGCAACAACCCCCTTACTCGGGTTTAAGCTTCTGTCACTCTAGCAACCCACTATAAGCGAATCATGAACGTATTGCAACACCCTACAGCGGGAATCCTTCATGTGTGCGCGGCACAGAAGGCACCATAGGACAGCACGAAAATAAAACATACAACTCAAACCAATCTAGATCATCAATCAACCCAAAAGACAAAGGAAATCTACTCAAAACATCATAGGATGGCAACATATCATTAGATCATAATATGTGGCATAAAGCACCATGTTCAAGTAGGGGATTACAGCGGGATGCAGGAGAGTGGACCGCGTAAAAGAGATGAGGATGGTGATGAAGATGGTGATGTTGATGAAGATGATCACCGCGGCGATGGTTCCCCCGGTGGCACTCCGGCGCCACCGAGAGAGAGGGGGAGAGAGTCTCCCCCTTGTGCTTCCTCCTCCATGGCCTCCCTCCTAGATGGGGAGAGGTTCTCCCTCTGGTCCTTGGCACCCATGGCGATGATGGCCCCCTCCGGGATCCTCCTCCATGGCCTCCGGTGATGATGGCCCCCTCCGGCAGGGTGCCGGAGAGCGCCTAGATTGATTTTTCGTGGCTACAGAGGCTTGCGGCGGCGGAACTCCCGATCTAGGTTTATTTCTGGGGTTTTTGGTATTTATAGGAATTTTTGGCGTTAGTCTCACGTCAAGGGGGTCCACGAGGCAGCGACAAGGTAGGAGCACCCTCCCGGGGGGTAGGGCGCGCCCCCTACCTTATCGTCGCCTCGGGACTCTTCTGGTCCAACTCTTGTGCTTTGGGGTTCTCTTTTGGTCCATAAAAAATCACTGCAAATTTTTAGCCCATTCCGAGAACTTTTATTTCTGCACAAAAAATGACACCACGGTAGTTCTGTTGAAAACAGCGTCAGTCTGGGTTAGTTCTAATCAAATCATACCAAAACCATATAAAATTGTTGTAAACATGGCATGAATACTTCATAAATTATAGGTACGTCAGAGACGTATCAATGATGCAAAATGGACGTGTCAACTCCCCCAAGCTTAGACCTCGCTTGTCCTCAAGCGAAAAACCAAAATCGAAAAACATGTCCACATGCTTAGAGAGAGAGAGAGAGAGAGGTGTCGATAAAAACAAAATACAGACATAGAAGCATCATGGTTATTATTATAACAGCAAGGAAATTAATCATGAAGCTTTATCATACAACATTTATCATATAACTTCTCATGAACAAGTAACAATTCATCACTACATCGAAGTATAAAGCATAAACTCTATTGAAAACCAACAAACTATGTTGTTAGTCAACTTTACAACTACAATTCATCATATTTTCAGGAAGGGTCACATGTTGGAGCCTTTAGGCAAGTCCACATACTCAACCATCATATAATCTTCTATGATTGCTAACACTCACAGCATACCCATGATCAAAAAGTTTCAACCGGACACATAGAAAGATAGGGGCTTATAGTTTCGCCTCCCAACGTATTCACCTCAAGGGTGATGTCAACAATAATAACTCATGCCCACTCATATCTAACTGGATATATGTGCCTAGATCTTTCCTCACCACATGATGCTTGCAAAAAGAGAAAATAAAAAGAAATAGGGAAGAATACTTTGACTCTTACATAAAAGTAAATGCATAAAAGTAAAAGATAGGCCCTTCGCAGAGGGAAGCAGAGGTTATCATGCGCTTATTTGTTAGTATGCCAAATCCCTTAATGCAAAAGAACGTCACATTATATTGCCCCTTGTGATGGCAACCTTTATTATGCAGTCTGTTGCTTTTATTATTTTGCCATCACAAGTTCGTACAATGCTCAATTTTCTCTTACACTAAATGATCTAACACATTTAGAAGCAATTTTTATTGCCTTATTGCACCGATGACAACTTACTTAAAGGATCTTACTCAATCCATAGGTAGGTATGGTGGACTCTCAAGGCATGAGTTTGGGTTAAGGTTTTTGGATGCACAAGTAATATCTCTACTTAGTGCGGAATTTTTGGCTAGCAAAGATATTAAGCAAGCACCACATGTTGAAGGATCTATGACAATATAACTTCTATGTGAATATGAACAAACATAAATCATTATGTTGTCTTCCTTGTCCAACGTCAACAATTTTGGCATATAATATTTAATGGGGGCTCACAATCATAAAAGATGTCCAAGATAGTGTATTTGCATGTGAATCTTCTCTTCCCTTATTAATTCTTTCATGAATTGAATCATTGACCAATGCTGTGTTTGTCAATCTCCAACAAATTTTACCACTTATACTTTTCCTTATGTGATGTCATTACTTACCATAAGATTAGCATATGATCTTTTTCATTTATTTTCCTTTCTTTTTATTGAAACATAAAAGTAAAGAAACAAAACTCAAACAAAACTTTATTATATATCTCGCACATGATTACAAAGATAGGTAGATCACTAAGCAAGCACTCGAAAAGAAAGGATCGAACTAAACTTTTATTGAACTAAACCAAAGGATCACTGAAGATCGAACTAAAATAGATAAAGGCAAAGACAGTGGTGGTGATACAATACCGGGGCACCTCCCCCAAGCTTGGCAAAAGCCAAGGGGAGTTCCCATACCATGAACTCAAGTCTCCTTTGGTGGTGAAGATGATGATGGTGGTGGTGAAGTAGTAGTAACGGGTTTATCCTTTTTCTCTAGCTTGTGTCGGAGGTAAAAATTATCTATCTTCAACTCATCGTTCTCCATGTAAAGCTTTAATATCCTCTTGCATAATGCTTCCTTGCTTTCCTTCTGGAAGCAAGGAGGAATAGATTCTTCTTCATCCTCCTCATATGTAAGCCACATATAGGGAAAAGTCTTCTTGAAGATGTTTTGGTCCAGAGGCTGGTAAGAAATAGGGCTCTCCTCCTCTGAATCTTGAGATGACATATTTTCAGATCTGCCAGAAAACTGATACGTCTCCGTCGTATCTACTTTTCCTAAGGCTTTTACTCTTGTTTCTGACTCTAATTTGCATGATTTGAATGAAACTAACCCGGACTGACGCTGTTTTTAGCAAAACTACCATGGTGTTGTTTTTGTGCAGAAATAAAAGTTCTCAGAATGGAACGAAACTTTTTGGAGAATTTTTATACAATAAAAGAAAATTACTGGAGCCAAGAACCACCGGAGGGGGGGGGGGTCCCTGGGGAAGCACAACCCACCAGGGCACGCCTCCCTCCTGTTGCGCCCAGGTGTGTTATGCCCACCTGGTGGCCCCGCTGACTCTACCTCCAACGCTATAAATTCACATTTTCGGAGAAAAAAATAGGGGAGAAAGAATTATCGTGTTTCACGAGATGGAGCCGCCGCCACCTACTGTTCTTCATCGGGAGGCCAGATCTGGAGTCCGTTTGGGGCTCCGGAGAGGGGGGTCTTCGATCTTCGTCATCACCAACCCTTCTCCATCGCAAATTCCATGATGCTCCCCACCGGGAGTGAGTAATTCCTTCGTAGGCTCGCTGGTCGATGAGGGAGTTGGATGAGATTCATCATGTAATCGAGTTAGTTTTGTTAGGGCTTGATCCCTAGTATCCATTATGTTCTGAGATTGATGTTGCTATGACTTTGCCATGCTTAATGCTTGTCACTTTGGGCCCGGGTGCCATGATTTCAGATCTGAACCGTTTATGTTATCACCATTATATCTATGTTCTAGATCCGATCTTGCAAGTTATAGTCACCTATTACGTGTTATGATCCGTAAACCCCGGAGTGATAGTATTCGGGATACTTTCCGGTGATGACCGTAGTTTGAGGAGTTCATGTATTAACTATGTGTTAATGCTTTGTTCCGGTTCTCTATTAAAAGGAGGCCTTAATATCCCTTAGTTTCCTTATGGACCCCGCTGCCATGGGAGGGTAGGACAAAACATGTCATGCAAGTTCTTTCCATAAGCACGTATGACTATTTACGGAATACATGCCTACATTATATTTATGAACTGGAGCTCGTGCCATATCGCCCAAGGTTATGACTATTATATGATGAATATCATCCAACAAGTTCACCGATCCAATGCCTATGAATTTTCCATATATTGTTTCTGCTAAGTTACTGTTGATGTTGCTACTGTTACACTTGCTACGAAATTATTGCTATCCTTGTTACCGTTACTGCTACTGTTACCACTACTATCAAAACTATCATATTACTTTGCTACTGATCATATTGCTGCAGATAATTAATCTCCAGATGTGGTTGAATTGACAACTTAGCTGCTAGTACTTGCAAATATTCTTTGGCTCCCCTTGTGTCGAATCTATAAATTTGGGTTGAATACTCTACCCTCGAAAGCTGTTGCGATCCCCTATACTTGTGGGTTATCAAGACCTTTTTCTGGCGCTGTTGCCGGGGTGCATAGCTATATTTGTGGAGTCACTTGGGATTATTATCAGTCTACCATTATGAAGAATCCGAAAGATCCAAGAACCAAGATTTTTCACTCTAAGACGAGGGGAGGTAAGGAATTGCCATCACACTCTGCACTTGATTCACCTTCTGTTTTGAGTAGACTTGCAACACCACCACATGCTATTAATCCTGATATGTTGCAAGTTATTGATGATGCTACTTCTATAAATGCTACTCATGATGATGCTAGTACCTTGCTTGATGATGGTGTGCCACTAGGTGATTTTCTTGATGAACAAATTGCTAGAGCTAAAGATATTGAGAATGCTGAAACTGATGAAATTGTTGAAACTGAAAATCTTGAAACACCTATTAGACCTAGCTCTCCTAGATATGAATTGCCTAAGATACCTGAAGGTTATATTATGGATGAGGAGACAACTAGAGATTTTCTTGCTTGCAATGATAGAGATGATCTTAAGAAATTATTATGCAAACTGAAAGAGAAATCTTTGAATGCTAGAATGAAATGTGATCCTAAGTTTGCTACTTCACCTATCTTTGTTGATGATAAGGATTATGAATTCTCTGTCGACCCAGAGTTAATTACTTTGGTTGAATCTGATCCTTTCCATGGCTATGAAACTGAAACTGTTGTGGCACACCTTACTAAATTAAATGATATAGCCACCCTTTTTGCTCATGATGAGAAGATTCGCTACTACTATATTCTCAAGTTATTTCCGTTCTCATTAAAGGGTGATGCTAAGATATGGTACAATACTCTTGCTCCTGGTTGTGTGCGTAGTCCCCAGGATATGATTTATTACTTTTCTGAAAAATATTTTCCTGCTCATAAGAAACAAGCTGCCTTACAGGAAATATTTAACTTTGTGCAAATTGAAGAAGAGAGTCTCTCACAAGCTTGGGGGAGGCTTCTCCAACTGCTTAATGCTTTTCCTGATCATCCTCTTAAGAAAAATGAAATACTTGATATCTTCTATAATGGACTAACCGATGCTTCTAGGGACTTCCTAGATAGTTGTGCTGGTTGTGTTTTCAGGGGGCAAACTGTTGAACAAGCAGAGGGATTATTGAATAATATATTGAAAAAATATGATGATTGGACTCTTTCTGAACCACCACATAAACCCACTCCGAAGAAGAGGGGTATCTTATATCTCAATCCTGAAGATATGCAAGAGGCAAAGAAATCCATGAAGGAAAAAGGTATTAAAGCAGAGGATGTTAAAAATTCACCTCCTATTGAAGAGATACACGGACTTGACACACCACCACCAAAGGTGGTAGAGGTAAATTCTTTAATGAACATTTGATGAAAGGGACAATCCTTATAATATGCATCCTAGTCAATGCCTTTATGAGTTTGATAATTACATTAGGAAACAAGATCACTTCAATGAAAATGTTATGAAACAATTGAAATATAATTCTGATATAATTGCTCACTTGAGTGACTTGTTATTTAGAATCACCAATGATGTTAGGGGTGAAGGAAAACATGCCTCTATGGTTCAAACTCAACTAGAACGAGTTGCTAAATCTCAAAGAGAATTGCTTGATGAAATGAACAATAACATAAATGACTTTGGTGTTAGAGTAGCAACTAGAGGAGGTAAAATGACTCAGGAACCACTTTATCCTGTAGGACACCTTAAAAGAATTGAACAAGACTCTCAAAGAATTAACACTGATGCACCTAGTCCTTCTAAAAATAAGAAGAAAAAGAAAAGTGATAGGACTTTGCATGCCTTTAGTGAACCTGAGATAGAAAAACCTCCTAAAGATAATAATGATGTTTCTATTTCTGATGCTGAAACTCGATCTAGTAATGAACATCCACCTAGTGATAATGAAAAAGATAATGATGATTTTCATGAAGACACTCAACCATACAATGATAAACAACCAGATAATGATGTTGAAATAGAACCAGCTGTTGATCTTGATAACCCGCAACCTAAGAATAAAAGATATGATAAAAGAGACTTTGTTGCTAGAAAACATGGAAAAGAAAGAGAACCATGGGTTAAAAGACCCATGCCCTTTCCACCTAAATCAACTAAGAAGAAAGATGATGAAGAATTTGAACGTTTTGCTGAAATGCTTAGGCCAGTCTTTTTGCGCACTCGCTTGACTGATATCTTAAAGGTGGCCCCTTATGCAAAATATATGAAAGACATCATCTCTAATAAAAGAAAGATACCTAAAGCTAAAATCTCCACCATGCTTGCTAATTATTCTTTTAAGGATGGAGTACCTAAAAAACTTGGAGATCCGGGAATACCAACTATACCTTGCTCCATAACAAGAAACTATGTCAAAACTGCTTTATGTGATTTAGGAGCTGGTGTTAGTGTTATGCCTTTCTCCTTATATAAAAGACTTGATTTGAATAAACTCACACCTACTGAAATATCTTTGCAAATGGCTGACAAATCAACTGCCATACCTATCGGTATTTATGAGGATGTGCCCGTTGTTGTTGCAAATGTTACTATTTTGACTGACTTTGTTATACTTGAGATGACCGAGGATGACAATATGTCGATTATCCTTGGTAGACCCTTCTTGAATACTGTAGGGCCTATTATTGATTGCAATAAAAGCAAGGTCACTTTTCATATCAATGGTAATGAGCATACAGTGCACTTTCCGAAGAAACAATTCCAAGTGAATGGTATTAATGTTATTGAAAAATCTCCGATACTCACTATTGGAAGTTTCCAACTACCTTTACCTACTGCCAAAAAGAAATATGAAATGCTTATTGTTGGGGACATGCATATCCCCATTGAGGTAACTTAGTGTTTTACGAAAGTTTTTCGATTTCATGCTAATCGAAGCTGGTTATTAATAAGACTTGATCAACCTTATTAATGGATCATTTTTTAGAGGTATGAAGTTGATGAATTTAGTAAGCACAACCTTCTGCTCCCAACTTTTAGTTTCTGTTTTTCTTAGTTAAATAAAATAAAATGCCATGTTTTGTCTGTTTTCTGAATTTCCCGTGCAATAAAAATGACCAAAAAATAAAAGTTCTCAGATTGCTCTGAAAATTTAATATGATTTTTTTTCTGAATATTCAAGAATTCTTTATGCAAATAAAATCAGAGGGGGGGGGGGTGCACTAGGTGGGCACAACCGACCTAGGCGTGCCAGCAGCCCCAGGCGCGCCCTGATGGGTTGTGGTCCCCACGTGGGCCCCATCACTTATCTCTTTAGTCCACACTATCACCTACCTCCAGAAAAAAATCACCATTGCTCTCTCCCT
Source organism: Thinopyrum elongatum (assembly GCA_011799875.1). NCBI lineage: Eukaryota > Viridiplantae > Streptophyta > Magnoliopsida > Poales > Poaceae > Thinopyrum > Thinopyrum elongatum. The sequence continues at coordinate 145,652,559 of CM022299.1, forward strand.
CGTGTTCTTGCTCTCGAACCAGCGGATTTTGATCTCTTTGCTTGAAGCTCCGTTTCCAAAACTGTTTCGGGGAATTGTTACTTGGTATGTGATCCCTCCGTTGCTCCAATTAGTTTTTGCTTTAGCGGATTATATTTTGAATAATTAGCTACTCTTGGTGCTGCTGTAGATGAGCTTGCATGTTGAATTCTTAGAGTTCTAAGTAGTTTGAATGCTCAATATGGCCTCTATGCATCTCTATGAGTAGTTGCTATCAATCTTGCAAAGTTTTGTTGACAAAAATTTTGTGACCCAAAATTTTTCAGAAAATTGTACGCAAACATGATGAACTTCTTTGGAAGGAGTTCTTCGAGGCAGAGGTCCTCGGAGGCATCTTCTAGTAGTGGCTCAACTCGTCAATCTTATGTTGAACCAAGCGCAAGTTCAATATGGGATGCCGCTACCAAATCATGCTTATGGCTGTGTGATGATTTCATGGTGAGTGCAGGTATCAAGGAAGAATTTGAGCAATATATTCACAACGCTGAGCTTGGTCCCTACATTGAAGATAAGTGCAACCAACATCTCAGTCTCCCAGAATTGTTTACTAAAGAATTTAAATTTCATCCTCGTGAGTCTAGAGTTTTGTTTAAGCTTTATGATCGTTCAATCACTATGCCTCTAGACGCATTATGTGTTGCATGTAAAATTCCATATTGGGGTTTGATGAACGAGCCACCAAGATCTGAATATAAGTCATTTTTGATTAATCTTTGCTATGGTGAGGATAGAGGGGTGACACAAGGTAGAATAAAAAGTATTTATTTCCCATCAATCCAATACTTTGCACTATTTAATGGCATATGCATCGTAGGCAAGCAAGACTGTAGTGCACTATGTGCTCCAGACTTGAGCCTCATTCACACAGCTCTCACTGGTATTAAATGTTATAACCTTGGAGCGATTGTTGCATGCAGATTGCAACACAACGCTGGTAGTGGATATTTTTATGGTGGGATTTATGCTTCATGTTTAGCAAAGGAGCTGGGTGTATCACCTTGGCCTAATGATCCCATCCTTCCCACTCAGTATTTAGACTTTGAGGCCATGAAGCGCCATAAGTTCCTTAAGGGTGAAATCAATGATTATACATATAACCTGTTGTTCAATAAAAAAGTTTGTTGTGGACACCTTTTTGCCTGTGCCTGCTCTTTTTGATTATCACAGCAAGGGAAGATATTATGTTCTTGAGAGCGAGGCCCGCGCACACAACATAGAGGTTGTGGCTGTTCGACAGGCTGAGGAGGCTGCACCAAGAGCCTCCGTGAGATATCATTCCGATTATTACACAGGCTACAGACGATGATTACCAAGCTCGGCCAAAAGCCTAAGCTTGGGGGAGTATGTATTTCCACCGACATTACATTCATGTTCACACATTGCATTCCAGTTGTCGGTGTTCACACGTTTTCATTGTAGTATCCATGCTATATTTATTTTCTCGCTTTCTTCTCGTGTGTTTGAAAAACTTTGAGAAAATCACAAATAAATGTTGCTAGTTTCTTTTCGGTTTTTCTTTCTAGTCTAGTTAGTTGTAGTATTTAAAAGAAAACCCAAAAAGATTTCCTTGTTCTTCTTTTGCTTGTTGGGAGCTCGCCCGTGTAAATAGTTTTTCTCATTTTTGTTTTTCTCTTTAATTTGCTTTCTTCAAGAAAAACTAAAAACTCCAAAAATATTTTAGTGTGTTTCTCTAAAATTCTTTTCCTTTTATTGAGTCATACCAAGGAGAAGACCACGATGAAAATGTTGAGTGGCTCTCATATGCATTATTGTTGATCTAACAAAGAGCCCATATTACCTTGTCTTCTCCTCTTTGAATAAAATGTTTGCAGATTCCAGCTTAGTCCATGGCACTCTTGCACTATTATTATTTTCATATCATTCGGTCGTGCAAGTGAAAGGCAATAATGAAGATATTTGGTGAACTGGCTGTGGCAGAGAGAAACGGGTATGAACTTAACTTGTTCTGTTTTTGTAAATATGTTTAATCTAGTATCCATGATTCAGCCTATTATGATCAAACATGTTTGCAATGACAATTAGAGATTATAATTTCTCATGCTATGCTTAAATAGCTAGGAGTGGATAATGATTTATCTTGGATGTCAACATGCATTAAAATGAGTGTGATGTGGTATGATGATATGGTATCCTCCTCCGAATGTTTCGAGTGTCTTGACTTGGCACATGTTCATGCATGTAGTTGAATCAAAACCAACATAGCCTCTATGATATTTATGTTCATGGTGTTCATATCCTACTCATGCTAGTATCCAATGTTACTTATGCATAATGCATGTTCATGACCGTTTTCGCTCTCTAGCTGGCCGCTTCTCAACCTATTTCTAGCCTTCGCCTGTACTAAGTGGGAAAACTGCTTGTGCATCAAAATCCTAAAACCCAAGTTATTCCAGATGAGTCCACCATATACCTACCTATATGCGGTATTACCCTGCCGTTCTAAGTAAATTTGCATGTGCCACCTCTAAAAACTTCAAATAAACTTTCGTTTTTGTATGCCTGGATTGTTCATAGAGTGACAGGAGGTAGTCAATATCTTCCATGCTAAGCGGGTTATTCTCATGATGAGTGTTTATTCACTCGTCCTTGCACGACAAGGGCGGTAATAGGGATTCCCAGTCCCGAAATAAAAAATTGCAAATAATTAAACAAAACTCCCCCAGGACTGATGTTGGTATGGACGGTACCCGTGGATTCGGCTAGCCGTTGAATGTGTTTGTTGGTGGAGGGGGAGTAAACCTTTACTTTTATCGCTTGGGAACCGCCACTAATGTGGTTAGCATGGAAGATATCGATAACCAATGGTCGCGAAGTAAACAGGAAGGGTGCATTTCTCAAAATTTCATTTATCTCTGTTTTAAAACTTGAGCTCTGGCACCGCTGCAAATCACTGCTTCCCTCTGCGAAGGGACTATCTATTTAATTTTATGTTGTGTCATCACTTTCTCAAATAAGCGCCAGACCTGAGAGCACTATTGTCATCCTCATGCATTGTGTATAGCTAATGTTGGATGCATCATGACTGGATCTTTTCTACCATGAATTACAATGTTTAGTCGCTGCTTGAACTTTGGAGGTGCTCTGCATTTAGGTTTTGCAGTCTCAGAAAGGGCTAGCGAGATACCACTGTTGCCATATTATATCATGATTGTTTTGACAAAGTGTTGTCAGTTGAGATGCTTTATTATTGCTCGCTAGTTGCTTATGCCATTGATATGAGTTAATATAATTTTTAAGAGTTATTGTCGACATGGTTAGTCATAATCTTTGCTGAAAACCTGGGTGCTACTTACGCTTATTTATGTAAACAAGAGCAAAAGAGTTTGTAAAAGTTTTTCTTTTTCACTTTCAGTTTATCAACTGAATTGCTTGAGGACAAGCAAAGGTTTAAGCTTGGGTGAGTTGATACATCTCCGTCGTATCTACTTTTCCTAACGCTGTTACTCTTGTTTTGGAATCTAATTTGCATGGTTTAAATGAAACTAACCTGGACTGACGATGTTTTCAGCAGAACTACCATGGTGTTGTTTTTGTGCAGAAATAAAAGTTCTTGGAATGGAACGAAACTTTTTGGAGAATTTCTATACAATAAAAGAAAGTTACTGGAGCCAAGAACCACCAGAGGGGGTCCCTGGGGGAGCACAACCCACCAGGGCGCCCCTCTCCTGGCACGCCCAGGTGCGTTGTGCCCACCTAGTGGCCCCGCTGACCCTACCTCCGATGCTATAAATTCACATTTTCGGAGAAAAAAATAGGGGAGAAAGAATTATCGCATTTCACGTGATGGAGACGCCGCCACCTCCTGTTCTTCATCGGGAGGCCAAAACTGGAGTCCGTTTGGGGCTCCGGAGAGGGGGATCTTCGATCTTCGTCATCACCAACCCTTCTCCATCGCCAATTCCATGATGCTCCCCACCGGTAGTGAGTAATTCCTTCGTAGGCTCGCTGGTCGGTGAGGGAGTTGGATGAGATTCATCATGTAATCGAGTTAGTTTTGTTAGGGCTTGATCCCTAGTATCCATTATGTTCTGAGATTGATGTTGCTATGAGTTTGCCATGCTTAATGCTTGTCACTTTGGGCCCGGGTGCCATGATTTCAGATCTGAACCGTTTATGTTATCACCATTATATCTATGTTCTAGATCCGATCTTGCAAGTTATAGTCACCTATTACGTGTTATGATCCATAAACCCCGGAGTGACAGTATTCGGGATACTTTCCGGTGATGACCGTAGTTTGAGGAGTTCATGTATTCACTATGTGTTAATGCTTTGTGTCGGTTCTCTATTAAAAGGAGGCCTTAATATCCCTTAGTTTCCTTATGGACCCAGCTGCCACGGGAGGGTAGGACAAAACATGTCATGCAAGTTCTTTCCATAAGCACGTATGACTATTTACGGAATACATGCCTACATTATATTTATGAAGCTGTATCGCCCTAGGTTATGACTGTTATATGATGAATATCATCCAACAAGTTCACCGATCCAATGCCTACGAATTTTCCATATATTGTTTCTGCTAAGTTACTGCTGTTGTTGCTAATGTTGCACTTGCTACAAAATTATTGCTATCCTTGTTACCGTTACTGCTACTGTTACCACTACTATCAAAACTATCATATTACTTTGCTACTGATCATATTGCTGCAGATAATTAATCTCCAGGTGTGGTTGAATTGACAACTCAGCTGCTAATAGTTGCAAATATTCTTTGGCTCCCCTTGTGTCGAATCTATAAATTTGGGTTGAATACTTTACCCTCAAAAACTGTTGTGATCCCCTATACTTGTGGGTTATAAAAAACAACAAGAAAGAAGAACAGAAGATTTCTCCGCGATACGGTGGTCAATACATTCGGGGGGTATATAAAGATTTTTTTTATCTTGGGAAACAAGCAATCGGGTGGAAAACGGAGTCGGGGAGGTTCCCGAGGTGGGCACAACCCACCTGGGCGCGCCAGGGGGCCCATGCGCGCCCTGGTATCTTGTGCCCCCCTCGGGTGCCTTCCTGGTTGTTTCTTATTTTCCTACTTTTTGTAATATTCCAAAGCAGACAGAAAATATTTTTGCGGATTTTTTGGAGTCCGTTTACTTACCGTATCACGTACCTCCTCTTTTTTCATTATTCTGGAGTGTTCCGGAAGGTTTCTTTTATGTGTTCCTCCGATGTCATGGTTTGAATAATATTGCTTTAAATATTAATAGGCATACCTGAGATATAATGTTTAATTCTTTGACCATTAACCTCCTTCGGGTTAGTACCTTCGGCATTATTAATCTTGATAGCTCCAGAGCGATAGACCTCCTCGATAATATATGGTCCTTCCCATTTAGAAAGAAGTTTTCCTGCAAAGAATCTGAAATGAGAGTTGTACAAAAGAACATATTCTCCAACTTTGAATACCCGATTTTGGATTCTTTTATCATGCCATCTTTTAACCCTTTCTTTAAATAGTTTGGCATTTTCATAAGCTTGGGTTCTCCATTCATCTAATGAGCTAATATCAAATAATCTATTTTCACCGGCAAGTTTGAAATCATAGTTGAGTTCTTTACTTGCCCAATATGTTTTATGTTCTAACTCAAGAGGCAAATGACAAGCTTTTCCATAAACCATTTTATAAGGAGACATACCCATAGGATTTTTATATGCTGTTCTGTAGGTCCAAAGTGCATCATCTAATTTCTTAGACCAATTCTTTCGGGACCTATTGACAGTTTTTTGTAATATCAATTTTATTTCTCTATTGCTAAGCTCAACTTGACCACTAGACTGAGGATGATAGGGTGATGCAATTCTATGGTTAACATCATATTTACCAAGCATTTTACGGAAATCACCATGAATAAAGTGTGAACCACCATCAGTCATTAAATATCTAGGGACTCCAAACCTCGGGAAAATAACTTCTTTAAGCATTTTAATGGAAGTGTTATGATCAGCACTATTAGTTGGAATAGCTTCTACCCACTTAGCAACATAATCAACCGCAACCAAAATATGAGTATACCCATTAGAGGAAGGAAAAGGTCCCATATAATCAAAACCCCAAACATCAAATGGTTCAACAGCAAGTGAGTAATTCATAGGCATTTCTTGATGCTTACCGATATTACCAATTCTTTGACATTCATCACAAGATAAAACAAACTTACGGGCATCCTTGAAGAGAGTAGGCCAATAAAACCAGATTGCAATACCTTGTGAGCAGTTCTATCTCCCGCATGATGCCCTCCATAAACTTCGGAGTGACATTTCCGTAGGATTTGTTCCTGTTCATGCTCAGGTACACAACGTCTAATAATACCATCTACTCCTTCTTTATAAAGATGTGGATCATCCCAAAAGTAATGTATTAAGTCATAGAAGAATTTTTTCTTTTGTTGGTATGTGAAACTAGGTGGTATATATTTGGCAACAATATAATTAGCATAGTCAGCATACCAAGGAGTATTATGAGAAACATTTATTGCAGCTAGTTGTTCATCAAGAAAGCTATCGTCAATAGGTAGTGGGTCATCAAGAATATTTTCTAACCTAGACAAGTTATCAGCTACGGGGTTCTCAGCTCCTTTTCTATCAGTGATATGCAAATCAAATTCTTGTAGCAAGAGCACCCACCTAATGAGTCTAGGTTTAGCATCTTTATTTTCCACAAGATATCTTATAGCAGCATGATCAGTGTGAACAATTACTTTGGAATCAACAATGGATGATTTGAACTTATCACAAGCAAACACAACAGCTAAAAATTCTTTTTCAGTAGTAGCATAATTTCTTTGAGCACTGTCTAGAGTTTTGCTAGCATAATGAATAACATTCAATTTTTTATCAACTCTTTGTCCTAGAACAGCACCAACAGCATAATCACTAGCATCACACATAATTTCAAAAGGCAAGTTCCAATCAGGTGGTTGAACAATAGGTGTGGAAGTTAAGGCTTTATTAAATGTTTCAAAGGCTTCTACACAATCATCATCAAAAAAGAATGGAACATCCTTTTGTAAAAGATTAGTAAGAGGCCTAGAAATTTTAGAGAAGTCTTTAATAAACCTCCTATAGAAACCAGCATGACCAAGGAAGCTACGAATACCTTTAATATCTCTAGGACGTGGCATTTTCTCAATTGCATCAACTTTAGCTTTGTCCACCTCAATACCTCGTTTAGAAATTTTATGTCCCAAAACAATACCTTCATTAACCATAAAGTGGCACTTCTCCCAATTCAGGACAAGATTAGTTTGCTCACATCTCTGCAAAACTCGATCAAGGTTGCTTAAGTAATCATCAAAAGAAGTTCCGTAAACGGAAAAGTCATCCATGAAAACCTCAACAATCTTTTCACAAAAATCAGAGAATATAGCAGTCATACATCTTTGAAAGGTAGCAGGTGCATTGCATAAACCAAAAGGCATACGTCTATAAGCATAAGTTCCAAAAGGGCAAGTAAAGTTGGTTTTCTTTTGATCAGGTTGTGAAACATGTATTTGAGAGAAACCAGAATATCCATTGAGAAAGCAAAAGTGTGTGTGCTTAGATAATCTTTCTAGCATTTGATCAATAAAAGGCAAAGGGTAATGATCTTTTCTAGTTGCTTTATTTAATTTTCTAAAATCAATTACCATTCTATAACGAGTAACAATTCTCTATGGAATAAGTTCATTTTTATCATTAGGAACAATAGTAATACCTCCCTTCTTAGGGACACAATGAACGGGACTTACCCATCTACTATTAGCTATGGGATAGATTATACCTACTTCTAGAAGCTTTAATATTTTAGTTCTTACCACTTCTTTCATCTTAGGATTCAATCATCGTTGATGATCAATAACGGGTTTAGCATCAGGTTCCATATTAATCTTGTGCTGACAGAGAGTGGGACTAATGCCTGTAAGATCATCAAGAGTATATCCAATAGCAGCACGGTGCTTCTTCAGAATTTTCAATAATCTTTCTTCTTCATGTTCTGAAAGGTTAGCACTAATAATAATAGGATATATCTTTTTCTCATCAAGATAGGCATATTTCAAAGTGTCAGGCAATTGTTTTAATTCAAACACAGGATCACCCTTAGGTGGAGGAGGGCCTCCAAGAGTTTCAATAGGAAACTTATGTTTGAGCAGAGGTCGTTGTTCAAAGAAAACTTTATCTATTTCATTTCTTTCATGCATATGCATATCATTTTCATGGTCTAGCAAATATTGTTCTAGTGGATCAGTAGGAGGCACGGCAATAGAAGCAAGACCAATTATTTCATCCTTACTAGGTAATTATTTCTTATGAGGTTGTCTATTAAACTTGGAAAAATTAAATTCATGAGACTCATCACCAAAGCGGACACTGATAGTTTGCCTATGACAATCTACAGTAGCATTGACAGTGTTCAAGAAAGGTCTACCAAAGATAATGGGACAAAAGTCATCTTGTGGGGAACCAAGAACTAGAAAATCAGTAGGATATTTTATTTTCCCACACAAGACTTCAACATCTCTAACAATCCCAAGTGGTGTGATGGTGTCTCTATTAGCAAGTTTAATAGTGACATCTATGTCTTCTATTTCAGCGGGTGCTATGTCATTCATAATTTCTTGGTATAAGGTAAAAGGAATAGCACTCACGCTAGCACCTAAATCACATAAGCCATGATAACAATGATCTCCAATTTTAACTGAGACAACAGGCATGCCAACAAAAGGTCTATATTTATCTTTTTCATCAGGTTTAGCAATTCTAGCAGCTTCATCACAGAAGTAAATAACATGCCCATCAATATTTTCTACCAAGAGATCTTTAACCATAGCAACACTAGGTTCTACTTTAATTTGTTCAGCAGGTTTAGGTGCTTTAATATTACTTTTGCGAACCACAGTGGAAACTTTAGCATGTTCCTTTATCCTAACAGGGAAAGGTGGTTTTTCAATGTAAGCAGTAGGAACAACTGGGTCAACATTGTAAATAATAGTTTCATCTTTAGTCATGACCGGTTCTTTAATTTCTTCTTTAATAGGTGGGTGATATTTAAACCACTTCTCCTTAGGGAGGTCAACATGAGTAGCAAATGATTCACAGAAAGAGGCTACTATCTCAGAGTCAAGTCCATATTTAGTGCTAAATTTCTGTAAAGCATCGGTAATCATAAAAGATTTAACACAATCAAACTTAAGCTTAATACCTGACTCTTTACCTTCATCGAGTTCCCAATCTTCAGAGTTGCGTTTAATTCTTTCTAAAAGATCCCACCTGAATTCAATAGTCTTCTTCATAAAAGAACCATTACAAGAAGTATCAAGCATAGATTGATCATCACGAGAAAGCCGAGCATAAAAGTTCTGAATGATAATTTCTCTCGAGAGCTCATGATTTGGGCATGAATATAACATTGACTTAAGCCTCCCCCAAGCTAGAGCAATACTTTATCCTTCACGAGGCCAAAAATTATATATATAATTCCGATCACGATGAACTAGATGCATAGGATAATTTTTTTGATGAAATTCCAATTTCAATCGATTCCAGTTCCAAGATCCAATATCATCGCATAGCCTATACCATGCCAATGCTTTTCCCTTCAAAGATAAAGGTAAGACCTTCTTCTTAGCTTCATCTCCGGGCAAACCTACAAGCTTAAATAATCCACAAATTTCATCCACATATATCAAGTGCATATCAGGATGTTCAGTTCCATCTCCTGCATAAGGATTAGCTAGCAGTTGTTCTATCATACCTGAAGGAATTTCATAAACAACATTTTCAATAGGTGCAGTAGGTTGAGGGGTAACTAATTGTGGTTCCAATCGAGGTGAGGATACCTCGAACAAACCCCTCAAAGGATGATTCTCCATAGTAACAAGTGACAATAAATTTCAGCATGTAGTAATAATTTTTCCTTACCAATTTCCACTTACCAAGAGCACTTCACTACCCGGCAACGGCGCCAGAAAAGAGCCTTGATGACCCACAAGTATAGGGGATCAATCGTAGTCCTTTTGATAAGTAAGAGTGTTGAACCCAACGAGGAGCAGAATGAAATGACAAGTGGTTTTCAGCAAGGTATTTTCTGCAAGCACTGAAATAGTTGTAACAGATAGTTTGATAGCAAGATAATTTGTAACAGACAAGTAACGGTAACAGTAAATAAATTGCAGCAAGGTAGCCCAATCCTTTTGTGGAAAAAGACAGGCCAAAATGGTCTCTTATAATAAGCAAAGCGTTCTTGAGGGTACACGGGAATATCACCATGCTACTTTCATCATGTTGGCTTAATTCGTGTTCGCTACTTTGATAATTTGATATGTGGGTGGACCGGTGCTGAGGTGCTGTTCTTACTTGAACAAACCTCCTACTTATGATTAACCCCCTCGCAAGCATCCGCAACTGCGAGAAAAGTATTAAGATAAAATCTAACCATAGCATTAAACTTTTGGATCCAAATCGTTCCCTTACGAAGTAGTGCATAAACTAGGGTTTAAGCTTCCGTCACTCTAGCAACCCATCATCTAATAACTACTCCACAATGCATTCCCTTAGGCCCAAGTATGGTGAAGTGCCATGTAGTCGATGTTCACATGACACCACTAAGGGAATCACAACATACATATCATCAAAATATCGAACACATATCAAGTTCACATGATTACTTGCAACATGACTTCTCCCGTGACCTCAAGAACAAAAGTAACTACTCACAAATAATAATCATGCTCAAGATCAGAGGGGTATTAAATGGCATTATGGATCTGAACATATAACCTTCCACCAAATAAACCATATAGTAATCAAGTACAAGATGTAATCAACACTACTAGTCACCCACAAGTACCAATCTAAGGTTCCGGTACAAAGATTGAACACAAGAGATGAACTAGGGTTTGAGAGGAGATGGTGATGTTGATGAAGATGGCCCTCCCAAAGATGGGAGAGTTGTTGGTGATGACGATGGCGATGATTTCCCCCTCCGGGAGGGAAGTTCCCCCGGCGGAATCACTCTGCCGGAGGGCAAAAGTGCTCTTGCCCAAGTTCCGCCTCGAGACGGCGGCGCTTCATCCCGAAAGTCCTCTCTCTTATTTTTTTCTAGGTCAAAATGACTTATATACCAGAAGATGGGCACCGGAGGTGGGCCGAGGAGGGCACAACCCACCAGGGCGCGCCCGGGCTCCCTGGCGCGCCCAGGTGGGTTGTGCCCACCTGGTGGGCCCCCTCTGGTAGTCATTTTCTCCAATATTCTTCATATATTGTAAAACAATTCTCCGTCAATTTTTAGCTCATTTGAAGATGTGCAGAATAGGTAACTCTGACATAGCTTTTTCAGGTCCAGAATTCCAGCTGCCGGTATTCTCCCTCTTTGTGTAAACCTTGCATATTATGAGAGAAAAGGCATTAGAATTACTCCCAAAAGCATTATTATGCATAAAAACATTATAAATAACATTAGGAAAACATGATGCAAAATGGACATTGTCGGTGTTAAAACTGGCAGACCTCGGGGTAGGGGGTCCCGAGCTGTGGATCTAGGGTCGATGGGGAACAAGGGATGATGAACACGATGTTTACCCAGGTTTGGGCCCTCTCAAAGAGGTAATACCCTACGTCCTGCTTGATTGTATTGGATGTATAGTATGGTTACAGAGTAGATCTACCTCGAGATCAGCATGAGCTAAACCCTAAGGTGATGAGGTGATGAATGTAGCTCTAGCCCTGAAGACTACAACCCCCGGTTTATATAGACACCGATAGGGTTAGGGTTACCGAAGATAAATTACAATGGGGGGGGGGGAGTAAAGAGATCCTGCCTCTCCTTGACTTGGAGGGCACACCACGGCTTCATAGATGTTCTATCGCTATGCGGCTTCACCGATCCGGCCACATTCGATGGGCCGATGCCTGAGGACCCCTTAGTCCATAACTCCCTCAGTAGCCCCCGAACTTGCCTCCAACGCCAAGGCTTGTGTTCGGCATCTGCTCACCCAACAGCATTCGGCTTGCGGGGCGAGTTCTCTGGTTTGCTTTGCTCATGTTTGGAGTCAGATGATGTCCGGAACCTGAAATGGTAGTTTTACTTGGCCACGAAGGCGGAAAATCGTCCAAGCATGAGTAGTGCCTTCATCTGACAACTTTTTCTCTTTCAACGAAGAGTCACATCCAGTCATAACGCCGAGCGGTTAGTATTTCTCGGAGCGCAGCTCGAGGCCGACGGCACGTCTCATCGAGGTAGAGATCGTGTTTCGCCTTTTGGGGGATATGATTAATGATTTCGATTCCCCACCCCTCACATAACGTTGCGAGCGTATTGGGAAGTGGAGACGCCCGCAGTGTGAAAAAAGGGACCTCTCAGCTCATCTACAGTCCATAAAAGGGGGAGCTTTTACAGTTTGCATCCCACACCTTCCCCCACCTCTCGCCATGGCCGGATCTGGAGCCAACGGGAAGTGGGAGGCCTCCATCGTCACCGATAGCGACATCTAGAAGCTGAAGCAGGCCAGCTACATGTCGGTCGACATCGCTCACTGGGCCCCCCGAAGAGGGCCAGGTCATCCCCACGCCCAGGCCGGGCAAAAGGGTCGTGTTCCACCCCCATTTCCTTAGGGGGCTTGGATTTCCCCTGCACCCCTTTGTGAGGGGGTTGATGTTCTTCTACGGGCTAGATTTTCATGATCTAGCCCCCCAACTCCCTTCTTCACATCTCGTCCTTTATCGTCTTCTGCGAGGCTTTCCTCCGAGTCCAATCACATTTCGGCCTATGGCTAAAGGTGTTCAACCTCAAGCCCAAGGTAGTCGGCGGCGAACATGCGGACTGTGGCGGGGCCATGATCAGCAAATTGACGCGGGTCCAGTGGCCGGCGAGCCAATTTATCGACATCGTCAAAATGTGGCAAAAGGAATGGTTCTATATCACCGAGCCAAGGTGAGTCGGCTGGACGGCGGCTCCCGCATTCAGATTCGGACCCCCTACCAGGATGGCCTAATGGATCACCAAGGGCCCGGACTGGGGGTTTGCTGATGACTTGAAGGCGCTGCACACGCGCGTCGTCAGCGTAATGGAGACCGGCGCGAAGCTGATCGACGTGATTCAGATTATGCTCCATCGTCGACTCCTCCCCTTCTAGGAGAGGGCCAAGCCTATGTGGGAATATGACCCCAAAGACCCGGCCACCATGCAACACCTCTTTGGCACGACCCACAAAAAGGTGTCGGGTCTGTTATTCAAGCCGCAAAAAGAGTGGCCGGTCGAGGGGGAGGACATCAGCCTTGACACTACGAACCCTCCGAAGAAGGTGAGCGGCACTTGTCTTAGCACGAGTTCGAATACTCGCATCGTTCGATTTGATACGAACCTCTTTATGTGGATTTTGCAGGGCTGGCTTGCCAAGGCCAAGAAGATCAGCGGCCCGACACCGCTGCTAGAAAGGCCCCGATTTGAGCAGCTAGAGAAGCTCTTGGTTGTGGTGCCGTACAAGGCGCCTGACAAGAAGGGCAAGAAGAAAGAGGAGTCGGAGGCCAAGGAGGGCCTCCGTCGCAGAGCCTGCCTGGACAGACGGTCTGGAGATACTGCGGCCCCATCCGCACAGGAGGGGGACGAGGAGGAGAGCGCCTCCTCGCATTCTAGGAAGAGGGCGGCGTCAAGCGACGTCGAGGAGGTTCAACCTCCTTGAGCCTCGAAGAGGTAGCGCCGGCCTAAGGTGGTCCTTCCTGACAGCTCGGACTCCGACGAGGAGTCCGAAGCATCCGAAAAGGTTCCGGAGAGGGAACCCAGCACTACTACAGCGAGGTGCTATACAAACGGTTTTTAACCCCTTTCCGCGACGGTGTTCTGAACCGTCGCCTAGTGAGTGACTGCGATAGGGGGTCCTTCCCACACGACCCAAAAATCGTCGGGGATAGGGAGCCTTGATGCATATAGTTGTCCCTATAAAACTGTTTCTGATATCTCGAATATCCCAAACGCTTCATCCTTGCTACTCGTTTGTGCTCGTATTGCCATTGCAGTCGGAGTTCTGTGGTTTTACCTTAAACTAGGCACAGTCCAAGCACATTCCAGGCACATGATTTTTCTAGGCGCAGTCCAGGCACATTCCAGGCATGTACCAAACTGGTCTACGTTTACAATGCCTGGCACATCACAAATAGTTCATCATTGTAAACCGTGTATGATAGGGCGACAATCACACACATTTAGTTTTCCCGCACCATTTGTGATATTGTCTGACCTCACACACGGTTTGCAAATGGCAACTGTGTGCATTGTTACACACGTTTCCTCTCCGTGAACCGTGTCGGATTATGATGTATATCGAACACGCTGTGCTTTATAGACCGTGTGCGCCGTAATGACCTGCAGAGCGTAATTTCACCCTAATTTAATTGCTGCTATTTAAAATTGTACCTGATTTGAATTTGAAAGTAGGCTATAGCTTTATTCATATCCATCAGGTTCAAACAACTAATGCATTATTCGATTCACATGTACATATGTTCAAGAATTACATAAGCACCAAATAAAGAATGATGAACCATAGTTGTATACTTGTACTATTACAGATGGTAAAGAAAGAGGCGCGAGACATTCTGGTTGCTGAACAAGGTGAAGCGGAATGGCCCTATTGTGCTCTCCTTGATGCAGAAGGCACGCATGACTCTAGTCCAACCCCTTGTGATGGCACGCACGACTCTAGTCCAACCCCTAGTCGAAAAAGATTCACACATTGTCATCTAACACAACTCATTACGGGCAGTAAAAAGAAGGCTATAGAGTTCTTACTTACCATCCTGCAGTTCACTGTTGTCTTGCATAAAGTGTAAACAAATAGTTCGATTGACATCTTTTGACCCATTTTAATTACAATCTTTATCAGTTTCCTCACTTGATGCTGGTTCATGAATATCTCATTGCCCCATATGCAGAAAGGGTCGAAGTGTGGATCTTTGGCAATGGCATATGTACCTAAAAGCACCAAGTTAATATTAGAACCTAAACAACAATTACAAAATGATGTAGTACAACACTCCCTCTATCCCATTATATAAGATCTTATTACATGTATATCTAGACATCATCAGAACATTAAGGTAACACTCTTCCTTGTTGCTATGTAGCCTGGGATTGCATATTTAGTCATTCAGCACAATGCATGTTGCTATGTAGCCTCAGATATATTAAATATGGCCCTAGTTAACCTACCGATAAATGGGTTACAGATATATTCAGTGAAATGTCCGATTTGATGATTAATCCCTTATCAGCCCCCAGGCTATATGGTATCAGCTACCGATATCCTGAACAGTGAGTACATATAAGCAATGCGATGAAACTCGATGGTAAACATCAGCTGTTCTCAATATTGTCCTGTATGAGTACATATAAAGGCATGTTAAGCACAACAGGCTAAACATCAACCAAATATATCCATGGTAGACAACATAATCTACAAATGATAGCTTTAGTGTGCAGGTTTAAGCACACTAGTTAAGCAAAACAAGAAGTGGAAAGGTGTGTTAACTACAACAGGCATAACATTTTAAAACAAGCAAATATAGTAATTCAAACTGGTATTGTGCAGGTCTAAAGTACACTAGTTATTGTTAAAAAATGAAAAGGCATGTTAACTGCAACATTCTTAACAGCAACCAAATATCATAATCCATAGTGGTATTGTTGAAACTGTTATTGATGAAATTGAACTGCACGGCAAATAGTTGCACATATAGAGCATCACATTGTGAAGAACTGAAATAAACAAGGCATAAGGCCATCTCTAGCCGATCCTTTAAAAGTTAACGGACTAAAACCCTTAGTGGATATATATATACTCCAGCAATTTTTGGCCGTTTCTAGTCAATCCCCTAAACTTAATGTTGTAAACTTCAATTTGATCAAGTTCAAAGCAGGTTCAACCGAAATTAGCATGCATTCAAACATAAACATAGATAGTTTTGCATAACCGAACATAAAACATAAATTTAAACTAAGCTAAACTACTTTCAGTCAAAGTGGAGGTCGAGCCAATCCTTCCTCGTCAGGTACCGTGTGCCACGAGCCGGGTCCGGGCCGGTTCCGTCGTCGGGGTCATTGGGGAAGACACTCCTCCACTCGTCGACGTCGATCTCCTCGTCCTCGCTGCCCACCTCGACGCCCTCTGCGCCGCCGTCCTCGCCGCCTTCGACCTCATCATCGGAGGAGAGCACGATAACCTCGCCGCCCTCCGCGCCGGCAAAGATCACCCGCTCCGCCTCCACGAGCTCCGGGTGCTGCCGGCGGAGCTCGCGCATGTAGGCCTCGTCGGCGGCCTCGGCCTCGAGGCGCTCCCATGCCTCACGGTCCTCCCGCGCCATAGCTGAGCTCACCACCCTGGCTTCTGCGGAACGAGGTCGACCGAACGTGTGTCGAAGGGGAAATTGAGCCTAGCCGCCGCGCCGTGGTAGCGGACCTGCCAGCGGTCATACTCCATGACCGCGAGCTCGGCCGTGTGGAAGCTATCGAGCCACCGGCGGGTGTGGGTCTCCAAATCCATAAACTTGGCAACCCACGTCCCCCACCGCTGCTGTCGGACCCTGAGGTAGGACCTCGTCGGCGGACGAGGCCGAGGGAGGACGGGGAAGTCCTCGAACCGACGTAGGGACGCGGCAGCGGGCGGATCGGGCGACCGGCGACGACGGATCTATAAAGAGCCCGCGGAGGACGACGGGGACACCTTGGCGGCCACCTCGCCGGCGGCGGGCAAAGAGGCTGCGATAAACCTCTGTTGGGCCATTGGGTCCTCGAGCTCCCCGGCACACAAGCAGAGGTTGAGGATGAAGGCGCCGGCGGCGATGGCAGCGACCTACCAATGGTTTCGAGCGAGGGAGGGGTGGTGTGTGTCTGTGTGAGCGGAGGTTTTGGGGAGTGTGTGGTGTGTGTGGAGGTAGGGCAGGGGGGCAAGGTGGTGTTT
The DNA here is from genome assembly GCA_011799875.1 of Thinopyrum elongatum. Taxonomy (NCBI): domain Eukaryota; kingdom Viridiplantae; phylum Streptophyta; class Magnoliopsida; order Poales; family Poaceae; genus Thinopyrum; species Thinopyrum elongatum. The sequence continues at coordinate 145,669,547 of CM022299.1, forward strand.
GAGGAAATACCACGGCAACTGAAAATTTTACTAGGCGGGAGTAAAATGCCGGGCTACTAATAATTTGGATCAAGGGCGAGCAGATATTTTTGAGATTGCTAGGGATGCAGAGGCGGGAGTATAACAAGGTGGGGCTACTGAAAATTTGAATCAAGGGCGAGCAGATATTTTTGAGATTGCAAGGGATGCAGAGGCGGGAGTAACAAGGCGGGGCTACTGAAAATTTGAATCAAGGGCGAGCAGATATTTTTGAGATTGCGAGGGTTGCAGAGGCGGGAGTAAAATGCCGGGGCTACTGAAACTTTGAATCAAGGGATTGAAGCAGAGCGGGAGTAACAGACATCGCACACGGTCCACACATACTAATAGTGTGCTATCAAACATAAAAACCTTCCAGGTGGTAGATATTTTCGAGATTACGAGGCAGTAGATATTTTTGAGAGCGGGAGGCAAGCCTCATGGAGCCCAATCTACTGTGCTGATGTGAGTGACTGCAGGGGCACGGGCGTGCCACACGGGTAGTCTGACCGAACCGTGTTTGTTGCGGACCCAATCACAGACGGTTTCTGCATCCAACTGGTGTGCTGTTTATAAATTTGGCAAAAAGAATAACGCGGGAAAGGGTCAGAACATGAACACACTTGCATGTCGACCAAATATATGTATGAAAAGGGTAGTTTGATGTTCGAATACCCAATGCACAACTTTGATGTGGCACTAGTCGCACAAAGCGCACAGTATTGCTAGTCAGCCACCCCCTACGAACCCCACTTCGTGTCGGCGGTAAGGGAATCCTAGCTATGAATGCATGCCCCCAGATAGTTAGGTTTGAAATCTCACCCTACCGTAACACAAAACCTATAGTAGTCCATCATATATATGGTCAAACTTCCCCTTTCGCTTCCGGATAAAGGTGGACTGTGTGCCGACCCACAAATGTGTGTTTGTGGCGGGAGATGGGTGAGACCACATACGAACCACCTCCGGGTGTCCCTATACTATCTAATGAAAAGGGTGTGTGGTGTGATATTTAACTACCATTCACAACTTCGATGTGGCACGTGTGCCTCGCGAAATAACCGGACTTCCCCAACCCCACAGAGGTTGCGGGTAGTGCAAAGTAGCCCCCCCCCCCACACACTCCTGTCGGGGGGAGGGCATCTCACCAAGACGTACTGTAACACAGACCAAACAGAATCCAACTTGATCGTATAACCTCTCTCGCTCGTTGTTGGTCAAAGTGATGGACGTCCACACGGCTCCGCAAAATGGGCTAGCTTGTCGCCGATAAACTCACGAGGGAGTACTGTCTGAAGACAAAACCCACTCTGTGCATGTGGCCCAATTATGTATATGGAAGTGGTGTGTGTGGCGTTTGAATATGAAATGCACAAATTTGGTGTGGCACCATGCTTTTTGGAACCGTAAAATCCCCACACTGATGGAGCGAGGGTTCACGATGCGTAGCATGCATGCGCTCAAACTTAATTAGGCCTAGAATGATCGACCTACTATACGGTAACACGAACCAAAGAAGAAGAATCCACCCTGGTAACCTTTCTTGTCGTCGGTTGAAATGATAGACGTCCACGCGGGCCCACGAATATACATAGGCTTGCCGCCCATAACCAAGCGAGCGAGAGTGTCCAAAGATAACCATTGCATGCATGTGTCCCAAACATATTTATGGAGGTGCATGATGCATGCATATGTGTTGAATACCTAATGCACAACATTGATGTGGTGCATGCGTTCAAAATCGCACAGGTCCCCACACAGAGCAAGAGGTTCATGACGTGTCGTGTGCTCGCCCCCCTTCGATCCGGTGGGATGGATTTAAGTGTACACATGCACTATTATATATGTAATCTCACATCATGACCTATATCGCGAGACAAAACAAAAAATTAATCCCCTCCTAAGTCAAAATAATTAACCTCTCATTGTCCGTGAAAGTGATGGACCAAGCGGGCCGACAGATGGAAGCATCGCCGATAACCACGTGAGTGAGTGCCACATGACAACCACCATCGCTTGCATGTGTGCCAAAACATATATATGGAGAGGTGTGTGGTTGTGATGTTTTGAATATACCTATTGCACAACCTTTGATGTGGCATTTGCCTCAAAAACGCAAAGTCCCCACACAGAGTGAGTTTCATGTGTGACACCTAGTATATGTTGGTCCCATCCCCCCTTCGACACATACTATATACATACTCCTACCCTAACACAGCCCTAAAAGAATTAATCCTCCTGGTTCGTCAAATGTGCCTCTCTCTCGTTGGGTCAAAGTGATGGAGGACGACCTCGCGGGCCCACAGATGGAAGCACCGCGCGCGAGTGAGTTCCTATAGGGCAACCACCGCCTGCATGGTATTGCGTGATGTTTGAGTACCAATGCACAACTTTGATGTGGCACCTGCCTCGGGAACCGGAAAGTCCCCACATGGAGCAAGGTTATGACACACACACATATATATATATATATATATATAGAGAGAGAGTATACATGTTGTCCCCTCTTTGACATGTACTACATACTCCTACCGTGCATATACGTAACATAAACAAAAAAAGAACCATCCTTGTTGGTCAAATTAACCTCTCTCTCATTATATGTTCAATTAATCGACGAAGAACTCGCGGGCCCATAGAGAGTCACACGCGAGCGAGTGTCATAGGACAACCACCGCGTGCATGTTGTCATGTGTTGTGTGATGTTTGAATACCCAATGCAGAACTTTGACGTGGCACATGCTTCGCAAACCGGAAACACACTACACAGAGGTTCACGATGCGTAGCCCCCTCACTTCGAGCCGGTGGGAGGGACTCATGTGTACGCACGTGCCCGAACTTTGATATGGAATCTCACCATGCATGATCCACACCGTAACACACATGCCAAAGATGAATCCACCTTCGGTCCGATACCTCTCGTTGTCGGTGGAAACTGAAAACCTTTGCGGGCTAACGAATGGGCACGTCCCTGCTAACCACACGAGGGAGTGTCCAAGAGGACCACCAATGCATGCATGTGGCCGAACATGTATGCATGAAAGGGTTGTGTAATGCTTTAAATAACCAATTCACGACTTTGATGTGGCATATATACATGACTCGCAAAATGATCAATAATCCCATGTCACGGAGGCTCGCAACTAGTAGTGTACTGATGGACCCCCCCCACACACACACAGAGACACACATCCCACACCACCGCCTCCACTCTGAGGCATGTCAAACTTTTTCTGCAGTGAACAACTGAACATGTGACCAAAGGAGTGTTGTGTTAAAGTTAAAAAAAACAGAGATCATTCGACCCGTTTTATACATTGATTAATTTCCTAGGGATTTAATGTGCAAAAATCAAATTTGAGCTACATGTGCACCAAAATGGATTGCAAAATCATATCCGTGTCCCTGGGTGCATGTTTCCCAGTGAAAGAAATTTCAAAACATTGAGAATGTTGATTTTTAAAATTCAGTAAATCCAAAACTTAGTTGAAATTCATGAAACTTATCGTGGTGTCATATATGGACACCAGTAGACTATGATATTTATTTTTTTTGTCAATTTTGAGACAAGTTTTGATATAATCTACTTACAAACGGGAGATTGTTAATAACTGGCAACCAATATCTCATATGGAATATTTATTCGGACCATGTGCTTTAGACCATGCCATGCTTCGGTTAAGCAGTAAAGCGACAGAATGAATCATCAAAAAACAAAAAACAAATAGACGTGCCGCCAGGCGCCCCATGTGGCGTGCGCGTGAGTAGGCGTGAGTTGACGGGACGCATGCGAGTAGTCCGTCGCGCAGGCAACCCGGGAGGCGTGCGTGCAGGTGTGTGAATTGACGGGAGGCATTTTCACTGCGCAGTGTCACCGGGAGGCGTGCGAGAAGCTGTGTGAAATGATTGTATAGGAATGCCAGAAGTCCACTGCGCAGGCTCATCGGGAGGCGAGCCAGACTTTGACCACCGCCAGCCTTGCTCCCACTGGTCCGTATTAATGGCGTGCCCAAGTGGCCGCCCCCCCCATCCTCGCCACACACACAATCCTCTCTCTCAGCCCGCATCCTTGACGCCACTCTCAGTCCTCAAAGTCGTCAGTGTATGAGGATGCCGCCGAAGCACCCCATCAGAGGGAGTGGCGACGCCGGGGCTGCTGAAGCACCGGAGCACGGCATGAATATGGAGACAGAAGTTGCCGTCACCGCCGATGAGGTGGAGAACGAGGCTGCCAACAAGCGCAGGCGGGTCGAGAAAGAACTACAAGTGACTCCAGTAGGCCTAGACTTCATCAGTAGCCTCCCCGATGATATCTTGACAGTCATCATATCCCTCCTCCCAATCAAATACGGGGCGAGGACAACCATCCTTTCCCGGCGGTGGTGCCCCCTATGGCTCTCCACCCCTCTCGACCTCCTCGACGCCCACGAGATCTGTAATGGCTATTGCAAAGGCTTGGATGCGTTCTCCCAGATCCTCGATAGTCACCATGGCCCAATCAGAGGCCTTATCACGGGCAAGTACGGTTCCAACGGCAAGGACCGAGCCAAGCTTGACGAGTTGTTCTGATCCCCTGCCCTATATCAGCTTGAGGAGCTCAGTTTTAATGATGGGCATATGCGCTCACTGCCAACGTCCACGCTCCGTTTCGCGCCCATGCTACGCCTCGCCAAGTTCATGAACTGCCAGTCCCCACCCCTTGACGTGCCCGCTCTTTTTCTACCATGACTGAAGCACCTTGAGCTCATCGCCGTCTGCATCCCAAAGGATGACATGGAGCGCGTGCTCCGCCGTTGTACTGCACTCGAGTTCCTTCGTCTTCAGGCGATGAATTGGTAGAGTAGCTTCCACATCACCTCCAAGACTCTCCGGACTATTTATGTGTGTTGCTGGTGCTGCAACAAGAGATCACAAAAGGTGGACCACAATATGGTCATTGAGGACACACCTTCACTTGAGAGATTACTTGTTGTTGATCAACAAGGTCCAACAAGAATCACTGTCATTTCTGCGTCGAAATTGACAGTGGTGGGCTACTCGTCTGTCAAATACTCCGAACTTGTTATTGGATCCACACCCGCTCAGGTACAACAGTCTCCTTCTACCTCTCCTTCTTGATATCAACATTATTTCTAATTTTGAAGATGTATGTTCGTCTGTCATCCAGAAAAGCTTCACCCAGATTCTGCGCACAGTGAAGGTTTGGGCACTAGAATCTATCGGCACCAACCTGGACCAAGTTGTCAGTTTCCTGAGATGCTTTCCATGCTTGAAGAAGTTGTATATCGAGGTGATGTTCCTTTCCTGTTAAATGTTAACCATAAGGGAGTTCAATTTTTGGCACCTTTTCCCAAGTTTACAATGACAATGTACTACGATTTCTGAAGGAATTTTGGAGGATTTCAGGACATACACCCCCACCCCATATTGGTTGCTTGATTCATATGGTTACAATCCATAAGCATTTCTCCTTTGGATTCATCTGTACTAGTTTTCTTAGGGAATTTTTCATCCACTCCAACCTCTTGTGAAGAAGGCTACATTTTTCTAGATTGTAATCAAATGCCCATGTTAATCATGTCTAATCGAAGATAGCACGTTGGTGCATTTTACAAATCTTGCAAACCAAATAGGCCTGTAGTAGTGTTCAAAACTGCATGTAGGCACTAACATGTTCTCTTCTTTTGCAGATAATAATAGGCCCGGTGGTGGATAATGTTTATAACGACAATCACATCGAATGCCTGGATCTGCATCTCTCAAAAATTACTTTGAACTCCTACCGAGGGACCTTACCGGAGATTATATTCGCCAGGTTCTTTGTTGCCAGAGCAAGGGTGCTGAAGGTAATGAGGTTGAACATGCATTTAAATAGGAAATATGAATGGTTTGTTGATCAGAGCCGGCAGCTACTGCAGAATGGAAGAGGCTCCAAAAAAGCTAAACTTTGTGTTGGAACTGCATATGACAGAGTAATTGGAAATCATTGTGTCAACCCCATACATGACTTGTCTGTGGCTGATCCCTTTGCACAAATGACGAGGTTTCGAAACCGGCCTTACCATTTCTATTTATAGTTTGAACCTCTCTTATATCCATGTTCAGCTGACCAGCACGGGCGTTTGCAGCTGAATGAGCTGAATTTCATTTCTAATATCAGTTTGAACCTTGTAATCTTTGAATTTGAGCCATGTAACTCTGGAATTTGAACCTTGTAATATTTTGGGCTTTTGTGGTACTATCATTGAAATGGCATCGTATGAGACTCGTATAATGGTAATACTATTTTGACCTTAATATGCAATAGACTTAGATTTTATTAACCATTCATGACTAGGGATCGAGCCGGAAGCAGAGCAATGGCAAGCGTCGTCGCAACAAGATGTAGATGATTAGATGCTTGTTTATCCTAGTTTAGTACTTCCTCCATCTCAAAATAAGTGACTCAACTTTGTACTAGCTTTAGTACAAAGTTATTAGAAAGTCAAGTCACTTATTTTGGGACGGAGGGAGTATGCATGTAATTGCTTAATTTGGTGTGTGGAAATGTTATGTGTGTAGTCACTTATGTAATTGTATGCTTAATTCGGTTACGCAATGCAGTTCTTATAAGTATATATGTTGATGTTCTGTAGACAGAGCAAATCACATCGCACACGGACTAAACAATGGAACCCGTCGGTGATGTTTTCATCAATCACTCACAATTGTATACCAACAATCGTTTCTGTTCTCTTGGCTCAACGCAAACAGTTCATTCGAGTGAACTGTATGCCCTATATCGCACACACATTCATCGGGCTGACCGTTTCTTTTGTGTTGCCTAATCACAAACAGTTCATCCGAGTGAACTGTGTGCCGTATATCGCACACACCTTGATCTGGCAGCTCGTTTCTGTTGTTCTGTCTCATCGCAAACAGTTCATATGGATCAACCGTATGCCCCAAATCTCACACGCATTTAAAATCTGAACCGTGTTTGATGTATCCACCATCGCAAACGTTTTGCATCTTTTTTGATGTTTTTTTACATCATCGTTTGTGATTAATGCATCACACACTGTTTCGTCGAAGGGTCTCTGATTGTAGTGTCGTGTTAGCAGCATCCTGCAGTAGTGCAGGGGCAAGCCCCCTGCGACTAGGTACACATGGCGGCATTTTCCATTGTCTTATTCTGTAGTAGCTCCTGGTTGATCGTAGGTTGATGTTTTTTTGGTGGTGCAGCCCTCCGCATGGCCACCCCGCCGAGGAAACCTCGGAGGGGACATCCCCGCCCGCCAAACTGGCAGACAGTGGCTCATGTTCCGCACCTCCTCCGACCCCCGAAGAGGTTGGGGAGGTGCTATCACGAAGGACCCCTCCTCCTCCGAACACAGGGGAGGAGGTTGACGCCACCATGGCTGAGGCCAACGCCTCGGTCATTGAAGACCAGGGGGATGCATCCCTCCTGGCTGCCGCGGGGAGGGGATCCGGATCATCCGAACCCCTACCAAATTCGGCTCCCAAGCCCCCAAGGGAGCCAATACCTCCTTTCGATGGAGAAGGTGCTGGGGGCCTGACGCCCATGCCGAACACCTCCACTCGTGCGGCGGTGGGCTGGCCGGACACGCTGGCGGAGTTGGTGAACAACTCTGCCATCGTCGATGAGCACCGCACTCTTATGAGTGCGGTTATACAGGGTGTTCGGTCCCTTTATTCCGGACTGAACGACGTTGTTCAAGGCCTACTAACAGGTTTGAGGTAAGTCAAGTAATGCTCCTTTCTCATAAATTGGATTTAGTCCTTAGTTTAAGTATGCCATATCTGCAGTAGCCCCCGAGACTCTGGAAGGTTTGCAAAGAAAACCTGCGGAGGATCTCGTTTTACAGGCCATTATCTGAAATTGTGTGAATTTTTTAATGTCACAGGCGTCTTCTCTGGCCGCAACTACTAATGCTGCGGTGCTAGAGGACATGGATCAGAAGCTCAAGCATTCCGATAAAGAGCTTGACCTTGTCAACAAACAGCTTGACGAGGCGGAAGGTAAGCCCTTTGATAAGATGTACAACTGCTTGATGCCGGATATTGACGATCCGGACTGTATGCTGATCTTTTATTGTGATTATCTTGTAGTTGCCGCTGTCGAAGTCGAGGGCTTGAGAGAGGCTTTGAAGAAAGCCGAGGCAGAGGCGGCTGCCAAGAAGACGGCCGCTGACAAGGCGGTGGCCGAGCTCGAGCAGGCCAAGCTTGCTGGTGAGCAACACGAGGCTCGGGTAACCGAGGTGCAAGTGGAGCTCCAGGATGCCGTTAAGAAGCTTGAAGGCATTGAGAAGGAACAGGGGAGCGATCCTCCTAGCTGTCCAAGGCGGAGAAGGAGCTCCAGGAGGTGAGGACTGAAGCGCGAGGTGTCCGGGAAGAGCTTCGCCAAGTCGGGCAAATTGCAAATGGTAAGAAATACTTACTTCAGAGTGTGTTCGGAGGCAACAGGTTCGCCCTGCTGATGCGGGTCTGGCGCTCCGTAGGCATCTTCACCAAGCTTCCGAAGAATGTGGCTGCCGCCAAGGAGCATTATGCCGCTCACGAGGAGGACTCCACGCAACGGCTCTTCTGGTCGCAGATTCCGGATTCCGAGCATCCTCCCCTCCTCAGCGATCAAATGAAGCAGCTGATGGAGATGCATCGGATGTCTGAGCTGGCCATAAAGGACTTCTGTGTCAGTCTGTGGCCCACAGAGCCCATTTTGGACACCTACTTCGGCCTTGTGCATAAGCTGCGGGAGGCGCCGCTGCGGATTGACGCCATGAAGCGCTCAGCGTGCCTTGAGGGGGCGAGGCTTGCGTTTGCGAAGACCATGGTGCATTGGCCGAAGATTAATCCAATGGACACGGCCACTGGTCCTCCGCCCAAGGGAAAAGAGCATCGCCGCCCTGAGCAATACTTTGTGCAGGTGATGAATGGCGCGCGGGCGATAGAGGCCCAGTGTTCAAAAGATGTAATGCTTGAATGACTGTATTAAGTTTTTACCGATTGGACCTTATGCTTTATGATGCGTCCGCCTGACTTATTTTATATTGAAATGATTTTAATTTTGACTCCTATTCGGTCATATGTTTATTCTGAAAGCTACCAGTCGTCGGCTTCAGCCCCCAGGTGAATGTCACGAGGGCTGTTTTCTCTCCGCGTTGTTACCCTTAGCCAACATCTTGGTACCCGGAGGCGGTAGCGCGTGAGCAAAACTAGGCGATCAGACTATTTGGTTTTATTGCTTTCACTTAGCCTTAGGAGTTTGACGGTGGGGGCTAAGGACTAGGCCCCTATGTTTTGTGATGTACTTGGTGGCAAATGCCTACCCTTTTCGATCATGTGGTTTGTGGTAAGATGAACCCTTCATGTGACACGGCAAAATCGCCAACGATTTTTAGAGTCAAACCTCGTCATCGGATTGCTGATCAGCTCGCGCTTACTATGACGGTCAATTTTCGCCTTTCTCCTCCTGAGGTACTTGACCGGGCGAGCCAGAAGTACAATCACAGGGGTTCTCCCTTTCCCCTCTTAGCTGAGCGTGCGGAACATAAGGGGCAAGCACAGGAGTCGGGCAACCCAACTATTGACCTAAGACATAGCTCGAAACTTAATGCATATAGTGCAATATCCGAGATGCCGAACACTCTACGGGAAGCAGCGTCGGACTTGGGGTGCCAAGCTGATATGGAAATCGAGCTCTAGGTTAGTTAACCGATCATATTTTCATGCCGGGTTGTTCGAAGAGCGAGAGGAGAATCAGGAAGGAAATAGACAACCACAAGATGCGGATATCCGAACACCATAAAGGGCATTTTTATTATTTCTCGTGGGCTGGAGACATCTAACCGTACAATTCGAACTGTCAAGGCTTTATTTAAAAAAAGGAAAAAAATTACAGAGTAAAGGTTTACGCAGGGCCTTGATGCGTGAGTCGAAGCCTCGACTGTGCCCTGCTGCATGTCTGCGCCTTTGCTTCTGAGAGGTGGAGGTCGGGACCTTCGGTGAAACCTTGAGTTACGGGGGTCCTACCGATGAAGCTTTATGCTGGGAAGGGTATCCGGAATCGTTCGGCGGATTGTCCGAAGACAAGGTAATTCCGAAGTTCGGGCCAGCCAAACACATACTTCGGATTCATTGATATATTCCTCACGGCTGCCCATCGTATTTTGAATGCGAAATTGTGCTGATGAGGCACGTGGAGCGCGAAGAATGTGGGCGTGTCATGGGGCGCGCATCCCTATTTGCGGCGAACGCATGCGGGTTCCCATGACGGGGAACGGGTTCGAACCCGTTTACTGTTGTCGCCGGCCTTTATGGCGGGTCGGCATCGGGACCTGTATGGGCCGGTTTGGTCTTCGGCCGCTAGGGCTGCAGTGTGCTCTTCGGTTCGAAGTGAGCATTCTGTGTTGCCATTGATAGTTATGACACCCGAGGGACCAGGCATCTTCAACTTGAGGTACGCGTAATGCGGAACAACATTGAATTTGGCGAACGCTGTTCGGCCGAGGAGGGCGTGATATTCACTGCGAAAAGGTGCAATGTCGAAGATCAAGTCCTTGCATCGGAAGTTATCCGGAGAGCCGAACAGTACTTCAAGCATCACGGTGCCTATGCAGTGGGCCTCCACTCCCGGAATGACCCCCTTAAAGGTGGTGTTACTAGGTTTGATCCTTGACGGATCGATCCCCATCTTCCTCACTGTATCCTCGTATATCAGATTGAGGCTGCTTCCTCTGTCCATTAGGACTCTAGTGAGGTGGAATCCATCGATGATGGGGTCGAGCACTAAGGCTGCGGACCCTCCATGGCGTATGCTGGTCGGGTGGTCCCTTCGATCGAACATGATCGGGCAGGCTGACCATGGATTGAACTTTGGTGCTACTGGCTCGACGGAATACATGTCTCATAGCGCTCGCTTCCTCTCCTTCTTCGGTATGTGGGTTGCGTAGATCATGTTTACCATCTTGACCTCGAAAGGGAAGGGTTTCTGGCCTCCACTATTCGGCCTACGGGGCTCATCATCGTCCTTGCTTCGTGGGCTTTTGCCCGAGTCTTCGGCTGTGAGTTTGCCGGCTTGTTTGATCACCCAACAGTTACAGTTGGAGTGGTTGGCGGGCTTCTTTGATGTGCCGTGGATCTGGCAAGGCCTGTCCAGAATTGTGTCTAGTCCGGACGGGCCGTCACTGTTGCCTTTAGGGGCTTTCTTTCGGGTTCCGGACTTCTGGTTTCGGAATCCGGCGTTTACTGCCGTATCCTCGCCCTTGCCGTCATTGTGGTGACGTTTACTCTTGCTGCGTTGGGGCTTTCGATTTCCGTCCCAAACCTCGGAGGTACCGGGTGTGTCGGGGTTGGCGTTTTTGCAAGCGAGCCAACTGTCTTCGCCCGCGCAAAAGCGGGTCATAAGAGAAGTAAGGGCTGCCATAGTTCTTGGTTTTTCCTGGCCGAGCTATCTTATGAGCCATTCATCCTTGACACTATGCTTGAAAGCGGCCAAGGCTTTGGCATCCGAACAGTCGACAATCTGATTCTTCTTGGTCAGGAATCGGTTGTAGAATTGTCGGGCGGATTCTTCGGGCTATTGTGTAATGCGATTTAGGTCGTCAGCTACCAGAGGCCGGACATAGGTGCCCTGAAAGTTCGCTCGAAAAGCGTCCTCAAGCTCTTCCCAGTAGCCTATAGAGACTTCGGGAAGGCTGTTCAACCAGTGTTGAGCTGGACCTTTAAGCTTTAGTGGCAAATATTTAATGGTGTGGAGGTCATCTCCTCGCGCCATGTGGATGTGGAGGAGGAAATCCTCTATCCATACGGCTGGATATGTGGTTCCGTCGTATGATTCAATGTTCACAGGCTTGAAGCCTTCTAGGAATTGGTGTTGCATTACACTCTCTGTGAAGCACAGGGGGTGTGCGGCACCTCGAGCTCGGGCTACATCGCGTCAGAGGTCTTCGTCCCTCCGAGTCTGCTGCTGCTCCCAGATTCTATCGTTTCGGTTTAGCCGATCGTATTACCCTTCGCGGTAAGCGGGCAAGTCTTCTTTGGGTCCATAGATAGACCTGATACGGCCTCCTCGAGCGTCTAAGTCATGGCGGAGGTTGTACTCGTAGGTGGGCCGCACTTGATCCTTGCCGTAACGGCGAGGTGGGGCGGCTGGGTGTTCGTCCTCATCGGCTTCTCTGTCCCGCCCTCTAGGGGGCGGTCCGGTTGTTCAACGTTTGTGTATGTCGGACGTGTTGGCTCTACGGCCTTGTCGTCGAACTGTGGCAGTAGTCTTCACTTGGGATAAGTTTTGATTGGCTGTTCGCGGACATACCCTTCTTCGACCGCTAGGACTTTGGTCCATTAGTCGTTGAGGGTGGCCTGTTCGGCCTTGATTCTATGTTTTTGCTTCTTCAGGCTGCGGGCAGTGGCTAAAAGCCTTCGTTTGAACTGTTCCTGCTCCAGAGGGTCTTCGGGGACGACGAAATCGTCATCCCCGAGACGGACCTCCTCTTCAGAGAGTGGGAGGTAGTTGCTATCCTCGGAGTCGTCGGGGTTTTCTGGGTTGAGCGGGTCCTCCAGCCCCGCGGGGTCATCCTGATGATGTTCGTTGGCTACGTCTCTGGCAAGGTCATCCGTACTTCTTATAGTGTCGTTCTCCACAGAGTCCATGTTCCTCGCATGGCTTCGACATGGCTTTGATCGACGACGCTGTTTTTGGCGTTTGGGCGGCTCATCTCTGGGCTTGTCTCGGTCCTGATTGGGAGTGCCATCGCTGTCCTTGGGGGTGTCCACCATGTAAATATCGTAGGTGGATGTGGCCGACCAGCGGCCGGTGACGGGGGGGACAACATCGGTATTAGCCATGGCTCCGCTATCCTCGTCCATGTATTCGGCGTTTTCCGAATTATAATCTAGCATATCGGTTAAATCATCGACAGTGGCTACCAAGAGGGTGGTGGGTGGGACGTAAAATTCCCCATGGTACGCCTTGAAGGGTTGATGATTGTGAGTGGAGGGCAGGTCCTCCTGGATGGTCGTTTTCTAGATTTGGTCTAGCGCCTCGTTTAGCATAGCGAGGGTTGCCGAATTCGAGGGCAAGCCGGATTCTGTTGTAATGGGGTGAGGGGCAATCAGTGGCCTAACCGGTCCTTGGTTTCCACAAGCCGAGCTGAACTCGGGGTGCGGAGCCGGATCCTTGAGGGGGGCCGGATTGTCGCTGGAGATCAGGGACGGGCCTTGGTTTTTGCGTGTAGTTTCCACGCTGGGGTTCGGGATCGAGCTGCTTCGGGCCGAGGGTGACCCCTGGCCATTGGTTGCTGCTTCGTCGTAAGGGCTCCAGGCCAGAGGAGTGTTATGAAGGAAGGGTTTGGCCAAGATTGACTCTTGGCTTCTGCCTGCTGATTCTGCCTCGAAGGCCGAAGATAGGCCCTCCGCCGACGTGGTGGATCCGGCCGGAGGTGGAGTCTGTCCCCTACTCGAAGCGAAGCCCTCCTGGCTCGAAGCTGTTTGGACGGTGGGGGCCGATCTGTAGATCGGATCAAAGGGGGACTCAAGAGCGGGCACGGCAAGGCCTGCGAGGGTGTGGGAGGGGGAAGTGAATCCGGCAAAGACCAGATTGCCCCGTGTGTCCGCAACGTATTCCAGATTACCAAATCGAATTCGATGTTCAGGAGAGAAATTGTCGATCTGATCCAAACAACCAGTCGGGTCGGCGTGCAGCACGATGCTGCCGAACGCGACGAGTTAACCGGGCACAAAGAAGTCCCCGGACCCGATGCCTTCTCCTATGATCAGGCGAGCCATCGATCCTTTAGGTGACCCACAGCGGAACTCTCAATGAAAGCACCAATGTCGGTGTCAAAACCGGCAGAACTCGGGGTAGGGGGTCCTGAGCTGTGGATCTAGGGTCGATGGGGAACAAGGGACGATGAACATGATGTTTACCCAAGTTCGGGCCCTCTCAAAGAGGTAATACCCTATGGCCTGCTTGATTGTATTGGATGTATAGTATGGTTACAGAGTAGATCTACCTCCAGATCAGCATGAGCTAAACCCTAAGGTGATGAGGTGATGAATGTAGCTCTAGCCCTGAAGACTACAACCCCAGGTTTATATAGACACCGATAGGGTTAGGGTTACCGAAGATAAATTACAATGGGGGGGGGGGGTAAAGAGATCCTGCCTCTCCTTGACTTGGAGGGCACACCACGGCTTCATAGATCTTCTATCGCTATGCGGCTTCACCGATCCGGCCCACATTCGATGGGCCGATGTCTGAGGACCCCTTAGTCCATAACTCCCTTAGACGTATCAGGTAAATGTTGGGTTGTCTCCCAACAAGCGCTATTCTTTAATGCCTATTTAGCTAGGCATGATGATTTCAATGATGCTCACATAAAAGATAAAGATTGAAACACAAAGAGAGCATCAAGAAGCATATGACTAGCACATTTAAGCCTAACACACTTCCTATGCATAGGGATTTTGTGAGCAAACAATTCATGGGAATAAGAATCAACTAGCATAGGAAGGCAAAACAAGCAAAACTTCAAAACTTTCAACATAATGAGAGGAAACTTGATATTATTGCAATACCTACAAGCATATGTTCCTCTCTCATAATAATTCAGTAGCATCATGAATGAATTCAACAATATAGTTATCACATAAAGCATTCTTTTCATGATCCACAAGCATAAATTTTTTATTACTCTCCACATAAGGAAATTTATTCTCATGAATAGTAGTGGGAGCAAACTCAACAAAATAGCTATCATGAGATACTTGTTTGGGATAATCCAATTGAAAATTGAAATGATGATGACAAGTTTCATGGTTATTATCATTCTTTATAGCACACATGTCATCACCAAAATCATCATAGATCGGAACTTTGTTGTCATAATCAATTGAAACCTCTTCCAAAATAGTGGATTCATCATTAAATAAAGTCATGCCTTCTCCAAATCCAGTTTCATCAATATAATCATCATAAATAGGAGGCATGCTTTCATCATAGTAAATATTCTCATCAAAACTTGGGGGACTAAAAATATCATCTTCATCAAACATAGCATCCCCAAGCTTGTAGCTTTGCATATCATTAGCATCATGGATATTCAAAGAATTCATACTAACAACATTGCAATCATGCTCATCATTCATGGATTTTATGCCAAACATTTTATTGAATTCTTCTTCTATCAATTGAGCACAATTTTTTGATCCATCATTTTCAAGAAAGACATGATAAAGATGAATAATATGAGGTCACCTCAATTCCATTTTTTTAGTTTTTTTGTGAACCAAACTAGTGATAAAACAAGAAACAAAAAGATTCAATTGCAAGATCTAAAGATATACCTTCAAGCACTCACCTCCCCGGCAACGGCGCCAGAAAAGAGCTTGATGTCTACTACACAACTTGTTCTTGTACACTCATGTTGGGCCTCCAAGCGCAGAGTTTTGTAGGACAGTAGAAATTTTCCCTCAAAGTGGATGACCTAAGGTTTATCAATCCGTGGGAGGCATAGGATTAAGATGGTCTCTCTCAATCAACCCTGCAACCAAATAACAAAGAGTCTCTTGTGTCCCCAACACACCAAATACAATGGTAAATTGTATAGGTGCACTAGTTCAGTGAAGAGATGGTGATACAAGTGTAGTAATCATAGTAGATATTGATTTTTGTAATAGGAACAATAAAAAACAGCAAGGTAGCAAGTAACAAAAGTGAGCACAAATGGTATTGCAATGCTTAGAAATAAGGCCTAGGGTCCGTACTTTCGCTAGTGCAATCTCTCAACAATGCTAATATAATTGGTTCATATAACCATCCCTCACGTGCGATGAAGAATCACTCCAAAGTTCTTATCTAGCAGAGAACATAAGGCAAAATTGTTTGTAGGGTACGAAACCACCTCAAAGTTATCCTTTTCAATCGATCTATAGAGCTATCCCTATAAGTGTCACAAACAACCCAAGAGTTCATACTAAAATAACACCATATGATACACATCAACAAACTCTAATGTCACCTAGATACTCCAATGTCACCACGAGTATCCGTGAGTTGATTATATGATCTGCATCAAAGAATTTAAGATTCATAATACACAATCCAACACAAAGAACCTCAAAGAGTGCCCCAAGATTTCTACCGGAGAAACAAGGACGAAAACGTGCATCAACCCCTATGCATAGATTACCCCAATGTCACCTCGGGAATCAGCGAGTTGAGTGCCAAAACATATATCAAGTGAATCAATATGATACCCTATTGTCACCACAGGTATTCGTAGCAAGACATACATCAAGTGCTCTCAAATCCATAAAAGTATTCAATCCGATAACAACGAAATCTCAAAGGGAAAACTCAATTCATCACAACAAGATAGAGAGAGAGAAACACCATATGATCCAACTATATTAACAAAGCTCGTGATACATCAAGATCATGCCAAATCAAGAACAAGAGAGAGAGAGAGAGAGAGAGATTAAACACATAGTTATTGGTGTAAACCCTCAGCCTTGAGGGTGGACTACTCCCTCCTCATCATGGTGGCCGCCGGGATGATGAAGATGGCCTCCGGTGATGATTCCCCCCTCCGGCAGGGTGCCAGAACAGGGTCCAGGTTGCATTTTCATGGTTACAGAGGCTTGAGCTGGCGGAACTTCCGATCTAGGGTTATTTCTGGGGGTTTCTGCATTTATAGGATTTTTGGCGTCGGTTTCACGCAAAGATAGGCCTTAGGGGGCCCACTACCCACCAGGGCGCGTCGGGGGGTGGCGCGCCCTGGTGCCTTGTGGGCAGCAGGGGGCCCCCTCCAGTGGTTCTTTGCTCCAGCATTTTTCTTTTCTTCCAGAAAAAATCGTCAAGAAGTTTCATCCAATTCTGAGAACTTTTATTTCTGCACAAAAACAACACCATGGTAGTTCTACTGAAAACAGCGTCAGTCCGGGTTAGTTGCATTCAAATCACACCAAAACCATATAAAATTGTGGTAAACATGGCATGAATACTTCATAAATTATAGATACATTGGAGACGTATCAAGAAGCTATCACTCCGACTCCGAATATACTCAAGATGAAGGTGTTGCCGGTCATGCATTAGTGTCATCCAACTCCCACAACATATTTGATTCACCAAATGAAGGAATTGGAAGATGCTTCATGGCTAAAGGCCCCAAGGTATCACACCCTGAGTATCTTGATTTTGATAGTGATGAAGATGATTTTCTAGGTGATGATGATTTATTTGTTGACAAAACTAGTAATGAAAACTATGATGAACTTGCTTGTAATCATGCTAATCAAGATGAAACGAATGACAATGATAAGAAGGAGATTGAGCATCTAACTATAGAATTAAACACTCTTAAGTTAGCTCATGAAACAACTCAAGAGGATCATAGAGAGCTCCTAAGGATTCATGAGAAGCTACGCTTCGAAAAGCTAAATTTGGAGCAAGAGCATGAGTTCCTAAAAGCTATCAATGATGATCTTCGAAAGAAGAGTTCTTCTTACATTGCCAAACGTCTCCTCTTGTGTACTTATATGCCACAAGTAAAATCTTGTAACAAGAGCAAGAAACATTCTTCTTCTAGTAGTAACAATAACCATGCTAAATCCAATATTGTTGCTTCTAGTAGTTCTCTTGATTCCACTAATGATTCTCTTAGCCAAGTTACAAGTAGCTTATTCAAGGGAAATATAGAGAAAGGTGTTTACAAGAGACTTGCCGGGAGTAAGCAATTTGAGGAAATTGTTCACAAGCAAGGAAGGCACCGGAAGAATCAAGGTGTTGGTTTTGAACGAAAGTTCAATGCCAATGGAGTTGAATGGGAAGAAGATCAATACCCCAAGACAAAGTTTGTTCCTCAACAAGAGAAGTATGACCCCACTTGTTTTGAGGGAACGCAAGCTCAAGATGATCTACCACCACAAGACCACAAGCTAAAAGGCAAGGACAAGCTTCAAGAAGAGATTGACTTATTTGAAGAAGCTTCTAAGGCCATGGTCAAGTTCATTCCCAAGACTACATCAAGCTCTACTTCATCAAGTTTGACTACAACTCCAAGGATTCCGATCAAGTTGATGTGGGTCCCAAAGAACAAGAACTAGAGTGTTCTTGAGGGTGACTCCGTCAACATACTTCACTCACATTCATATTGGCAAGGACTTGTGCAGTCAACTTTCATATCTTGCACTAGTTCATGGAGTCACAAACCCTCTTGTTGGTAAGACAAGGGACAAGGTAACCTAATGCTTTCATGGACATCATCATATGTGCAATTCACTCTATGTCTATGGGTATCCTTGTATGTTCCTTGTGGGACTAACCCATGTAGGTATTGAAAGTGCAACACTCCAAAGGATTGCTCCAAATGATCTACATCAACATTGAGCATCCACATCTTCACTATCTACATGAAGTCATCATCGAAAAAACCCAAGGTTAGTTCATCCCTCTTAGGGGGGATACCACATCTAGGGAGAGCTTTGCTATAAAAATATTGAGCTAAAGCAACTCTAATGGTGTGAACACGTTAATGGTTTATGTAAAAGTGGTAACCCCACTTGTGATTAAACGATGAGTGTGACCTATGATCAAATGTTCTCATTTGACTCCTAAGTCAATATACTCATATATAGATGACCTAGTCATCTTCAATTGCTTGATAGATGCTAGAATCGGTTGTGCATGTTTGACACATATTTCATTTGTTATCTTATTGTGTGAGCATGTTGGTTGCATATTTTCCCCATTCGAGGACATCCATTTGTTGTTTTGACTGTCTTGGTTTTTATTGGCCAAGTGGATGTACAAGAATGCCTAAGAACTTTCTCTAGCTATCTATGCTATTCTTGTCTCAAACTCTATTCAGGCCATATCACAAAAACTGAACAAGTTCTTTTCGGACCCTCCGGGTGATGAGCACTCGGAGCCACCGATCCGTCAAGGGTTGCCTTCGAAAACCTTCTATTGCTTTTCGGTCAGACCAAAACATTCATCTCGGCCACACCGAAAGCACTTACATTGATCTAGGTTTTCATCTCGGTGCTACCGATTAGACCAACTCGGTCACACCGAGTTGCTGTAACTGCACGCAGTTGCACATCTCGATGCCACCGATTTGGTCAACTCGGTGCCACCGACAGCACACGGGTATATATACTTCACGACCGTACGTTGAAAATTACTTCAAACACTATGACCCCTGTACCCCATTGCTTCCGCCCCTTGGTCTCCAGATCGTCGCCGTCGTCGCCGCAGGACTCCGCCGCCGTGAATGGCAATCTGCCCCGCCATTGCTGCCGTAGAGGATCTCCACCGAGTTAGGGTGAGATTCGATCTCCTCGTGCTTCTATTTATCCGATTCAATGCACAAGGACAATGACATGTATCTTGCCACGACTGCAATACTTCTATCTACTAGATAAATCCATTAGAATAGAGTCGAGCAAAAATATTAGGGTTAGGTTTCCGCCAAACTCATCTCAGACTGACCGAATTGAAATTTTCGGTCCCACCGATTGGCCCTGGCCATTGCACAAGTACAACTCGGTTCCACCGAAATGTACTAATCGATGAGACCGAAAATAAAGTTTTAGTGAAACCCTAGCATCTCGGAGCCACCGAACCACAACTCGGTCCAACCGAAATGGTGTGTTTAGGCTCTGTGAGTGCTTCGGTGTCACCGAAATGATCAACTTGGTAGCTCCGAAATGCTTTCTGTGAAAATCTAAAACTAATGTTTGAACTCAAATTTTGAAAAACTATCTGCTTTTTGTGATAACTCATCTACTCTGCCCATACCCATCTATTCACAGGGTCATCTTTGAAAGATGTCAAGTGCCAGTGACAGTCAGAACCAGTCAGAGCAAAATGTTGATCTAAGTGAAGGCTCTAGTCCCAATGAGAGCTACTATGTGGGCATTAGGAACTCTCCATATTTGCCAAAGGCAGCCACCAGGATAAAGAAGAAGAAAACCTCAGACAGTAAGGATGAAGATTTTGTGGCTAGTGAGGCCACTTCACAGAAGAAGAAGAAGAAGACTACTGTAAGAATAGTCCCAATGTCAAAGGCACGCAAGTCCTCAGCTCCACAAGAGACAATGACTTTTACACTAGAGGAGCCAAGTGGTGCAGAAGGTGATGCCCCCAAGAAAAAGAGGGTAAGGAAGACTACGGCTAGAGTGATTGGCAGATCCTCCATGATGGTTGAGGAGGAGGAGGACGATGAACCAGAAGCTGAAGCACCTTCTGCCAAAACACAGAAACTCATGTCTGATGCCATGAAGACAGCTGCTCCTTCCAAACCCAAGTCCAAGCTCAAGGTCTCAGCTCCCAAAAGGTCTACAAGAAACATTTCACCTGCTGAGAAGAACAAGCACTACAAAAAAATACACTTCCGTGATGATACGTGTTTGTCATAGTAGGTCACGTTTTCTGTCATGCATGTACATCCATGACGATTTTATGACAGAATCAAGATAGTCATACCTGTGCTGTCGTAGAAGTGTTCCATGACAATACCAAAATTATCATCACAGAAGTGTCCACTTCCATGACGATAAATGGCGCGTCATGGAAGTGCTTTCGTCAAGGGTAACCGACACGTGGCATCCACCATAATGGGTCACCGTTAAGCTATCGGGTTCCGGTTTGGATCCGATAACCCGTTAACCGCCCGAACCAATGGGGATTTTCCACGTGTAAAATTCTGATTCGGCTTAGTATCCACGTGTCAGCTCCGCGTTGGGACATGTGTCATCAAGAGAGTGGACGGGACAAGCCTATGGTACGTCGACACGTGGCTTGGCCCAACAGTGGCCCGTTTAGGTTAAAAGGCCAGGCCTGTCAAAATAAGCGGGCGGCCCATTAGCGGCCTACTTGAGTCAGGCCCATTCACAAGCATGGCCCATACAAGTTACATAGAATCGGCCCATCAAAGGCCCATTCTAGATTTGACAATTTTGAGCCCATCGTCAGTTCCAGCCCGTTAACGGCCCGCTACGTCTTTGGGCCCAATTACGGCCCGAGCTTCTTTCGGCCTGTTAGCAGCCCATCGTCAGTTCCATCCCGTTAACGGCCCGGTATGTCTTTCGGCCTTTTCTCGGCCCATTCTGCAGTTGGGCCAATGATAACCCACAAGTATAGGGGATCGCAACAGTTTTCGAGGGTAGAGTAGTCAACCCAAATTTATTGATTCGACACAAGGGGAGCCAAAGAATATTCTCAAGTATTAGCAGCTGAGTTGTCAATTCAACCACACCTGAAAGACTTAATATCTGCAGCAAAATATTTAGTAGCAAAGTAGTATGGAAGTAACGGTAACGGTGGCAACGACAAAGTAACTGAGCAAAGATCAATATGTGAAAAGATCGTAGGCAATGGATCGGCAATGATAATTATGTCGGATGATATTCATCATGTAGCAGTTATAACATAGGGTGACACAGAACTAGCTCCAATTCATCAATATAATGTAGGCATGTATTCCGAATATAGTCATACGTGCTTATGGAAAAGAACTTGCATGACATCTTTTGTCCTACCCTCCCGTGGCAGCGGGGTCCTAATGGAAACTAAGGGATATTAAGGCCTCCTTTTAATAGAGAACCAGACCAAAGCATTAGCACTTAGTGAATACATGAACTCCTCAAACTACGGTAATCACCGGAAAGAATCCCAATTATTGTCACCTTGGGGTATGCGGATCATAACACGTAATAGGTGTCTACAACTTGCAAGATAGGATCAAGAACAGAAATATATTCATGAAAACATAATAGGTTCAGATCTGAAATCATGGCACTCGGGCCCTAGTGACAAGCATTAAGCATAGCAAAGTCATAGCAACATCAATCTCAGAACATAGTGGATACTAGGGATCAAACCCTAACAAAACTAACTCAATTACATGATAAATCTCATCCAACCCATCACCGTCCAGCAAGCCTACGAAGAGATTACTCACGCAGGGCAGTGAGCATCATGAAATTGGTGATGGAGGAAGGTTGGTGATTATGATCGCAATGAATCCCCCTCTCCGGAGCCCCGAACGGACTCCAGATCTGCCCTCCCGATGAAGAACAAGAGGTGGTGGCGGCTCCGTTTCGTAAAACGCGATGAACTCCTCCTTGATTTTTTTCTCCCCGAATAGGGTTATATGGAGTTGGAGTTGAGGGCGGAGGGTCTCTAGGGGGCCCACAAGCCTGCAGGGCGTGCCTAGGGGGGTAGGGCATGCCCCCAGGGCTTGTGGCCTCTGGGTGGCCCCCTCTGGATAATTCTTGCGACAGTATTTTTTATTAATTCCAAAAATATTCTCCGTAAATTTTCAGGTCAATCCGACAACTTTTATTTCTGCACAAAAATAACACCATGGCAATTCTGCTGAAAACAGCGTTAGTCTGGGTTAGTTCCATTCAAATCATGCAAATTAGAGTCCAAAACAAGGGCAAAAGAGTTTGGAAAAGTAGATACGATGGAGACATATCAACTCCCCCAAGCTTAACCCATTGCTTGTCCTCAAGCAATTCAGTTGATAAACTGAAAGTGACAAAGAAAAACTTATACAAACTCTGTTTGATCTTGTTGTTACAAATATGTCTAACTGATGTTCAGGTTTTCGGCAAAGATTATGAACTAACCATATTCACAATAACATTTAGGCCTCACATTTACTCATATCAATGGCATAATCAACTAGCGAGCAATAATAATAAATCTCGGATGACAACACTTTTTTCAAAACAATCATGATACAATATGATATAATGGTATCTCGCTAGCCCTTTCTGAGACCGCAAAACATAAATGCAGAGCACCTCTGAAGACCAAGGACTGACTGGACATTGTAATTCATGGCAAAAGAGATCCAGTCACAGTCATACTCAATATCAATTAATAGCAAAACATATAAATGACAGTGGTGCTCTCTAGCTAGAGCTTTTATAAGAGGATGATAACTCAGCAATAAAAGTAAATATATAGGCCCTTCGCAGAGGGAAGCAGGGATTTAAAGAGGTGCCAGAGCTCGGAGCTTTTAAAAACAGAGATGAATATAATTTTGAGCAGTGTGCTTTCATTGTCAACATAAAAACTAAGAGATCTCACTATCTTCCATGCTAGATACATTATAGGTGGTTCCTAAATAGAATGGTAAAGTTTTTACTCCCCCTCCACCAACAATCACACTCCATGGCTAGCCGAATCCACAAGTGCTGTCCATACCAACAACAGTCCTGGGGGAGTTTTGTTTATTTATTGTATTTTGATTTTGATCTTTTGATCACAGGACTGGGCATCCCGATTACCAGCCATTTTCTCGTGAGTGACAAGTGAATAAACACTCATCGTGAGAATAACCCTCCTAGCATGGAAGGTACTGACAGCCCCCAGTCGCTACATGAGCGATTCGGGCATACAAAACAGATTATTATTTGAAGGTTTAGAGTTTGGCACATGCAAATTTACTTGGAACGGCAAGTAAATACTGCATATAGGTAGGTATGGTGGACTCATATGCAACAACTTTGGGTTTAAGGAAGTTGATGCACAAGCAGTATTCCTGCTTAGTACAAGTGAAGGCTAGCAAAAGATTGAGGAGCGACCAACTAGAGAGCGACAACGGTCATAAACATGCATTGAGATTAACCAACATTGAGTGCAAGCATGAGTAGGATATAAATCACCATGAACATAAATATCGTGGAGGCTATGTTGATTTTGCTTCAACTACATGCGTGAACATGTGCCAAGTCAAACCACTTGAATCATTCAAAGGAGGATACCATCCTATCATACTATATCATAACCATTTTAAAATGCATGTTGACACTCAAGACAAACCATTATACACTCCTAGCTAATTAAGCATGGCATAAGTAACTATAATCTCTAATTGTCACTGCAAATATGTTTCATTCATAACAAGCTGAATCAAGAACGATGAGCTAATCATATTTACAAAAACAAAATAGGTCGAGTTCGTACCAGCTTTTCTCCATCTCAATCACTTCATAATATATCGTCATTATTTCCTTTCACTTGCACGACCGAACGATGTGAATAATAATAAGAGTGCACGTGCATTGGACTAAGCTGGAATCTGCAACATTTATTCAGAGGAGAAGACAAGGTAATATGGGCTCTCTGTTAGATCAACAATAATGCATATGAGAGCCACTCAACATTTTCATCATGGTCTTCTCCTTACGACCCAAAGAAAAGAAAAGAATTTCAAAGAAACACACTAAAATATTTTTGGAGTTTTTTATTTTCTAGAAGAAAGTAAAACAAGAACGAGAAAAACTATTTACACAGGAAAGCTCCCAACAAGCAAAAGAAGAATGAGAAATCTTTTTGGGTTTTCTTTTAATATTACAACTAATTAAACTAGAAAGAAACTAGAACTATTTTTTTGGATTTTCTCAAAGTTTTTCAAACACACAAGAAGAAAGCGAGAAAAATAAACTAACATGGATAATACAATGGTAAAGTATGAACACCGACAACTGGAATGAATGTGTGAACATGAATGTAATGTCGGTGAGAAATACGTACTCCCCCAAGCTTAGGCTTTTGGCCTAAGTTGGTCTAGGGCCACGGATCCAAAGTTGTAGTTGGGGTTGTACTGAGCTGCGGCAGCTACCGCTTGGAGTGCTGCCTCGTGGAGATGAGCGGCCTTCCCCTCTCTCTCATAGTCGTCCGCCTCCTCTCTGGTTATGAAGTATCTTCATTTCACCTGATAGTCAAAGAAGGCAGGAGCAGGAAGAGTAATATGGAAGACGGGCTCCCTGTCAAATATTAGTCGGTACCGGAGGGACTGTTCGTTCCTCTCAAGAAACTGGTAACGTACCATAGCATTATAATCAAGGAAAGTAGGTGGCAAAGGGAAATCATTTTCTTTTATAGGGACATCAAGATAAGCAGCTAAGCGAGTGGCATAAATTCCACCAGAGAAGTCTCCATCCTTAGAATTATTATGTAGTCTACATGCAATGATAGCCCCCAAATTAAAACTTTTATCATTCATTACTGCGCTCTTGAGAACGATAAGATCAGAGGAGGAAAGGTGACTGTGTTCATGTTTTCCATTAATGCATCTACCTATGAAGAGAGCAAAGTAATGTAATGCAGGAAAGTCAATGCTCCCTATAGTGGCTTGTGTTATGGTTCTGGTTTGTCCTACAGTAATGCTAGCAAGGAACTCAGAACAATCAGATTGACGAGGTTCAGTACAACTTCCCCATTGTGGAATTTTGCATGCTTCATTAAAATCTTCTAGGTCCATGGTAAATGATTTATCATAAAGATCAAACAAAACATAATGCGTATTGCGTAGGACAGAATATTTAAATCTCCTCACAAAGGAATCGGTAAGGTTGTAGTACTAAGGACATTTATCTGACACAAAGTCTGTCAGCTCGGCATTATGCACGTATGCATAGAACTCATCTTTAAAACCGGCACTGGTCATGAAATCATCTGACGGCCATTCGCAAAGTTGCACTTGAGCATACCTTGGTAGTTCAAGGTCCGGCTCACGTATCGCAAGCCTTGGAGATTTCTTCCTTGAGGAACCACCTTGGAACACTTTTCTCAACATTTTCTTCCTCTGAGAAATTTCTGAAATTTTTAGTGACTCAAAATAGAAGTGAACAAAACTCAACAAAACTAATAGCAACTACTCCCACAAGTGCCTAGAGGCTATATCATGCAATAAAACTACTTTGGACCATCTAAATTTGACATGCAAGCTCAAGAACATGGTCACCACAGCAGCAAAAATTTGCAATATATAAAGCACTAGAACAAAAACTAATTGGACCATTGGAGGAGTCACATACCAAAGAACAATCCCCCAAAACAGTTTTGCAAAAGGAGCTTTGCACAAGGAGATTGAAATAGGCAGCAAGATGAGCTAGAACACGGGTTTGAGCAACGGGATGATTTTTTCTGGAGGAAGATTATGTGGATGGGTGCTGGAATAAGTGAGGGGGACCCACGTGGGACCCACAAGCCTTGGGGGCGCACCAGGGGGGTAGGGCGCCCTGTGGGCTTGTGGCCCACTGGTGCACTCCCCTGATGTGTGTTCAGTGCCAAAAATTCTTAAATATTCTGGAAAAAATCATACTAAATTTTCAGGGCATTTGGAGAACTTTTATTTTCTGGACATTTTTTATTGCACGGATAAATCAGAAAATAGAAAAATAATAGCATTTTTGCTTTATTTACTCTAAATAACAAAAGGTAAAAGTTGGGTACAGAGAGTTGTGTTTACTAAATTCATCCATCACATGCCCGTCAAAAGGAATCCATTAATAAGGTTGATCAAGTCTTATTAACAAACTTCTTCCGAATTACATGAAACCGGAGAATTTTCGAATAACACTAGGTTACCTCAATGGGGATATGCATGTCCCCAACAATAAGAATATCATATTTCTTTTTGACAGAAGGAAGAGGGAATTTAAAACCTCCAATAGCAATTGTTGGAATTTCTCCAATAGAGTTCATACCATTCACTTGAGGTTGTTTCTTCGGAAAGTGTACCGTATGCTCATTACCATTAACATGAAAAGTGACATTGCCCTTATTGCAATCAATAACAGCTCTTGTAGTATTCAAGAAGGGTCTACCAAGGATGATCGACATACTGTCGTCCTCGCGTATATCAAGAATAACAAAGTCTGTTAAAATAGTAACATTTGCAACTACGACAGGTACATCCTCACAAACACCGATGTGTATAGCGATTGATTTATTGGCCATTTGCAAAGAGATTTTAGTTGGTGTCAACTTATTCAAATCAAGTATACGATATAAAGAGAAAGTCATAACACTAACACCGGCTCCAAGATCACATAAAGCAGTTTTAACATAGTTTCTTTTCATGGAGCATGGTATAGTTGGTATTCCTGGATCTCCTAGTTTCTTTGGTATTCCACCCTTAAATGTGTAATTCACAAGCATGGTGGAAATTTTAGCTTCTGGTATCTTTCTTTTATTTGTAACAATATCTTTCATATACTTAGCATAAAGAGACATTTTCATAATATCAGTCAAACACATACGCAAAAAGACAGGTCTAAGCATTTCAACAAAGTGCTCAAATTCCTCATCATCCTTTTTCTTGTATGGTTTAGGAGGAAAGGGCATGGGTTTCTGAACCCATGGTTCTCTTTCTTTACCATGTTTCCTAGCAACAAAGTGTCTTTTATCATATCTTTTATTCTTAGGTTGTGGGTTATCAAGATCAACAACAGGTTCTATCTCCACATCATTATCATTACTAGGTTGAGCATCAACATGAACATCAACATGAACATCATCACTAGGTTCATGTTCATCACCAGATTGTGTTTCAGCATCAGAAATAGAAATATCATTTGGATTCTCAGGTGTGTCTATAACAGGTTCACTAGAAGCATGCAAAGTCCTATCATCATTCTTTTTCTTTTTATTATTAGAAGAACTAGGTGCATCAGTATTAACTCTCTAAGAATCTTGTTCAACTCTCCTAGGATGGCCCTCGGGATACAAAGGTTGCTGAGTCATTTTACCACCTCTAGTCATAACCCTAACAGCATTATCATTCATTTTATTATTCATCTCATTAAGCAAATCATTTTGTGCCTTAAGTACTTGTTCTAATTGAGTTTTTACCATGGAAGCATGTTTACTAATAAGCTTAAGATCATTAATAGTTCTACACATATAATCACCCAAGCGTTCAAGCATATAAGCATTACGTTTCAATTGTCTACTAACATATGCATTGAAGTTTTCTTGTTTAACAATAAAGTTATCAAATTCATCCAAGCATTGACTAGCAGACTTATTATAAGGAATATCACCTTCATCAAATCTATAGAGAGAATTTACCTCTACTACCTATGTCGGGTTATCGAGACCATGTATTTCTTCAATAGGTGGTAAATTCTTAACATCTTCGGCTTTAATACCTTTTTCTTTCATAGATTTCTTTGCCTCTTGCATATCTTCAGGACTGAGAAATAGAATACCTCTTTTCTTCGGAGTTGGCTCAGGAGGTGGTTCGGGAAGAGTCCAATCATTATCATTGCTCAATATATTATTCAATAGTAATTCAGCTTGTTCAACAGTTCGTTCCCTGAAAACACAACCAGCACAACTATCTAGGTGGTCCCTAGAAGCATCGGTTAGTCCATTATAAAAGATATCAAGTATTTCATTTTTCTTGAGAGGATGATCAGGAAAGCATTAAGTAATTGGAGAAGCCTCCCCCAAGCTTGTGGGAGACTCTCTTCTTCAATTTGCACAAAGTTAAATATTTCCTGTAAAGCAACTTGTTTCTTATGAGCAGGAAAATATTTTTTAGAGAAGAAATATATCATATCCTGGGGACTACACACACAACCAGGAGCAAGAGAATTAAACCATATCTTAGCATCACCCTTTAATGAGAAAGGAAACAACTTAAGAATATAGTAATAGCGAATTTTTTCCTCATGAGTAAATAGGGTGGCTATATCATTCAATTGAGTAAGATGTGGCACAACAATTTCAGATTCATAGCCATGGAAAGGATCAGATTCAACCAAAGTAATTAACTCAGGATCGACAGAGAATTCATAATCCTTATCAGCAACACAGATAGGTGAAGTAGCAAACTTAGGATCATATTGCATTCTAGCATTCAAAGATTTTTCTTTCCACTTGCATAATAATTTCTTAAGATCATCTCTATCTTTACAAGCAAGAAAGTCCCTAGCTACCTCTCCATCCATAACATAGCCCTCAGGTATATCAGGCAATTCATATCTAGGAGTGCTAGGTCTAGCAGGTGTTTCAAAGTGTTCAGTTTCAGAAATATCATAAGTTTCAACAGTAACTCTAGCAAGTTGTTCATCAAGAAATTCACCTAGTGGCACAGTATTATCAAGCATAGTAGTAGCATCATAAGCAGCATTCATAGCAGAAGTAGCATCATCAATTACTTGCGACATATTAGGATTAATAGCAGGTGGTGATGTCGCAGGCTTACTCAAAACAGAAGGTGAATCAAGTGCAGAGTGTGATGGCAGTTCCTTACCTCCCCTCGTAGTAGAGGGATAAATCTTGGTTCTTCAATCTTTCGGATTCTTCATAATGATAAACAGATATAAATCCCAAGTGACTCAGAGAATAGAGCTATGCTCCCCGGCAACGGTGCCAGAAAAAGGTCTTGATAACCCACAAGTATAGGGGATCGCAACAGTTTTCGAGGGTAGAGTATTCAACCCAAATTTATTGATTCGACACAAGGGGAGCCAAAGAATATTCTCAAGTATTAGCAGCTGATTTGTCAATTCAACCACACCTAAAAGACTTAATATCTGCAGCAAAATATTTAGTAGCAAAGTAGTATGGAAGTAATGGTAACGGTGGCAACGGCAAAGTAACTGAGCAAAGATCAATATGTGAAAAGCTCGTAGGCAATGGATCGGCAATGATAATTATGTCGGATGATATTCATCATGTAGCAGTTGTAACATAGGGTGACACAGAACTAGCTCCAATTCATCAATATAATGTAGGCATGTATTCCGAATATAGTCATACGTGCTTATGGAAAAGAACTTGCATGACATCTTTTGTCCTACCCTCCCGTGGCAGCGGGGTCCTAATGGAATCTAAGGGATATTAAGGCCTCCTTTTAATAGAGAACCGGACCAAAGCATTAGCACTTAGTGAATACATGAACTCCTCAAACTATGGTAATCACCAGAAAGAATCCCAATTATTGTCACCTTGGGGTATGCGGATCATAACACGTAATAGGTGTCTACAACTTGCAAGATAGGATCAAGAACACAAATATATTCATGAAAACATAATAGGTTCAGATCTGAAATCATGGCACTCGGGCCCTAGTGACAAGCATTAAGCATAGCAAAGTCATAACAACATCAATCTTAGAACATAGTGGATACTAGGGATCAAACCCTAACAAAACTAACTCAATTACATGATAAATCTCATCCAACCCATCACCATCCAGCAAGCCTACTAAGAGATTACTCACGCACGGCGGTGAGCATCATGAAATTGGTGATGGAGGAAGGTTGGTGATGATGATGGTGACGAATCCCCCTCTTCGGAGCCCCGAATAGACTCCAGATCTGCCCTCCCGATGAAGAACAGGAGGTGGCGGCGGCTCCGTATCGTAAAACATGATGAACTCTTCTCCTTTATTTTTTCTCCCCGAATAGGGTTATATGGAGTTGGAGTTGAGGTCGGAGGGTCTCCAGGGGGCCCACAAGCCTGCAGGGCGCCCCCAGGGGGGTAGAGCGCGCCCCCAGAGCTTGTGGCCTCTGGGTGGCCCCCCCTCTGGATAATTCTTGCGCCAGTATTTTTTATTAATTCCAAAAATATTCTCCCTAAATTTTCAGATCAATCCGAGAACTTTTATTTCTGCACAAAAATAACCCCATGGCAATTCTGCTGAAAATAGTGTCAGTCCGGGTTAGTTCCATTCAATTCATGCAAATTAGAGTCCTAAACAAGGGAAAAGAGTTTGAAAAAGTAGATAAGATGGAGATGTATCATCCAACTTCTAGCCCGTTGTGACTTTTGGCCTTTCCTCGGCCAATTCGGTAAATGGGCCAATTCCTAGCCCATTTTGTCTTTCGGCCTGTTAATGGCCCGCAAAACAGTTGGGCCTTTGACGGTGCAACCTGATTTTGGGTCCATTAGCGGCCCATGTTCTACAGGGCATAATTTCAGCCCGACGCGACTTTCGGCCTGTTAAATGCCTACTTTGCAAATTGGGCCTCTTTTGGTCCAAAACACTTTCGGCCTCTTACTGGCCTGTCCAGTAAAAGGGCCGAGACAAAATTGACATTTATTTCGGCCTGCTAGAGGCCCGCGGGCCATTTCCATTTATACGGCCCTATCAAGCTTTCGGCCTGTTAACGGCCCGCTAAGAGTCGTTGCTACGGTGGGCCACATCGTTTGGGATCCACTAAATATTAAGTTGACCAGCCCAATTAAGGCCCCCTTTGACTACACATGTTTGTTCGTTCGGATGGCGTCCAGGTAATGTTTGGGTGTGTTGGCCCCCGTTTCAATGATATAGCATATACAAAGAATTATCCTACTCTATACTATCATCTCAAAAAACCTACACTATACAATAAAGAGACTAAGGCATAGACACAAAGAACAATCCTACACTATACAATAAAGAAATTACAGCAGATTATACCCACTGGGCATTATAGTTCGGCACCAGTGATAATAAAGTGTACACAAACAGCAAATTACATACACTGGGCAAATAAAGCTCATACATCATGGACACGCATCAACAGAACTTACCATTTGAACTATAATCTCTTCAAAAAATAGGATTGGCTGGATTCAGATATCACAAATTTTAGTCTGCAAAATCTCCAATTCCTTTGTGGTTACCTCAGTGTCTTGTTTCATTTTTCTGACTCCTGCATCTAATACCTGCAAGTCCAGTCTCAACATGTTGATTGCATGTTGAGAATCATGTGCACGTTGTCTTGCCACCTCTAGTTGATGCTCGAGAACATCAGCACATTCCAATTCCAATCCATAATCATTTGGTAATGGCCATGCCGCACTGCTCTCAGATCTTTGTGTTGATGTCACTTCATCCTGAAATGTTTCTGTAAGTACACATGACTAGGGCAAAAATATAGTTACAACAGTGAAGCAAGCAAGACAGACTATTTTGTACATGGCAAAACAGGACTAACAATAATGTTACACATCATGAAGCATAAGCAGGTGATATTTTAAAAATTATAAAAATGGTAGTTTGTGCAGCCCGCATACAGAAATCTCTCTTAGCTCACTAGAGGAGCATGATGTTGGGGCCAAATCCAAAACACAGACAGGTTACAAATTTAGACCACACGCAGCTACTGAACATTATATATCTTGCATATAAGTAAGCAAGCAGTTGGCCATTCTGTAGCTCAATTAAAGTCTTAGGGAGCATAATGAACAGTAGAGGGATTCATACAAACCTACTACAGCAAGCAAAACTATGCAATCATTAGCCTAGTATAAACTAGATTGTGAGCCTCATGCAGTAATAGTTGGTTAATATACTTCAAACCTTCAGGCACACTTCGCCAGAGTAATTAAATGGTAAGGCCTTTAATTATGTCAACTAATAGTTATACAAGTACCAAACATCAGGCATCATTGTTTGGGCATCTCATTAACTAAGGACAAATAAAGCAATTGAAAAGAGCAATTTAACTATGCCTGATACAAACAAGCAATTGAACTATTGTGTTGGCAGCATGCATACATGCACACCTCAATAACATCCATGGCCTAGCTACATTTACTATATAAAGGAACAACTAATGTAATATTGTTTACCCCCTATGAAGTATCTCGACTAGTATGTAATCAAGATCCTAGTAATGATAGGGAGGCTAATGATGTGAACATGCGTTTGGTAATGACATTTATGACATCAACAACTCTACCATAGCAGGAAGCAGCTTCACACTGTTCACTACTATAAGATGTTTTAGATATTTAGAAGTAGACTACATCCGTAATGAGTGAACAGACACATTAAAATGTGTTTACATACATCTGATTTCAAAAAAGTTAGAACATCATATAGTAGTGAGCAGAGGGAGTTTTAATCAATGGCCCAATGACTGGGTTATAGGTGAAGAACCCTACGCAAGCACAATGTCAGACAAATAGGATGTCCTGGTAATTGTAATACAGTGACTTACCATAACTGGTTGAACAGGCTTAGCGCTGCTCCTCCTTATCTTGCAAGGCTCCTTCCTAACATCTTGTACTTGGAAATCCTCAATCTTATCTTCATTGCACCCCCTCTGCAAGGTGACACAAACTAGTTACTGGTCTCCTTGGAAGATAAATATGCATACTTTCCAGTCTGTGAACAACACAAAAGGATGAGTTTATAACAAAACAACACCACATAATGAAACATGCCACATGTCTTGCACACAATGAAATGAGCATTTACTATGTGTGCACTGTGTAAAAACTAGGCATACCTTCGAACTGGATCTCCAGGTACTCTTGGGGAGCCTACTTTAGTGTACAGCCAAACTTTTATGTCACCTATGAGTTATACAAGCCCCCACTATAGCAGCCCTTAGTGTTTAAATCATTGACAAGCGATGTTAGGTCAAGAACAGCAAGTAAACAAAGCAAACAGTCCTAGTATGGTTGGCTAATACAAACAAGCAATTGAACAGATGTGTGAGCAAATCTTGCACAACACTGAATTACATATCAAGAAAAGAAGCATAGAAGGAGGCTTAAAGACCATCACTTGATTAACCAGATTTAAGGGGCATTTAAACATCATGTGCAACGTATGAACTAACATAAACATTGCATATTTCAGATTCTATAATGAAATGCACATGTATTAGGTTATGCCATGTATGATGCCTAAATGTACACTATAGCAGGCAGGAGTGATTCATCATTGCACTCACAATTGAATTGCAGGTTAAGGGCCAGTTCTATTCCGCCTTTTCAGAGCTTATTGTCAAAATAAGCCATAGAAGATGTAAAGAAGTCATTTTTGAGTTATGGGCTTGGGCTTAACTTATTTCGCTTTTTTGGGGGGGGGGGGGGGAGTGGGTGCTTCGGGTAGAAGCTCACTAAAATTGAAGGGAAGGGGAATAGTGAAATGACTCTGTTGTCTGCCTATATCTCTACTCCTATAAAAGACTTAGTTGGTGATGATGGTGTGTCTGCCATCCATCATTTCTGACCATTAGATCTGCATCTAACGACTGTGAGGTAAATTGTGGCCTTTTTTAGCCCTCTTCTCTGCTCCAATTTGCAGAAAACCCCTTAGTATCTTGAAACCAACGACATCCCTCCCTCACCTCATCAAAACAGCCCGAGGAATAAATTTTGAGTGAAACATAATATATTTTTAGTGATATATTTATATCAAAACTAGAGTGTTTCTTTCAAATTTGTGAACATGTTATATTCTACTTTGGATCTGCTGCAACGCACGGGCACATTGCTAGTTACACTCAAAATGCCACTGCTCACGCCCGCGTCACACCTGACCCTCAAGTAAAAACAAACACGCAAGCGTTCATTGCCCTGCCCGCTTGCATCTCCTCACCCCTTTCCCTCTACCTCGATCCCCTGCCTGCAGCGCTAGGGTTCCTCCAGCGAGCCGTCGCCACTGGTCCCATCTGGCCTGCTCCTTGACGATGCTCTGTCCAACTAGGTTACATGGCCGACAGGTAGGGCCAAATCTCCCCGGCTGCTCCTCCCTCTGGCGCCGCCACTCGAAATAACTGTCCCTAAGAAACTTGGCCAACAACACTGACATACAAATAACATGTCATGATGATTGCAATGGAGGCCCAGTTCTTTTGCCAGATTCTCCCAGAATCTGACCCCTACTCAGATTCTCCCAGAATCTTTGAGCCCCATTTGTTTTACAATCCTATCTAGTTAGGGTCTAATTAGTTAGGATTGTAAAACAAATGGGGGTCAAAGATTCTAGGAGAAGCTAGAGAGGGGCAGTTTCTGGGAGAATCCTGCAAAAGAACTAGGCCGGAGTGACCTACCATAGCACACTGTATAGGCTCACCGCTGCCTCTCCTTTTTTTGCGATGTTCCATGAAATTGCCACATACATCTTGTACTAAGAGATCTTGTACTTTTTCATTGCATAACCCTATCTGCAAGTTGACATGGCTAATCAGATATCTCTACATGATAATACATTGCATATCCCTTGCGCATATTTAAACCACCAATTAACGATTGTGTGCGTAGCATAAACTAGCCATGACTCTGTGTACTGGACTAGCAGTCACTCTAAGGGAGCCTAATGTAGTGCACTGGAATTCCTACATGCCACCTACGATTTTGTGTAATGTACTACCTCTGTTCCTAAATATATGTCTTTGTAGAGATTCCAGTATGGACCACATACAGATGTATATAGATGCATTTTCGAGTGCAGATTCACTCATTTTGCTCTGTATGTAGTCTATAGTGGAATCTCTAGAAAGACTTATATTTAGGAATGGAGGGAGTATCATGTATGACATCTACATCTCTAATTTAGCAGCTAGTAGTGGAAATCGTTGTCTACACAAAGGGATTACTGGTCAAATATCCTAGCAAAGCACGCTGGCAGGCACACAACAATACAAGAGAGAGAGAGACGCACTTACAAGATCATAGCAATGCCTCAGTCCAGGATCTTGGTTGGCCAAGCTGTTAGATCCAGAAGAAACATCATCCTTGTAGTTTTTGCCAGCTGCATAACATGTAATAGCGACCTGTTAGTATATTTGAAGTACATCGGGCAGGTGATGCTGGACGGGTTTAAAGGTGACAAGTACCTAGGCCATGGCGGGTGCTTGGCATCTTGCCAGACGATGGGAATCAGGTTAGAAATGTCAAGGGTGATGATGCTGCACTGGCTATCGGGGTTCCGGTAAGGAGATCTAGAACCGTGGAGTTGGGTGTTTGTGGAGCGGCTCCGGTAGGGTGGACTATGGTGTGGGTGAAGCGGATCTGAGGCCATGGACGAGGGCGTCGGTGAAGCTGCTCCGGTGGTTGGGTTCAGGATGGTGTCGACAATGCGGATCTGTAGCCATGGACGGTGCATCAGAAGCTGCTCCGATAGGTTGGACGAGGGTGCGACAAAGCGGATCTGAGGCCGTCGACTTGGGCATTGGCAAAGCGGCCCCGGTACTGTTGAGAATGGTATAGGCGAAGCTACTCCGGTAGGGTTGAGGATGGTGTAGGCGAAGCGGCTCCGGTAGGGTTGAGGAAGGTGTCGGCGAAGAGGATCAAAGGCCGTCGACGGGGGCGTTATTGGGGCGGCTCCGGGGGTGTGGACAAAGCGTCTCCGGTGGGGAGTGATGTCGCTTGAACTACGTCGGTATTTTCCCAAAGAGGAAGGGATGATGCAGCACAGCTACGGTAGGTATTTCCCTCAGTGATGAAACCAAGGTTATCGAACCAGTAGGAGAACCAAGCAATACTATGTAAACGGTACCTGCACACAAAGAACAAATACTTGCAACCCGACGTGTTAAAGGGGTTGTCAATCCCTTTCGGGTAACATTGCCAGAAATTGGCTAGTGGACAGGATAAAAATTGTGATGGATTGGATAAATAGATCTCGATAAAACGCAAAATAAAAGATGAAAATAAAAAGTGCAGCAAGGTATTTTTGGGTTTTTGGAAATATAGATCTGAAAATAAAAGTGGCAAATAATAGATCAAAAAGCAAATATGAAGAAGAATAGACCCGAGGGCCGTAGATTTCACTAGTGGCTTCTTTCAAGAAAGATAGCATACGGCAGTTAAACAAATTACTGTTAGGCAATTGATAGAACTTCAAATAATCATGACGATATCCAGGCAATGATCATTATATAGGCATCATGTCCAAGATTAGTAGACTGACTCCTGCCTGCATCTACTACTATTACTCCACACATCGACCGCTATCCAGCATGCATCTAGTGTATTAAGTTCATGGGAAAATGGAGTAATGCAATAAGAACGATGATATGATGTAGACAAGATCTATTCATGTAGGAATAGACCCCATCTTGTTATCCTTAATGGCAACGATCAATACGTGTCTTGCTGCCCCTTCTGTCACTCGGAAAGAACACCGCACGACCGAACCCATCACAAAGCACCTCTTCCCATGGCAAGAAAAATTGATCTAGTCAGCCTAACTAAACCAAAGATTCGAAGAAGAAATACGAGGCTATAAGTAATCATGCATATAAGAGATCAAAGAGACTCAAATAACTTTCATAGATAAAAAGATAGATCTGATCATAAACTCAAAGTTCATCGGATCGCAACAAACGCACCGCAAAAAAGTTATATCAAATAGATCTCCAAGAGACCATTGTATTGAGAATCAAAAGAGAGAGAGGAAGCTATCTAGCTACTAACTACAGACCCGTAGGTCTACAATGAACTACTCATGCATCATCGGAGAGGCACCAATGAGGATGATGAACCCCTCCGTGATGGTGTCTAGATTGGATCTGGTGTTTCTGGAACTTGCGGCGGCTGGAATTGTGTTTCGTCGACTCCCCTAGGGTTTTTGGATTTCCAGGGTATTTATAGAGCAAAGAGGCGGTGTGGGAGGTGGCCGAGGTGGGCACAACCCACCTGGGCGCGCCTGGGCCCCCAGGCGCTCCCTAGTGGGTTGTGCTCCCCTCGGAGCCCCCCTCTGGTACTTCTTTGGCCCAACAGATGTCTTCTGGTCCAGAAAAAATCTCCAAAAAGTTTCACTGCGTTTGGACTCCGTTTGCTATTGATTTTCTGCGAAGCAAAAATCAAGCAAAAAATAGCAACTGGCACTGGGCACTATGTCAATAGGTTAGTCCAAAAAAATGATATAAAGTTGCTATAAAATGATTGTAAAACATCCAAGAATGATAATATAACAGCTTGGAACAATAAAAAATTATAGATACGTTGGAGACGTATCAGCATCCCCAAGCTTAATTCCTACTCATCCTCGAGTAGGTAAATGATAAAAATAGAATTTTTGATGTGGAATGCTGCCTATCATGTTCATCACATTCTTTTCTTCTGTAGCATGGACATATGGACTTTTATATGGTTCAAAGCAATAGTCTAGTTTTGACATGAAGATTTAAATACTCAAGCATACCAACAAGCAACCATCTCTTTCAAAATATCAACGCTAAAGCAAGTTATCCCTAGCCCATCATGCTCATTTATTGATCCATTCATGAAGCACACTCGCATATTAACTACACCCAATGCTCAAGTATGATCATAGTGCCCCTTAGTTAATGCTTTAAAAGAGAAGATGGAGACACAAATAAAAATAAAAATTGCAAAAAGTAAATAGAAAGGCCCTTCACAGAGGGAAGTAGGGATTTGTAGAGGTGCCAGATCTCAAAGCGAAAATTAAGAGATAAAACATTTTGGGTGGCATACTTTTCCTGTCAACGAAAACGACCGAGTAATTCCCAACACTTTCCATGCTAGATATATCATAGGCGGTTCCCAAACAGAAAATAAAGTTTATTCCTTTTTCCACCATTCTTTCACAATCCATGGCTAGCCGTATCCACAGGTGCCCTCCATACCAACACTTTCCAAGGAATTTATTATTTGACAACATAAAGTAAATTCATTATTCATTTCGGGACTGGGCATCCCTAATACCTTTGCCGTACTCTCGTGCAATGACAAGTGAATAAACACTCATCTTGAGAATAACACATCTAGCATGGAAAATATTGGCCACCCCCAGCCGCTTCATGAGCGGTACGAGCACACAAAAAGGAAATTATTTTGAAAATTTAGAGATCGCACATACAAATTTGCTTAGAACGGCACGGAAATACCACATATAGGTAGGTATGGTGGACTCATATGGCAAAACTGAGTTTAAGGATTTTGGATGCACAAGTAGTATTCCTACTTAGTACAAGTGAAGGCTAGCAAAAAGATTGAGAAGCATCCAACCAAGAAACGAAAAATCACATAAGCGAGCATTAAGTATAACTAACACCGAATAATGCACCACAAGTAGGATGTAACTTCATTGCATAACTATTGACTTTTGTGCTTGCATAGGGAATCACAAACCTTAACACCAATATTATTACTAAGCCATAATTACTCATTAACATGACTCACATATCAATATCAACATATCTCAAAACCATTACAAAGAACCAAGTTTATTTTGTCCGAAGATCTTTATGAAAGTTTTTATTATATCCTTCTTGAATATCCATCACTTTGGGACTAGTTTAATATGTTGCTTTTGAAAGCTCAAACAAATCTAAGTGAAGAACATGAGCATAAAATTTTTCATCTCCCAAAATAATGTAAGTGAAGCATTAGAGAATTTCTTCAAAAATATTAAAGCACACCGTGCTCAAAAAGATATAAGTGAAGCATTAGAGCAATTCCTACAAATCAGAGCATAATTTTAACTCTCTCAAATAGGTGTGTTCAGCAAGGATACTTGGCACAAAATAAAAAGCAAAACAAGCAAAGACTCATATAATACAAGACGCTCCAAGCAAAACTCATGATATGTGAAAAATGAAAATATAGCTCCAAGTGAAATACCGATGGTCGTTAGAAGAAAGAGGGGATGCCACTTGGGGCATACCCAAGCTTAGTTGCTTGTTAATCTTTGGATATTACCTTGGGGTGTGGTAGCATCCCCAAGCTTAGGATCTTCTTACTCCTTATTCCTTCATCCATCGTGATCTCACCCAAAACTTGAAAACTTCAATCACACAAAACTTAACAAAACCTTCGTGAGATCCGTTAGTATAAGAAAGCAAATCACTACTATAGGTACTGTTGCAAACCCATTCATATTTTATTTTCGCATTATATCTACTGTATTCAAACTTTACTATGGCTCATACCCCCCAATATTAACCATAGATTCATCAAAAATAAGCAAACAACGCAAAAAAAATAGAATCTGTCAAAAACAGAACAGTCTGTAGCAATATGAATACTTCATATACTTCTGTAACTCCAAAAATTCTGAAAAATTAGGACAACGTAGTAAATTTGTATATCAATCTTACATCAAAACATTAAGAATATTTTGTCGCTTCTGTCAATCCTCAAAATTATTTAACTGGACGTAAAAGTTTCTGTTTTTCAACAAGATCAAATCAACTATCACTCCACATGATCCCAAAGGCTTTGCTTGGCCCAAACACTAACTAAAACATAAAAAACACAATCATAACAGAAGAATAATTGTGCAAATACTCAAGAACAGAAAAAAAAAGGTAAAAATAAATTTTATTCATTGGGTTGCCTCCCAACAAGCGCTATTGTTTTACGCCCCTAGCTAGGAATAAAGCATAGATTCAAGTATTGTCATCTATGGTTTTGGATCCATAGGATGCCCTCATGATTGATTCATATGGTGGCTTAATTCTTGTTCTAGGGAAGTGTTCCATACCCTTCCTCAAAGGAAGTTGGAATTCAATATTCCCTTCTTTCATATCAATCACGGC
This sequence comes from Thinopyrum elongatum, assembly GCA_011799875.1. NCBI lineage: Eukaryota > Viridiplantae > Streptophyta > Magnoliopsida > Poales > Poaceae > Thinopyrum > Thinopyrum elongatum. The sequence continues at coordinate 145,709,619 of CM022299.1, forward strand.
ACGTATAGTGCGTAAGAACGGTCTACGAAGTATAATTGAACAAGACGGATTGCAATCAATATCAAGAACAATGAAATATATGGGCACATAATTCCTATTTGCAAGAATAAGAACATCATTAATTCTTCCCATAGGCTTTTTAATAGTAGAATCCGCCAAGTGTAAATTTAAGGAACACTCTTCAATATCGGTAAGACCAAGCACATCACATAAAGATTTCAGAATTGTGGAAACACTAGCACCCAAATCAAATAAAGCAAAACACTCATAATTTTTAATCTTGACTGTGATAGTGGGTTCCCATTCATCATGTAATTTTCTAGGAATTGAAATCTCTAGATTCAACTTTTCTTCAAAAGCTTTCATCATGGCATCAACAATATGTTTAGTAAAAGCTTTATTTTGTTCATAGGTATGAGGTGAATTTATCATGGATTGCAACAAAGAAATGCATTCAATCAAAGAGCAACTTTCATAATTAAAGTCTTTGTAATCCAAGAGAGTGGGCACATCACAAGTTAAAGTCTTGACCTCTCCAAACCCACTTTTATCAATTTTTTCATCAAGATTTTCACCCTCCGAATTATCGGGACACCTTCTAGCTAAAGTTGACTCTTCTCCAGTCCCTTTATCATCAATTTTAATTTTGCTAAACAAGAAATCAATAGAAGAAACACCAATCACTTTAAGATCTTCATCATTTTTATGAAAGGAATCACTAGAAAATGCTCTTTCTAAAAAATCTCTTTTAGCCCTAAGCATGGCTGTTATTTTCTTACTTTCATCCATAGAAACATATAAAGCTTTAATTGATTCATCAACCTTAGGCACAAAAAATTTCAACTTGAGATTTTCCACATCATGAGAAGTTCTATCAATGCTTCTAGACATATCATCAATCTTATTCAACTTTTCTTCTATCGTAGCATTGAAAACTTTTTGAGTATTGACAAATTCTTTGATATTATTCTCAAGATCAGAGGTGTTTCTATTATTATTGTAAGAAGGATTACCATAGGAATTACCATAATTATTAGAGGAATTACTTGGAAAAGGCCTAGGATTAAAATTACCTCTATAAGCATTGTTATTAAATTGTTTCCAAAGACAAAATTCACATCTACGTGATCACTATTTTGCTCAATCAAAGTAGACAAAGGCACATCATTAAGATCAATAGGAGCATTTTTATTAGCAACCATGTTCATAAGAGCGTCAACTTTTTCACTCAAAGTAGAAATTTCTTCAACCGAATTAACCTTTTTACTAGTAGGTGCTCTTTCGGTATGCCATTGTGAATAATTTGCCATAATATTATCAAGCAATTTAGTAGCTTCACCCAAAGTAATCTCCATAAAAGTACCACCCGCGGCGGAATCTAAAAGATTTCTAGAAACAAAGTTCAATCCCGCATAAAAAATTTGTATGATCATCCAAAGATTTAACCCATGAGTGGGACAATTTCTTAGCATCAATTTCATTCTTTCCCAAGATTGTGCAACATGTTCATGCTCAAGTTGCTTAAAATTCATAATTTGGGTTCTAAGAGAAATAATTTTCACGGGCAGAAAATACTAAGTGATGAACGCATCTTTGCACTTGTCCCAAGAATCAATACTATTGTGAGGCAAAGAAGAAAACCAAATTTTTGCACGATCTCGCAAGGAAAACGAAAATAATTTCAACTTCACAATATCATTGTCCACATCTTTTTTCTTTTGCATATCACACAATTCTACGAATGTGTTTAGATGGGACGCGACATCCTCATTAGGAGTACCGGAAAATTGATCTTTCATAACGAGATTCAACAAAGCGGCATTTATATCGCAAGATTCCGCACTAGTGGCGGGAGGAGCAATCGGAGTGCTAATAAAATCATTATTATTGGTATTGGAAAAATCACACAACTTGGTGTTCTGTTGAGTCATCTTGACTACGCAAACAAGATTGCACACAAAAAATAGATCTGATGAGAAAACGGCAAACGAAAAAGAGGGGCGAATAAAACGGCAAATTGGTGAAGTGGGGGAGATGAAAACGAGAGACAAATGGCAAATAATGTAAATTGCAAGGAGATGAGATTTGTGATTAGGAACCTGATAGATGTTGATGATGTATCCCCGGCAATGGCGCCAGAAATCGGCGAGTTGTCGGGAGACTATCTTGACTTGATCCTTCCCGGCAACGGTGCTAGAAATTCCTTTTGATGTCGCTTGAACTACGTCGGTATTTCCCCAAAGAGTAAGGGATGATGCAGCACAGCTACGGTAGGTATTTCCCTCAGTGATGAAACCAAGGTTATCGAACGAGTAGGAGAACCAAGCAACACTATGTAACGGTACCTGCACACAAAGAACAAATACTTGCAACCCGATGTGTTAAAGGGGTTGTCAATCCCTTTCGGGTAACGGTGCTAGAAATTGGCTAGTGGACGGGATAAAAATTGTGATGGATTGGATAAATAGATCTTGATAAAACGTGAAATAAAAGATGCAAATAAAAAGTGCAGCAAGGTATTTTTGGGTTTTTGGAAATATAGATCTGAAAATAAAAGTGGCAAATAATAGATCGGAAAGCAAATATGAAGAAGAATAGACTTGAGGGCCGTAGATTTCACTAGTGGCTTCTCTCAAGAAAGATAGCATACGGCGGGTAAACAAATTACTGTTGGGCAATTGATAGAACTTCAAATAATCTTGACGATATCCAGGCAATGATCATTATATAGGGATCACGTCCAAGATTAGTAGACCGACTCCTACCTGCATCTACTACTATCACTACAAAAAAAAGACACATCCGTGACATTTTGGGCCGAACGATTTTTTTTCTATCATGCTTATGACACTTCTATGATGATAATTGTGATAAAACCCGGTATCATCATAGATGTGGTGGGCTCCTACTTCTATGACAAAAAATCATGACAAAAAATGGGCTTTTCGTCCTGGACAGGCCGGAGATGCAGCTGCATGACATTCTTTGGGCCGTCCATGACGGAAAAAATCGTGGTAGAAGCGAGGGCGAGGAAAATATCGGGGAGTTCCCGATTACGGTGGGTGGTCGGGGCCGAGCGATGCACTGTGGTTTGCGCGTTTCTCTCATGTACGGGCGTGTGTGCGAGGCGTTGGCTAACTGAACCCGAGTGATCGCACGTTACTGAACCCGAGCGATCGATGCCTTGGCTGTTAACTGAACCCGAGCGATTCATTTGCTGCTGACTGAACCCGAGCGATTCCTTCGCTACAGCTGCTAACTGAACCGAGCGATCGATCACTGCTGCTGCTTACTGAAGCTGATCGAGCCCCCATGCGAGACATAGCCAACCGGTGTTGGGTTGCCTCTCGATGAACAGTGACTGTTGCTACCATGCGCGCGGTACGTAGAATGAGTCGAGACGTGGTGAGTCTAGCCGGTTGGTTGGCTGTGGATGAACAGTTCCCGGTGGGGGTTGGATGAACAGGACCCCGTGGTAGTAGGCCATTGCCGCTGGATGAACAGGACCCCGAGGAGGCCGCCGCACCCCACCCAATTGGTGGTGGATGAACAGGACCCCGTGGAGGCTCTATGAACAGTAGCCGGTGGAGGCTGGATGAATAGTAGCCCATGGATGAACAGTAGCTGGTGGAGGCTGGAGGAGGTCGACGGTGGATGAACAGTAGCCCATGGAGGCTGGAGCGAGGCAGTAGATGGTGGATGAACAAGACCCCGTTTCGACCGTAGGCGCTCCAACAGAAGTCCGTTTCCTCTGTTTTGCGGTACGCCAGACCCTTCCCAATGAACAGGACCCCGTTTCCTCCGTTCTGCGATACGCCAGACCTTGTTTCGGCAGTTCCATCCAAGCCGGTTGGCTCCCGATGAACATGACGTATTCCATTGCCTCCCGATGAACACGACGCATTCCGTTGCCTCCCCATGAACATGACACAGTTTCTCCGTTTCGACCCAGCCGGTTGGCTTCCGATGAACAGGACGCCGTTGCTGCCATCCGTTACCTCTCCATGTACACGAGCCCTGGCTGTACGTATGCGCAAGTACGCGTTCGAGATCCCGCCCGTATGTACATACGTGGCCGTATTTTTTGGCATCTGGCTATACGTACGTGTACATAGATTTGACTCGACTGCCTGAACTGCTACCGCTCCTTACTCGGCCACGGTTCATCGTGGCAGACATACCGATCGACCGGTATGTACACAGACAACACTACGTATGCTTCAACCGGGTGGGTCCCAGCTATCAGGGAGGATAAGGACGCACTTCCTTGCGTGCGAAGATATAGCTGGTGGGTCCCAGCTGTCAGGGGGAAGAATATTTTTTTCCCGTAATAAGGACGCACTTCCTTGCGTGCGAAGATGTAGCTGGTGGGTCCCAACTGTCAGGAGGAGAAAACATTATTTTCAGTGTAAAAAGGATGCTGTTGCATGCATGCATCCATGGGCGTGGTGCGTCCCCACTGTCAGCCTCTCCACGTACAGTCATCTTTCGATGACTCTCGTTTGTTGACCATGTTGACCACACCGTGCAGAGTGCACCAAGGCCGGTCGACGACGGCGAGGCCCCAGACTACAACGCCCCGGAGATGGGGAAGACGCGGCAGTGGAGTCGCAGATGAAGAGGAGTGGGAAACTTGACTTGTTCGGGTGCGGGGTGGGCCTACACTCGGCAGAGAATAACAGGAGGTGCAGAGGAGTGGAGGGATGGCCTGGGCGTCGGTGGGGTAGCATTTCGCTGCGAGGCACGCAAAACAGCACCGCTGGACGCTGGAGGCTGGAGCAGGCGGTCCCGGCAGCGCTGGGGGAAGAAGACGAGAGAATGAAGAAGAATGCCGGCCGTTGGATGTAAATCCAACGCCTTGCTTAGGCTTCGACCTTTGTATTTTTATTTTTTGCGAAAGTGCTTAGGCTTCGACCTACAGGCCCACATGTTAGCCAGTCCATTTGGTGGGCTGGGTGAAACAATGATGTAGCATCTATGCAACCCGTTTATATATTATGTTAGAATTTAAAGCCCATTTGGATTTTTCTCGAAATCCGCGGACTTGCTGGGCTGGGTGAAAATATCATGTTGGGCTGGACGGAGAAATGTTATAAAAACATAAACACATGATTGCACGTCTATTACTGCATTGGTCAGTAAAATCTTTTTGCAAGCTTATGTACGCAATCACCAGGAGTTAATTTGCCAAGTTATATATAAACAATTATTATTATTATTTTGTAAGAACTTTCGATTTACGAAATAAAATATCATTTTAATTTGATGAGTTAATAGGATGTGGGGTATTATTAGTTTTTAGGCTAGACGTGGGACAGTTGAGTTGGTTCTAGGGAAAAGTACTGGGAGAAAACTGAGATTACATCGAAAAATAAAGTGGGAGAAAATTCAGATATAGGATTAATAAAAATGAAAAATAAAGGAAGTGGGAAGGTCTATACAATGGTTGGACGAACGACAGGTTTAACGGAACCTTATGTTGTTTCTATTATATATATGTAATAAAACAAGATATAAATATAAATATATATACTATTATAGAAGGGAAAACATAGGTTCAGTTTTGCATTCTTGTAGAAAAATAGAACTGAGCTGTGCGTCATCTTGAAAAAACAAATATAACTTGGGCTGCTGATGTTATAGCCAAGCTAGGCTGGGAGGCCCAGAGGCCGCTTGATACCTGCTGGACCCCCCAAAAAAGTTGAAACCAGCTGGATCAACTTGTCTGCATGTCGTGGGCTGCGCATGTTCAACAACAAAACCTAGGCCATGGACCTGGTGGGCCGGGACTGTCAGCCTCTCGACGAACAGTCGTATCCCGATTCCTCTTGTTTTGTTGACCATGTTGGGAACGACAGACGGAGGCACCATGGCGAGAGCACCAAGGCAGAGGACGACGTCAAGACCTCGGACCGAACGAACCGGAGCTGGGGAAGACGTAGGCGGAGGGGAGTACGAGGGTTGAGTTGTTCGGGTGCAGGGTGGGCCGGTGGAGCTGCCACCGCTGGAGAATGTGTGGGAGTAGAGGGATGGCCTGGCCAGCGCCATAGGCTAGGATGGGTCACCGAGGCGTGCGCGGCAGCGCCGCCAGCCGCTGTAGGAAGAGGACGAAAGATTGAACAAAATAAAGAAATACAAATGGATAGGTGGTTGGTCCCAGATGTCTGTGTACGAGACCTGCTGGGTCCACCTGAGAAGGGGAATATGTTGGGAGGAAGGAGATTCAAAGCACGGCAGCCCAGTGAACTAGTTACATACATAAGCAAATAGCCACTAAAAAAAGCAATCAGGTTAATGGGTTCTTAGAGGAAATATTTCGGACAAAACAGATAATTATGACGCATAGGCTAATGCATGAAACACTCAGATGATAAAGGTGCTTAAACAGATAAAGTACATCATCTAGACCTTCCTGGCACACTTGATCATGACACTGCGGCTGTCCGTGTACTCATCAGTTACGGGAAGCAGACACGCCCTCATGTCCAAGATCCGCCTGTACATGTCGTAGCATGCGTATGCGTCCTTGGCCTCGTAGGTTATGTAGGCTAGATACAGAGGTACCTCCCACGTGTTCAGGTTCTTGGTATCGACGTCTTCTTTCATGTTGGTGTAGCAGGGGTCGATGATGGTCGCGGCAAGGTCAACCACGGAGTCCTTCTCCTGCCCGTTGCCGATGATCTTGTATTGCTTCTAGATGTCGACAAGCTTGTTGCACCAGACGCTCCAGAACCTCTGGTGGCCCTACAGCAGTGGTAGACAAGAACCTCGTCCCGCACGCATACCTGGGCGACGGCGATCCGCTGGTCCCTGTCAGGAGACAAATGGATGGGCACAAGGCCTAGTCCCGCGACCTTGTGCTTTCTCCTCCTGTGGGTACTGCTTGAACTTGGCGAGGCAGAGCTTCACCGAGTCCGGATCATTGGTGCACATCACATTCAACTTGGTGCTACCATGGGTCTGAACGGCGAACTCAAAGGTGAACTCCTTGCTGAAGTCCATATCCAGCAGGCTCACCCCTTGGATCGCCATTGGAGTCTCTTCTCACGCAGAGTTGATGTGGCGGTTCCCGTTTGTGGGGATTGGGGGCAAGGGGGATGAAGACGATCGGTGTGTACTGGGGTACTGGGGGGCGGCACCGCCGCAGCAGCAGTTCATTTTTCCAATCTTGGGGAACTGCAATCAATGGTGAACGAGTGGGTAGGCGGCGACAGCAGTTCGTTTTTTAGCTCTTGGGGAACTGCATCCAACAGTAAACTGAGTGTGTACAGGCGACAACAGTTACTACACCTCCCTCGCCCGCTGCACGCCCGGCAAAACATGCCCCCTCGGGTACACGAGCGGGTCTGTATTGGTACTGTAATAGCAAGTGTTAGTGGTCACTTTACATAAATTTTATTAGCTTTAATTAAAATTTATTCTTAAAACAACCAAAGCATTGGCTTGTTCTATCAGTGCCACAGGATCAACATGCACAACAATTAGAATTATTATTCTCAGGACGCAAACAATCAACTCATTTGCCGCACTTTCACACAGACCATACTACCAAGTTTGAACAGCTAGTTATGGTTGCTGTCCTCTGCATCATCATGCCGTGTTTCCCAGCTTGCAAGATTTATAACCAACCAATATGATTCAAATAATAAGTAAAACAAAGATGCCTACACATCATAATGATTCCCAGCTTGCAAGATTCAGAACCAACCCATTAGATTCAAATAATAATAAATACAACAAAGATGCCTACACATCTCAATGATTCACAGCTCAGAGCCAATCGTAAGTGTACAACTCAAATGTTGTGAGAATGTGAACAAATAAATAAAAATTGATTAATGCTTCATGTAAGCAATTTGATCCAAGGATTTGCTTAAACATTGAAACCAGTCCTTTTTAAGGCCATGCAGGTCAAACATTGGCAGCTGAAATATTCTGCATCACTGGTGGCACTACCACTTACAATATATGCACAAGAGGGCCTTATAGATTTTGAAGTAGTGTGTATGGAGCCTCATCCTTAGTATTTAACAAATACACATAGCAAAATCTAGTGGAATCATCAATCAACGTCCTGAAATATATCTTTCCACCTTGCACACACGCATGGCACTTTAGAGCCTTTGGATAAAGTGAATCTCATGATTAAATCCATCTTGGCTAGCCGTGTCATACAACCCTGAGCGAATGCTTTTGACCATCACAACATCTATAGTTGAGTATTCCTGTTTGCATAGATAAGAAAGAGCTTGATTATATAATATTGGCACTAGTTAAAGCAACTTTATTTCCAAAACAAGAAAAGATTGCGATAGAATAGCTTTATTAAAAAAATACAATGTTAGCACAGTATGAAAAAGCACAATCATGTTGATAAAGGGCAGTACTGACCTGTGTGAGATGACTTTGGGAGATCAAGTTATTCTTCATGTCCCCGTATCTTGCCATGAAGACGATTCATTGACATCCATTAACACCTCAGTGTGGCAGTAGAAGGAGGAGCGTCGACTCATTTCAATCACTTTTTTTGTGCAGTTCAACTAAAATTGTGGCGCCCGCCCGTTAGAGAGGTGGCCTGCGCCACCTCAACGGTAGGCATGATGGACTCAACTAGTTCAGTGCAGCTAGGTGATTGATGCAGTGCACATGGACTTGATTCTGCCGGATAGGTCTTCTGCAAGCTATCTACATTGGAAATGAAATGGTAGCTAAGACTGTAGCTCTATTTTAAATGTATTATTATTTCATTTTATCAGTGGCAGTAGTAGTGCCAAAACAGTAGCACAAGATCACTAGTTGGATGTAGAGTCAAAATCAACCAAAAAGGAACATACCCGGTCATGGGAACCATAACTAAGAGAGGGGCCCAATGCCGCCATGACTCGATGTGGTGAACCTGCAGATCCACTCGGATGATTCAATTCATGCGACCTTTTTCTGCAGTCTGCCTGAAATGAAGCAAAGATTGCATCATGCAGCTAGCAAGAAGTACTTGCTCTCATGAGCTGACAGGTTCTTCTTTAGTAGTTTCACTAAAATTGAGCAACATTAAGGTGGCATTGCTTGTTTACCAAATACAGTAGATCAACAGCAGCTAAAGAGTTGGTTTAAGGGCATGGGACAGTGGGGACACCAGGACACTCAGCAGCGTAAAGAAGCAACTTACTTATTATGCTGGGGAAAACAGCAGGAGTACCATTTGTAACACAGTTTAATTGCATCATATTACTGGAGGCATTAGATTAACAATAACACTGGTTAGACATGTCCTTACGGTAACAGTGTGATTGCTTCATTTTACATGCGCCCTTACATTAACAACAACAAAAAGTTGGTATAAGGACATGCGACAGTGGACGCATCAGCAGAATGTACCTACAAGGAGGCATAAAGTGGTGATGCCGAGTTTGTTCATACTCTGTGAGGGCAGCAAATCTAATCCTGGAGACCTTTTACTATGTGAGGGCAGCAAATCTAATCCTAGACATACTCTGTTGACTTGTCCACCATCCGCCACTTTCTATCCTTTTTTCAACCAATAATAGGTATGTTCCTTATCCAGTTTGTACTGCCTTTTCCCTTTATTTCCCTTTTCAACCATGAGACCGGTTGGGTATCCAGTCTCTACTACTTTCCCCCTATTATTTCCTCTTTGAATCAAGTCCTAGATTCATGCTACAACTTTCCCCCTTTCTTCGTTGTTTGAACCAAGTCCTAGATTCGACTGCATGAACTAGCTTTACCTCTAATAATACTAAAAATTTATGTGGCTTTGGAAGAGCTGATGGAAGTAGAAAAAGATCCACATGCAGACACGTGGGGAGCTGGGGCAGTAGAGCTAGGCCGCTTTTGAAGGAACTTATACCTGAGGGTCGTCGTGATGTGGCTAGGAGGCTGGCGGCAGGTCGGATCTGTGCATAATACGGCAGGGAGGAAGAAGGGTCGAACCTCCCGAGCCGGCGCTGTGTTGGAGAGAACGGCACGGGCAGAGGATCGGGACCCGCCGGCAGCTGTGGGTTTCCTCCCGCGACGCTGATGACCGCGTGAACGATGCACCTAGTCCCCTACACACACCGGCCGAAGGGATCCAGCCGGATCTGTGACCAGCGGTGAGCAGAGAGAAAATGTCGCTACCGCTATCTTGTTTAGATCTGGAGAGGATGAGAGAATGAAGAGAGCAACCCTAGTAAAGCAAGCGCTCAGGCCCTTGCCTATATATATATATATAGTGGAGTGATTATCTTTTTCTCTCCACAACAAGCATTTCAATTTGTGTACGTGGCATTAATGAAAAGAAACTCTCTATTTGACGTGACTAACTGTACTACTCCTACTTAATAGTAGTAGTATTCACTTGTGCTCCCCGGCCCTCCATTCATTGGACAACCCTGCGGGTGAATAAACATACAGTGCTATTTATAGAGAACGAACAAGCTCGAACTATTTTGGCTTTGAGATATCGATGGTACAATTTGACCACATTGCATCAATGGACTCAGTACTTTGAAGTAACCTATACGTATAAACACATGCATGGTTTACATTCCGAATCGCTAGCTAGATCTTGAACTATATTTGTTTACATGTACCACCTTTTTCTTTTGGTTTCCTGCTCCATGGCGCAATTCATCGATACAAAATTATACTATGAGTAGTTAAAAGTTGAGGGCAGGGCTTTTCCCGGGCAGTACGCATGGCTGTTTCACGTAGCCGGTTTGACAGAGAGGCGAGGAGGGTGAGGGAGTAGCGGATTCAACTTACTGCTGGAAAGGTAGGGCTGTTCGATTTGACAGCGCGTTACTCCTGGAAAGATGTGGTCTTGTGATATGACTACTCACTATAGTCATTAATTACTGGCGCTATGACCTGGGTGATGCCCCTCTTCCGTTCCCCACTCTAATCTGGTGCATGACACGTTGACCTGGATGCTAGCTCTCCCACATGTCGGCGAAGTAAGAAGGAGCAAAGAATCATGCGGTATATATAGTGTATATACTAGTACTACTCATGTCAGAGGAGTGCAAACCACGGCAACCCAGTGAACCAGCAGGCGATAGGCCATAGAAAACAATGTGGTGATATGGCCATAAAAAACAATGTGCTACAGTCCAGTCTCTAGCATGTACAGTACTCCTCTTCCTCCTCCTCTCAGTTCATCGCCATCATACTTTCCCCATTCCTATGTTTTCAGTATCCTGCGAATCAAAGAGGCCCATAGACTGGTTTAGGTCCAGTCATTTTTCATACTCCCTCCATTTTTATTTACTCTGCATATTAGGTTTGACTGAAGTCAAACTTTGTAAAGTTTGACCAAGTTTATAGAAAAAAATATAAATATTTATCATAAAAAATCAAAATGATGTGAAAGTACATTCAATGATGAATCTAATTGTATTGATTTATTATTGTATATGTTAATATTTTTGTTTATAAACTTTGTCAAAGTTTACAAGGCTTGACTTTTACAAAAGCTAATATGCGGACTAAATAAAAACGGAGGGAGTAAATGTGTTATGTCCAAAATTTAATGAACGTGCTCCGGTTTCTATGAAAATAATCCGGTTTGCATGTATTAATTAATTTATTTATTTATTCTTCTGCGGGGGGTTTGCATGTAATCCGTGAGGTGTGAAATGTAAAGTACGCCGGCATGGTTCCATATGCTCCGAGTCGTGCATGCACTACGACCCAGATGCTCTATGTCCCACATGTCGGCGAAAGGAAGCACGTGAAAATAGCCTAGGAGTACATATAGGAGGATAAATGCATGAAAAAATATGTACTATGAAGCGTAGCTGCGGTTCGAAAAGGAGGTGAACGAAAAGGAGACCTAAAGTGATGACAGGTATAGGTCCCACGCACCCAACTAGTGTTACTAGATGTACGACTACTTTTTCCCTCAATAAAAAAGAGGTACGAGTACTCAGTACTCCTATTCTATCAACACGAGTCCCATCTGACAACAGCGTCCGTGCTACAGCTAGCTCTTCTCCCTCGTTTCTCTCTTCCAATTCTAACTCAGCCGATGTGCGGTGGGCGAGGTGGGGATTTGCCGATAGTCGGTTTTCTCAACTGCGGTCCCACCTGACAGTGAAAATGCTAAGACAACAAGCGTTCCCTAGCTTGAGCAGCGTGCCGGATAGACCGTGTGGTGGTGCGATGCGAACGGCACGGGCATGTTGTATTTGTTCCACTTTCTCGTTTTGAACTCGTGACATGTAGTAACGCTCAGTTTTGAATATATAAGTTTGGTTGTCGCGCCAATATATACAGTACTCCCTCCATGTAGGTTTGGTCGCTGAAGTAAAAAATTAGACACAAAACACGATGGTGACGGACCAGTCTACCTCCGTCCTGGTTTATTGCTCCCCATCGTAATCTGTGCCAAATTTTGACCATAAATTTGACTAACAAAAGGTTCATGCATGTCACCAAAATTATATCATTGAAAACTATGTTCAAATACATATCAAATGATATAATTTTTGTTGACATGCACTAACATTTTGTCAGTTAAATCTTTGGTCAAAATTTAGCACAAATTACAAAAGAGACTAATAAACCAGGACCTAGGTAGTACACCAGGACGAAGACAGTGATACTACGTATAATTAACGCCAAATAAGAGCAAGGGATCACACATGTCATTTACGACTGGAATAAAAATGCCATACACTAATAAAACATTAAGGCCACGAGGCGATGAAGTGATAGTTACATGAGGCAAGAAGAAAGATGTATCCATCGATGACGTCCACCTCCTCAACTCAGGACGCCGGCCCACCGAACGGCTGCTAAGTAGCAGCGGCTTTCATGGCCAGGTCGACGTGCTTCTGAACAATGGCGTCCAAAGATTCCAGCTGCTGGAAGAAGGCCAACGTCTTTCTGTCCTCGCTAGCCTTGTAGTGGCCTAAGTAGATGATTTCCTCATAGACGTGGATGTGCAGGTCGACAGTTTTTTGCATGGCGAGGCGCTGCGCGGCGAGCGCGGCCTCGAGGTGCACATTCTTCGTCGCGACCTCCGGCAGCTGCAGGGCCACCAGTGCTTCAAAGAGTTCGTCACCTTGGAGGCCGATGAGGGTGGCAGGTAACGAGGAACCTGGGCACGCGGGATGGAGCAGTACGGCAAGGTCATCCGCGCGCTTCTTGACGGCGGTGAACTTGCGGATGGAGACGACCATCATCTCGCACATGCGAGAGGCAAAGCCGGCGTCGACGAGGGCTATGACGCCGGCGGTCGCCAGCACCGTCTGGAAACGCTGCGTGGTGCGGGACGCAGGCCGACGTCTTGGACGATCCGGCACAGCCGACTGCCACTCACGTCCATTGACCCCATGGGTGCTTGTGGCTTCTGGTCACTTGGTCTTGGTCTTGGATTGGAGTGGGCAGTGTTGCACATAGACTAGGAGTAGATGGATTGGAGTGGTGGGGCGCCTTTATATGAGAGTCCAAACTGCGTTGCATTCACATCGTGCTGGCTCCATTCTGCTTCTCCAATTACTTACCTCTGCATGCTAATTAAATGCGGAGGCATCATTGACCGTTCAATGTTTCGGGAACCGCTACCCTTTCCCTCGTTGGCATTCAAGCCGTATCAACATAAATGCGTGTCAAAAAGAGACTAGTCAGTAGTAGTATACTCAATATTGTGCACCGCGACCAAGGCGGAGAGGAAAACAAGAGAACTTAATACGAACTCCCTCCGTTCCTAAATATTTGTCTTTCTAGAGATTTCAATGAGTGACTACATACGGAGCAAAATGAGTAAATCTACACTCTAAAATATGTCTATATATACATCCATATGTGGTAGTCCATTTGAAATCTCTAAAAAGACTTATATTTAGGAACGGAGGGGGTATTTATTTACGGTGTAGATTCACTCATTTTGCTCCGTATGTACTCATTTACGGTGTAGTCACTTGTTGAATTCTCTAGAAAGACAAATATTTAGGGTCTGTTTGGTTCCCAGCCTAAGGTTGCCATGCCTAACTTTAGTCATGCCACAACATTTTAGGCATGTGTTTGTTTCATTGACACACTTGTGGCTTGCCACACTTTTCTAGTTATATGGTCCACATGTCATAGGCTCAATTTTTTTTGCCAAAACTTGCCACACTTGTGGAAGCCATCCAACCACACCACCCGGAAGTGCCACTGGCTCACCCGCATCGCCAGAGGCGAATGACTGCCTCCGCCGCCCGCTGGCCCGCCACCTCTGCCTCCCCAGCAGCCGGCGGTCCGACCAGTCGGCGCGATCCAAGATGAGTTTCCTGAAGAACATGGAGCTTACGTCATCTTCACCAGCGTGACTGACGACAGGCACAGCCGGCGTCAACAGCGAAGTGAATATTGTTGCCTCTGAAGCCCCAGAGTTCATGCACTGGTCGGAGAAGCCGATCAGTTGGAGCCGAGCTGACCACCCAGAGGTGATGCCTTCTCCGAGTTCCTATGCCCTGGTGCTGGATGCCACCTTTGCAACAGAGAGGCGAGCTGCTCGTTTCTCCCGAATTCTGATAGACGGCGGAAGTAGCATCAATATCCTCTACCGCGACACCATGGAGAAGTTGTGCATCAAAGAGAAACAGCTCCAGCCCAGCCGGACTGTCTTCCATGGCATTGTGCCTGGCCTATCCTGCTCGCCAATCGGCAAGATCAAGATAGATGTCCTCTTCGGAGACAAGGATCACTTCCGCCGAGAGCCAATCTGGTTCGAGGTGGTCGACCTTGAGAGCCCCTACCACGCGTTTCTTGGCCGGCCTGCTCTGGCCAAGTTCATGGCAGTCCCCCACTACGCCTACCTCAAGATGAAGATGCCGGGAACCAAGGGCATTATCACCATAGCCGGCGACTACCAGAAGTCTGCCGCCTGTGCCACTGCCAGCAGTCGGCTGGCCGAGTCCCTTGTGATTGCTGCCAAGAGACGGCTCCTTGACCGGGTTGTGGCCATGGTCGGCGAGCAGCTGGACCTGTCGCCAGATCCCAAGGGGTCAAAAGCTCAGGGCTCTTTCCAACCGGCCAAAGAAACCAAGAAGATACCCTTAGACCCGGAGCACCCAGAGAGGTTCGCTGTCATAGGAGCCCGCCTCGACAGCAAATAGGAAAGCGAGCTCGTCGATTTCCTCCGTGAGAATCGGGACATCTTAGCGTGGTCTCCAAAGGACATGCCGGGTGTACCGACAGATTTCGCCAAGCACAAGCTACATGTTAGAGTAGATGCAAAACCAGTCAGGCAATGCCTCCGCTGCCTGTCGGAGGAGAAGAGAGGAATTGTTGGTGAAGAGATAGCCTAGCTTCTAGCAGCCGGCTTCATTATGGAAGTATTCTTCCCAGAGTGGCTTGCCAACCCAGTCCTTGTACTAAAGAAGAACAACAAATGGCGCATGTGTATTGACTACACCAACCTCAACAAAGCTTGCCCGAAAGATCCGTTCGCCTTGCCTCGGATTGACCAAGTGATAGACTCCACAGCCGGATGCGAGCTGTTGAGTTTTTTGGATGCCTACTCAGGGTACCACCAGATCAAGTTAAGCCCGGCCGACCGCCTGAAGACCGCCTTCATCACACAATTCGGAGCCTTCTGCTACCTGACCATGACGTTCGGCTTGAGAAACGCCGGCGCCACGTTTCAGCGTTGCATGCAGAAGTGCCTCCTCAAGCAACTCGGCAGAAATGCCCATCTTTATGTGGACGATATTGTGGTGAAGACGGAGAAGCGCGGTACCCTCCTGGAAGATCTCAAGGAAACCTTTGATAACCTGCGCCGTTTTCAAATCAAGCTCAACCCAGAAAAGTGTGCCTTTGGAGTACCAGCCGGCTAGCTCCTCGGCTTCCTTTTCTCAGAGCGCGGCATAGAGTGCAACCCTGTCAAGATCAAGGCCATTGAGAGGATGGAGAGGCCCACCCGACTGCGAGACATTCAGAAGTTCACCGGCTGCTTGGCATCCATCAGCCGCTTCATCAGTCGGCTGGGCGAGAAGGCTCTTCCACTGTACCATTTGATGAAGAAAACCACTCATTTCGAGTGGAACAACAAGGCGGACGAGGCTTTCCTCCAACTCAAGAAGATGTTGACCACGCCGCCCGTCCTGGCCGCTCCGGCTGCCAAGGAGCCCATGCTTCTTTACATCGCCGCCACCAGCCGGGTGGTCAGTACAATTATGGTGGTAGAGCGCTGAGAGGACGGCAAGGCACAGCCGGTCCAGAGGCCCGTCTACTACTTGAGTGAGGTGCTGTCAGCTTCCAAGCAGAACTACCCCCACTACCAAAATTTGTGCTATGGCGTGCATTTTGCCGCCAAGAAGCTCAAGCCATACTTTCAAGAGCATCCCATCACGGTCATCTGCACCGCCCCGCGTGCGGAGATCATAGGCGGCAGAGACGCATCGGGCCGAGTGGCCAAGTGGGCCATCGAGCTGGCCCCCTACACCATCTTCTACCAGCCTCGCACCGCCATCAAGTCCCAAGCACTGGCCGACTTCCTTGTCGACTGGGCCGAGACCCAGTACCTGCCGCCAGCTCCAGACTCCACTCATTGGCGGATGCACTTTGATGGCTCGAAGATGCGCACCGGTTTGGGAGCCGGCGTCGTCCTCGCCTCTCCCAAAGGCGACAAGCTCAGATACACGTTGCAAATCCACTTTGCCACCTCCAACAACGTGGCCGAGTACGAGGCGCTAGTACACGGACTCCGGCTGGCCAAGGAGATTGGCATCCGCCGGATTCTGTGCTACGGCGACTCAGACTTGGTGGTCCAACAGTCGTCTGGCGACTGGGACGCCAAGGATGCAAATATTGCGAGCTACCGCTTCCTCGTCCAGCAGATCAGCGGTTTTTTGATGGGTGCGAGTTCCTTCACGTGCCACGGGCCGACAACGAGCAAGCAGACACCCTGGCACGGATCGGCTCCACCAGGCAAGCCATACCAGCCAGTGTGTCCCTTCAGTGCCTCCGCAAGCCATCTATCAAGCCTTCCCTGGAATTAGAATCCATCTTCGTGCCGGCTGCTCCCGAAGCAGTCGGATCCGACTCAAGCGTTGCAGCAGTCGGCCCGGGGACTTCGGCAAGCGGCACGGGGACTGCAGCAGTCGCACCCGGCCCGGGGACTTCGCAACTTGGCCCGGGGGCTGCAGCAGCCGGCCCGGGGAGTTCGGCAGGAGGCATGGAGACTGCAGCAGTCGCACCCGGCCCGGGGGCTCCAGCAGCCGGCCCGAGGACTTCACCAAGCGGCTCGGGGACTGCGGCAGTCGCACCCGGCCCAGGGGTTCTTCAACCCGGCCCGGGGGCTGCAGCGGCCGTCCCAGGGACTCCAACAACGCAGCAAGACGCGGCCGACTCTCCCCCCCCCCCCGCCACCTCCCAACCCAATCGCCCTAGTTTCAGTGGCCGTAATGACAGTGGATGAAGTCGAAGCACCATCATGGGCGCATCCCATCCTCAACTTTCTGGTAAGCGGAGAGCTGCCAGTTGATGAGATCTCGGCCCGGCAGGTGCAACGTCGGGCAGGAGCTTACACGATAGTAAATAGAGAGCTTGTCAGGCGCAGCATGACCGACGTTTTCCAACGCTGCGTCGAACCAGAGAAAGGCAAGGCAATCCTCAGAGACATACACCAAGGCGAGTGCGGCCACCACGTGGCCTCCAGATCCCTTGTCGCCAAAGCTTTCCGCCATGGTTTCTTCTGGCCGACTGCTTTGGAGGACGCCAAGGATCTGGTCAAGAAATGCAAGGGGTGCCAAAAATTCAGCTCCAAGCAACATCTGCCGGCTTCTGCACTCAAGACCATCCCCCTTACCTGGCCCTTTGCTATCTGGGGGTTGGACATGGTGGGCCCATTCAAGACAGCACGCGGGGGCATGACCCATCTGCTTGTCGCCGTGGACAAATTCACCAAGTGGATTGAAGCAAAACCAATCAAGAAACTAAATGGTCCGACCGCTATGACCTTCATTGCAGATATCACCATCCGGTACGGTGTACCACACAGCATCATCACCGACAATGGCACTAACTTTGCCAAAGGTGCCTTGGCCCGTTTCTGTGCAACGCAGGGCATCCAACTGGACTTAGCGTCCGTTGCCCTTCCGCAGTCAAACAGCCAAGTAGAACGAGCAAACTGCCTCATCTTATCCGGCATCAAACCCCGACTGGTCGAGCCACTGGAGCGCTCGGCCAGCTGCTGGATCGACGAGTTGCCGGCCCTCCTCTGGAGCCTCCGCACCACTCCAAACAGATCAACCGGTTTCACTCCCTTCTTCCTCGTGTACGGGGCCGAGGCCGTCATCCCAACTGACATCGAGTTCGACTCGCCTCGCGTCACCATGTACACGGAGGCGGAGGCGAAGGAAGCACGAGAAGACGACATCGATCTGATGGAAGAAGGTCGGCTGTTAGCACTCAGCCGGTCCGCCATCTACCAGCAGAGCCTGTGCCGCTACTACAGTCAGAAGGTCAAGCCACGATCGTTCCAAGAGGGAGACCTTGTGCTCCGGCTGATCCAGCGAACAGCCGGCCAGCACAAGCTCTTGGCCCCTTGGGAAGGCCCCTTCATCATCAGCAAAGCCTTGGGCAACAACTCCTATTACCTCATCGACGCGCAGAAGCCCAGGGCGCGCAAAAGGGACGATTCCGGCAAGGAAATAGAGTGCCCATGGAACGCAAATCTCCTCCAAAGATTTTACAGTTAAATGCAGTTTGTACCACGCTGCCTTTTGTACTAAGGGCAAAGGCACCGGTTCCCTCGAGGAGCACTCGGGGGCTACCTTTCTTATCTGTATGATAAGTTTCATGCCTGTGAGTATGTTATTTCATTCCTCCGCCCGGCATCGGGTCCGACCAGTCGGCCCGGGGGCTTGCCGCCTTGTACTATGTTGGCTCTACCTGCAGTCGGACAAGTAGTGTGGCAGCATCTAAGCCCACCCTTGCCATAAGCCGTAGCTCGCAGAGCGACTGTCTGGCAGGCAAGAGTCAAAGGCAGGAAATGGTGCTCACATGAAAAATGGCTAAGGATGAAAGCACCCACATAGGCCAAGTCGGCTCCTCGCCTAGCCGTCCGGTTGCTGAGCAGTCGGCCGGCCGGCTTCTCACTTAAATTGCTATGTTCTAAGTGGCCAAAGTACTTGTCTTCCCAAAATGGCCAAGTACTTGACCCGGCCAGCAGACCGAAGAATGGCTGTCTGGCCGGCAAGGCGGCAGCCAAGGGAAAGCGGCAAAGGAAAAAGCCAAAAGAACAGAAAGCAAGACAAGTCAGAGCTTGGCGAAGCACATCTTGTGCGAGAATTAAATCACATAGCAAGAGGCCCTCGGCCAGCATTCAACAAAGTTTGAATACACCCCCAGCGGGTGGAACTGCGCGAATTTAACAAAGTTTGTTCTAAAGATTACCAAAGCAAGAAAATATAAGATAAGTTGGCAGCCTAGGCCAAAGGAGCAACAGGCGAGTCTGGCAGGTTGGTGGAGTCGGCGGCGCCAGCTGGTGGAGTGGCCGTCTGGCGAGTCTCGGCTTGGTCGCCTTCAGCAGCAGTCGATGCACTCGCACGCAGCTCGTTGCTCGAGGCCCGATCAAGCTGAGGCTGGGTGTCTGCTCCGCCCTCCGGTGCGTCGCCTTCACCATCCTCATCTTCCTCGTCCTCGCCTTCATTGCTTGAGGCGATTTCTTCCGCCGAGTCCTCGCCGTCATCCGGGTTCAGCCCGAACCAGTTCATCGGCACCTCGGCACCCTCCTCGTCCAGCTCGGGGAAGAAGACGCTGGTGTCAGTGTACTCGGGGATCGCCACTGCACGATGGGTGAGTGCAGGCCCCGCTGCCACCAAATCTTCCATGGCCTCCTGCCGGAACGTGGCCAACTGGGCTAGGTTCAGCCCAGGATACCATGCCTTGACGAACTCCAAGGCTCTTTGGGCTCCTGCCCGAGCGGAGGAGCCCTTCCAAGCCTCGAAGCGGCCGATTGCCGCCTCCAACCAGTCGGCGGTCCGACTTGGGGTGCGTGGAGCTTGGCCGCCTGGCCAGAGGGCGGAAATCAGCTGAGACCCGGCACGCTGAAGGCGGCGGAGCAGACGGTGAATCGGCTGCAAACGCGTCCTGACGGCTAGGAGCTGCTCGTTCATGTTCCGAGGCGCGTCGGGCGGGATCTCCACTCCTTCCCTCCTACGCTGGTCGCGCCGCGCCTCGATGGCTTGGCTGACGGCGACGGCGTGGCCAGGAAAGAAGTCTACGCAAAAGAAAAACAAAGATCAGAAGCCGACTCCCGATGCAATCGGCAGCTATTCCAAAGAAAGAAGTTTACCGTCGATCATGTCCTCAATCTCGCCGTAGCCAGCGGTGAGGATCGCCTCCTTCTCGGCCCACTTTGAGCGTTCGACCTCAAACTCGGCCTGAAGGGCGCCTTCCGCCTCCTTGAGCTCCTGGAGCTCCGCCTTGTGCTGGTCCGCCTGGTCCGCCAACTTCTTGGCCAGACGGTCGCGCTCCAGGGCCGCCTTACGGCGCTCCTCCTCCTTGACGCGCAGCTCGGTCTGGACTTCGCCCAGATGCTGCTGCAATGTGGCGTTGGCTCCTGCAAAAATGAGAAAGAGAGGACAATCAACAAAGATGACCAAAAAAGAAAAGTGGTTGCCAGAAGATCCGGGCCGACTGCTCAGCAGTCGGCCCGAATCTCGGGGGCTACACCCAGCGGGTGCGCTGACGCGCCCCCGCGAGGAAGTAGACAGAATGCTTACGCCGGCTTTCGGTGAGGTCGGCGGTCCGCTTAGCCAACTCCTGGACCTGGGAGTTGAAGGCGGCTGCGCGGATGTTGTGGTAGTCCTGCAACGAAGACAAAAGAAGAGAAAACAAGTTAGCACTCGGAACCTACCTTAAAGTTCCGAGCCGCCTGCTCAGCAGCCGTCCCAGAACTCAGGGGCTACACCCAGTGGGTGCGCTAGCGCGCCCCCACGGAAGACTGCAAGAATAAAAAAAACAAAGCAAAGAAGCATACCCGAACGGCCGTCCGCGTCACCAAGAACACCTTCGTACACTACTGGAGGGCGGTGCCTTGGGCCTGGAGCTGGGCCTGAACATCCTGCGCGGCCTTGTTCAGCATGCCCGTCCCGCCCCCAGGCGTCCATCCTGGTGGGGCGGCACTGGTGGCCTCTGCGTCTGGGGCCGACGAGCTCGCGGCCCCGATCTCTTGCGCCCGCGGCGCCAAGGCCGCCTTCGTCGCATGCCGGCGCACCGAAGGGCGGACCACGGGAGTCGCCCCCAACACGAACTCGCCACTGACCGGCGGCGCCGGTGGCACGTCAGGCAGATTGCCTCGGGCCCCGGTAGTCGGCGCTTGCGGGGGCGCCTCCGCCTCCCAGACGATGGCGTCGCCTCCTCTCCTCTCCACGACCGGCTGGTCATCGCCGGCTCCTCAAGTCGGCACTGGGATCTCTGGCGCTGGCGGCGCCGTGCGCAACGGAATGACAAGTCGCGGGGTCTGGCCATGCGCGGTTTCTTCCGCTTGCGCCCTAGCGGCCGCGTCCGCCTGAGCCTTGGTGGCGGCGGCCGCTTGAGCCTTGGCCGCCACGTCCACGTCCGCCCGCGCTGCCTCGGCCGCCTCCGCCTCCTGCCTTTCCGCCTCCTCCCGCTCCTCGCGCGCCTCCCGCGCGTTCCTCTCCGTTGCCGCCCGGAGGTCGGCGAGCGTGTCCACGTGGCGGGTATTGGCGGAGCCTTCCACCTCCTTGATCACGGAAGCAGCGGCAGACCGCTCAAGAGTGAGTGGGGCCCTGATTCAAGCAAGACAAGAGAAAACTCAGAAAAAGTTTGCAAGGAAGAAAAAAGGAAAACACAACCGAGCACTTACGCGGACACCATCAGGGGCTGCTTTGGGGCCCTCTGGAACTGGGCCGCTCTTGCGGTGGCCTCTTGCCGCCTGGTCGCGGCGGCCGCGTTCTTGGACTTCTTTGGCCGGCTGCCGAACAGCAACGAGCCAGCTCGGCGCTTTTGCGGGCCGCCTGGTGCGGTCGGCGCGGCTGAGGAGCTCGCGCCCGCCCTGTCGGTGCCATGCGGGCGGCGCGGCTTGTTCTCCTCCTCATCATCATCCGGCCAGTCCTCAAGGCCGCCTCCTCCACCGGAGCCGCCTGCTCCACCGCCGGCGCCTGTGGCGTCGTCCTCCTCCATGGCGGCCGCCCCCAAGTCGGGGTCTTCCACGTCGCTCCTCGTTCGGTCTAGCATATACTGCTGACCTGGATACAGAGCACCGGCGGCCGACTGGGCCGGGAGGACCTGCACCATGGCCGACTGGTCAGGCGGCAGAACAAGAACTCGGACCAGCAAAGAGAAAAGAATTACAAGACTCACTGCAGGCGGTGGATGTGCGCGGTCGTATGGCCGCATGCCGAACCGCCAGTCCGCCTCCGACAGCTTGCAGTTGGAGATATAGTTGACCAGCCGGACCACCTCCATGTCTGGCAGGTCCCGTGTGCACATCCGGCAAGGGTCCTGGTGCCCGCTCATGCAGCTGATGATGTGAGGCCAAGCTTGGAGGGGGAGCACCCGGCGCATCATGAAGGCAGCCAGCAAGTCCGAGCCCTTCAGGCCCTCCGACTCCGTCATCGCCTGAAGTCGGGTAAGGGCGGCGGAGGAGGCGGCCGACAGGGAACTTGGCTTGTACTGCCAGTTGGCGCGCGGCTCGGCTGGCGGGCCGGCTGCGTAGGCCGGCAAGTTGACGTAGTCGCTTGTCGGGTGGATGCTCTTGACGTAGAAATAGGATTTCTGCCACAGCTTGGTCGACTACAGCAGGGAGATGGGCGGGAAGCGGTTCCTGGTGCCCGGGCGCCGCACCGCCACGCAGGCTCCGCATTGAGCCGCCTGGCCCTTGGCGGCGGTGCCAAGTTTGAGGTAGAAGCACTCCCCCCAGAGTTCGAGGGTGGGGAGAGTGCCGAGGTACCCTTCGCACATGGTGGCGAAGGCGGCCAGCAGCACCACCGTGTTTGGCGTGAGGTGGTGCGGCTGGACTCGGTAGAAGTCGAGGAAGGAGCGGAGGAAGCCGCTTGCCGGAAGGCCGAAGCCGTGAAGGAAATGGGACCGGAAGACGATGTGTTCATTGTCCTCCGGCGCCTGCGAGATTTCTGCTTCGGGGGGAACACGCACCTGCACATTCGCCTCCCGGGGCAGCCGCCGTGTTTGACGGAGGAAGGAGAGGTGATCATCATGGACGTTGGAGCCATCCCAGTCGCCGGCTCATGAGCGCGCCATGGATGAAGGAGCTCGTCGCAGGCGCGGCGTGGTGGCGAGCGGGCGAGGCTGCGGCGGAGCAAGGAAGCCGCAGCGAGAGGACGCTTGACGACGGCGGGCTGCGGCAGCACTTCGACGGGAGGAAAGGGCGCGGCGGCAGCGGAGAGGATGAAGAACGGCGAAGGGAGAGGAGGGCGCGCGTGCATCTGCCGCCCGCCTCCTCCCCCTACTTATAGCCCCAGGCGGCAAAGCTAAGGGGGCGGGGGCATGGGGGATCGTGGGATTAACTACGCCCACTCCCCCATGTTCCCACGATTGTGGCGCCAGTAAAGGCGTGAATTAACTACCGCAGGAGCCTAACCATCCACCTCGGCCGCAGCGGATCCGCGCGCGTGCCGAGGCACTGTAGTGGCGGGCCCCGGCCTGCGGCACCGTCCCGTCACGAGCGTGGGCCGGCAGGCCGGCTTGAACTGATGACGCCACGTGGCTGACATGCGTAGGCGGCACGGCTGACGTCTAGCTGGCATGCCACCTGGTCCCCACCACGATGTTTCGAAATCATCAGGCGGCCTGCCTGGTCATGGCCGACACCTACCAGTCGGCACCTCGGAAGACGGACGAAGCAGAACACCAGGCGACCCAGAATATGAAGCTGCTAAGGCTTCTCGCCCCTTCAGCCGCAGCGCCTCATCAGCTTCGGGGACTACTGTAATGACCATGGGTAGCCCCATCAGCTCCCTTTGGTATTTCAAGACATCGGGGCAGGCTGCGCCCCTCAAACATCAAGGACAAAGGGCCGCCTTCTTGAGGCCGGCTAGTCCAAGCAGCCAGTTGCCAGGAGGCGGCGGAGTCCACAAGACGGCCATGAAGTGGGCCGACTCCTAGCAGGCGGCCTCCTGGGAAGCCGAGTCCTAGCAGGCGGCCCCTCGCGCCCTCAGAGTCAGCGCCAACATAAACAAGATGAGACAGGGCATGGCTACAGTACAGGCCTGCCACCCCTGAATCCAGGGCAGAACATGGCCACAGTACAGCGTATCAAGCAGGCATCCTGCGCCCAGTGCAGGATTGTTGCCATGCCGCTCATGACATCATCCATGGCAGAGGAAGCCATGCTCCCGCGATGGGCTGCCAGTACGGCCCGCAGGCGGCGGGCCCTACCTGTCCATGACAAGCCAAAAGGCGGCGAGCCCAGACCAGTCGGCTCAGTGGGAGGTCGGCTCCTGGCAGGTGGCCCTCCCTCTTCCTTGAAGTTTGTGGGCCATTAACCAGAAGAGACGGGGAGTGGCTACAGTGAAACGCCCGCCAGGCGGCGGAACTGTAGCCACGCTCTCCCCGACCAAGCATGCATCATCAATGGCACGGCTACAGTGCTGCACAGCCGACAGGACCCACAAGCGGCAGGCCTAGCTTGTCGGCCAAGTACGAGACCGCCAGGGGGACCCACCAGGCAGCGGGCCCCTGCAGTCGGCGGAGAAGCCGGCGACCAGAGACACTGACGGTCGGGTCCTACGCCCGGCTGGATTACCCTTGTATCCCTGGGGGGTAGGCCTATATAAACCCCCCAGGTCACCCCACGCAAGGGGTTGGCGGTTGGCACCTTGGCAAACGCCTCATCGAGCACCCACACACACACACACACACGCAGAGAGAGCGGAGTAGAGCTAGCCTTGCCCTTCTCCCTCCTCTAGCCAAACAGCTCGAGGAGCAAGCTTGTAGCTACCTGTGAAGTAGTGATCATGCGGAGACCCCACAGAGCAGGACTAGGGGTGTTATCTCCTAGGAGAGCCCCGAACCTGGGTAAGATTCGCAAGCGTACGCGGTCTCGGTCACTCCCGCTTCTAGAGCCCGGCAACGTACTTTTGTCCCCATCCACGATAAGCCACCCCGTGGCATATGTCGCACGATATCCCCGACAATGATGGTACTACTACAGTGGAGTACTACTAGTATGCTTCTGGCCATCTGACACCGAATGAACTGCTGCATGTCCACAGCGTGCGGGAGGGAGAGCGTGTAGCGAAAGCTTCTCTAGTCTTGCGAGCCACCATGCTCATGGGTGAGGGAGAGGGCGTTATAATCAAACTTCTCCTTGTTGTGTGATTTGACGCGACACATCAAAACAGTGCACTCGATATATTTCAATAATTTGCGTTTACCGATGCATTAATTACAATGCATGCATGCATGTCGTGACTTTCCTTTTGATACTTGCGTGTGTTGATTTAATGCACCTTGAAGTAGTATGAATATGTGATGGTAAAACTTTCTAATGCCCTCGCCCTAAAGCGAGAGATGGTGGTGCACGAGGAGGGTGAGATCATGCCGACGGAACAGGACCCGATGATGGAGCTCTCTATGGTCTCTATGGACCTCACCTTGCTCCACTGCCCCTTGTGCCTCCGCCCCTTGAAGCCTCCAGTGTATGAGGTTCGAATACACCTTGTCCGTTCGGCTAATCAAGCAAGGTGTAGGTTTCTTGATTGATGTGTTGTTCGATTGATTTGTGCAGTGCAAGGGAGGGCACCTGGCCTGTGCGGACTGCCGCGGCAAGCGCCCCGGGAACCAGTGGCAGTGCCAGAAGTGCGAGCGCGGCGGTGGCTTCGACATGCGGAACACGGTGATGGATGCCATCCTCTCCTCGGTGAGGGTGGAGTGCCCGCACGAAGGCTGTGGGTTCTACGTCACTTACCACAAGCTCGCCGATCACCAGAGCGTGTGTCCGCTCGCGCCCTGCAAATGCCCTGTGCCCGTCTGCGGCTACGAAGGCCCGCCGCCGGTGCTCCCCCGCCACATCAGCATCGTGCATCCCATGCCCATGCACAGGATCCAGTACGGCATGGTGCTCTAGCTGCAAGTGCCAGTGTCGGAGCCGCGGCTCTTGCTGTTCGCAGAGGAGGACGGCCGCACATTTTTCTTGGTTGGCGGCGTGGTCGACGTTGGTGCGCCTATCGCCGTGTCGGTCGTCTGCATCAGAGCGGGGCCATCGCCCCCGCCGCACTACGCGGCCAAGCTGTGGGCGAACGGCCCACCGGGGGAGGCCAAAGGCAGGACCGACACCGTCAAGGTGGAAATCGAGCTGACAAGCAGCAAGGATCCCGGCGCCGTCGCCGTGCAGGAGCTGACCTTCTTCACAGTTCCGCCCAAGCTGCTGGCCGGGGCTGGTTTGTCGAGGACGGTGTCCCTCCACATTCAGATTGACAAGCTGACCTCCTAAATGATTCTACAGTGCCTTCTGTTTATCTTAGTAATATGCTAATATAGGGGTTAGCTTGGTCTACTTTAGCTTAAGAGATGGTGGATTTTGGTGGCGATGCAGCAATTACTTCGACATCAGATTAGCAGTTAAAGTAATTTCCAACAGTGGAACGGATATTTTGTGTCTGTTTGATATAAAGATCCTTTGGGTAAGAAGTATAAGCTGCTTATATGCTTGTTTGTTGAGGAAGTGTTGCATACTTCTGCGAGTTGACGCGACACATCAAAGTAGTACTACTACTAGTAGTACTCACCCGACTGCGCACCAGGCAGACGAAGCTTGTGTCGTGTTGGTGCCATGTGCGGCCCGCACATTAACCAAAACAATTCGCCTCCAGCTTAGCCTCCGCATTTTAAACTTCTCAATCTCAAGGCCAAGGAGCAACAGGAACCTATGATAGAGACAATCGGATGGTTGAGAACACTACAATTCGTAGCTACAAATGCATGTGTGTGAGAGGACGAGTGCGTGCATGCACCTCTTCTCTTCGTGCATAACGTACTAAACTCAGAGTACAAGTGTATGTGGGTGGCATCGACCTTGGGAGCTAGAGATGGTGCGTGCGAGAAGTCCCGAGAGACTAAGGTGTGTGCGTGGGAAAGAGGGAGAGAGATGATATGTGGAATTGTGTCAAGCTATCCTGTTTGGTTAGACAACATATATGTGAATTACCACATCTGTCTATCGTACAATGCCTGTACTTTTAATTTCTTTTCTTGTTTATCAGCCATTTGAATTGGAGGGGGTGATGGCAGTATCTAAGGGAGTAAAAAACCCGTTCTTCACAAAAGACGATGCTACCCGTCGATGCAGATAAAACCATGGTTGTACTGGCCCATGAACTAGCCCCACCACACATAATCGAGACTCTTCCAGATTGTACACTTACACCGTTGGACAAAGAACCAGCTACACCCCATCTAACCCCAACCCCAGCGGATAGTAACCCACTTCTAGTTGACACAGCACCATGTCCACCACAGAGTACCCCCACACAAGCAGTTTGTAAAGCAACTGCAGTGCCCAAAGCACGAAGACCACCACAGCGAACCCAAACTCCACGTTTAAAGCAGAAGAGCAACTGTTCTCAGGTCATATTCCATAGCTATGGTCTATAGTCCTTTGCTCTTGCATCACTGTATTTACTCATACCAACTAATTTTGAATTTGAAGGATCCAATTGAAACTCCAATGGCGCAACAGGTATGTTTTAAACCTATTTCTTTAACTGGATTGCTGTTCTAACTTCTTGCTCTATGTTGATTTTAGTTTCAGTTGTATAAACAGTTATGTCCTCATGTCATGCACATTACAACTGTTGCCAGCGCTGTGTAGTTTCCCACACTTATATTCTGTCTATGCTGTTGTGTCTTAAAAATATATGATTTGAACTGTGTCTCTATCTTGATTTGGCAACATAAACTAGAATGATATGGACAATACAGTGACCATAGTCCATAGATATATGTTTGTTTCATGTTGTTATCCTGTCCACCTTACTACTGAACCAGTTTACCAAAATGAGTTTCATATACTACATGCTAAGCATGTGATGTGTCTGCTTGTTTCTCTTGTAGAATGCGAACATAATATTAGAGAAGAGCACTCCATTATGCAATGGTAGAGAAAGTAATGCAGATAAGGTTCAAGATAGTGAGAAAACCCTGTTGGTCTCCAAGAAAGGTGATAAAAACTATCTTGTAGACAGTGAGACAACCCCAAAGTCCTGCATTGATGTATTGTTCGAGTTATGGGCCACTACCGCTGGCACAAGCTCTTTGAACTCGCTACCTGAATCACTTCGGCTTCTTCAGTCTCAGCTACAAGCTGAAAGGCATCAGTCAGCTGTGCTGCGGCAAGAAGCCGAAGGACTGAGGAAGTTGCTGAAGAATTCAGATGCATACTTTCTGGTGCAACAGCAAGCGGTGGACGATTTTAGCGCCAAACAAGAGAAAACTAATAAGCTTGCTAAGCTTCTTGCCAGCATGGTGGGTATCCAGGATATCATTTCTTGAGCTCTTCTGAAGTGGTTTCAGTTGTGGACTTGTTTTGCTGCCGCGTTTATTTTCACTGGTGGCCAATTTAGACGCCCAGTGTATGTAATATGCTGCTTTGTTCACTATATTTGCACTGGTGGTGAACTTTGATGCTCAGTGGATGTAATATTTGAAATAGCCGTAATAGCCTAGCGTAAGTTGCTTGGTTATTTATTTCCTTATTGTCTTGTTTATTTTTTTGCTGGTAGTCGCTGCAGTTCTTTTTCCGTGGTAACCTTTTTATTTAGAAGTAGTTCTGCTGCCTGCTGTAGTGGGCCTCCTAAGGTCCGTATGATCCATGGGCCTTCTACGGGCCGTAGTTTCAATGGGACTTCTACGGGCCGTATGATCGATTGGCAAAACATGGGCCGTACTTTTGTGGACAATTAACGGACCGCAATATGGGCCGTAAACGGGCTATAATGGGAATCGTCTGTTTATGGGCCGTTAACAGGCCCATGTGTACAACGGGCTTAATTCAAACGGTAGGCATAACGGGTCGTTAACGGGCCACATGTGATGACACCATGAAAACGGCCCAACGGATTAAAGGGCCACAGACGGGCCGACATTAACCACGGGCTGAATTTGGCCCACAAGCCGAACAGGCTAGTAACAGACCGTAAGTAATCGAATGCCGAAAATGAGCCCAATAATAAATGGGCCCTTAGAAGGCCGAAAGATAACACAGGCTGAAATGGCCCAATGGAATAATGGGCCGTTAATGGGTATAAAGCTATATATTGTTCATTATGGGCCAGTTTCACCACAGGCCATTTATGGGCCAAGATTTAGAAAGGGCCTCATATGGGCCGAAAGACGTCATGGGCCATACATGGGACAGAAGTTACAACGGGCTGGAATCATATTGGACGGCCCATATGGCGCTACTGGGCCTAATTCGGATAGGCTATAATGGGCCATGAGTTAGCGGGATGTAAATGGGCTATATGCGAACAAGCCGTTAACAGGCCTTCGGTGGGCCGGGCCGCTACCTTTTGACTAAGTTAAACGGGCCGGCCTTTTGACCTGAATGGGCCACTGTTGGGCCATGCCACGTGTTAACGTATCATAGGTGTGTCCCGTCCATTCGCTGGATGACATCTGTCCCAGCACTGAGCTGACACGTGGATACTCCGACGAATGAGAATTTTACACGTGGAAAATCCTCACTAGTCAGGGTTGTTAATGGGTTATCGGATCCAAACCGAAACCCGATAGCTTAACGGCAACCCGTTACGGTGGATGCCACGTGTCGGTTACCCTTGACGAAAGCACTTCTATGACGCGCGATTTATCGTCATGGAAGTGGACACTTTCGTGATGATAATTTTGGTAATATCATGGAACACTTCTACGACAGCACAAGTATGACTATCTTGATTCTATCAAAAAATCGTCATGGATGTACATGCATGACAGAAAACGTGACCTACTATGAAAAACACGTATCATTATGGAAGTGTATTTTTTTGTAGTGTATTACTCCACACATCGATCGCTATCCAGCATGCATCTAGTGTATTAAGTTCATGGAAAAACGGATTAATGCAATAAGAACGATGACATGATGTAGACAAGATCTATTCATGTAGGAATAGACCCCATATTGTTATCCTTAATGGCAACGATCAATACGTGTCTTGCTGCCCCTTCTCTCACTGGGAAAGAACACCGCACGACCGAACCCATCACAAAGCACCTCTTCCCATGGCAAGAAAAATCAATCTAGTCGGCCTAACTAAACCAAAGATTCGAAGAAGAAACACAAGGCTATGAGTAATCATGCATATAAGAGATCAAAGAGACTCAAATAACTTTCATGTATAAAAAGATAGATCTAATCATAAACTCAAAGTTCATCGGATCCCAACAAACACACCATAAAAAGAGTTACATCAAATAGATCTCCAAGAGACCATTGTATTGAGAATCAAAAGAGAGAGAGGAAACCATCTAGCTACTAAGTACGGACCCGTAGGTCTACAATGAACTACTCACGCATCATCGGAGAGGCACCAATGAGGATGGTGAACCCCTCCATGATGGTGTCTAGATTGGATCTGGTGTTTCTGGAACTTGCGGCGGCTGGAATTGTGTTTCATCGACTCCCTAGGGTTTTTGGATTTCCAGGGTATTTATAGAGCAAAGAGGTGGTGCGGGAGGTGGCCGAGGTGGGCACAACCCACTTGGGCACGCCTGGGGCCCTGGTGGGTTGTGCTCCCCTTGGAGCCCCCCTCTGGTACTTCTTTGGCCCAACAGGTGTCTTCTGGTCCAGAAAAAATCTCCAAAAAGTTTTGCTGCATTTGGACTCCGTTTGGTATTGATTTTCTGTGAAGTAAAAAACAAGCAAAAAACAGCAACTGGCATTGGGCACCATGTCAATAGGTTAGTCCCAAAAAATGATATAAAGTTGCTCTAAAATGATTGTAAAACATCCAAGAATGATAATATAACAGCATGGAACAATAAAAAATTATAGATACGTTGGAGACATATCAGGGAGTACGAAGGAGCCGCTGCAGATGCGCTGCGGTTGACGAGAGTACCGACGAAGCAGATCCGGCACCGTGGATAAGGCTAGCACTGAATGGACTGTGGCACAGTGGTGGATGAGCAGTCTACTTGTTTCTAGGGGAGGTGGGAGGGGTAGATGCGGCCGCAGAAGCAGATCCGGTGAGGTGGACGACGCTGGCAGTGAATGGGCTCTGGATCGCCGGTGGATGATTAGTCTAGGGTTTCGAGAGGGAAGGGGTAGAAAGGCCGATGAAGTACGAACGGCGTGATGTAAGATGCTCTGGTGCTGTGTAGTAGTCATTTTTGCGGGAGGGGGAGAGGAAATGGGGGTTCCATGTGCTGGGGGGAACCGGAAGTTACTAAAGCAACCCCGACCTATTATGTAAATGACAGCCATATTGTAACTACTGTTCTCCGTGCACCAAGGACAAAAGGGGCATTTCGCACGCTAAAGATTAGGTGGCAGAAATTTTAGAAGGAAGCGGGAGATTTTGCCACCCGCGGGATCGTTTGTATCCAGTTTCAACTAATTTTGGACAGTGCTAGTGGGAAGGTCATGCGAGACTGTGTACACGGGGCACACGTCAGCAGTTAATAACTGGTATGAAGTCCACCCCAGAAAAAAAAGAGAAAAACTGGGGATGATGCACCGATAACTTGGACGTTCACACGGGCGCGGCCAATCGTACGGGTGTAGAGGCGCGTTCACAAAAAAAGGGATCAAACGCTCAGCCTATGTATTTCTCGTGTAAATATATAATTTTGTGCCATTGGTTATTTCTTTTAAACATAATGCATTGACGTGTTAATTTTAATATAGACGCACAAAAAGAAATGGATATTGTAGTCCGCTAATTAAAAGTTTTACCCCATATGATTACATGACCTCCATTTCATAAATTGCGTACCCGTTGAATTCATATATGAATATTACATATATTACTTCATAGTAGAACATTAAATCATCCAAGACTAATGAATTTGAATGCAAAACTAACAATGGTGCATGTACATGATAACTAGAGTGGTTGTTTGAAGAAACATCACTATAACTTTGGCATGCACAATTGAAAAAGACTATTCAAAAAAATTGTGATATGTGAGTGTTGTGACGCCCCCGGCTCAATCGTGCACTAATCATACACGCAAATGCACACGATCAAGCCTAAGGACTCACGGGAAGATATCACAACACAACTCTAAAACATAAATAAAGTCATACAAGCTTTATATTACAAGCCAGGGGCCTCGAGGGCTCGAATACATAAGCTTGCGAACAAGCATCAGCGGAAGCATCAGATATCTGAGTACAGATATGAAATAGAAACAAAAAGGCCTTTAGAAAGGCGGGGCAAAATAAAACACTACGATCGAAAGGCGTAGGCCTCCTGCCTGGGACCCTACGATTCTACTCCTGGTCGTCAGTCAACTCGTAGAAGCATCCGTCCTCGGGGTAGTAGAAGTAGTCGATCGACGGGGCATCTGTCTCAGGGGCTCCGTCCTCTGGTCACGACAAACTGATATGGGGAGAAAAGGAAAACAAAGCAACCGTGAGTACTCAGAAGTACTCAGCAAGCAAGGATCTACACTACATATGCAACATTTTCAAGGGGAGGCTGTATATGTGGACTGGGCTGCAGAAATGCCAGAATAGAGAGAATACCTAGTCCTATCGAAGACTAGCATCTTCAGAGGTCTTGCAGCAATAGAAGAGAGAAGAACAGTACAATATAATGTAGCAGTAATGATATCAACCTCACCCAGAGATCCTTTCTCGACTCCCTGCGAGAAAGCAATCCCAGAGCCATACAGTCATCAACCTCGTCCGGAGATCCCTTCTCAACTCCCTGCGAGAAGCAATCCCAGAGCCATAGTATCCAAGTATCCAGTTCTAAATTGTATCAATCAGGATACAACTCCGAGTGTCCTTTACCGTAGGACCGGCTATCGATAGAAGTTTTCTTCCCTGCAAGGGTGCACCAACTTACCCAACACGCTCGATTAACTCTGGCCGGACACACTTTCCTGGGTCATGCCCGGCCTCGGCCAAATGACACATTGCAACCCTACCTACAGCTCAGCAGAGAGGTCCCCGTCGGTCTACATCCTAAGCACTCAGGGGTCTTGGGCCATCGCCCTGTGCACTCCGGGTCGTTGCGAGCAAGGTGAAGCCAGGCACCCGGAGGGCGCCGGTCCGTCCCGGCCGCAAGGCTGAACTAGACGTCTGACAGAGCTTTTGGCTGATGCTACGATGCAGAACGCCCATACTATGCCCACGTGATGGTTAGTGCTATCAGGCCATAGTCCTGCTCGGATCAAATATCCAAATCGTTATTGGACTAGGGCTTGCGGTAACGAGCAGAGACTCACGAAAGATGTGACCCCGTCGCCCCGTCTCGAGGACTTGCTGCAAGGGTTAAGAATGCCTGGCCGCGCCTCGTATTCATCACTCGGGCACCATACAGGCACCCGTCTTCACAACACTCGCCTCTCAGGCGCACGCGGGTACCCCTCAGGGTTGACCCGCCTATCCAAGTAACAGTGTAAAGTCCAAGTATCCGTGTGTCCATAACATCAGGGGAATCCGAGGTATCACCCTCGTTGGATTCCTACTCGATGTAATCGTCAAGGTGAACTCGGAGGAATCACCCTCGCTGGGTTCACACTTGAGGTGTTGTACGACGACATCGTTATCAGAAGCGGTGAAGGAGGAATCACCCTCGATGACCACGACCGAATAGCTACTCTACAGAGTTAACATCAGAAGTGCTACAAGAGGTTTCACCCTCGGCACTCGATAGTAACGCTGCAGTGTCGTTACAACTAAGGGGGGGTGATGTGCGGTGTCGGGGCCTGGTCTTCAATCCCGTTGATCGGGTCTTCTGACAATCCAGCGCGGCAGTCAGGATAAGTGGGGTCACTGATAGGTCTCTACCCAGCCTAAACTAAGCAGTTTAGGATATGCAGGTAATTATCAACAGCAAGATACAATAAACAGGCTATGCATCAGAATAGGTAAAGCAGTAGTAGCAGCAATTGTAATGCAAGCATGAGAAATTAGAATGGGCGATGTCGGGATGATCAAAGGGGGGGCTTGCCTGGTTGCTCGGCGGCAAGGGCAAGGTTGTCAATGGTGTCTTCGGGCTCCGGAGCTGCGTCGGCCTCGGGGACGACGTCGAGGTCGGGGGCTATCGAGAGAGAAGAGGGGGGGGAAACAGTATAAATATAGAGCAAACATGAGCAACACAAAAGCACGACATGACAATGTGCAGTGTCGGGTGTGTTCTAACGTGTGGTTGCACGTTACCGAGAAAGGAGGAATCCATCCGGGAATGTCTTCCCGGTTCCGGACATTTGTCAGACAGATGACCGGAGAGGGACGGTTGCATGTTCGGATAGTTAGGGACGTGTGACGGACAAACGGACCGTGTATTCGAATTCGTCTCGTCGTTCTGAGCAACTTTCATGTACAAAGTTTTTCCATCGGAGTTACGGATTATTTTATATGATTTTTTAAAGTTTTTATTAATTTCTGGA
Source organism: Thinopyrum elongatum (assembly GCA_011799875.1). Classification (NCBI taxonomy): domain Eukaryota; kingdom Viridiplantae; phylum Streptophyta; class Magnoliopsida; order Poales; family Poaceae; genus Thinopyrum; species Thinopyrum elongatum. The sequence continues at coordinate 145,744,158 of CM022299.1, forward strand.
ATTTATTTAATTATTTAAATTAAAAATTATCCAGAACAGTGTTTGCTGATGTCAGCATGACGTCAGGACCAGTGGGTCCCACCTGTCAGCGTCTGATTAGGCTAATTTGTGATTAACTAAACTAATTAGTATTTAATTAAACTAATTAACTAATTTAGATTAACCTAATCAGGATTAATTAACTTAATTAATTAACTAATTAATTAATTAATTATTAATTTTAATAATTTTTATTTTATTTTTATTTTACATTTTTTTGGGCGTGGGCCCCGATCGTCATTGGGCCAGGGGGGTTCGGGTGCGGGCGCCAGCCCGAACGGCGACCCCGGGTGCGCGCGGGCGCGAGCGCCGGCAGCGGTCGCCGGGTGGCGGAGGAGCAGCGGGGCCGGCGCGGCCGTGCGCGGATAGCAGGCTGCAGCAACGGCGCGGCGAGGGGCAGTGGTGGGGCGCGGGCTCGCGCGCAGGCGCAGCCGTGGCCGGAGCGGCGCGCGGCCGGCAGCGAAGCGGCGAGCAGGGGCCGCGGCAGGGGAGCCCGGGGGCGCGGTGGCGCGGGGCGTGCGATGGAAGAGGCCACCGCGAGCGGGCGGCGCGAGCTGCGGTGCGGGCGCGCGAGCGTGTCGAGCGGCCGGAGCGGGCGAACAGGCGCAACAGTGCGGCGGGAACGGGCGCGGGCGCGCGGCGAGCGAGGCCGCGGTGAGCGCGCGCGAAGGCGGCGGTGCTACGGAAGCAGAGAGGGGGGGAGGGGAGGCGGCGTCTCACATGGGCCGGATCGGGTAGGGCCGGGTCGGGTGGTCTGGCGAGGCAGAGGCGAGGAGGCGAGGCGACGATGGTGAGGTGGCGGGGCGGCGCCAGGGGATGGGGTGGCGACGGTGACGGCGTCCGGCGAGTGGTGGCTCCAGGCGACGAGGCGGGGCGGCGTCGGGCGTCGAGGGCGAGGTCGGGATCGAGGCCGAGCCTCTCCCTGGATCTCGATCCAGAGGAGAGAAGGGGGGGGCGAGCAGTGGGGGGGGGATGTTGGTGGCGGTGGGTGGTTGGGCTAGGTCAACTGAGGGGGGGGGGGGTTGGGGGAGTGGGTGGGCCGGCCTGGTGGTCCAGCTAGGCCACGGCCCAGTTGGGGGGGGGTCCTTTTTCTTATTTTTGCTGTTTTGTTTTCTTTTTTTTCTTTTCTTTTTATTTATTCATACGTCTCTGTTTAGTAAAAAGTTAGGCCTCAAAATGGTTTTTGTAAAACATAGCAATTGTTCCAATAATTACTAGGCATCCCCTACTACTACCAAAAATTGGTTTGGAGTCAATTGGAACTCACACAATTTTTATAATAATTAAAATGCATTAATCCTAGCTGTTTTGGTAATGTTAGTGCCACCTAATTAATTTATTAATTGTTGGTTTCAATTTTAGAATGGTCTCTGGAATATTTGCCATTTAATGAACAATTTAGTTATTATGTTGGACAACTTTTATTTTCCACTTTCATTTAAATTTGGATTTTGACTTAGGAGTTGAAATGCAATATAATGCTAATGATGATCATGCACTGTTAAACATGATGACATGGCATAATCAAAAGGGCGATTACTGTAGTTAACCACTGGGGGTGTTACAAGTGTCCAATTTTTATAGCGTTGAATCGATGTTTTATCTTTGGCCACGATACGAAGTAGATATTGATTATGTTCAAGCGATGCACGTCCACGATCGCTAGATAGTGATACGTGAATGAATATTGCAATCTCTCTCACATGCATACATATCTTGTTTCTCCGTGGGCATCGGAATCACACACGCACACTTCGTGTATTTCTCTCCCTCTGTCAAGGTTAGAATTCATCTTTCTACCCCATCCGACAAGTCTCTCACACAAAAACACACACGCTCTCTCTGTCGAACACGCCCACCCCTTTAATTCCGCCCACCCACCGCCACTAATGTCTCAAAGTATAACTATGTCTCGCACACATATGCGTCAGGTTAACTCGAGTCCCGGAGCCATATGAATACATACAATGGGATTCCAGTAGAGCACCTTTTGTTTTGAGATTTCGCTCACACACACACACAGACATTGTTTCTCTCTTCGTTTTTTTCCGGCACTTGCATGCACAACGCTTGTTTATCTCTGTGATGCTTTAAGTATGCCTCGTACACATGCTATCTACGTATCCCTTAACATAAATATGTATCACACAAACTCATTCTCCCTATATCTAAGTGTCACTGCCCCCACCCCACCCACACACTTCCCGACACCGAAGGAGTAGGGTGACACCTCGATCTTGATAATAATCTATCTACTGGCTTCTCTCTCAAACACACACACACACACTTCCCGACACCGAAGGAGTAGGGTGACACCTCGATCTTGGTACTAATCTATCTACTGGCTTCTCTCTCAAACACACACACACACACTCGCTAGTTGTGCCTCTGTGCCTACCGCGCGCCCCACTGTCAATATGTCTTTCTCTCCCTCCCCCGCTCCCCACCCCCCAACAATAAGCAGAAGGGTGACACCTCGATCTTGATCTTAATCTATCAATTGGCTTCTCTCTCTCTCTCTCTCTCTCACACACACACACACACACACACACACACACACTCGCTAGTTGTGTCTCCGTGCCTCGCTCACACACACTCGATACATCTTTCTCTCCGTAGCCCCCCTCGATATGTAGATTTCTCGCGTGCGCACAGCTATAGTGAAGATGACGCTGAACCGAGTGTGCCTTGTTTTTACCGGCCTCATGTGATAGTTTTCACCCTGTTTACTGTTAATTAACAAGGCAACCTTTTCTTTGTTACTACTAGTGAATTTGAGATCATTCGAGGCAGACATAAAATATATCACTTCATCCCAATTATCGCAGTAACTATTTAAAAAGAAACTAGCAAGATGCCCATCCGTTGCACGGAACATCAAGATGCATTTGTATGAGTAGTTTATCTTATGGGAGAAAAGGATGAACGAGGGAAGGCCTTATTTGCAAATGTGGAGAGGGGTGTGGGTATCTTTTTGCAAAATTGCCATAGTTTCCTTCCTATCCGTCAGATATAAATCGAACGACCTATATTGCAGGATGGCAGGCACACCATCATCACCAACTCTGTTTTTTATAAGAGTAGAGAGCAGAGATATATCTCTTGCATTGTCGACAACGAACATCTGGTCTACTGGTTAGTGCTGGATGCTCGCAACGCAATGACCTGAGTTCGATTTCTATCTTGAACTTTATATTTTTATATTTTTTAATATATACTTCTTTTGCTACTGTACTGACAGTGGAACCCACAAAGTACTTAGAATACAAGATTAAGGATGGATTTGTTTCTTTTTAACTTTCTGTACGAATCTGTAGCCACCCTGCAAGTCATGTACACTGTACATCCAATTAACTTTTTATAGAGGGAGAATCATACATGCAATTAACTCAAATGGATTGGAAGTGACTCTATTATTTCCAGCATAAGAGCATCTCCAACGGCAACCGGCAAATTTCCTCCCGCTTCCTTCCACGAAGGACGACATCCAACGCCAGCGGCATACATTTTCACAACCCTAACCAACCATAGGAAATTCGTGCAAACACAGACTGATTTCATATAAGCATGAAGGATTTCGTACTAAAAAGCCGGATCTTCATATAAACATGACGGATTTCATTACATTTACATGAACCAAGCGGTGCTAATCCGGCTCTCGTGGTATAATTAATACCTATTCTAAATGGCCGCCCGTGGATCCCTTTGTCTTCCTCATGTCCGGCAGACACTTGCGGGGTCGACGAAGGTCCTCGGAAGAGACGAAGCAGCAAAGAAACCACCTGTATACGCAGTCATCGCCTCGGTGGTGGCCTTCATGGGACCCAAGCGGCGGCGACCTCCCATGTTCTACTTCTCCTCGATGATGGCGGCAGACACGGAGAAGCTAGCCACCGACTCGTCCCTCTCCGTGCACCCGGCTTCTGTCTCTGCCTGGATGGCGCTGCCGCAGGCACGGGAGGCATGGCCACCGTAGACACGGGAGGCGTGGCCGCAGACACTGGTGGCGCAGTACGACGTGGCAGCGATGATGCCCGTGCCGCCGTGCCGGCATGGAGCAACTCGCCACTCCTCATCGAGCTGAACTGGAGCGGCGAGTTGCTGAACCACACACCGGCTTGTGGCGGCAACTGGCTCCGTCGGGCCAGGCGAGGTAGGTGAAGCACCGAGCGGCCTCGCTCGTATCCAGAGGGCTCGGCGGGCAACCTAGCCGGGTAGTATGCCGGAGAACGGCTCCTCAAAAGCCATCGGAAGAGTGGAGAAAATGGTGAAGGAGGAGACGGGGGAGCGGCGGAGGGGTGTGATTTTTGCCCGCTGTCTGGCCTCGTTTAAATAGAGGGCGGACGGTAGGAGCTTGGCCGGCGTCTGGCCTCATTTAAAAACTGAGGGCGGACAGGAGGAGCTCGGCCGGCGTTACGTTTAATTCCGGCCCGCTCATGAACGGACGTGTGGCCGGAGTAGGTTTCTCGGTTTGCATGCGGGTTTAACGGAGGCATTTGATGGAGGCGAGGAGGCATGTTCAGCTGGGCGTGTAGTGGGCGGCGTAGTACTATTCAATTTAACAGCTACACTAGTAAACCAGGACGGTAAAAATATATTGAGTAAACCAGGACAGTTCTCGATACGGCTTTAATGCAGACGTGGGATAGGGTAGCGGTTCCCGAAATGTTGAACGGCCAATGATGCATCCTCCTTTAATTAGCATGTTGAGGGAAGTAATAATGGGAGGAGGACGGGGAAAAGAGGCAGCACGATGTAAATGCAACGCAGTTTGCACTCATATAAAGGCGCCCCTCCATTCCAATGCATCTACCACATCGTACGCACCTAAGCACCTACACTAAGCGCAAAAGTGCTCACTCCAGACCCATGGTGGCGATGCGCGCGAGCGGCCAGCGGTTGTGCAAGATGCTCCACGACGTCGGCCTACGGCATGGCACCGAGGATCGTCTCCAGAGGGTGTTGGCGACCGGTTGGTTCATGGCCATCGTCGACGCCAGCTACGACTCTTAGTTGGACAAGATGATCGTTGCCACCATCAACAAGTTCACCGTCGTCAAGAAGCTCGCAGACGACATCGCCATACTACTCCAGCTCACGCGCCCGGGCTCCTCATTGCGTGCCACCCTAATTGGCCTCGAAGGCAAGAACCTCTTTCAAGCATTGGTGGCCCTGCGACTGCCCGCCGATGCAACGAAGAATGTCCACCTAGAGGTCGCGCTCGCCGCGAGGCGCCTCGCCCTGCAAGAATTCGTCGACCTACACATCCACGTGTACGAGGAAGTCATGTACATAGGTATCTACAAGGCCGGTGAGGACGCTATGACGTTGTCCTTCGTCAACCGGCTAGAAGCCTTAGACGCCTTTGTTGAGAAGCACCTTGACCTTGCCACAAAAGCTGCCGCTCCTAACTCCTAAGCCGCCGGTCGGTGGCCCGGCGCACTGAGTCAATGAGGAGGAGGTCGTACATTGATGGATGCATGTTTCTTCTTGCGTCCTATAACCACCACTGCGATCGCATCATCGTGGCATTAATTCTTATTGTGCTATTGCATTCTCGTTCCAGTCAATAAAGACATGTGCGATCCCTTTGCTCACATCTGGAGGCAATTATATGCATCACTCTAACTAGTACTCCGTCCATCAATTTATAAGTTGTGCTTACCTTTTCGATAAACTTCGTAATTTACATTCAATGCTTCACCCGACCTACGAACTACTCCTAAATTCAAAAATTGAGATCGAACTTATAAATTCAAAACTACTCGTGCAGCACGCCTGTCACGTTCGCAAGTTCAAAACGAGAAACTGGAACACGTACATGAAGAATGTCCCTTCCCCGTCGCATACCACACTATCGTTCCGGTCCCCCGGTCAACGCGCATTGGCTAGGCTTTATATCAGTACAACATGTGGGACCACATGTGACCAAACCAACGATGCGCCAACCTAGCTACTACCTCCTTTTCGGTTTATAGGGCTCAATTTGAAAATCTCTCCAACCAAGATACATGGTGAGTGGTGGAATAAATTTTGTAGTTTGCAAAAGTACTTAATTACTACACTCATTTTTCTCAAAAAATTATGTTTATCGATGCATTAATTACAATGTGTGCATGCATTTTAATTAAATGACTAAAAACTTCTACTACATGCATTGGTGAGTTTTCTCTTGATCGTTGCATGTAGTGATTTAATGCATCTTGAAATCTGAACATGTGGTGGTAAGTAGTACAACTGAGACTTATAAAATGGAAAAACAATTTTTTTGAGATGAGCCCTATAAACCGGGAAGGAGGGAGTACTACCCTGCTTATTATCTGGCGGGAAAAGCCCCGCCCTAGCCTTTCCAATCATTATTTCTATCTATCGATCGTGCCAATGAGTAGAACCAAATGTTACAATTTATACATGTTTCTCTACTCCTATCTACTTACTCCTATAAAAGACTCAGTTGGTGATGATGGTGTGTCTACCATCTGTCATTTCTGACCATTAGATCTGCATCTAACGGCAGCGAGGTAAGTTGTGGCATTTTTGCAACAATAGCCCACTTCTCTGCCCCAATTTGCAGAAAACCCCTTATTATCTTGAAAGCAACCACATCCCCCCCTCGCCTCATCAAAACAGCCTGAGAAATATATTTTGAGGGAAACGTAATATATCTTTAGTGGTATATGTATATCAAAACAAGAGTATTTTATTTCAAGTTTGTGAACAAGTAGTACTATTCTACTTTGGATCCGTTGCAATGCACGGGCACATTGCTAGTAAAAGGAAAAGGCCTGCCGCGTTTGCATCACACCCCCACACGCCCAAGAATCGAGAGTACTCCACGGCCCGTCCGGCACACCACATAGCTAGGGAAGGCGTGTTGCCTAGCATTTTCTCTTCCATGTGGGACCGCACTTGAGCAAACCGACTATCGGCAAACCGCACCCCGCCCGCCGCATTGGAAAACAGAAACGAGGAGGGGAAGATCTAGCTGTAGCATGGAAGCCAAGAAATTTGGTGTCAGATGGGACTCGTTGATAGAGTAGGAGCACTCCGTACTACTCCTACTACGAAGTTTGTACTACTACTAGCACTATACAACTAGGTACATGCACGACACAACATCTTAGGAACAAAAAAGGGAAGAACTAGGTACGTACTACTACCACTATACATAATACCGCATATTGGGTTTCTCTAAAGTCAAACTTTGTATACTTTCAACAATTTGTAGGAAAAAGTATTAACATATACACCACCAAATATATATCATTTGATTCATCATTGCTTTTATTTCCACATCGTGTAAATTTGTTAGTATAAATGTTCATATTGCTTTCACCAAATTCGGTCAAGCTTTATAAAATTTGGCTGTAGTCAAAGCTATATATGTGCAGAGTAAATTAAAAACGGAGGGAGTGGAATACATATATATATATAACTATACAAATAAAAAATATACTAATATAGTCTATAGATATAAATAAGGCTACTACCCTTTTTCTAGGTTAGAACTCGCGTTGTTGTGTACACATTGTTTTGCTTCACTATAATTTGCATTTGTGGGGTGTGTGTAGGACTACTACCTTTTGTTCAGTACCAGCAACCCCACCATTATCCTTAATTAATTCATATTGGCAATTACGATTGCATTATCTTAGTTCTAGCCAGTTCTTCGGTTGCTTGGAGGAACTCCATCTCGTTATTCAGGTTCATTTTGTGCATACGATAAGATCTTCATCCATCAAAGATTTGTTTAGGAATGATTGTCGATCTGTATCACCGGGTCCGATATAGCTGGATCGTCAACGTCAAAATCCACCAAATCGATACTTATCCCCACTCTCATTGAAAGATTGGGTCGCCATCATAAGAATACCACCTAGACAATTCCTTCTCTATAGCATACACATGAGCACCCATCTCATTATTCAGGTCCATGCCTCCCTCTCTCTCAAAACACACACACCTCTCCACACGATGCGTGTCTCTTGGTCTCTCTTCCATCACATGACAAAAAGGCACACCGTCATTCTCTTCTTGCTACCCCCATCTATGTAGTTAGGTCTCCTTGCAACAAACAGGCATTCATCTGTCTCTCTACTATCTCTTTCTACCACACATAACCTTCCACCCCTAGCCAGCCGTGCTGTCGAGGTCTATCCTGCTCTCTCACACGGAAACAAATGCTGTATGTTTGTCCCTTCATCGCACACACACTATCGCTCTCCCATATCCGCAACCTCATAACCTTGTCGATCCCGACGTTACACGCACCTCTCTCTCTCTCTCTCTCTAACACACAAACGAACACGCACACACCCTCTCTCTCCCATTAGGACACTCCTCTCTCTACAACACACACAGTCTTTCGAACACGCATATGCCCCTCTCTCACTAGGTATCGCTTCCCCCGCCCCCCTCTTTGTCACACAAATATTCTCTCTATATCTATCTCTCGCAATAATACATGCATAGTCTAAATTGAAACCAACTACAAAAATGAGCTCCGATTACAAAAATCAAATCCACTCCCAAACAGAATATGAAAATAGGGTGAAATCATGCACACAAATGTTTGTTGCGTGCATGAATGTCAATGATATGGATGTACTACTCGTACATCCACACAGACCCATTTCACACAAATTACATTAAACCCTTCTCAAAATATGGTGCGCATGTGATGTTTGTTGTACTGCTCCTGCCTGCCTTCCTCCGACACGTTCCAACATATTGTGCTACTTCCGATTCTATTTTTCTCCGTAGACCATGATAAACCACGAAAAGGTCACCCCCCCGCCCCCACTGGTACTGTAGCTCAAAGCTCCCATACGGACACAACACCCACCAGAGCACGCAACCATCGCTGAAGTGGACGGCGCCGCGGCCTAGGAAGAGGACGGAGTCTTCGACATCGCCGAGGTGGAGCACGCCCTCTACGGCGGCGAGTAGCGCGCGCTGACTGTCCACGCGGAGGACAGTGTGATCTAGCGGCTCGCCCTCGTCGGCCACGAGGGCTAGCTGTGCTCCAGCAGCACGCCCTGGTTGGTCACGAGGAGGTGCATCGCGTCCTCGCCGCTCACAATGTGGACGAGCGTGTTCTCCAGCAGCATGCCTGCGAGCATCACATCGTCGAGAGCACGCCCGAGAACATCGCATCGTTGCCGCTCTCGAAGTGGACGAGCGCGTGCTCTGGCAGCACGCCCGCGAACATCGCATCCTCGCCGCTCACAATGTGGACGAGCGCGTTCTCTAGCAGCATGCCCATGAGCATCGCATCTTCGCCGCCAGCGAACATCGCATCGTCACCGCTCTCGACATGGACGAGCGCGTGCTCCGACAGCACGCCCACTAACATCGCATCCTCGCCGCTCAGGCACACGAGCGTGTGCTCCAACAGCACGACCGCGAGCATGGCATCCTCGCGGTTCACAAGGTGGTTGAGCGCGTGCTCCAGACAGTACCCCAGGAGTCGGGACGCGAGCACCGCGCCCCTGGTTACAAGGAGTACAGCATGGTGCCCATCGGGGTTTAGGAAAATCCCGTGACTCTGTCGCTCCCTGGAGGAGTGCAAGCTCAAGTGGGTGCTCGAGGAGTCCCGCGCCGATATGCAGGTGGCGGCGGACGTGCAAGATTATCCTTTGAGCTCTCATCCTCTTACGAAGACGCCTCCACCGCCCCCATCGTACGTCCTCTGCCTCGGCTCCGATGGACGATTGGAGTTTAGTTTTATGGAACATTAATATTTGGATTAATCATACCTCTACCAAACTATGAAGGATCAAGACTAATGCAAAAAACAATCTATGACTAACAGGCATAAATAGATGATGTGGCGGCATTGCATGCCGGAGTATATTGCAATTTATGGATTGCATGCATGACTAGCTTATGTGGCTTGGTTGCATGGCTAGGAAAGGCTAGAGAAAAATAAATAGATAATGTGTTTAGAGTGCACTCCACTAAATGGGAGCATGTAAATATCTTTAGAGTGCACTCCACTTTTTTTTCCAGACACTTAGGTGCACCGGATGCCGTGCCACGCTACAAAATGTTAGAAAAAAAATCTGCTCCAATGTTTTAAAAATCTATTATTATCTTGAAACCAGCCACACCCGCCCCTCACCTCATCAAAACAGCCCAAGGAATATGTCTTCAGTGAAGCATAATTTATTTTTACTGATATATGTATATCAAAACTAGAGTGTTTATATTTCAAGTTGGTGAACAAGTATTATTCTACTACTTTGGATCCATTGCAACGCACGGGCCGGCACATTGGTAGTAGTAAGAAACAAATTCCGAGTTTGGCATGAGTTCGTACTATGGGAGCACCACAAGGCCTGGCGCAGGAGTTACATTTCCCTCTCGGGGCCCACGAGACTGAGCTTCAGCGGCTTAGTACACCTGCCTTTGAGTCAATGACATGTGGACCCTAAATGCGGCTGGCCCAGATGTCATTCTCATAAAAGTAGAGGGGCGGTGGGACCAAGAGGGGTGAGGCGCATGTTGGGGGACGTGTGGTATCATGGGTTCGAGCGGCGTCATGGGAATCGCGTGTGGCTGTGGTAGAAGTTTGATGGTCGCCGTAGTTCAGCTGGCCCGCATGTCATGCACACAAACGCAGAGGAGCGGTGGGGCTGAGAGGGGTGAGGAGCACGTCGTGGGACGTGGTGCCGTTAGTTGGAGCGGCGTCATGGGAATCACGTGTGGCAGTGGTAGAAACATGATGGTCACCGTAGTTCAACTTCCATGGACAAGCTGTCATGTCTACTGACACATGCATTGCATACCGCTCACTGCAAGGAGTAGTAGTAGAGAAAACTAGGCGGATAAATAGTTCATTATAGTCAAGCGGACCTATATCAATGTACACAGAGTACACTTGTTCCAAAGACATGCACACCAGCGAAATAGTTCATCTATATCAATGTACACAGAGAGGAAATATAATTTTTACAAGAGAGGAAATAGTTCATCCATCTATAATGCCCTGCTGCTGGTGCAACTTCTTCTTTCTTCTTCTTCTTCTTCTTCTTCTTCTTCTTCTTCTTCTTCTTCTTCTTCTTCTTCTTCTTCTTCTTCTTCCTCTTATTCTTCTTCTTCTTCTTCTTCTTCTTCTCATTTTCTGTGGGAGACGGCTTCGCAACAAGCTCTTTCGACCTTGCAGCTATCTCGAAACTCACACGGGCATCGAGGGCAGCATATTTTATCCGCTCATAGGTCAAGGGATAATTTTCCCATCCAGACGACCTTAATCCCAGCATCTCGTCACCCTTCTCAAGATTTGTTTCGAGCACAGAATTTGCTACGTCAAACAGGGATGATGTTTCTTTATCACAATCGTCTACAGAAATTCTGATTTGTAGGTCAGCGATGTTTTTCAAGTCAAGGTTGTACGGCGCCAGCTTCTCTTTGTCCCCTTTGATGGCTGCCCCACAGAAGTATATGCCCCCCCCCCCCGAGACATGAAATCATAGAGCTCACCTAGTATGGAGGGCGCGTGTATGATGTGATACACCAAAACTTCATCTTCGAGGCACAGCTGAAGGACGGTGGCGCGTTGGATCTTCCCAGTGGCACGCTCCGTGTACTCTGCATCGAGACCGACGACATTCATCTCCACCTTTTGGAGGGAGTTGGATACATTGTTGATCCACTCCCGAACAACCCTTGGGTGGTCGGTGATGGTGGCAACTATTCTGAATGAGCCTTCGACGAGGACATGTTTGACGCTAAAAACCTACATAGGGATCTCTTTCGCCATTTGGAATCGCTGGACCGGAGGGCTATGGTTTGGAGAATTAGGATTAAAATGGCTAGTCTAACTAAAGAAGATGATTATTTAGAGGGGCTTCAGAATTACTCTAGGAGGATCTGAAGAGGTTAAAACAATGTGAATCCAGTGGGGTTTGAATGCAAATGAAGGAGAGGTGAAGAAGCCGAGGAAAATCGGTTCTCGATGGAGTTAAATGGGAGAAGTGGCATGCAGGCAGTTGATTAGATTGCTAGGTAGACCATCCTGCAAAATGAAAAGGCTATGCGGGTAGCGTACTGAGTGGTCCGTGTCTGTGTACGTGCCCATCCTTCTCTATCGCTACATGTGCCTCTGGTTAGTTGAGGTCACTCTTTCGAACCACCGTGGCGAAACATTTTATGATTCTTTTTTATTTCTGCACCTGTGACGCCCCCGGTTCAATCATACACTAATCATACACGCAAACGTGTACGATCAAACCCAGGGACTCACGGGAAGATATCACAACACAACTCTAAACACAAATAAACGGAGGTCCACAATATTACAGACCAGGGATCCGAAGATCCGAATACATGAGTCAGTCATACAAATAATATCTGGGTACAGACATAGTTAGACAAGTTCTGCCTTAAGAAGGCTAGCACAAACAGCGACACTAGATCGAAAGGCGTTGGCCTCCTGCCTGGGAGCCTCCGATCCTACTCCTGGTCAGCTGGCTCGATCCAGTAGTACGTGCCCTCTGGACCCGCCTGGTAGTAGGCTCCGGTGGTGGCGTCTGGCTCCTGGACTCCATCGTCTGGTGTATCATCAAGGTGGGGTATATGGGGGAAAAGAGAAAATAAAGCAACCGTGAGTACTCATCCGAAGTACTCAGCAAGCAAGGATCTATACTACATATGCAACATTATCAATGGAGAAAAGGCTGTATATGTGGACTGGGCTGCAGAAATGCCAGAATAGAGAGAAAGGCCTAGTCCTATCGAAGACTAGCATCTTCAAACATCTTCTCAAAGCCATCATCTTGCAGTAGTAGAAGAGAGTAGAACAGCAATTTTATTTAGCAAACATGTTGAAGTACAGCTCAAAGATCCTTCCTCGACTCCCAGCGAGAAAGTAATCCCGAAGCTTCAATTAAGTAACAAGTATCCAGTTTAAGTAGGTAGATCGGGATACACAAACTGAGCGTCCTTTACCGTAGGACCGGCTATCGATAGAAGATTCATCCCTGCAGGGGTGCACTACTGTTACCCAACACGCTCGATCAACTCTGGCCGGACATACTTGCTGGGTAATGCCCGTCCTCGGAAGATCAACACGAAGCAGCGCTCTACCTAGGCTCAGCAGAGAGGTCAGCACGCCGGACTAACCTATGCACCCAGGGGTCTCGGGCCATCGCCCTGGGCACCCTGCGCGTTGCGTGGCTGGCCGGGGTGCAGGCGCGACACTGAACTCGCCAGTGAAGTATCCAGCCCAATCCCGACGATCAGCCCGCACGGTGAATCGTGACGTCTGATAAGCTTTCGGCGAAACGTACATCGCAGAGGGCCCCATAACCATTATCCCGCGTGGTGGCAGTGCGTATAGGGCACGTCGACCCACTCAGATCACACACCCAAATCCAATATGCTCAATTAGTATCAAGCGAAGACAATCAGAGTCTCTGATGCTCCGCCACAATGTCACACTCGAGTGCCCTTCCGGCACACCCGAAATCATAGATCCCCAGCGGGTACCCACCAGGGTGGACCCGCCTGTGAAAAAGGTCAAGTAACCGTGTGGTCATAATCATCAGGGTGAACGTAAGAGGTATCACCCTCGAGGTTCACACTGAGGGGTTGCACGACAGAGTCGTATCGGACATGGAGAAGGAGGAATCACCCTCGATGACCACGACCGTACAGCTATGCTGCAGAGTATTCATCAGGAGTGCGTTACGAGGTATCACCCTCGGCACTCGATAGTTACTACGCAGAGTCGTACAACTAAGGGGGGTGTGAAGTGAGGCGTCTGTCTCTGATCGACGATCACGTTGATCGAGTCGTTGATGAACAAGCAGGGGCGACAAAGTAAGGTGGTGGGGTCACAGATGGGTCATACCAACCTATACTAAACAGTTTATCATAGGCAGGTAAGATAGCAATGAACAGGTTACAACAGCAGGCTATGCATCAGAATAGGAGCATACATTAACAGTAGCGAAATCTAATGCAAGCAGGAGAATAGAATGGGCGATATCTGGAATGCTCAAGGGGGGGGCTTTCCTGGTTGCTCTGGCAAGAGAGGGAGGTCGTCAACGGGCTGCTCGTCAGTAGCGTAGTCGTACTCGACAGCAGCGACGTCGGTCTCAGCGTCTATCGAGAGAGAAGGAGGGGGAGAGAAACAATAAATTCACGGCAATAATGCAAACAATATGTATGACATGCCTAAATGATATGCCGGGGTGTTCTACTGCCTAACTAAATGATTTAGTTAATTTAGGAATTTATTCGGATTTATTTAATTAAAGTTGGACACTATTCATTTATCGAAATCGGTCTAATTGTTCAACGTTCTTATAGTTGCGGGCATCTGACGGAGATACCGAGGGCGTATCCGGGTTCGTATCGTCGTTCTGAGCAAGTTTCATGTACAAAGTATTTTCATCGGAGTTACGGTTTATTTAATATGATTTTCTAAAGTTTTTATTAATTTCTGAAATTTAATTAATTATTTAACTCAACATTACCCGAAACAGTGATTGATGACGTCAGCATGACATCATGCTGACGTCAGCAGCCACCTGACAGGGTGGGTCCCACCTGTCATAGGTTGTCAGGTTAATTAGGTTTAATTAATTTAATTACTGATTAATTAACACTAATTAGTTAATTAGATTAACCTAATCAGGATTAATTAACTAATTAATTAACTAATTAATTATTTAATTAATTATTTTATTTATTTCTATTTTTATTTTCTATTTCTTTTAAATCGTTTTTAGGGGGGTGGGCCCCATTTGCCAGCGTCACAGGGTGGGCAGGGCCCACCGGGCAGTGGCCCATAGGGCCACACGGGGCGGGCGTGGGCGCAGCCCGAGCGGGCGCGTCCAGGGTGCGCCCGGGCGCCGGCGAGGCGCGGCTGGACGGGGCGGTGGTGAGCGCGGGGCCACGGCGCGTGATGCGGACGAGCGCGCGGGCGAGGTGTGGGGGCGCGCGCGCGTGCGGGTGGCCGCGGCGAGCGGAGGCAGAGGCGAGAGGACGAGCGGCAGCGGCGGCTGGAGTGGGCGCGAGCGGGGCGCGCGCAGCGCAGTCGGGCGCGAGCCGGGGCGCGGCGACGCGTGAGCATGCGCGCAGCGCGGTGAGCGGCGGCACGGGGGCGCGGTGCGCGCGGCGAGGTGCGGGAGCAGAGAGGGGGAGGAGAGGCCCGAGGCCTCACCGTGATCCGTAGGGACGGGGCAGCGGGGGGGTCGGGGTGGTCGACGGGGACGACGGCGATGGGGAGGCAGGCCGGCGGGGAGGCGCGGGCTCCGGGCGGCGGCGAGGTCGTCGCGGCGTCGGGCGACGGGATCGGGGGTTCGCCCCGATCCGGATCCAGTCGAGGGAGGGGGCGACCGAGCGCCAGGCGGCGGGTCGGGAAGAGGAGAGGACAGGGCGCGTCGGCGTGGCGGCGGCGTCGGCGCTGGCCGATCGGCGCGGGAGCGGGGTGGCGTCGGCGAGCGCGGTCGGCGACGGGGCCGTTCCGCGATCCCGATCCCGATCTGATCGGAGGTGGGGGCTGACGAGGAGGCGGCGACGGGGCGGCGTCGGCGACGGCGTAGGCGATGGGCGGATGGGATCGGGAGATCCCGATCCAGACGAGGGGAGGAGAGGCGAGGGGAATGGGGGGGGTCGGGGTTAGGTTTGGTCGGCTGGGGGCCATATAGGCCAGGGGGGGGCACAAGTGGGCCGGCGGCTGGGCTTCGGCCAGTTGGGGCGAGGAGAGGGGGGGGGGGTCCTTCTTCTTCTTTTCTGTTTCATTTTTCTTTTATCTTTTCTTTATTCTCCCTTTCTCTACTGTTAAATGTTTAGGCCCCAAATGGCTTTTGTAAAAAGTGTGACCTATTTCATAAATACCAGTGCACCATACCTTAACACCTAAAATTAGCTTGGACAAAACATAATTCCATATTTATTTCAGATTTAATAAATGATTACTAAATATTATCTTTATCCACGGTTTGAGGTTGTTCAAGTCACTTATCCAATTCCAATGATGTTGGTTTCAATTTTAGAATAGCCTCTGGAATATTTGTTATTTATCTGACATTTTAGCTTCTACGTTGGACAACTTTCATATTCCACTTTCATTTAAATTTGAATTTGACTTAGGAGTTGAAATGCAACATGATGCTAATGATGATTATGCACTGTTGATCATGCTAACATGTCATTATCAAAAGTGATTACTGTTGCTAATCACCGGGGGTGTTACAGCACCCCTCCTGACAGGTGGGACCTACGCAAAACCCACTTGGGTGGACGAACAGATATACAAACATATCCATCTCTTTGCACAAAAAAGATGTGTCATAGCCGGTTCGGATTGATATTGGCGCGTGCCTCAGAGACACAACCTTTTCTGGTTAAGGAATATGCGGTTATCCTAAACAAAGAAAAAGCCCTTCTTTGCACCTTCACATGCACGAGAATTTGGTTCTGCTAGCAATATGGATGCTACCCGAAGGATGAAGTGAACCCAGAGGCATGCTAGCACGGGAGACCTATTTCCGCTATACAGTACTACTCTGTATGTTACTACTAGTAGTAGTACAACTGTGGTACACTTGATGGTCAAAATATTATTCATCCAGTCCTCACAGTGAAGTGACAAGACCATGCACCCAAGGTGACACTAGTCCAGGCGGCGTGTTCGGGTTACCAAAGTCAGCCTCACCTTTGCACTGTGCAGTCAGTGTCACCGCCGTTGTATAGCATGCCTCGCCTCGTCTCCTGTTGGGGAACGTTGCATGGGAAACAAAAAATTTCCTACGCTCACCAAGATCAATCTAGGAGATGACCATCTACGAGAGGAGAGATTGCATCTACATACCCTTGTAGATTGCTAAGCGGAAAGCGTTAAGAAACGATGTTGATGTAGTCGAATGTCTTCGCGATCCAATCTCGATCCGTCTCGCGAACGCCCGATCCAAGTGCCGAACGGACGGCACCTCCTCGTTCAACACACGTACGGCTTGATGACGCCTTCACCTCCTCGATCCAACAAGAAATGGTGAAGTAGTAGCTCGAGTCCTCCGGCAGCACGACGGTGTGGTGGCGGTGGTGGTGGAGAAATCTCGGCACAGCTTCGCTAAGCACTACGGAGAAGAAGATGGCTACGAGGGAGAGGGAGGGCAGCGCTGTGGCACAGATGGGTGTGGATGCCCTCCCTCTACCCCTCTATATATAGGGGGAAGGGAGGAGGAGGGGGCGCCCTAGGGTTTCCCCTAGGGGGGCGGCGGCCACCACAGATTGGGGCGCCCCTAGGGAAACCCTAGGGTGACTTGCCCCCCAAGCCGGGTGGAGGCAGCCCTAAGGGGAGCGCTCCACCCCTTCTGGTGATTGAGAGATGGGGTGAGGGGGCGCATAGCCCCTTAGTGGGCTGGTGTGCCCCCTCCCCTTGGCCCATGAGGCCCCCCAAAACTTGCCGGGGGCCCCCGAAACCCCTTTCGGTCATGCTGGTTAACACCCGTGTCGTGGGAAACCACGACCACCTATGGGGCCAAGGGCCCCTTTTGGTTCGACAGGGGGACTGAGCACGTTGCACAAAGAGTGGAGGAGCGCAGCGTAGCGCGGCGGAGATTACACGGGCAGTTTTACCCAGGTTCGGGCCGCCGCGAGGCGTAAAACCCTACTCCTGCTTTGATGGATTCATGGTGGATGGTGGTGGAAACACAGTGCTCTTGCCCGGCAGGGTTGCCTCGGGGCGAGAGCAGCTACGCGCATATGAGTGTACAGGGGTCCGAATCCTTTCTATGGTTGCCATGGGCCTCCTTTTATAGATTAAGGGGTCACCACAGTGGCAAATCAGTCATTGTGTACTGATTAGATAGCAAATAGTGCTATCATATCTACTCTGCAGACAGAGCAGTACGCATTAAATGCGCCGCTCAGTATCACATCATGGCCTGCCCGGCATGCCTTGCCGGGCTGTTTGGCCACCTTCTCTCCTGTCTGCACGACACATCGCAAGACGGGTGTCATCTGGAGGTGATTCCCATAGGAAATGGCTGCCATGTGGCAAAAGGCAGCCACTTAGTCATCTTGCGGCTTGACACCGCATCGATCGGTGACTTGTGTTGATGTAGGTGGGGTAGTGAAGCCTTGGCGGGGTGTTTTGCCTTCATATGCCCCGGCAGGCCTGCCGGGGCAGTCCCGAGGCTTGCTTCTGGGGCAACCTTGACCTCGCCAGGATTCTCCTGCCCGGCAAGGGAGGTTTTCCCTTAGTGGTGTCTTGCTTCTTGGCTTGACTTGGTCTTCTCAACCTGCCCTTTGATTCCTCAAAGAGCCTATCTCTTTACCTTGGCCTTGTCTTGGATGTTGCAATCTTGATCTTGGGCCTATGCATGGTCTGGGTAACAGACCCAGGGTTTATTGCACCGACAAGAGCCCCCGGGCCTGGCCCGAACGCGCTGCCGGGCGTCGTCGGGGTAGGCCCTAACTTGTGCATAGGCGAGGGGGAAATAGATGCTCGCCCTTTGAGATCTTCTTTGCTTCTTCATTAATCTGAGCCCAGGTCAGTTCCCGGTTCTTCCGCCCGTCGCATAACACCAACTGCAGTGATGGAGATAATGGGCCACGATGCGTGGAGTTACCCACGTCCCTTGTTCACAGGACGGTAACTGCCACCCCACTATCCTCCCCCGCTCTAGGTGCTTCTGCCACGTGTATTGCATGCATTGTGCATGGTTGGTGGCGGATGCGGAGGGTGCGGGAATGAGTGCCATGGCAGAAAGCTAGGGGTCGTCGATTGGTGCAGGGGGTCGGCCTTGATTCTTCGAGCTGTTGATGGCGAGGAGGAGCCGGACTGGCCAAGCGGGGCGGCCACTTCCACGAAGAAAACCCAGTCCCCCTGCCACACCCGCCTATAAAAAGGGGGCATGGTGCGAGACGTTCCTCCACACCTCCTTCCTTCTCCACTTTTGCAGTTACGCACGTCTGTCATGGTGAGAGGCGGGGGTCCGGTCCTCCCCAAGTGGCGACGAGAACTTCTGCTCGACAGCGTCTCCCACCTCCCTCTGAAGATGTGGGGACAGAGCCCGCGACGAGGGGAGGTGGGAGGACGAGGTCGAGGCCGTCGTGGTGCACTGGGCCGAGGAGGACGAGGTGGCGCTCTGATTGCGCCCCCGCCAGCGGCCCCTCCCCTGATGGAAGGCCACATTGGAGACCAGCCTCCGGAGTTCGTCATCAGGCTGTATAAGCCCCCGCGCGGCCGCCTTCGTCTCCCCACCCCATTTGCAAGGGCGATGGAGCTCGAACAGCCGCGCGCGTTGAGACTACACATGAGGGGATGCGGGAATGGCAGCATATAGGTGGATGTGGATTTCCCCGCCCCTCATGTTATGTATCTTCGTCGTGGCTGGAAGACCTTTGCCCACACCCATAGCCTCTCGGAAGGGCACGTCCTCCAATTTAAGTTAATGGAGGCCGACTTCCTTTCAGTCAAGGTTTTCGGGAGCTCGGGTGCTCATTTAGGGTGCTGTGCGGAGAGCTCGACCGACGACGAAAGCTCCTCCTCGAGCGATAGCGATGTGGAGGACAGTGACGGCGATGATGACGACGTCGGCCGGGAGGGCAACGACTCTGACTCCGGCTAAGCACCAGCCGCACTGTCACCGTTAGGCGGCGGCACCATCATCTGCACCTGCATCTCTTCCCCAGCAAGGTGATTTGTTGGGGAGTTGGATGCAGGGGTGGGGGTGATGCTCCTGGCTCCTCCAGCAGCCTTCTAGCTAGACCCCGGCAGGCTTCCTCGTGGGCTGCAGCTTCGTTCGCCCTACCACGTCCTGCTGGCCCTGGTGGTGGTGGTTGGTGGGTCGTCTTCGCCGATCTCTTCACCATCACCTTCGCCTACGCCCTCCCGCTCTCGCCAGGCTCTTCGTCAGGGGACCCGACGAGGTCAGGCTGGGCTTGCGCCCAGGCGCTCCTTTTGCCCTCTTCACCTCCTGCCGCTGTGCCTAGAAGGAGAGGGGCAAGAAAGGGCATCATGGGGCACTTATCTTTTTTCAATCTAAAATATGTAGGCACTTGCCAAACTTTAGTTCAAATTATGTAATCTCTTTTATCCATGTTTGTGTCCTGTAAGGTCTGTACTTGTTGATCAGCATATTAATGAAAAAGATAAACCTTGCCGGGCACTTGTGCATGTAACATGTCCATGCAGAGGGAGAATGCCTCTTTACGCTTAAGTAAACAAGTTTTTCCCCAGTAGGCTATCCTGCCGGTACCCTCAAGTTGCTGCCGCGGGGCTGGGCCTGTCGGGCACAAATCATGAAGAGGGACCAGCCCCCCACCAACTTTCTCGCCAAAGGTCACTACAACCTTCCAGACCGAAGCAACGTTCGAGTCAAGGGACGGGAGCACCTAAGTCTTGAAAGTGGCGAGGTTTTCCTATGCACAAGTTTTTAATTACAGAACTTGTATGGATAAGAGAGAGAACTTATCTATTTGGGCTTGCCGGGGATCGCAATGTAGGCTTGTCTTCTCTTCTCCTTTTTCGGGATCGAATCCTCGGTAGGAGCCTGCAGTTTGATGCAGATGAAAATGATGTCTCATGCGATCTTATCTACATGAACATGCAATGCTCATGATATGCTTATGCATGCATTCAATTTGTCGGGGGCCCCCCAGCGCTTCATTTATTTCTCTATTGCTCAGGGTCTGCGCCTGGCTTTGTACAAGGGGTTACATGCAACAGAGGCAAGGCATGTACAAAAGGGTGGCTGCCGGGCAGGGCCCGACAGCTGCGCCTTACGGGTATAACTTGCGGAGATGCTCAATGTTCCATGAGTTTTGCAACTGAATGCCATCTCCGGTCTCCAGACGGATTGCGCCAGGTCTGGTGACTCGTACTACCTGGTAAGGGCCTTCCCACTTCGGCGTCAACTTGTTTGCACCCTTGGCGGACTGAACGTGCCTAAGGACAAGGTCGCCTTCCTCAAAACACTGTGCATGAACCCTGTGGCTGTGATAGTGACGTAGGGCTTGCTGATAGCGTGCAGCACGCGTAGCAGCCCGGAGACGGTTCTCCTCGAGTAGCACAGCGTCGTCACGCCGGCGCTGATCTTGCGCTACTTCATCATAGGCAAGCACTCGAGGTGACCCGTAAATGAGTTCCGTGGGGATAACTGCTTCTGCCCCATAGACTAGGCAGAAGGCAGTTTGCTCGGTAGCTCGATTTGGTGTCGTTCTGAGGGACCAAAGAACCACCGGTAGCTCATCGATCCACCACCTGCCGCACTTCTGCAGCCTATCGAAAGTTCTCGTCTTGAGTCCTCACAACACTTCAGCGTTCGCCCTCTTAGCTTGCCCGTTGCTCCTTGGATGGGCCACAGAGGCAAACTAGATTTTGCTTCCGAGGGCATGAACGTATTGCATGAAGGCACGACTCGTGAACTGGGTGCCGTTGTCAGTGATGATCCGGGCAAGAACTCCGAAGCGGCACACCAATCCTTTCAAGAACTTGATAGCTGACTGAGCAGTCACCTTTCTCACGGGCTCTACTTCCGGCCACTTTGTAAAGTTGTCGATTGCAACGAACAAGAATTCAAAGCCCCCGGAAGCACGGGGGAAAGGGCCGAGGATATCGAGCCCCCAGACCGAAAATGGCCACGACAAAGGGATTGTCTGAAGAGCTTGGGCAGGCAGGTGGATGTTCTTGGAATGGAACTGGCAGGCTTCACACTTGGTGACAAGCTCGACCGCATCTTGGAGGGCTGTGGGCCAGTAGAATCCTTGCCGGAAAGCTTTCCCAACCAACGCCCTTGATCCAATGTGGGAGCCGCACATACCCTTGTGTATCTCCGCCAGCAGTTCCTTTCCTCCTTCCCAGCAAATGCACCTCAATTTCACACTGTTGGGCCTCCTTCTGTACAGCGTGCCGCACATACCCTTGTGTATCTCCGCCAGCAGTTCCTTTCCTCCTTCCCAGCAAATGCACCTCAATTTCACACCGTTGGGCCTCCTTCTGTACAGCGTGTCATCAATGAACTGATACATACTGGCCCTCCGGGCTACTCTTTCAGCTTCTTCTTGCTCTTCAGGAAGTTCTCCAGTTTGGAGGAAATGGACTATGTGCCATGCCCAAGGCGGAGCCTGTGGCTCGGCGACGAGGACTAACGGCACCTCCCCATCCGTGAGAGTGCAATCCTCGACCACGGGGACCGGTGGCCTGGTGGGAGGATGCAGCTCAGTGACCGAAGGGGAGTTGTGCCAGACAAGCTTTCTGTCGGGATCCTTGAGAGGTTCTACCGGGAGAGGCTTGCCGGAGTCCAGTTTCCTCCTCTTTCTGGCCATTGTTGCCGAGGATACGGAGGGCTCAGTCAGATGGAGAACAAATATTCCTATTTCCACAGGGAGCTTTTGCGTAGCGCACTTCGACAGATGATCAGCGATGCTGTTTTCCGCACGGGGTACGTGCTCTGTTTGCAATCCGTCAAAGCACTCCTCCAATTTTCTCACTTCCTCTACGTATGCCTCCATCAATGGACTTTGGTAATCCTTGTTGACTTGTCTTACCACAAGTTGTGAATCTCCGCGGATGATCAGCTTCTTGATCCCCAGTTCTGTTGCAATTCTGAGACCGGCAAGGAGCCCTTCATACTCTGTTGTATTGTTGGTAGCCTCCTCCTGGGGAAAATGCATCTGGACGATGTACTTCAGGTGCTCTCTGGTGGGAGCAATGAGAAGCACGCCAGCCCCTGCACCTTGTAGGGAGAAGGCACCATCGAAATACATGATCCATTCTTGGGGCGCTTCCTTGCCGGGAATAACTGTCTCCAATACCTCTTCATTAGGAGTCGGCGTCCATTCTACAATAAACTCTGCCAATGCTCTGCTCTGAATGGTTGATGTGCTCTCAAACTTCAAACCAACGTTGGATAACTCCAACGCCCACTCCACTATCCTGCCGTTGGCCTGAAGGTTTTGGAGTATCTATTGCAAAGGGAAACGGGTGACAACTGTGATCTCATGGGCTTGGAAGTAGTGGCGCAGTTTCCTTGAGGCCATGACAAGGCCAAAGATCAATTTTTGCATGCAAGAGTACCTGGATCTAGCTCCCTGCAACAGGGAGCTGATGAAGTACACTGGGCGCTACACCACTTTCTTCTTTGTTGTGACCAGAGAACTGCTTCCATTGCTTTGCTCTTCTCCATCTTGATCTGCATCTGACCTTGCCGGGCTGTGTTCACTTTCCTCCCCGGAAGCGATACCAGCTACGTCCGCTGCTCCATCCACTTCCCTCAGCGCCACCAATGCTGCACTCACCACTTGATTAGTTGCCACCAAGTATAGCTGCAACGGCTCTTGAGGTTTTGGAGCAACCAAAGTGGGCACAGAGGAAAGGTAGGCCTTCAAATCCTGTAGTGCGGTTTCTGCCTCTGGGGTCCATTCCATGGGCCCTGCCTTTTTCAAAATCTTGAAGAACGGCAAGGCACGCTCGACAGACATGGAAATGAACATGCTAAGCGCGGCAACACATCCAGTCAAATGCCTCACGTCCTTGACTGTCTTGGGTGCTTGAATCTGCTCGATAGCCTTGATCTTGTCGGGCTTGGCCTCTATCCCCCGGTGGGACACAAAGAAGCCAAGTAGCTTGCCGGAAGGAATGCCAAACATACACTTCTCTGGATTTAGTTTCAAGTTGATCTTGCGCAGATTAGCAAATGTCTCTTCCAAATCCTGAATGAGGGTTGATCTGTCTTTGGTCTTGACCACAATATCATCCATGTAAGCCTCAATGTTTCTGTGCAACTATGACTCAAAACCAATCTGGACTGCTCTTACGAAAGTAGACCCAGCGCTCTTCAACCCGAAAGGCATCCGCACGAAGTAGTATGTGCCACATGGGTGATGAACGCGGTCTTCTCTTCGTCTTCCTTGGACATGAAGATCTGATGATATCCAGAGTAGGCATCCAGGAAGAAAAAGCAGGTCACACCCGGAGGTGGAATCCATAATCTGGTCGATGCGCGGCAAGGGAAATGGGTCCTTCGGGCATGCGTTGTTCAGATCCGTAAAATCAATGCACAGCCTCCACTTCCCATTAGCTTTGCGTACCACCACTGGATTTTCTAACCACGTTGGATGCAACACTACTTTAACCAGACCAGCTGTCTCAAGTATCTTGATCTCCTCGGCAATAAACTGTTGCCGCTCCAAAGCTTGCTTCCGGACCTTCTGCTTGACGAGTCGGGCATGTGGGCAGACAGCAAGGTGGTGCTCAATTACCTCCCTGGGAACACCGGGGATGTCAGATGGTTGCCAGGCAAAAACAACGACATTCGCCCGCAGGAAGGCAACGAGTGCACTTTCCTATTTGTCATCGAGGGTGGCGCTGATAGTGAAAGTACCACCAGCGCCAGCCAGCCCTGCCGGGACCTGTTTCACAGCGGGTGTAGAAACCTTGGATCTCTTGCTATTGAAACTCTCTGCGAGTCATCAACAGGCGCAGCATACCCCGAAGAGGTACGCTTCCAGGATTCCTTGCCGGCGTCCCTGTTAGCCTTCTTCTTTCCATCACTTTCCTTGGCGGGGATTGCGGCTTCAGTGGCCTCTGCCGTGACCGCATCCTGGTACATCTTGTCCACGCAAATAATTGCGTCCTTCTCGTCTGATGGAATGGAAATGACGCCCACCGGCCCTGGAATCTTCAAGGTGTTTTAGGTATAGTGGGATGCCGCCACGAACTAGGCCAAAGCTGGGCGACCAAGGATTCCGTTGTATGGCAGGGGGAGGTCAACCACATCAAACACTATCTTCTTAGTCCGGTAATTCAACTCTCCCCCAAATGTCACTGGTAACGTGATTTTCCCCTTAGGACGACTCCTGCCGGGGTTGATCCCTTGAAATGTAGCAGTAACCTTGAGCTCTTCTTCTGCTATCTGGAGTTTGCTGATGACCTTTGAAGAAATCAGATTCAACCTGGCCCCGCCGTCAACCAGCATCTTTGTGACTTTGAGGTTGCGGATTGTTGGTGATACCAACAACGGCAAGCACCCTACCACGGTGGTGCGGTCAGGGTGGTCCTCTTTGTCAAAGATGATGGGCGTGCGGGACCACTTGAGCGGCCTTCGAGAGTCTGCCGCTGGCTCCACGGCATTGACTTCACGCGCCCACCGTTTAAGTTGGCGGTGAGAGGAGTGCAAAGATGCACCCCCATCAATGCACAGGGCGTCAGTGGCTTTCTGGAATTCATGCTCGCTGGTTTCCTCTTCATCTCCTCCATCACTCTCATCATTGCAATCCTCCTTCTCATGGCCTCTGGCGGGTTTCCCTTGATTCTGAGGAGCCTTGCCGGGGCGGCTTGCTCTGCCACCCGGCCCTTTCCGCCAGCGCCATTCTGACCTTTCTCTTTATCTCGCTTCTCATATTCAGCCCTTTGCTTCTTGACGAGCTGCTCAACCTGATGACACTCCTGGAGATCGTGGCCCTTGGTCTGATGGATCTTGCAATACGAGCCATTGCCTTTCCCAGCCTTCTCGACAGCCGCGGCTTCCCGGTAGTCAGTGCACGTGGCAACCTCCTTGCCGGGTATCTCAGCCTTGGCTTTCTTGCCGGTACTAGGCATGCCCGATCCCTCAACGGTCATCACTGCCTTATCCTTGCGACTTTTGTTCCGCTTCTTGTTCTTCTTCTTTTGACTAGTGGCCTCATCATCATCCTCTGAATCGATGTCGACGCCATCCTCTTCTCTGGGGACATTCCTCTGCTCCTCTATTCGAGCACACTTATCTAGTAGAGTGTAAAACTCCTTCACCGTCTTGGGCAATCGAACGTTCATCTTGGAACGTATTCGACGATTGCGCACGTTGGACTGGTACGCAGCTATCACAGCTGCCGGGTGGATGTCTTGAATATTCCTGTGGACTCTGCTGAATCTCTGCATGTATTTTTGCAGGCTCTCGCCTTCCTTCTGCGGGAGGAGCTGCAAGTCCCTGGGTCGCCCTGGTTCTTGATGGCCGCCCGTGAAGGCGCCAACGAACTCATGGCACAGGTCAGCCCAGGTCGAAATGGAGTTCTCCGGCAGGTGCATCAGCCAAGACCTCACATTTGGCTTGAGTGCCAAAGGGAAGTAGTTGGTGAATACCTTCTCATCTCTTCCCCCGGCAGCTTGAACAGCGATGGTGTAGATGCTCAAGAACTCTGCCGGGTTCAGTCTTCCGTCATACTTCTCTGGTATCTCTGGCTTGAACGTGCTAGTGGACGGCTAACGGACTTGCCGCAGCTCGCGGGTGAAGGAAGGGCACCCAGCCTCGAAAGGCAGGTACCCGCCGGCAGCAAGTGCGGGCTTGTCGACATTGGGGCCATCGCGCCTGTCGGACTGGCAGTGGGCGTCGCGGTGTCGCTCGGTGTTGAGACGCGTGCCTTCCCTCTGCCTGTCCTCCAGGGCTTGCCGTGGGCCATGACGTGCTCGAGGGTCGGACGAAGCCAACGAGATGTCGTCAGGTTCTTGGTTGCGCGGCTCCTGCACCGGCTACCGCGGAGGGGACTGCACCGTAGGAGTGGTCCCATCCGCACGGCCAGCAACGTGGGCCGTTGTCACTGCCTGGGGAGGCTGTGGCAGGCCAGCCCGCTGTGAACCTCCCACCTCGGCGAAGCCAATTAGACTTTGAATGGTGGCTCTCCACTCATCCATCTGATCGGCTGCCCGCGGAAATTGCAACAGCAGCTGAGCCGCGCCATGGCCTCTGAAGCGGTGCTTGGCATGGATGTCGACGAAGACCGTAACGTCGCCCGGCTCCTGACGGTGCCGGTAGCGATCGCGTCATGCTCTCGTCATCATGAGCCAGCCGCCTGGATGGCATGTGGATGATGTGGAGGCGCTTGAGGGCCAGCGGCTCCATTTGGCGTAGCGGCTGGGTCGGCTCGTTTCGGGGGTGGCGCATGTTCTATGGCCGCCCCCGCGGCGGGAGCGGTCGGGGAGTTGTGATTCCCCCCAGAGCGAGTACCCCCACTGCGACTGTGCCCCTCGGCCGGACGGGGAGGTGCAGATGGAATGATCTCTCCTCCCGTACCTCATGGGGCATGGCCGCTGGGATGTAGTTGGTGTTGTCCTTCTCTGGTGCCTCCTGCTCCTGCTTCGGCCGCAGGGGAGGTGGTAACGACGCCGCCCGCGCCAACCACGTCCCCGCAGCGTCCGCATTTCCAGGCGTCCCCGTAGCCCCCGCGGCATCAGCGGGTGCGTGCGGCGGGGCCTTCGAGGTGGATGGATGAGCTGCGGTGCCTGGCTTCTTCTTGGGCGCCATGGACGATGGAGCCGTTGATGAAGAAGATGGCGGCGAAGATGACGCGCTACGTACACTTCTCGGGTTCGCGCATGCGCAATCCCACTACCTGGCGCGCCAAAGATGTCGTGGGAAACCACGGCCACCTATGGGGCCAAGGGCCCCTTTTGGTTCGGCAGGGAGACTAAGCACGTTGCACAAAGAGCGGAGGAGCGCAGTGTAGCGCGGCAGAGATCACACGGGTAGTTTTACCCAGGTTCGGGCCGCCGCGAGGTGTAAAACCCTACTCCTGCTTTGGTGGATTCATGGTGGATGGTGGTGGAAATGCAGCGCTCTTGCCCAGCAGGGTTGCCTTAGGACGAGAGCAGCCACACACGTATGAGTGTACAATGGTCTGAATCCTTTCTATGGTTGCCATGGGCCTCCTTTTATAGATTAAGAGGTCACCACAGTGGCAAATCAGTCATTGTGTACTGATTAGATAGCGAGCAGTGCTATCATATCTACTCTGGAGATAGAGCAGTACGCATTAAATGTGCCACTCAGTGTCACATCATGGCCTGCCCGGCATGCCTTGCCGGGCTGTTTGGCCACCTTCTCTCCTGTCTGCATGACACATCGCAGGACGGGTGTCATTTGGAGGTGATTCCCGTAGGAAATGGCTACCATGTGGCAAAAGGCAGCCACTTAGTCATCTTGGGGCTTGATACCGCACCGATTGGTGACTTGCGTTGCTGTGAGGTGGGGCGGTGAACCCTTGGCGGGGTGTTTTGCCTTTGTATGCCCCGGCAGGCCTGCTGGGGCGGTCCTGAGGCTTGCTTCCTGGGCAACCTCGACCTCACCAGGCTTCTCCTGCCCGGCAAGGGAGGTTTTCCCTTAGCGGTGTCTTGCTTCTTGGCTTGACTTGATCTTCTCAACATGCCCTTTGATTCCTCAAAGAGCCTATCTCTTTACCTTGGCCTTGTCTTGGATGTTGCAATCTTGATCTTGGGCCTGTGCACGGTCTGGGCAACAGACCCAGGGTTTGTTGCACCGACAACCCGGTACCCCCGGAACAATTCCGGACTCCAATACCCTTCATCCAATATATCAATCTTCACCTCCGGACCCTTCCGGAGATCCTCGTCTTGTCCGGGATCTCATCCGGGACTCCGAAAAACCTTCGGTAACCACCATAACAACTCAACTATACTTATATCATCACCAAACGTTAAGTGTGTAGACCCTGCGGGTTCGAGAACTATGCAGACATGACCGAGACACCTCTACGGTCAATAACCAATAGCAGGACCTGGATGCCCGTATTGCTTCCTACATATTCTACGAAGATCTTATCGGTCGAACCTCAATGTCAAGGATTCAACTAATCCTGTATGCTGTTCCCTTTGTCTATCGGTATGTTACTTGCCCGAGATTCGATCGTCGGTATCTCCATACCTAGTTCAATCTCGTTACAGGCAAGTCTATTTACTCGTTCCATAATACAAGATCCCATGGCTAACTCTTTGGTCACATTGCTTGCAAGCTTATCGTGATGCTGTATTACCGAGTGGGCCCTGAGATACCTCTCCGTCATACAGAGTGACAAATCCCAGTCTTGATCCATGCCAACTCAACAGACACCCTCGAAGATACCTATAAAGCACCTTTATAGTCACCCAGTTATGTTGCAACATTTGGTACACACAAGGTATTCCTCTGGTGTCAGTGCGTTGCATGATCTCATGGTTATAGGAACATATACTTGACATGCAGAAAACGATAGCAATAAACTTGACACGATCATATGCTATGTTTATAGTTTGGGTCTTGTCCATCACATCATTCTCCTAATGATGTGATCCCGTTATCAAATGACAACTCATGTCCATGGCTAGGAAACCATAGCCATCTTTGATCAACGAGCTAGTCCGGTAGAGGCTTACTAGGGACATGTTGTTGTCTATGTATCCACACAGGGAAATATGATAATAACTAATTTATTATTGCCTCTAGGGCATATTTCCAACAGTCTCCCACTTGCACTAGAGTCAATAATCTAGTTCACATCACCATGTGATTAACACCCAATGAGTTATGGGGTTAGACCATGTTATGCTTGTGAGAGAGGTTCTAGTCAACGGATCTGCAACATTCAGATCCGCGTGTACTTCGCAAATATCTATGTCATATTGTAGATGCTGCTACCACGCTTCACTTGGAGCTATTCCAAATGGCTGCTCCACTATACGTATCCGGTTTGCTACTCAGAGTCATCCGGATTGGTGTTAAAGCTTGCATCGACGTAACCCTTTACGTTGAACTCTTTATCACCTCCATGACCGAGAAACTTTTCCTTATTCCTCTAAGGATAATTTGGACCACTGTCCAGTGATCCACTCCTGGATCACTCTTGTACTCCCTTGCCAGACACGTGGCAAGGCACACATCAGGTGCGGTACACATCATGGCATACCGTATAGAGCCTATGGTTGAGGCATAGGGGACGACCTTCGTCCTTTTTCTTTCTTCTGTCATGGTTAAGCTTTGAGTCTTACTCAACTTCACACCTTACAACTCAGGCAAGAACTCCTTCTTTGACTGATCCATTTTGAAATCCTTCAAAATCATGTCAAGGTATGTGCTCTGTGAAAGTCTTATCAAGCGTCTTGATCTATCTCTATAGATCTTGTCGCCCAATATGTAAGCAGCTTTACCCAGGTCTTCCTTTGAAAAACTCCTTTCAAACAAGCCTTTATGCTTTCCAGAAATTCTACATCATTTCCGATCAACAATATGTCATCCACATATACTTATCAGAAATGTTATAGTGCTCCCACTCACTTTCTTGTAAATACAAGTTTCTTGCAAACTTCGTATTAACCCAAAAGCTTTGATCACCTCATCCAAGCGTATGTTCCAACTCCGAGATGCTTGCTCCAGTCCATAGAAGGATCACTGGTGCTTGCATACCTTTTAGCATCCTTAGGATCAACAAAACCTTCTGGTTGTATGACATACAACCTTTCCTCACGGAAACCGTCAAGGAAACTTTGTTTTGACATCCATCTGCCAGATTTCATAATTGAAAATGCAGCAACTGCTAACATAATTCCAACAGACTTTAGCATCGCTATGAGTGAGAAAGTCTCATCATAGTCAACTCCTTGAACTTATCGGAAACTTCTTTGCGACAAGTCGAGCTTCATAAATGGTGACATTACCATCAGCGTTTGTCTTCTTCTTAAAGATCCATTTATTCACAATGGCTTGCTGATCATCGGGCAAGTCCACCAAAGTCCATACTTTGTTTCATACATGGATCCTATCTCAGATTTCATGGCTCCTAGCCATTTGTTGGAATCCAGGCCCACCATCGCTTCTCCATAGCTCGTAGGTTCATCGTTGTCCAACAACATAACCTCTAAGACAGGGTTACCGTACCACTCAGAAGCTGTACGTACCCTTGTCGACCTACGAGGTTCGATAGTAACTTGATCCGAAGCTTCATGATCATCATCACTAGCTTCCTCTTCAACTGATGTAGGTGCCACAGAAACATCTTTCTGTGCTGCACAACTCTCTGGTTGAAGTAAAGGTTCGACAACCTCATCAAGTTCTATCTTCCTCCCACTCAATTCTTTCGAGAGAAACTCTTTCTCGAGAAACGACCCGTTCTTAGCGACAAACACTTTGCCTTCGGATCTGAGATACAAGGTATACCCAACCGTCTCTTTTGGGTATCCTATGAAGCCTTTTGACATAAGCATCGCAGTCCCAAACCTTACAAAACAACAACTTAGGTTTCTTGCCAAACCACAGTTCATACGGTGTTGTCTTCACGGACTTGGATGGTGCCCTATTTAAAGTGAATGTAGTTGTCTCTAATGCATAACCCCAAAACGATAGTGGTAGATCGGCAAGAGACATCATAGAATGCACCATATCCAATAAGGTACGATTACGATGTTCGGACACACCATTACGCTGTGGTGTTCTAGGTGGCGTCAACTATGAAACAATTCCACATTGTCTTAACTGATTGCCAAACTCATAACTCAGATATTCTCCCCCTCGATCGGATCATAGGAATTTAATCTTCTTGTCACGATGATTCTCAACTTCACTCTGAAATTGCTTGAACTTTTCAAATGTTTCAGACTTTTGCTTCATTAAGTAAACATACCCATACCAACTCAAATCATTGGTGAAGGCGAGGAAATAACGATATCCACTACACGCGTCAACACTCATCGGACCGCACACATCAGCATGTATGATTTCCAACAAGTCACTTGCCCGTTCCATTGTTCCGGAAAATGAGGTTTTAGTCATCTTGCCAATGAGGCATGGTTCGCATGTGTCAAGTGATTCAAAATCAAGTGACTCCAAAAGTCCATCAGCATGGAGTTTCTTCATGCGCTTTATACCAATATGACCTAAGCGGCAGTGCTAGAAGAAAGTGGTACTATCATTATCAACTCTACATCTTTTGGCATCAATGTTATGAACATGTGTATCACTACGATCGAGATTCAGTAAACCATTCACCTTGGGTGCATGACCATATAAGGTATTATTCATGTAAACAGAATAACCATTATTCTCTGACTTAAACGAATAACCGTATTGCAATAAACACGATCTAATCATGTTCATGCTCAACGCAGACACCAAATAACATTTATCTAGGTTCAACACTAATCCCGAAGGTAGAGGGAGCGTGCGATAGTGATCACATCAACCTTGGAAACACTTCCAACACACATAGTCACCTCGCCCTTAGCTAGTCCCCGTTTATTCCGTAGCTTTTATTTCGAGTTACCATTATTAGCAACTGAACCGGTATCTAATACCCAGGTGCTACTAGGAGTACTAGTAAGGTACACATCAATAACACGTATATCAAATATACTTTTGTTGAAGTTGCTAGCCTTCTTATCTACCAAGTATTTGGGGTAGTTCCGCTACTAGTGACTGTTCCCCTTACAATAGAGGCACCTAGTCTCGGGTTTAGGTTCAACCTTGGGTTTCTTCACTGGAGCGGCAACTGGCTTACCATTCATGAAGTTTCCCTTCTTGCCCTTGCCCTTCTTGAAACCAATGGTCTTGTTAACCATCAACACTTGATGCTCCTTCTTGATTTCTACCTTCGCGGCCTTAAGCACCGCGAACAGCTCCGGGATCATGTCCATCCCTTGCATGTTATAGTTCATCACGAGGCTCTAGTAGCTTGGTGATAGTGACTGGAGAACTTTGTCAATCACTATCTTATTTGGAAGATTAACTCCCACTTGTTTCAAGCGATTGTAGCACTCAGACATTCTGAGCAATGCTCACTGGCTGAGCTATTCTCCTCCATCTTGCAGGTAAAGAACTTGTCAGAGGTGACCTCTCAACACGAGAATGAGCCTGAAATACCAATTTCAGCTCTTGGAACATCTCATATGTTCCATGGCGTTCAAAATGCCTTTGGAGCTCCGATTCTAAGCCGTAAAGCATGGCACACAAAACTATCAAGTAGTCATCAGAACATGTCTGCCACATGTTCACAACATCCTTAGACGACGCTGGAGGGGTTGACACACCGAGCGGTGCATCAAGGACATGAGCCTTCTGTGCAGCAGTGAGGACAATCCTCAGACTCTGGCCCTAGTCCGCATAATTGCTTACAATATCTTTCAACTTAGTCTTTCTCTAGGAACGTATTAAAACAGGGAGCTACAGTGCGAGCTATTGATCTACAACATAATTTACAAACATAACTTAGACTATTGTTCATGCCAATGAGTTCAATTAATCATATTACTTAAGAACTCCCACTCAAATCAACATCCCTCCGGTTGTCCAAGTGTAACACGATCCA
Source organism: Thinopyrum elongatum (assembly GCA_011799875.1). Taxonomy (NCBI): domain Eukaryota; kingdom Viridiplantae; phylum Streptophyta; class Magnoliopsida; order Poales; family Poaceae; genus Thinopyrum; species Thinopyrum elongatum. The sequence continues at coordinate 145,777,260 of CM022299.1, forward strand.
AATTCACCAACCCAAGTCTGATCATCACGTGAGATGAGGTGGTTTCAATGGTGAACATCTCCATGTTGATCATATCTACTATATGACTCATGTTTGACCTTTCGGTCTCTTGTGTTCCGAGGCCATGTCTGTACATGCTAGGCTCGTCAAGTTTAACCCAAGTGTTCTGCATGTGCAAAACTGGCTTGCACCCGTTGTATGTGAACGTAGAGTCTATCACACCCGATCATCACGTGGTGCTTCGAAACGATGAACTTTCGCAACGGTGCACACTTGGGGAGAACACAATTTTATCTTGAAATTTTAGTGAGGGATCACCTTATAATGCTATCGTCGTCCTAAGCAAAATAAGATGCATAAAAGGATTAACATCACATGCAAATCATAAGTGACATGATATGGCCATCAACTTGTGCTTTTGATCTCCATCTCCAAAGCACAGGCATGATCTCCATCGTCACTGGCATGACACCATGATCTCCATCATCGTGCCACCATCGGGGTTGTCACGCCAACCATGCTTCTACTACTATTGCTACTGCTTAGTGATAAAGTAAAGCATTACATAGCACTTAATGATTGACACGCAGGTCATACAATATTTAAAGACAACCCTATGGCTCCTGCCGGTTGCCGTATGCATCAACATGCAAGTGGATATAAACTATTACAAACATGATCATCTCATACATCAAATATATTTCATCATGTCCTTGGCCATATCATATTACAACATACCCTGCAAAAACATGTTAGACGTCATCTAATTGTTGTTGCATATTTTACGTGGCTGCTATGGGTATCTAGCAAGAACGATTCTTACCTGCGCAAAGCCACAATAGTGATATGCAAGTTGCTATTTAACCTTCTACAAGGACCGCCTTTGTCGAATCCGATTCAACTAAGGTGGGAGAGACAGACACCCGCCAGCCATCTTTATGCAACAAAGTCACATGTCTGTCGATGGAACCGGTCTCATGTACGTGGACATGTAAAGTTGGTTCGGGCCGCTTCATACCACAATACTGCTGAATCAAGAAAAGACCAAGGAAGGAAGCAATATGAATATCAATGCCAACAAACTCCTTTGTGTTCTACTCGTGATGTCATCTACACATAGACCTAGCTCATGATACCACTATTGGGGACGTTGCATGGGAAACAAAAAAATTCCTACGCTCACCAAGATCAATTTAGGAGATGACCATCTACGAGAGGAGAGATTGCATATACATACCCTTGTAGATCGCTAAGCGGAAGCATTAAGAAACGCGGTTGATGTAGTCGAACGTCTTCATGATCCATCCCGCGAACTCCCGATCCAAGTGCCGAACGGACAGCACCTCCGCGTTCAACACACATACGGCTTGATGATGCCTTCACCTCCTCGATCCAGTGAGCGATGGTGAAGTAGTAGCTCGAGTCCTCTGGCAACACGACGGTGTGGTGGCGGTGGTGGTGGAGAAATCTCGGTAGAGCTTCGCTAAGCACTACGGAGAAGAAGATGGCTCCGAGGGAGAGGGAGGGCAGCGCCGTGGTACAGATGGGTGCGGCTGCCCTCCCTCTACCCCTCTATATATAGGGGGAAGGGAGGAGGAGGGGGCAGCCTAGGGTTTCCCCTCGGGGAGGGGGGAGGCGGCGGCCACCACAGATGGGGGCGCCCCTAGGGAAACCCTAGGGTGACTTGCCCTCCAAGCCGGGTGGAGGCAGCCCTAAGGGAAGTGCTCCACCCCTTCTAGTGATCGAGAGATGGGGTGAGGGGGGCGCACAGCCCCTTAGTGCTGGTGTGCCCCCTCCCCTTGGCCCATGAGGCCCCCCCAACACTTGCCGGGGGCCCCCGAAACCCCTTTCGGTCATGTTGGTCATCACCCGGTACCCCCGAACAATTCCGGACTCCAATACCCTTCGTCCAATATATCAATCTTCACCTCCGAACCCTTCCGGAGTTCCTCGCCATGTTCCGGATCTCACCCGAGACTCCGAACAACCTTCGGTAACCACCATAGCAACTCAACTATACTTATATCATCACCAAACATTAAGTGTGTAGACCCTGCGGGTTCGAGAACTATGCAGACATGACCGAGACGCCTCTACAGTCAATAACCAATAGCGGGACCTGGATGCCCATATTGGTTCCTACATATTCTACGAAGATCTTATCATTCGAACCTCAATGTCAAGGATTCAGCTAATCCCGTATGCTGTTCCCTTTGTCTATCGGTATGTTACTTACCCGAGATTCGATCGTCGGTATCTCAATACCTAGTTCAATCTCATTACCGGCAAGTCTCTTTACTCGTTCCATAATAAAAGATCCCGTGGCTAACTCTTTAGTCACATTGCTTGCAAGCTTATCGTGATGTTGTATTACCGAGTGGGCCCTGAGATACCTCTCCGTCATACGGAGTGACAAATCCCAGTCTTGACCCATGCCAACTCAACAGACACCCTCAGAGATACCTATAGAGCACCTTTATAGTCACCCAGTTATGTTGCGACGTTTGGCACACACAAGGTATTCCTTCGGTGTCAGTGCGTTGCATGATCTCATGGTCATAGGAACATATACTTGACATGCAGAAAACAATAGCAATAAACATGACACGATCATATGCTACGTTTATAGTTTGGGTCTTGTCCATCACATCATTCTCCTAATGATGTGATCCCATTATCAAATGACAACTCATGTCCATGGCTAGGAAACCATAGCCTTCTTTGATCAATGAGCTAGTCCGGTAGAGGCTTACTAGGGACATGTTGTTGTCCATGTATCCACACATGTATTTTAGTTTCCGATCAATACAATTCTTGCATGGATAATAAACGATTATCATGAACAGGGTAATATGATAATAACTAATTTATTATTGCCTCTAGGGCATATTTCCAACATCTCCCTCTCCCCCCTAGCACCAATCCATCTCCATCTCCGTCTCACCGGAGATCCTGAGGTCACTCTTCATCATCTCACTGTGCCCCCGCATACCCTTGCCTCGCTAGCCTCCTCCAGTACCACTATTCCCTCGCTAGCCGCTCCAGCACCGAGAGCCTTCTCCCCCGTAAATCAAGCCCCCAAAAACCGCACCTTCCAAACTCCACCATGGCCGAACGCGAACCTCGCAACATCTATATGAGCTGCGATTGGAGCAATCTCCCCCCAGTGACATCCATGACCTCTGTTGTTCATGTATGGATATGTTGAGCGCCGTGCGGCTGGCTGCATGCTCGAGGGACATGCACGCGGCCATCGTCAAAGCGAGGCCTCAGCTTTTCAAGACACTCTGCTTGCTGCTATCTGGTCTAGCGAGATTTGCTCACCATGATACGTAGGCGTACATGATGCCCCTCAACTTCAATCCTACCTCCATTAGCCGAAACCTCTTTGCAGGTATGTAGTGGGTCGCCGTACATCATTTCCCTCGACTTCGATCCAATCACCAGCACCCAAAACTTCTTGGCAGGTATGTACTAGGTCGGCATGAACTCCCACTAGATGGCTGCCATCAGAGAAGACGGGAAAAAGTTGGTGCTCGTGAACTTCCACACCTCCCATGAGATTATCCTTCCTCTTTTGGAGTATGTAGGGTTTTACCGTCGCGGTCCAAGTCATCTAGATTACCACGTTAGTTGGATGGACTTTGTTTTGCAGAAGATTGTAATCTGCCAAGTGCCCACGCGATATGCGGATTACGCAGACTTGAAGCTAATTGCCTGGTTCGACCGCGGACTCGCCTATCTTTCTGCTGGTGCCTTCTTTAGCTAGAGATGACTCACCACGCAGTGGATCGTCAAAGCTGATACACTCTTCTATGATGCTATTGAACACAATGGCATCATCTACGCGATCGACAAAGCATATGGCACCATGTATTGCTGGGACGGCGCGTGTAAGTTGTTTTCGTCTGATTTTAATGATAACGCCATGAAACTGTTTGAACTTTTTGTGATGATTGGCATATCCCTGTTTGAGCAGAATTTGAGTAGAACTATGGTAATGTATTAGAGACACCGTAAATCAGCTATATTTGGAATGAATTAATTCATGCGATTGTGACCATGTCATTACAGCCAATTTGTACCCTTGAATAATCAAACGGGTAGGAAGATATGGATATTCTCCTTACTTTATAGTAATCTATATACTACTAAATATGAGTGTGTGTATCAATAGCCATGTTAGTTTCCTCATTTTCATGATGTAGAAACATGCATCACGCTGTTGGTTTCATCTGACCATACATTAGGGAAGTAAATGTGCATAAGGAGAACTCTATACTTGGAAGTAGTGAAATCCTGTAATGCTTACCATGTGTACATACCTATATTCACCCTTTAGCAATCAATGGCTAGAATAATATCCTCACAAAAATGTTGCCCACAGAACATGAGTATATAACAATGCATGGTATGTTAGTTTCCTTGAAGAATTTTTTTGTGAGGACAGAACATGATTACATAACATGCATGACATGGTAGTTTCCTGTGAAGAATCGATTGCGAGATAACATGAGTATAACCATGCATGGCACTTCTATATTTTCGAACCCAGTATACATTTCCCTGTATTTTCCTATCAGTTCCAACAGGGACAGATCAATGTTGTTTCTTGCATTATCCTACTCATACTCTGAACAATGTTGATCTTACATTAACAATGCCTGTCCTTTTTGATATGATGCAGTGTCCCTACAGTTACTGCCCTTTGTAATCACACCACCTTTGCCAAAAACAGGGAAGCATAACTGGTTCCTTGCTCGATCAGACGATGGCAAAAGACAGATGATCATTCGCACACATGAGCCAGAAATGTTATATTGCAAAAAAAACCACTGTGTACAAGCACCGTGAAATACGTGAGTATCAGGACAGTGGTTGTTACGTCTATGAGCAGGATACTAGCTTGTTGGGGCCTTCAGGATTTTTGAGTTGGAGGTGGGTAAACAGCCTTGGTTCACACTCTCTGTTTCTTGGACTCAATTATCCGATTAACCAGGAGATCATCGTCCGCAAGGACCTTGATGGCAGAGAGGCTCTGTTTGCTAGGGGAAAATGTGTCTACACGGCAAGCCCTAGGACTTCGGGAGCAGACTCCCCTAATTGTCAACGATACAGCCTATAGCCAAAAGAAGGTGAGAATGACAAAGGCATCTGGATTAACTTTGATCCTTGGATGTCTCAAGTCCGACAGGCAGTGGTGTGGTTCAAGCCTTCAGGTTGATAGGTAATTGGGTTGTTGCATCGAAAGGGTGAAGTTCTAGTGTCTCCGAATTACTGGTGGCTGAAGCGGGGCTGCAAATTATGATGGTGTTGGATCATCCCTCTTTGAATGACTTGTTGTCTTTGCTGCTTGTTCTGGATGGGTAGTTCTCTCTTTTGTTATGCATACTCCTTGTCATTTGGTCATCCTCGTCTATGTCACTCTTACTATGTAATAGTTGCCTCTATTTAGAATGTCATTCTCGTCTGGATCACGAGAGTCTGAGCGCTGCAGATGGGTGTGTTTTGGTGGTGTAGCAAGACTTCTTATGAACTATCATGTCTTGCTGTTTATGTCAGTAGTAGTCACTAGTCAGTGTTTGAATGTTGTATATATCATTGTTTCGAACTGTTTATTGTCTCGAACTACTGGTGGGCTAAATGAGGGCATCACCATTCTCCAGTGTTCAGAGTATATCTCCTTTTTTCAAGTTATAATTTGAGCTCAGTGTCTTTTCGATGATGTACACTTGTTTGGGCCAGTGAGGTGTCGTTGAATATGGGCCGAGTTGTAACGCAATGCCAAACAGGTCAATTATGACTCTCAGGCCGGGCACTCAAAAAAAGAAAGAAAAAGGACTCTTAGGCTGACATGTGGGCGCCACCGGTGTTTTTGTGCGCTTGCGCGCCGGGAGCATATTGGCGCGTGTTCGAAATTCATGCTACCTTTTCATCCCCAATCTCCCGCCCCTCCCCCACCTTTGGAATCTAGATTCCTACTCCAGTTCCCCCAAACCCCCCTCATGTACTCCCTGTCCTCAAGCACACTATCATGTCGCCGGTCAATGCGGATCTCCGAGACGGAGATCCTGAGGTCCGTCCTGCCTTCGGGCGCTGCGTGCTGTCGCTCAACAGTGGCATGGCGGCGCTTGACGACCAGTTTGCTGGCAAATGCTGATGGTAACCATCAACGGCGACCAGCCTCCCGTCTCACCGAACGACCTTGTTAAAGCTCTTGGCATTGCGCACGGCATCCAAATAAGTGACTTGCTCATCGGAGTCTGTCCGCCACTGGCTGATTTCTTCATCAGGTTCGGGACAACTTTTGATTGCAGTCGTGTGTTCGAATCTTCCCGGCATTTGTTCTACGATGGCGCGCTGGTGAGCTTTGATCGGTGGCACCCAGGATGGGGCTCGGTGCCCTCTGAGCTTGAGTTTTTAACAAAGCTTACCTTCCACGGCATGCCTCGACGTGCTTGGAACAGTGAGTCCATGAATGAGCTTATCAACGACCTAGGAGATGAGCTCGTATGTATGTTTGTTCCTCCAGACAGCTGGGCTCTCACGGTTATGGCATGGATAAAGAAGCAGTCCACCATACCGAAGGTGATTGGTGTTGAGATACCGGTGCAGGAACCGGGGTTGTACTATTCGTCGCCACCAAGGCCGCCGCGGACCACGTTAGGGATGTACCTGTATCGAGTGTTCGTGCATGTCGAACAAGTGGTCAATCCATCAATTGAAGTCCTGCCGCCACTGCTGGTGCCAGGGTCCGTCGACGACGTCCATTACAGGAGTCAACATCAGACTTTCCCCGTGTTGCTCGGAACGATGGATGGCACAGGGCCTACTCCATCGCGCGGCGGAGGCCACTACTTCTTTGGGAGAAGAGGCAGGGCTGGCTGCCTGGATGTGATCTAATTTGAGGTAACAACTGAATCTTCTCAGATACTAGTTAAATCCGAGCTATCGGTGTGAAGCACTGATGTGCCAGTACATTTGATTGTGACCTGTTCTATTTTTGTACATGAACTTTTTTTAGAAAGGGGTGTACGTCAACTTAATGTGGTAGCAGAACTTATTGTGTTGTATGTCTGTTTTCTTTGCACAGCATTTAAGATATTTCCCCGTCATTGATAAAGACAATGAACGATTGTGTACGAGTTCATTGGTTTCAACATAGCCCTACCCGTAGCGATCCACTGCTTCCACCCTGATTGTGCCACCTGCGTGAAATTTTTGTATGCAAGTTCAGTGTGCTATGATGTTCTATATGATTGTGAACTATATAAGTTTTTACGGAGCATCAGCAATGCATATGGCTGAAAGATGTATTTACGAGCATCGACCGATGGGTCTATCTCTCTCTCTCACTCTCACACACACACACACACAAGTGGCACCGTTGAATTATTTCGTCGCTCGTGACAACTTTTAATTAGGTTCCACTGTACTCTAACTTTTTTCTTAAGTTATTAATTGAGCTCAGTGACTTCAAAAAGTTGTACAGAAGCCTGGTTTGTGCCTTTTCAGGCATCATTGAATGTGGGCTGAGTACTACACAGGCCTTTTTCGTTGAACATTAGCAATGCAACTGGGCCGACAGTTGTACACAATATCCTAAAATAAGCGCAGCCTAGCCTATGTTTCTTTTAATAAAATGCACAGCTCAGTTCATTTTTTATATAATAAGATTACCAAGCCCAAATTAATTTCTTAATAATATTTCTATCTCAATATTATTTTTTATACGAAATGCTCAGTCCATACCATCATTGTTTTTTCACCCATCCTAGAAAATGGGTCCATTTCTACTAAAATCAAAAGGCTTGTAAATTATCAGAAATGATAAATGGGTTGCATGTACGCAATATTATTTTTCACCCAGACCAGTAAATAGGTGTATTCGAATAAATAATCAAATGCGATATAAATTATCATAAATAGTAAATCGGCGATTATTATTTATACCCAGCTCAGGAAATAGATTATTTTTTGAGTCAAAGCCCAGGAAATAGATGTATTGGCAAACAAAATGTAATGGGCTGTAAAACCTAAATAAATGGGCTGCATTCCGCCACAGCTTTTGAAGCTGACTTTGTTGGCCCACTAGACGAAGCCTGCGCAAGTTGTTGTCCATTTAGTGAACAAAATGATTTATAATGGTCTAAAACAAAAAGTCAACAAATTATTCTGACATCTGTAGTCGTTGGATTGACATCCAACGGCGATCCTGCTTCTTCAATCTCTGATCTAGTTTCTCTTGCTCCAGCCGCCAAAACCATCACCGGCTAGAGCGCCTGCATCTGCCTCCCATGGCCGGATGTTCATTCTTATTACGCGACAAAAGTCCCCACCCCATGACAGCTGGGACCCACGAGCTACATCTTCGCACGGAAGGAGGTGCCTCCTTATTACGCGCAAGAAAAATGATTCCTCCCCCTGCTAGCTCGGACCCACATGATTCGGAGGCTGACTTGTGGGCCTACTAAGTTGACACATATGCAGGGCTTTGTTAACCTAGTCAACCAACGATTCTAGCAGAAGTGACCGTTGGATTAACATCCAACGGCCGCGCTGCTTCTTCAATCTCTGATCTTCTTGCTCCAGCCGCCGAAACCAGTGCCAACTAGACCGCCTGTTACTGCCTCCCGTGGCCGGCTGTGCTGCCACCGCCGGTCATGCCATCCCTCTACTCACCCACACCTCCTCTTATTCTCCGGCGACGGCAGCCTCACACCGCAGCCGAATCAGTCAACCCTCGTACTCCCCTCCGCGTGGGCATCCACTGCCGTGTCTTCCCCGGCTCTGCATCGTTCCCTTCCTAGGCCTCGTCGTTGTCCACCGCCTTGGTGCTCTCGGTGCGGCGTGGTCAACGTTGTCAACAAACGACAGCCATCAGAAGACGACTGTACGTGGTGAGGCTGACAGCTGGACCCACCACCTACATCTTCGCACACAAGGAAGTGCGTCCTTATTACGCGCAAAAAAATGATTCCTCCCCCTGCCAGCTGGGACCCACCACATATATCTTCGCACGCAAGGGAGTGCCTCCTTATCCTCCTTGATGGCTGGGACCCACCCGGTCGAATCGTACGCAGGGTTGTCTGTCTGGTCGCGAATGTGTACGTACATACTGGTCGATCGGTCTCTCTGCAACGATGAACTGTGGCCGAGCAAGCAGCGGCACGTGTAGTAGTAGAGCCCCTGACGTAGCAGTTCAGGAAGTCCCTTCTAAACTGTGTACACTTACGTACAGCCAGATGCCAAAAAATACGGCCACATACGTACATATGGGCGGGGTCTCGAACGCCTACTCGCGCATAAGTACGGCCAGGGCTCGTGTACTTGGAGAGGCAGCGGATGGCAGCAACAACGTCGTGTTCATCGGGAGCCAACCGGCTTGGATGGAACAACCAAAACGAGGTCTGGCGTACCGCAGAATGGAGGAAATGGCCTTCTATTCGACTGCGTACGGTCGAAACGTGGTCCTGTTCATCGGGAAGGGTCTGGCCGCAAAACGGAGGAAACGGACTTCTGTTCGAGTGCCTACGGTCAAAACGGGGTCCTGATGATCGGGAGGGGTGTGGCGTACCACAAAATGGAGGAACTGGACTTCTGTTGGAGCGCCTACGGTGAAACGTGGTCCTGTTCATCCACCGTCTACTGCCTCGCTCCAGCCTCCACAGGTTACTGTTCATCCACCGTCGACTTCCTCTAGCCTCCACCAGCTACTATTCATCCACGGGCTACTGTTCATCCAGCCTCCACTATCTACTGTTCATAGAGCCTCCACGTGCTCCTATTCATCCACCCCCAACCGGCTGGGGTGCGGCGGCCTCCCCAAGGTCTTGTTCATCCAGCGGCAATGGCCTACTACCACAGGGTCCTGTTCATCCATCCCCCACCGGGAACTGTTCATCCACAGCCAGCCAACCGGCTTGACTCACCACGTCTCGACTCGTTCTACGTACCGCGCGCACGGTAGCAACGGTCAATGTTCATCGAGAGGCAACCCAACACTAGCTGGCTATGTCTCGCACGGGGGCTCGATCAGCTTCAGTAAGCAGCAGCAGTGATCGACCGCTTGGATTCAGTTAGCAGCAGCGAAGGAATCGCTCGGGTTCAGTCAGCAGCGAAGGAATCGCTCGGGTTCAGTTAACAGCCAAGGGATCGATTGCTCGGGTTCAGTAATGTAGCTAGTGTGATAGCTCGAGTTCAGTTAGCTAACGCCTCGCACACACGCGCGTACACGAGAAAAACGCGCAAACCACAGTGCATCGCTCGGCCCCGACCACCCACCGTAACCGGGAACTCCCTGATATTTTCCTTGCCCTCGCTTCTACCACGATTTTTCGCATCATGGACGGCCCAAAGAATGTCATGCAGGTGCGTCCCCGGCCTGCCCAGGACGAAAAGCCCATTTTCTATCATGATTTTTTGTCATATAAGTTGGAGCCCACCACATCTATGATGATACGTGATTTTGTCACAATTATCGTCATAGAAGTGTCATAAGCATGACAGGAAAAAATTTCGTTCGAGCCAAAATGTCACGGATGTGTCTTTTTTTTGTAGTGAAGGCCCCTGTGCCAGAGGTTCAGGATGAAGATGAGCCACTAGTGCTCAGGAACCTCAAGCCCAAGATCCCTGACCATGACAATGCACACCCTGTTGCAGAAAACATAATGCTTAGAAAGGATAAGAGATTTAGAGAGTGGAGGAAAGTTGATCCCTACTCTGCCAGAAGAAGAACCGCTTGTGACTACTGCTTCCACACCACATAACAACAAGATTTTTATGAGACAATTTTGCTTGATAAGAAGCCCATTGTCAGTGACATGAAGTGGGTGGACTGGAAATATATTGATGCTAATGAAGATTATTTCCCCCATGTTCATGAGAGTTTCAGACTTGTCGGAGTTGATGCATTTGTTGGTCAGAAGCTCACCAAGTGGAACGATGAGATGATCATGCAATTCTACTCCATAGCACACTTCTATCTAGATGGGAAGATTGCATGGATGACTGAGGGACACAAGTACCAGTCAACCATCTCTGAGTGGGATGCACTTATTAATGCCCCTAAGGAAGATGAATATGATGTTGATGTTTATGGGAAGCCCAGGATGGACCACAACTCAATGGCAAACATGTACACGGAAATTCCCAAGAAAGATCTTGGAATACACAAGTTGGGGCAGTCAAGCACTTGCTAGCAGGGTTGGCCACAACCAACACTATCTTGAGGCATACTGTTTTGCCCAAGTCTGGAGATGATAAGATGATACGTGGCCACTCCATCAATTTGCTCCATTTGTTTGACTCACCTCCCCAGAAGTTCAAAGTTATGAGTTTGATTGTAGAGATGGTCAAGAGGACAATTGTTGACCAGAAGAGGTCTTGTGGATATGCCCCACACATTCAGATGCTTATCAACTCCAAAGTTGGTACAGGCACATATCTACTAGATCGTGAGCACCTCCCTCTCCAGCCAGAGTTCGAGGATAATGTGGTGGTGATGGATGCCTCACACCCCACATTTGTTGCAGCTCAAGAGGAGGCTCAGGCAGCAGCAGCAGCAAAAGAAGCTACAGCTCCCAACGCACCCATTGCAAATCTCAAGACAAAGGAGGACTAGATGACATATCTGCTGGAAGCAACGCTGAGGATTGAGCGAAGTCCGGCCAACTTAGCCAAGAACTAGGAGAGCTTAGAGCGGATTGTGGAGGACAAGATGTACAATCTTGATGTCAAGGTCACAGAGATTCAATCTATTGTGGAGAAGCTTAGAGATGATGCTGAGGATGGAGATGAGCACCCTACTACTCAGATATTGTAGACTATGCCAAGGGCACCCAGGTCTTCAGCCATGCCAGTTGCAGACATGAGGACCACTCACTCTGCACCTGCCACTACTACTTCAGTGCCACCTCCAATGTCTACACCACCAGTTCAGCAGACATCTTCAGAGGTATTTGCAGACGCAGTTCTCTCAACGCCATCTATGCACACAGGAGCCACAAACCATAAGACCCCTTGAGGAGCTCCGGAGGATCGTGACTAGAGAGACGTATAGCTCTATACCTTTTCAAGCTTTTTGGTACTTGTTGCTAAAGGGGGATAAATTCTATAGATCATTAGGCTTCGAGAGAGAGAGTGTCTTGCTTTTTGCTCTTTGGTTTTATTGAGTTTTCGCTACTATGTTTGTTTGATCCGTGCTACTTGTTTGGTTGATCCTTGTGTGATACTACGTTTGTTCCCATGTGGTTGGTCATACTTTGATTAATATGTGCTTAATGCTTATCCCTACAATTATTTTTGTATGATCATTCACTTATGTCTTTGGTGATGCGTGCATGTTATTTCACTCTTATCATTTTGTGCGCTCCCCCAAGATGTATGTGACATGGAAGAGTGGCCCATGATCCTAATCGATTGTGCATTTGCATTCAAACGCAAATTTTTAATAATGCACAAATTTAGGGGGAGCTCTTGCTTATCACATACTTCTCAAAGCGATGATGTATTTCATTCATTTAATCATTTATCGAAGCTTTGATCTATATGTTGTCATCAATTACCGAAAAGGGGGAGATTGAAAGTGCAACTAATCCCCAGGTGGTTTTGGTAATTCATAACAACATATAGCTCATTGAACTAATATCCATTCAAGATAAATATTTCAGGATTTTCAATGATTGGCATGGCATGAGATAGAGATGTGGACCCCTCAAAATGCTAAGGACAAAGATTGGCAAAAGCTCAAGACTCTTCATTTCTATTTTAGTGATCCAATATCACATTGAGTCCATAGGAAAGCCAACACTATTAAAAGGGGATGAGGTGTTGCTTAATGGTCTACTTGCACAAAGTGATTAGTGATATTGCTCCAAAACCCTCAGCCACTTTCTCTATCCAAATATGGCCAAACCCTAAACTTAATTTTGGACCCACCGATTCTTTCTATCTGGAGCCACCGAGTTCATTTGGCATAGCCACTGCCTGAAACCCTAACGATTCGGTCACACCGATACGGATCTCGGTCTCACCGAGATGACTTTGCCAACTCTCTGTTACTTGTTGCAATTATTTCGGTCTCACCAAGATTTGCAATCGGTCTCACCGAGATGGCTTGCTAACTCTCTGTTACCTTATTGCTTCACTTCGGTCTCACCGAGTTGATGCAATCGGTGCCACCGAGACGAGGTTTTCCCTACGCCATAGCACATCGGTCCCACCAAGTTGTTCCAGTCGGTCCACCGAGATTCCTAACGTTCATATTTTTGAACAGATCGGTGACACCGAGTTTAACTAATCGGTGCCACTGAGATGAGTCAAAAGTGTGTAACGGTTGGATTTTATGTGGAGGCTATATATATACCCCTCCACCCCCTTATCCATCTGTGAGAGAGCCATCAGAACGTGCCTACACTTCCACCATTCTTTTTCTGAGAGAGAACCACCTACTCATGTGTTGAGATCAAGAGATTCCATTCCTACCATTTGAACCTTGATTTCTAGCCTTCCCCAAGTTGCTTTCCACTCAAATCCCTCTTCCACCATAGCCAAACCTGTGAGAGAGAGTTGAGTGTTGAGGAGACTATCATTTGAAGCACAAGAGCAAGGAGTTCATCATCAACACACCATCTATTACCTTTTGGAGAGTGGTGTCTCCTAGATTGGTTAGGTGTCGCTTAGGAGCCTCCGTCGTTATGTGGAGTTGAACCAAGAAGTTTGTAAGGGCAAGGAGATCACCTACTTCGTGAAGATCTACCCGAGTAAGGCAAGTCCTTCGTGGACGATGGCCATGGTGGGATAGACTAGGTTGCTTCTTCATGTACCCTTTGTGGGTGGATCGCTCCGTGGACTCGCGCAATCGTTACCCTTCGTGGGTTGAAGTCTCCATCAACATGGATGTACAATAGCACCACCTATCGGAACCACGCCAAAAATCTCCGTGTCTCCATTGCATTTGCCTTCTCCAAACCCTTCCCTTTACCTTCATATGCAATGTTTTACATTTCGCTGCTTGATACGTCCATTTTGCATCATGATTACCTACTATTATTTATAATGTTTTTATGCATAATAATGCTTTATGGAGTAATGCTAATTCTTTTTCTCTCATACTATGCAAGGTTTACACAAAGAGGGAGAATGCCGACAGCTGGAATTCTGGACCTGAAAAAGCTACATTTGAGTTACCTATTCTGCACATCTCCAAATGAGCTGAAAATTTACGGAGAATTATTTTGGAATATAAAAAATACTGGAGCAAATAACTACCGGAGGGGGCCCACCAGGTGCGCACAACCCACCTGGGTGCGCCAGGGCCCCAAGGCGGGCCCTGGTGGGTTGTGCTCAGCACGACCCACCTCTGGTGCCCATGTTCTGGTATATAGGTCATTTTAACCTAGAAAAAAATAAGAGGAGGACTTTCGGGACAGAGCGCCGCCGTCTCGAGGCGGAACTTGGGCAGGCGCACTTTTGCCTGCCGGCGGAGCAATTCCACCGGGGGAACTTCCCTCCCGGAGGGGGAAATCGAAGCCATCGTCATCACCAACAACCCTCTCATCTTTGGGAGGCCAATCTTCATCAACATCTTCAAAAACACCATCTCCTCTCAAACCCTAGTTCATCTCTTGTGTTCAATCCTTGTACCGGTGTAACACCCTGGTTTTTGGCCCTTTCTTTTTCTTTTTGATTTATTTGGTTTTTTCTCTGATTTTCATTTTGGAGCAGTTCTATGGACTTCAAACCTGGGAGATCATCATCATCTCTTCTCTCAAGTGGATCTTCACTCTCAACTCTTTCTCAAGATCATGCCATTTTCCATTCTAGCCCAGCTGCCAAATTCTTTTCTTAGGAATGTTCCTTTTTCTATTAAAGGAATAACCCTGTGTGACCTAGGTTGTAAAGCAACCTATATTTCTGTCTTCCACAAAATTCCCAAATAATTCTCATAAATTGTTTGGATCATATATGCCCCAAATATGGCCAAACTTTCCTTTCCTATCCCAAAAATAATTCATCAATATTCAATCTTCATTTCTGTCCAGAGTGGCCTTCTATGAAGGAAGTGCCACCTATCTTTTCTTGCTTGCTCCCAAACTTTTTGGGCATCATCTCTCATCCAAGTCATTGCCTCATGACAAAATTCAGCTCCATTTGCCTAGTGAATCTTCCTCAGCAATTTTCCAAAGTTTCTGTCAGGTGGAAACCTTGGTGAAGGAAGTACTAGCTAGGATTATCCAAATGAGTTGAAATTTTGCAAGCCTCTTCATGTGCTCATATCATCACACTCCTCCAAATTACAGCTTCATCTAGCTATCTATGTGAGCACACCTTCAAATATTTGTTTCTGACAATATTTTCAGGTTGTGAAGCAAGTATGATTTATATTGCTTCATTAATTCTGAAAATTTACCAGATCGTGCTCCTGCCCATATAACTTCTCTCCCCAAAATTTGGGGTCATTTCATTAAGCCAATTTATCTCCAATATTTTCTCAAGTTTCTGGACAATGAAGAACACTGTGAAGCAAGTACTATTTTGGCAAGTCCAAATGGTATGAAATTTTTACAGCATCTTCATATTCCCATATCATTAAGCCTTGCCAAATTTTATCCCAACACAATGCTCTATGTGAGTGCATCATCCAAATCCCTTTTCTGGACCATATTTGCAGTTGCAAAGCAACCATGTTTAATATTGGTCCATTTATCCTCAAACTTCACAGGATCATAGTCCTTCCTAACCTAAACATCCCAGACATCAAGTTTGGCTCTTTTCTCTTCTCTGTTGACCACAGTAACCTAGTCAAGTTTGCTACAGCAAACTTGCATCGAGGCCTCACTTTACTACAGAGCTCCTTCTCTTGATCTTTCACTTCCCACAGTCTCTGGGATGTTAAGAAACTCGCTAGACATGACTTGCCAGCCCCTCTAGTCCAATCTTTGCTAGTGGACGTGGTGACCACGCGGTTTGGCGCTTGTGCATGCGCTCTGCAGGTCGGGGACGCGTCCAGCTCTTGTCACCTCGTCTCTCGTCGCCCTCGCGTGCCTGAGCATGTCTGGTGGCTTCCTCGTGCCATCGCCATCGCTCTGGAACCCTCTCCCCTCCTGTAGCTCCCTCGTCGGCGCTAGCCGCCGCGTGCACGCGGGTGCACAGTACCCGGCAGCCCCTGTTCGCGCCTCGGCCTCTTTCTCCTCATGCCCGTGGTGTCAATCTCTGCTCCAGTGACCTCCCCTGCCCTCTCCCGTCGACCTCCATGGCTCATGAGGCCGATGTTCACTGCCAGAGCCTCGGGCGGACTCGCACGGCGGTGACCGGCTTGGGCACCTCGCCCCGCCTATATATAGGCCGTCCCGAGCACCCCCGACCTCACCAGCCTTTTCTCCACCCTCCTAGAAGCCACCCCAACCCCTCAATCCATCGCCGGAGTCCCTCCTCGCCTCCCATGGCCGTCATGGCCACCGCCTCTGCCCGCTCCAATTCGGGCGACCCCGATCCCCTCCCTCCGTTCCACCACCATCATAGTACCACCCATAGCCCGACGGACCTCCCCTGATCTTCAGCTCCTTCTCCGGTGACCCACAGCACTGAGCCCGAGTTCACCTGAGGTCGCCGTCCACCGCGGCCGCCACTTTGCTGGCTCCAGGACTCCTCAGGTGCTCCCCTCAGCGCCTTCGGATGCGGGCCGCCACCCCAAACTCGCTGGTAGCCCAGGCGCCGCAAGTGGTGGCCGCAGCAGCCGACAGTCATCGCCAGACTCTGCTGCCTCCTCGGCCAGGCGCGGTGTCGAGAGGATGCAGACGACGAACCCCCACCTGCCCGCGGACCCCACCCGTCTGTCAGACGAAGGAGTTGACCCAGGTCGCTGACGTGGATAAGTGGATACGGGTTTTGCGATGCTTTCATCTACCGAAAGCATACTCTACTTCTTCTTCGGGCTAGAAGGTGTTTTCCTTTCTGGAAAGCGTGTTTTCACAAAAAGGCACTTTCTTTTTTTCAGTCAGGGACTTATTTGTTGATAAAACTTTTACAGAAAGGTCCCTGGCAGAGAAACCCTTCTATCTTTTCATTCACAACTCCGAATCAGGTGATTCCAAAGCCCACGTTTTCGTCTCGTCGAGCCCGTTCTGTTGGTATCATTTTCATGATGTTCTCACATTCTAAAAATGACCGTTTTGCACCTACCCTCATTCAGCCCCCTCCGAGAGATAAACTTTTCCAGTGATTCTTTCCGCGAGCTTCTCGCACTTCCACCTGGTAGTTCCATCCCTCCCAGGCAAGCCACACCCTCCATTGCATGATTGCAATGCAATGCCATGGTTTATTTATTTGAACTTGCTTAAAATGTGCATTTAGCTACATATGATTTGTTCATGGCATTTCTTGGGGGAAATATTTGAGCTTGCTATTGCCATGATTGTGTTTGGATTTCTAGGGCTAATGTTTTGCATATTGAGGAGGACATGTTGCCATTGGATTATTAGTGGCTGTTATTATTATTTTCATCATGATAGTATTTGATATTATGCTTTGGAGTATTACTTTGGATATGATGCTATCATATTGATCTATGGTTAGCTATCTTGCTTTTGCTATTGGTTTAGTAGCAGCATGGTACTTGGATTCATCATGGTCTTAGTTGATATGCTACCCTCAGAGTATTAGGTTATGACTATATTATTATCTGGATTATTTGTTGGATATTGCTATGATTTGGATCACAGGTTGATAGATGATATCGGAGTATCTGTTATCACCATTATTGCCTTGGGGACAAATTCCGTCATTTTGTTGGTCAGGTGCCACCGAACCGGGCTTTTCCAGTGCAACCACATTTGCCTTTATGGGAAGGCCCTAATGCGGTCTATTGTCATGCCTCTCGCTGGTGCCTCCAACTAGGGAAGGTTATGTGCACGCGCTATCCTGGCTCGGTAGGCGGCGATAACATTGTGTGCCCGTAGTTGTAGGGCCCTTTGTCCCCGTTTGGGACCGTTTTTGTTTTGCCACGACGGTGGCCGTTGGTTGTCACGAGGTGACATCGGGGCCACCCAGGACTGAGCCCAACGGGGAGTTGGTCGGAGTGGCCGGGAGAGTGTCATGCAGTAGATCGATTTTGTCAGAACGCCGTTGTTCCACCCGAATGGGAGTTCGAGGCCATGGGTTCTGTGGTGTGGGTACAGTGTACTAACCTCTGTAGAGTGTGTTTAATCTATATATAGCCGCGTCCTCGGTCATGGACACAGTTCATACTAGGTCACACCGTTTGATCAACACTTACATGACGGAATGACTTTTTAGATGACTTATATATTCTTATGTGAGAAGTAATAGTTTGGAAGGATGCCGATGTTGGGATGATCTTGAGGATGATCATTCAGTTGTGATGTGATCAGGAGGTGATCACGAGGAGGTATTGATCACGGGGTGATCGAGGTGATTTATTGCTTTGCCAGATAGCCAAGAGTGAGATGGTTCTTGAGATGGTGGTTTAGCAGTAATTCTAGTAGTACCCTATCATGCTTAATAGTTGTTTCCACACTATAGTAGTTGTTAATAACTTAACCTGTTGATGCTATGTTGTTGTTTTGCCTTGATGCTTTTGGTTGTTGTGAGGTTGCAAGTACATTCAATGTACTGACCTGGCGTGTCATGCCAGATTGCAGGTGATGCCGTGATTGATTGCTTGTCGGGGTTACTGATCGTGCGAGCTAGATCGTGTCCCGGCCAGAGTCCCTGCGGAGTGGAGTTCACCACCGTCGTCGTTGTTCCACTGATAGAAGTTATTCCGCTGCTACGAGTTGTTCCGCTGCTAGCATAGAGCTACTCTAGCAGGCGTAGTGTCGCCATGCTGATGTGATCCTCTGTAACATCAGACCCTTGTACCATTATCCTTTGTTATAACAGCTGATTTGTTCTATGCCTAGCAGTGCCGTATTCCAGAAGACTTGATCTCCGGGCTGGAATGCGGGGTGTTCCGGTTCCTCTGAGCCGGGGTGCCACAGAGCTTGGTATCAGAGCAGGTTTGGCTGTAGGATGCCCTAGTCAGCGCGAGTGGTAGAAACCGGTAGTATAGAGTCTGGCTTATTTGTTGCATTTGGTTGCTCTATTTGTTTTTTGCATAGCATGCATATAGCCTTATTATTGCTAACGATTTATCTTATGAGTGTAGCTGGCATCGGTTCGGATCCACTACAGCTTAGCCTCTGCATTCCTCCATTTTCCTTTGAGCCCGTTCTTTGGTGTTTGGTGTCATCTCTGTCCTAGCGGAGTGATGACGAGTGTTCCTGACACTGTTTGCAAGAATGGTGCTCAGGTATCAAGCCGATATCTTTTTTCCAGCCACCCCTATCATTTCGGTGGTAGACATGCTTTTGCCCCGAGTCATGCATTTTATCTTGTCGTGTTGGCAACCCTTAATAGTCTTAGTCATCAAGAAAGGGCAATGTCAGCAGACCCAGCTTTCCGCCGCTATCCTATTCCTTGGACGAGTACGGATCCCTTCCGTCTGCTTGATGATGATGTGGTGGTGACATTCGTGTCCCGCTACATGGTTATCAAGTACGTCCTCACCACTGAGCTTGTCCAGATTGCTACCTGGCTAGGCCAGCACTTGGTGTAGCTTTGTTTACACCAACCTTTCCACACGTTGATCCATATTCGTGCACACTGCCACAACATGTTAGATCGTATTACCGGAGATCTTGCGAGATTTGTGTGCTTAAGTAGGCATGCATATCGTGTGAATAGCAGTAATATGTGACTTTGTTTGTGCGTGAATGGATTGTTTTTGTGCCTTTGTTTAGTTGAGTTGTTTCTTTTGCTTCCTTCTTTTTGGGTCATCGGTGTTACCTTATTTTCCCCTTATGGAAGTTGCTCCTCAACAGACACCGGACTCGAAGAAGCAATAAGGATTTCAAATATTTGGAAGAAGCTCAGCTAAACACCTCAAGTCTATATCAGTACTTAATCCTCACACAGTAATGTTCAAGCCAGCAAGGAAGACAGTCAAACAATTTTTCTCATGCAAGTAACCAGCCACAAAATATTATGGGTGTGTGTATGGCTTTCAGTCTGCATGTCCCAGTATGAAGCTTTGGATATGAGCAACTCAGTCTTCCGCCACACGCTATCGGAAGAAGCTTATGCTGCAAGGCTCTTCAATTTTCCTCAGCACGATATATAGACAGATTCTGGCCCAAGATACCCAGTCTTCCATAGCAAGATACCTCGGTAAAAGCTTTTGACGTAAGAAATTGAATCTTTCTCAACAAGCAACCAGAGGAGAAGCTTCTTAGGTACGGAACCCAGACTTCTCCAGCATGCCACTATGGGAAAAGCTTCGAGCGTAAGATATCGAGCCTTCTTCAGCAAGCTACTCGGATGGCTTCTCACATAAGACACCCAGCCTGCATCAGTACAACACTATGTACCATCGTCAAATATTACACTGTGAGTTGGCAGTATATGACAGTGTAGCTCAAGAATCAGATCTGCGACATTTTTGTCAGAAGTACAATTCAGTCAAGGTATATGCCTACTGCAAGGATCAAGTGTTCGGTTGCATATTCTTCTTATATATATGGTGAGCATGTGTCCCCAGTCATGCGAGTTACTCATACCCAGAACACAACTATGATCAAGCAGATTTACCTAAGGAAGGTAAGGATCCAACAACCTCACGAGTCATGCCCAATGAAGATAAGCAGAGATACATCTCATGTAATGAAAGGATCGACAAGTTTTGAAGCCAACAACGCAGAATCAACAGTCTTGGCAATGGTCACCAAGGCTAATGTTCCCGCACCCATAAAGGTGATGTCATGAACTCTTGTCACCCTCTTGTATGATTGGCCTCAACAATGAGCTCTATACAGCTACAAACCCCTGAGGATACGTCATATATGTGCGGACCCAGGTCGGAAAGCAAGCACAAGGAGTGATGCCAAAATATTGCACTAACCCCATCCATGGTTGTACGAAGAATTATGGACATATGTGGCCAAGCTATTTCAGTAAAGGTATGATGAATTTTTGCGCAACCATCAGGGTCCGGATACCCAAGTCAGTTGGAGGCCATGATGCCATATGGATCCACAAAGACATACTCTCAAAGGCCTACTCTGATCTACAAGGACTTCATATTCCGCCAACCCGCTTGTCCCACGGCACCTGCTTAGAATGTCAATTACCACAGATGGGTATACCGATCGCATGGGTAAATCAAAAGCCAAACAATCAGCTCAGACCAGGTATACTCACTGGTGGAACCAAGTACACAAACAACCTGTCATGAAAAGTATCTTCCTGCCAGCACCCCTGTCAGGTCAGTCTCAAGATGCTAATGTTTGAGGTATGCTACAACTATAAGTCCATACACAGTTATATTACTCACAACAGAAGGCAAACGAATCTTTGGTACGTATCTCCTGTTCAAGACAAAGAAACAAATCAACATAAGTCAGTACCACCTACGAGTAGTCAGATTTCTATCAGGAGAATTGCCATGGTTCTCAGCATGGTTTGAACCCCGAAGATGTGCAATTGTTTGGGCAACCCCATGGCAGAAGTAAAAAGTTTTCATGATCAAAGGAAACTCATGCCCATATCCCTTGGATATTACCGACAGATATGAAAGCATCAATGTCAGCATAAGGATCTGGTATATGAGGAAAGACCCGTTAGGTTTGGGAAAGGTGAAGCAAACCACCCCAGAGCAAGGTAACTAGATCATATGAAATTCTCGAGGGAACAGTAAACAAAGGTAAAGGATACCCGAGTTGGAAACGGTTTCCTTAAAGCACATTCATACTTGTTCCCTGAGCAACCAAATCTCGAGGACGAGATTTCTTTAAGGGGGGAAGGTTTGTAACACCCTGGTTTTTTGCCCTTTCTTTTTCTTTTTGATTTATTTGGTTTTTGCTCTGATTTTCTTTTTGGGGCAGTTCTGTGGACTTGAAACCTCGGAGATCATCATCATCTCTTATCTCAAGTGGCTCTTCAATCTCAACTCTTTCTCAAGATCATGCCACTTTCCATTCTAGCCCAGCTAACAAATTCTTTTCTCAGGAATATTCCTTTTTCTATTAAATAAATCTAAGTGAAGCATGAGAGCATTTCTTCAAAAATATTAAAGCACACCGTGCTAAAAAAGATATAAGTGAAGCACTAGAGCAATTCCATAGCTCAAAAAATTTAAGTGAAGCACATAGAGCAATTCTAACAAATCATAGTATAATTTTGGCTCTCTCAAATAGGTGTGTCCAGCAAGGATACTTAGCACAAACTAAAAACCAAAACAAGCAAAGACTCATATAATACAAGACGCTCCAAGCAAAACTCATGATATGTGACGAATAAAAATATAGCTCCAAGTAAAATACCGATGGTCGTTAGAAGAAAGAGGGGATGCCACTTGGGGCATCCCCAAGCTTAGTTGCTTGTTTCTCCTTTAATATTTCCTTGGCGTGCCATGGGCATCCCCAATCTTAGGCTCTTCTTACTCCTTATTCCTTCATCCATCGTGATCTCACCCAAAACGTGAAAACTTCAATCACACAAAACTCAACAAAACCTTCGTGAGATCCGTTAGTATATCAAAGCAAATCACCACTCTAAATACTGTTACAAACCATTAATATTTTATTTTTTCATTATATCTACTGTATTACAACTTTACTATGGCTTATACCCCCCGATAAAGTCCATAGATTCATCAAAATAAGCACACAATGCAAAGAAAACAGAATCTGTCAAAAACAGATAAGTCTGCAGCAATCTGAATACTTCGTATACTTTTGTAACTCCAAAAATTCTCAAAAATTAGGAAAATGTGGAAAATTTGTATATCAATCTTGTGTAAACAATTCAGAATTTTTCCTTGCTTTTGTGAATTTTCAAAATTATTTTACTGGACGTAAAAGTTTCTGTTTTCCAACAAGATCAAATCAACTATCACCCAACATGATCCCAAAGGCTTTGCTTGGCCCAAACACTAATTAAAACATAAAAACTCAATCAAAACAGAGGAAAAATTATGCAAACACTCAAGAACACAAAGTAAAAGGTAACAATAAATTTTATTCATTGGGTTGCCTCCCAACAAACGCTATCGTTTTACGCGCCTAGCTAAGCATAATTCATAGATTTAAGTATTATCATCTTTAGTTTTAGATCCATAGGATGCCCTCATGATTGATCCATATGGTGGCTTAATTCTTGTCCTAGGGAATTGTTCCATTCCCTTTCTTAGTGGAAATTGAAATTTAATATTGCCTTCTTTCATATCAATCACGGCACCAATAGTACGTAAAAACGGTATACCAAGTATAATAGGGCAAGACAGATTGCAATCAACATCAAGAACAATAAAATCTATGGGCACATAATTCTTATTTACAAGAATAAGAACATCATTAATTCTTCCCAAAGGCTTTTTAATAGTTGAATCCGCCAAGTGCAAATTTAAAGAGCACTCTTCAATATAGGTAAGACCAAGCACATCACATAAAGACTTCGGAATTGTGGAAACACTAGCACCCAAATCACATAAAGCAAAACACTCATAATTTTTAATATTGAATTTGATGGTAGGTTCCCATTCATCATGTAGTTTTCTAGGAATTGAGATCTCTAATTCCAACTTTTCTTCCAAAGCTTTCATCATAGCATCAACAATATGTTTAGTAAAAGCTTTATTTTGTTCATAAGCATGGGGTGAATTAATCATGAATTGCAAAAAAGAAATAAAATCAATCAAAGAGCAACTGTCATAATTAAAGTCTTTGTAATCCGAAAGAGTGGGCACATCACTAGTTAAAGTTTTGACCTCACCAAACCCACTTTTATCAAATTTTTCATCAAGATTTTCACCCTCCAAATTATCGGGACGCCCTCTAGCTAAAGTTGACTCTTCTCTAGTCCCTTTATCATCAATTTTAATGTTACTAAACAAAGAATCAATAAAAGAAACACCAATCACTTTAAGATCTTCATCATTTTTATGAAAGCAATCACTAGAAAACGCTCTTTCTAAAAAATTTCTTCTAGCTCTAAGCATAGCGGTTCTTTTCTTATTTTCATCCATAGAAACTTATAAAGATTTAATTGATTCATCAACTTTGGGCACAAAAGCTTTCAACTTGAGATTTTCTACATCATGAGAAATTCTATCAATACTTCGAGACATATCATCAATCTTATTCAACTTTTATTCTATCATATTATTGAAAACCTTTTGAGCATTGATAAATTCTTTAATATTATTCTCAAGATCGGAGGTGTTCCTATTATTGTTGTAAGAAGGATTACCATAGGAATTACCATAATTATTAGAGGAATTTCCATGACAAGGCCTAGGATTAAAATTACCTCTATAAGCATTGTTATTAAAATTGTTTCGCGAGACAAAATTCACATCTACGAAATCACTATTTTGCTCAATCAAAGTAGACAAAGGAACATCATTAAGATCAATAGGAGCACTTTTATTAGTAACCAATTTCATGAGAGTATCAACTTTTTCACTCAACAAATTAATTTCTTCAACCGAATTAACTTTTTTACTAGTAGGTGCTCTTTCGGTATGCCATTGTGAATAATTTGCCATAATATTATCAAGCAATTTAGTAGCTTCACCCAAAGTAATTTCCATAAAAGTACCACCCGTGGCAGAATCTAAAAGATTTCTAGAAACAAAATTCAATCCCGCATAAATTTTTGTATGATCATCCAAAGATTTAAACCATGAGTAGGACAATTTCTTAGCATCAACTTCATTCTTTAACAAGATTGTGCAACATGTTCATGCTCAAGTTGCTTAAAATTCATGATCTGAGTTCTAAGGGAAATTATTTTCGCGGGCGGAAAATACTTAGTAATAAAAGCATCTTTGCACTTATCCCAAGAATCGATACTATTGCGAGGCAGAGAAGAAAACCAAAATTTTGCACGATCTTGCAAAGAAAATGGAAATAGTTTCAACTTCACAATATCATTGTCCACATCTTTTTTCTTTTGCATATCGCATAATTCTATGAATGTGTTAAGATGGGACATGGCATCCTCATTAGGAGTACCGGAAAACTGATCTTTCATAACAAGATTCAACAAAGCGGCAATAATATCACAAGATTCCGCACTAGTGGCGGGAGGAGCAATCGGAGTGCTAATAAAATCATTATTATTGGTATTGGAAAAATCACACAACTTGGTGTTTTCTTGAGTCATCATGACTAAACAAACAAGATTTCACACAAAAATAGATCTGACGAGAAAACGGCGAACGGAAAAGAGGGCGAATAAAATGGCAATTTTTTGTGAAGTGGCGGAGATGAAAATGAGAGGCAAATGGCAAATAATGTAAATTGCAAGGAGATGAGATTTCTGATTAGGAACCTAATAGATGTTTATGATGCCTCCCAAGCAACGGCGCCAGAAATCCTTTCCTGATGGCTCGTATCCACGTCAGTATTTCCCCGAAGAGGAAGGGATGATGCAGTACAGCTTCGGTAGGTATTTCCCTCAGTTATGAAACCAAGGTTAGCGAACCAGTAGGAGAACCAAGCAACACTATGTAAACGGTACCTACACACAAAGAACAAATACTTGCAACCCGACGCGTAAGAGGGGTTGTCAATCCCTCTCGGGTAAAAGATAGATTGGTTTGTATGATTTTGGATAAATAGATCTCGCAATAAAACAAAATAAAATAAATAAAGAAAAAAGTGCAGCAAGGTATTTTTGGGTTTTTGAAATAATAGATCTGAAAACAAAAGCGAATAAAAATAGATCTCAAAGCAAATATGATAAAGAATAGACCCGGGGGCCGTAGATTTCACTAGTGGCTTCTCTCGAGAAAAATAGCATACGGCGGGTAAACAAATTACTGTTGGGCAATTCATAGAACCTCAAATAATTATGACAATATCCACGCAATGATCATTATATAGGCATCATGTCCAAGATTAGTAGACCGACTCCTGCCTGCATCTACTACTATTACTCCACACATCGACCGCTATCCAGCATGCATCTAGTGTATTAAGTTCATGGAAAAACGGAGTAATGCAATAAGAACGATGACATGATGTAGACGAGATCTATTCATGTAGGAATAGACCCCATCTTGTTATCCTTAATAGCAATGATCAATACATGTATTGCTGCCCCTTCTGTCACTGGGAAAGAACACCGCACGACCGAACCCATCACAAAGCACCTCTTCCCATGGCAAGAAAAATCGATCTAGTTGGCCTAACAAAACCAAAGATTCGAAGAAGAAATACGAGGCTATAAGTAATCATGCATATAAGAGATCAAAGAAACTCAAATAACTTTCATGGATAAGTAGATCTGATCATAAATTCAAAGTTCATCGGATCCCAACAAACACAGTGCAAAAAGAGTTACATCAAATAGATCTCCAAGAGACCATTGTATTGAGAATCAAAAGAGAGAGAGGAAGCCATCTAGCTACTAAATAGGACCCGTAGGTCTACAATGAACTACTCACGCATCATCGGAGAGGCACCAATGAGGATGATGAACCCCTCCTTGATGGTGTCTAGATTAGATCTGATGGTTCTGGAACTTGCGGTGGCTGGAATTGTGTTTCGTCTACTCCCTTAGGGTTTGTGGATTTTTGGGGTATTTATAGAGCAAAGAGGCGGTGCAGGAGGCGGCCGAGGTGGGCACAACCCACCAGGGCGCGCCTGGGCCCCAGGTACACCCAGGTGGGTTGTGCTCCCCTCGGAGCCCCCTCTAGTACTTCCTTGACCCAACAGGTGTCTTCTAGTCCAGAAAAATTCTCCAAAAAGTTTCGCTGCGTTTGGACTCCATTTGGTATTGATTTTCTGCGAAGTAAAAAATAAGCAAAAAACAGCAACTGGCACTGGGCACTATGTCAATAGGTTAGTCCCAAAAAATGATATAAAGTTGCTATAAAATGATTGTAAAACACCCAAGAATGATAATATAATAGTATGGAACAAGCAAAAATTAAAGATACTCTGGAGACGTATCACCCTCCCAGAAGCCACCCCGACCCCTCAATCCATCGCCGGAGTCCCTCCTCGCCTCCCATGGCCGTCATGGCCGCCACCTCTGCCCGCTCCAATTCCGGCGACCCGAGCCCCTCCCTCCGTTCCACCACCACCATAGTACCACCCAGAGCCTGGTGGACCTCCCCTGATCTTCAGCTCCTTCTCCGGTGACCCACAGGGCCAAGCCCGAGTTCACTGTCCATCGCGGCCGCAGCTCCGTAGGCTTCAAGGCTCCTCGGGTGCTCCCCTCAGCACCTTCGGATGCGGGCCGCCACCCTGAACTCGCCGGTAGCCCAAGCGCCGCAAGTGGTGGCCGGAGCAGCCGGCAGTCGTCGCTGGACTCCGCTGCCTCCTCGGCCAGGCGCGGGGTCGAGAGGATGAAGACGACGAACCCCCACCTGCCCGCGGACCCCACCCGTCAGTCAGACGAAGGAGTTGACCCAGGTCGCTGACGTGGATAAGTGGATACGGGTTTTGTGGGAATACGCTTTCATCTACCGAAAGCGTACTCTACTTCTTCTTCGGGCTAGAAGGCGTTTTCCTTTCTGGAAAGCGTATTTTCAGAAAAAGGAGCTTTCTGTTTTTCAGTCAGGGACTTATTGTTGATAAAACTTTTACAGAAAGGTCCCTAACAGAGAAACCCTTCTATCTTTTCATTCACAATTCCGAATCAGGTGATTCCAAAGCCCACGTTTTCATCTCATCGAGCCCGTTTTGTTGGTATCATTTTCATGATGTTGTCACATTCTGTAAATGACCATTTTGAACCTGCCCTCGTTCAGCCCCCTCCGAGAGATAAAGTTTTCCGGCGATTCTTTCCGCGAGCTTCTCGCACTTCCACCCGGTGGTTCCATCCCTCCCAGGCAAGTCACACCCTCCATTGCATGATTGCAATGCAATGCCATGGTTTATTTATTTGAACTTGCTTAAAATGTGCATTTAGCTACATATGATTTGTTCATGGCATTTCTTGGGGGAAATATTTGATCTTGCTATTGCCATGATTGTGTTTGGAGTTCTAGGGCTAATGTTTTGCAGATTGAGGAGGACATGTTGCCATTGGATTATTAGTGGCTGTTATTATTATTTTCATCGTGATAGTATTTGATATTATGCTTTGGAGTATTACTTTGGATATGATGCTATCATATTGATCTATGGTTAGCTATCTTGCTTTTGTTATTGGATTAGTAGCAGCATGGTACTTGGATTCATCATGGTCTTAGTTGATATGCTACCCTCGAAGGATTAGGTTATGACTATATTATTCTCTGGATTATTTGTTGCATATTGCTATGACTTGGATCACAGGTTGATAGATGATATCGGAGTAGCTGTTATCACCGTTATTGCCTTGGGGACAAATTCCATCATTTCATTGGTCAGGTGCCACCAAACCGGGCTTTTCCAGTGCAACCACATTTGCCTTTATGGGAAGGCCCTAACGTGATCTATTTTCATGCCTCTCGCCGGTGCCTCCAACTAGGGAAGGTCATGCGCACGCGCTATTCTGGCCCGGTAGGCGGCGATAACCTTGTGTGCCCGTAGTTGTAGGGCCCTTTGTCCCCGTTTGGGACCGTTTTTGTTTTGCCATGACGGTGGCCGTTGGATGTCACGAGGTGAAATTGGGGCCACCTAGGACTGAGCCCAAAGGGGAGTTGGTCGGAGTGGCCAGGAGAGTGTCATGTAGTAGATCGGTTTTGTCGGAACGCCGTTGGTCCACCCGAATGGGAGTTCGAGGCCATGGGTTCTGTGGTGTGGCTACAGTGTACTAACCTCTGCAGAGTGTGTTTAATCTATCAATAGCTGCGTCCTCGGTCATGGACACAGTTCGTACTAGGTCACACCGTTCGATCAACACTCACATGACGGAATGACTTTTTAGATGACTTATATATTCTTATGTGAGCAGTAACAGTTTGGCAGGATGCCAATGTTGGGATGATCGTGAGGATGATCATTCAGTAAAGATGTGATCAGGTGGTGATCACGAGGTGATCGAGGTGATTTATTGCTTGGCCGGATAGCCAAGAGTGAGATGGTTATTGAGATGGTGATTCAGCAGTAATTCTAGTAGTACCCTATCATGCATAATAGTTGTTTCCACACCATAGTAGTTGTTAATAACTTAACCTGTTGATGCTATGTTGTTGTTTTGCCTTGATGCTTTTGGTTGTTGTGAGCTTGCAAGTACATTCAATGTGCTGACCTGGCGTATCATGCCAGATTGCAGGTGATGCCGTGATTGATTGCTTACCGAGGTTACTCATTGTGCGAGCTAGATCGTGTCCCAATCAGAGTCCCTGCGGAGTGGAGTTCACCACCGTCGTCGTTGTTCCGCTGATAGAAGTTATTCCGCTGCTACGAGTTGTTCCGCTGCTAGCATAGAGCTACCCTAGCAGGCGTAGTGTCGCTGTGCTGATGTGATCCTCTGTAACATCAGACCCTTGTACCATTATCCTTTGTTATAAGAGCTGATTTGTTCTATGCCTAGCAGTGTCATATTCCAGAAGACTTGATCTCTGGGCTGGAATACGGGGTGTTCCGGTTCCTCTCTGCCGGGGTGCCACAACCGGAACCTCAGATTGGTACATGTGGGTGACTAGTAGTGTTGATTACATCTTGTAGTTGATTACTATATGGTTTATTTGGTGGAAGATTATATGTTCAGATCCATTATGCTATTTAATACCCCTCTGATCTTGAGCATGATTATTATTTGTGAGTAGTTACTTTTGTTTTTGAGGTCACGGGAGAAGTCATGTTGCAAGTAATCATGTGAACTTGATATGTGTTCAATATTTTGATGATATGTATGTTGTGATTCCCATTGTGGTGTCATGTGAACGTCGACTACATGGCACTTCACCACATTTGGGCCTAAGGGAATGCATTGTGGAGTAGTTATTAGATGATGGGTTGCTAGAGTGATAGAAGCTTAAACCCTAGTTTATGCGCTACTTCGTAAGGGACTGATTTGGATCCAAATGTTTAATGCTATGGTTAGATTTTATCTTAATACTTTTCTCGTAGTTGAGGATGCTTGCGAGGGGGTTAATCATAAGTAGGAGGTTTGTTCAAGTAAGAATAGCACCTAAGAACCGGTCCACCCACATATAAAATTATCAAAGTAGCGAACACGAATCAAACCAACATAATGAAAGTGACATGGTGAAATTCCCGTGTACCCTCAAGAACGCTTTGCTTATTATAAGAGACCGTTTTGGCCTGTCCTTTGCCACAAAAGGATTGGGCTACCTTGCTGCACTTTATTTACCGTTACCGTTACTTGTCCGTTACAAATTATCTTGCTATCAAACTACCTGTTACCTACAATTTCAGTGCTTGCAGAAATTACCTTGCTGAAAACCACTTGTCATTTCCTTCTACTCCTCGTTGGGTTCGACACTCTTAGTTATCGAAAGGACTATGATTGATCCCCTATACTTGTGGGTCATCAAGACTCTTTTCTTGCGTCATTGTCGGGGAGTGAGCGCTCTTGGTAAGTGTAAATCGGTAAGGAAAAATTTATACACTACAAAAAAAAGACACATCCGTGACATTTTGGGCCAAACATTTTTTTTTTCTGTCATGCTTATGACACTTCTATGACGATAATTGTGACAAAACCCGGTATCATCATAGATGTGGTGGGCTCCTACTTCTATGACAAAAAATCATGACAGAAAATGGGCTTTTCGTCCTGGGCGGGCCGGAAACGCAGCTGCATGACATTCTTTGGGCCGTCCATGACGGAAAAAATCATGGTAGAAGAGAGGGCGAGGAAAATATCGGGGAGTTCCCGGTTACGGTGGGTGGTCGGGGCCGAGCGATGCACGAAGAGGTTTGCGCGTTTCTCTTGTACACGTATGTGCGTGTGTGTGAGGCGTTGCGCTCTAACTGAACCCGAGCAAGGCATTGGGCTCTAACTGAACCCGAGCGATTGCACTAGCTACGTTACTGAACCCCAATCGATCCCTTGCTGTTAACTGAACCCGAGTGATTCCTTTGCTACTGTTGCTAACTGAAGCCGACCGAAGCTGCCTCTTGATGAACAGTCCCCGGTGGGGGTTGGATGAACAGTTCCCGGTGGGGGTTGGATGAACAGGATCCCGTGGTAGTAGAGGCTGTTGCCGCTGGATGAACAGGACCCCGATCGAGGAGGTGGGGGTGGATGAACAGTAGCCGGTGGAGGGACCCCGTGGAGGGCTGGTTGAACAGGACCCCGTGGAGGCTGGATGAACAGGACCCCGTGGAGGGCTGGTTGAACAGTAGCCAGTGGAGGGCTGGATGAACAGTAGCCCGTGGATGAACAGTAGCTGGTGGAGGCAGGAGGAAGACGCGGTGGATGAATAGTGCATGTGGAGGCTGAAGGAAGTCGACGGTGGGTGAACAGTAGCCCGTGGAGTCCTGTTTTGCGGTACGCCACACCCCTCCGATGAACAGGACCCCTGTTTTGACCGTAGCGCTGTAACACAAGTCCGTTTCCTCCGTTTTGCGGTACGCCACACCCCTCCCGATGAACAGGACCCCCGTTTTGACCGTAGCGCTTTAACACAAGTTTGTTTCCTCTGTTTTGCGGTACGCCACACCCCTCTCGATGAACAGGACCCCCATTTTGACTGTAGCCAGTCGAACAGAAGGCCGTTTCCTCCGTACTGCGGTACGGCAGACCCCGTTTTGGCTGTTCCGTCCAAGCCGGTTGGCTCTCATTGAACAGGACGCATTCCGACCCAGTCTGTTGCCTCCCGATGAACAGGACGCTGTTTCTCTGTTCCGACCCAGCCGGTTGGCTGCCCGATGAACAGGACGCCGTTGCTGCCGTCCGTTGCCTCTCCATGTACACGAGCCTTGGCCGTACGTATGTGCGAGTACGCGTTCGAGACCCCGCCCGTATGTATGTACGTGGCCGTATTTTTTGGCATGTGGTTGTACGTACGTGTACACGGTTTGGAAGGGACTGCCTGAACTGCTACGTCGGGGGCTCTACTACTACACGTGCCGCTGCTTGCTCGGCCATGATTCATCGTTGCAGAGAGACCGATCGACCAGTATGTACGTACACGTTCGCGACCAGAATGACAACGCTACGTACGCTTCGACCAGGTGGGTCCCGGCTGTTAGGGAGGATAAGGAGGCACTTCCTTGCGTGTGAAGTTATTGATGGTGGGTCCGAGCTGTCAGGGGGAGGATTCATTTTTTTCGCGCCTAATATGGAGGCACTTTCCTTGCGTCCGAAGATATAGCTGGTGGGTCCCATCTGTCATAGGGGAAAACGTTTTTTTTGCAAAATACAGCTAAGCCAAAATACAGAGGCCCTTCTGGTAGGTCCCTGCTGTCAGGTGGAGGAATCAATATTTTGCGCGTAATAAGGAGGCACTTCCTTGCTGCGGCCGTGGACCCACCTGTCAACCTATCCACGTATAGTCCTCTTCCGATGTAAGTCGTTCCTTGACCACGTTGACCACGCCGCGCCGAGAGCACTAAGGCGGTGGACAACGGCGAGGTCTAGGAAGGGAATGACCTGGAGCCGGGGAAGACTCGGCAGTTGTTTCCCACGCGGAGGGGCGTACGAGGGTTTACTGGTTGGGCTGCAGTGTGAGGCTGCTGTCGCCGGAGAATAACAGCAGGTCTGGGTGAGTACAGGGATGGCCAGGCTAGCGATGGGAGTAGGGTGGGGCGGTGAGGCCTGTGTGGCAGCAGAGCCGGCCACAGGAGGCAGGAGCAGGCGGCACGACCGGCGCTGGTTTGGGCGGCTAGAGCAAGAAGACCAGAGGTTGAAGAAGCACTAAGGCCGTTGGATGGACATCGTACGGTCACTGGAGCTAGAATCGTTCATATTGACTAAGTTGACAAAGCCCTCCGTCCGCGTCAGTAGGCCCACAAGTCAGCCTCCAACTATGGTGGGTCCCAGATAGCAGGGGGAGTATTCATTTTTTTTGTGCGTAATAAGGAGGCACTTCCTTCCGTGCGAAGATATAGCTGGTGGGTCCGAGCTGTCAGCTGGAGGAACAATTTTTTCGTGAAATACAGAGGCCCTTCCATTGGGTCCCTGCTGTCAGATGGAGGAATCATTATTTTGCGCGTAAAAAGGAGGCACTTCCTTGCGTGCAGCCGTGGACCCAGCTGTCAGCCTCTCCATGTACAGTCCTCATCCGATGGATGTCGTT
Organism: Thinopyrum elongatum; assembly: GCA_011799875.1. Lineage (NCBI taxonomy): Eukaryota > Viridiplantae > Streptophyta > Magnoliopsida > Poales > Poaceae > Thinopyrum > Thinopyrum elongatum. The sequence continues at coordinate 145,810,468 of CM022299.1, forward strand.
CGTTGACCACGCTGCGCTGAGAGCACCAGGGCGGTGGACGACTGCGAGGCCTAGGAAGGGAACGGCCCGGAGCCGGGGAAGACTCGGCAGTGGTTGCCCACGCGGTGGGGAGTATGAGGGTTTACTGGTTCGGCTGCCATCACTGGAAAATAACAGGAGGTGTGGGTGAGTAGAGGAATGGCCTGGCCAGCAATGGAGTAGGGTGGGGCGGTGTGGCCTGTGCGGCAGCACAGCTGGCCACGGGAGGTGGGAGCAGGCAGTCCCACTGGCGCTAGTTTGGGCGGCTCGAGCAAGAAGATCGGATAGTGAAGAAGCAGCACGGCCGTTGGATTAACATCCCACGGTCACTACTGCTAGAATTGTTTGTGGACTAAGTTGACAAAGCCTTTCGTACACGTCAACCTAGTAGACCCACAAGTCAGCCTCCAAATCTGTCCCAAACAGCATACAGCCCGAAATTTCTAGCCAAATTCAAATTAATTTAAAAACTAAACATACCTTAATTTAAATCCAATGAAATTTTACCCGCACAAAAACAATGAAATTTAAAATATCAAAATCCGAAAGAAAAAAGTATTTTTGAACTAATTGCCTGTTTGCTGTATTTTTTCATTTTACAGCCCATTATTATTACTTATAGCCCATTTCTTATTACTTATAGCCCATTTTCTAGGCAAGCCCGAATGCATCCCTCCTCGTCTTGAAATATTTCCGGCCCAGCAGGGCGTAGAAAAGCAAGTAGGCCTACGTTGGTTATTCTGCAAAAAACAAAATAGCTGGGCTAGCCATTTTCAGAGAGGAAAAAAAACTAGGCTGGTCATGTGGTAAACTTATGAAATAAAAGCCTAGGCTAGACGGGCCACAGCTCCCGCACAACCCAGTTGATACCCTTCTCCGTCCTGAAAAAAAAATATACTGCGCACGCTGCTGGGTCCCGGGTGTCTACTGCTCCTTGTGCAGTTATCTCGCTTATTGACTACGTTGACAGTGGGGTGCGACCCAGATGTCAGGAAACCATCAGGAGGAACCCTTTTTTTTCTTGTAATAAAGGAGGCACTTGCTTGCCTACTGTCATGATCCTGGTGGGTCCCTACTATCATCCTCACCATGTACAGTCATCTCCTTATTCCTCTCGGTTGTTGACCATGTTGACAACACCGGAGGGCAGCGCCGCGACGAGCGAACCAAGGCGGAGGACGATGGTGAGGCCTCGGACGGGAACGAACAGGAGCCAGGGAAGATGCGCAGAGCTTTAGGGTGCGATGTGGCCACGATGCGTGCGTGGCAACACAGCCAGCCGTGGGAGACGGGAGCAGGCGGTCCCGCCGGCGCTGGTTTGGCTTTGGCGGTTGGAGGAAGAAGAGACTGAAGAAACATGACATACGTTGAATGTCAATCCAACGGTCAAGTTTGGCACAATCGTTTGTTGACTAAGCTGACACCAAGTAGCATACTTTTTTATATATAGGAAGAAAAGAAAAACTGGGCTCGTTCGCCTGATAACATTCCCGAAACTGCGACCGTTCGATCTTGCGTCGCAACTAAAACTGTGAGGAAAATGCGTTTGTCTGCCGTCCTCCTCCCAGGGAACGTTCGCCACATAAGTGACTAGCACCCTTGGTTTTCAACTGAGAGGTCTTGGGTTCGAGTCCCAGGAACCCTCAATTTTGTCCTCCTTCCTTCCTCGCAAAAAAAAGAAAGAAAATCAAAGACTTGACAAGGCGTACAGAACAAGCTAGTGTACCAGTAAAGAGACGTTGCCGAGTTTTAGAAAAAAGAGAAACGTGCTCCTGTAGCTGGTTCGAATCCAAACCTAGACTATGACTATATATGGTGCTATGGTACTCTACAAGTAATGAAACTGACATATCCAACGTTCGCTTCTCCTCTTCTCTACTTACTCTGCCTAGCATCAGAAGCTCTAGCCGTAGCAACCATGTCCACTGGCGGCTCGTCCACCTGCTCTTCAGTAGGCAACAACCAGATATGCGCCAAGTCGCCACCCGTACCATCGCCTGTGGGTCTCATCACACCCCCACTGGCACACGCACCGCAGCCGGTTGCTCATCGCAACCCGCTGCCGTTGGTGTGGTGCCACTGCTGCAAATCACGCAGAGTCATCCATCGCGTCTCAACCACAATCCTCAACCCTGACCGAGTCTTCTACAAATGCCTGAATCATGGGGTAATAATATGTTTAAGTGTTGTTCCGCTGCTTTCAGTTGCTGATTTTTTTAATAGTTTGGTTGATGATCTTCCAATTTGATTCGTGCAGAAAAGGGAATATTCATGTGATTTGTATTTCTGGGAAGTTGCTGATGTGGGGGAATGCAACTACGCTGATTATTTGGTTAGCTGAGGAATCCCAATACCAGCAGGTTGGGGTGTTGGACAAGTAACTGAAGGAACGACAGAAGAGGAAGATGCACAGCAGAAGGTTAAAGATGCAGTTCCTCTGATCATGGCCAAGCAACAGCTGTTGAACAGCCTTGACAGCAATGAGGAGATGAAAGAGCTTGTGAAGATAATGGGCAAAATCGATGTGCTCTGTAGGATGATTGTCTCTTTATTTGCAGTGTATGTAGCACTCGTGATGTATTTAGTGGCTATGACATGAGCACTTTGCTGAAACTAGTAATGAATGAAACCTGTTTAGCAGGCTGGGCGTAGTGTTGTGAACATCTAATGATTTCTATTAACGGAAATCAAGGGGTATCCCCTTTTGCTAATAAATAAATAAATAGTAGAGGCCCTTTTGCTAATAAATAAATAAATTAGCAGAGGCCCTGTCGGTTCAGCTTTGTTCCCATTCGAAGACGTCGAGCAAATTGCAGTCCAATAGCAAACTATGTCATCAAATACAAGTTTCACAGCCAAATATGAGTACAACTAAACAACAATGTCATCATGTTTTAGTCGTCATACAATCACCAAACACAAATCAACACACATAATAAGTGATGTTCTCATAGCAAAATACAAAACAAGTTCATCAGGTTTCAGTTGTCATAGCAAACACAATTTCACATAGTAGATAAAAAAACGTCTTCTGACAGGCAAATACGACAAAAGCAATCTAATCATCATCCGCAGCAGCAGCGTCAACATCTTCGCCATGTGTATCAGTCTGAATCGTAATTCCCCCCAGTGTCATCTTCTTCTTCATCCTCAATGTCCTCGAACGTTGGCGTCTTATTGATCAACTCTCGTATGTCCACAGCCCGAGAGGCAATCTTTTCGCCAGCATCATTGACGTGATGGTTCCAAAAGATATTAGGAACATCTGTGGAATCTTATACATCAGGAGCAGTGTAAGCATCATCTTGTAGTGCAACTTCATTAAATGAATTCCTCTGCTCAAACCTTTGCAATACTCTCCAGTCATCGCTACGTGCAAATGTGTCTTCCAAGAAAAATATTTGTGTTGCTTGATTTGCCAAAATAAAAGGCTCATAGGTCTGGTACGCCACCTTGACATTGATGGATTTGAAATAATCATTAGCTCTGGGTTTTGTGATCCTGGAAAATAGGTTATACCAACGACAGCACAATAGAACCACACACCGATGAACCTCAAAACTGGAGATATACTGCAACTGAACAATGTCTGTTATGTTAGCATACATTTCAGTTGTCTCTTTGCCGTACTTATCCGTGCTCATGATGGCACTATTTTGTGTCTTCCTGCCTTTGTCGCGTGCAAGGGTGTTGTAGCGCACATCTCCAATAACGCAGATTCATAATGTCTTACCCGAGTATCAGGACCCATTGCTAGTGCGTAAAGGGCATCATTAACTGCCTTCCCATCCTCCCGCATCTTCTTAACCTATGGTTAGAAAATAGACAGCCTGATCATCTTATGTACTCAATATATTAAAAAAACTGACAGTGCAATTCAAAAGCTTACATGGCTCTTGAACCATTTCACAAATCCTGCCATAACCAGTTTGTCAATGTTTCTTGGATTTTGCGGCAGTAACTCCTTTTTGTAGATGTTGCACAACATAGTGATCGCGTCAAACATCTAAATATATAAGAATGTGCTGCAAGTTTAGTAGATTACGATGTATAAGCTGCAGTACTTAGCACTTACTCGATATAAGGTAGAATCTCAGGACAGTTATTCAACACATACCAAAGCATTTTGTCCAAATCTTTAGGTTTGTCGTCTTGTCGACTCTTCCCTGTAACTCGAACAGAACAATCGAAAACATTGAGCCCGGGATTGTCTTCACCCACCTCTTTGCTAAGCTGATCAGCTATTTCACTGTATTTTGAGCAGAATGTCAATGCTTCTGTAGCAATGTAGGCCTCTCAATGGAACCCTCGGGTCTAGCTCTGTTCCTAACATAGCCCTTGAAAGTGCCTAGCCGCCTTTCAATAGGGTACATCCAGCCATACTGTACTGGACCTCTAAGTAGTGCCTCATCAGGTAGATGAACAGCCAAATGCACCATCACATCAAAGAAGGCTGGAGGATATATCTTCTCAAGGTCGCATAGGATAGTTGGTATCTTGTCTCTAAGACGCTCCAAAGCATCTATCCTGATATTTCTACTGCAGAGTTCCCTAAAGAATTGTCCCAACTCTGCAACTGCTCTGTATAAGTCAGGCCGGCCCAATCCTCTAAGGATAATAGGTAAAACCCTTTGAAGTAGGATGTGGTAGTCATGAGTTTTCAACCCTTGTACCTTGTTTCCATCTGCAATGACTCTCCTTTCAGGGTTGGAAGCGAATCCATGTGGGAATCTCACACGTGACAGGACCTCGCAGAATTCTTTTCTTTTTACCTTGTCCAAGACGTACACAGCTGGTGCCATATCACGTGGTTTACCTTCATCTTCCACCTGCAAATCGTTTTTGATACCCAGGTGTGTCAAACCAATCCTAGATTTTAAGGTATCTTTCGTCTTGCCTTCAATATTAAGAAGTGTGCCGATAATGCTGTCACATATATTTTTTCTCGATGTGCATCACATCAAGATTATGCCGCAGATCCAAATCTTTCCAATACTCTAAGTCCCACAAAGTGGACCTGCGGCTAAACAATAATCTCTCTTCTGCCCTGCCATACTTCCTTTTCCCGCTACCATTATCAGGATGCTTTCCTGGTGTAATATGCCTGACCTTCTCTAATTCCACTTGCAACTCATCGGCGGTAAGCCTCTTTGGCGCATCACGGTTTTCATGCTTTGCATTGAACACATATCTTCGGTATTTTATAGGACACGGCTTGTCCTTGGCAAGGAAACGACGGTGTCCAATGTAACAGATCTTGCTAAGTATTGCGTATGACAGCGGATTCCTATCACAGTGAACACATGCATTGTAACCATGTGTCGTTCGCCCTGACATACTGCCCAAAGCCGGATAATCATGGATGCACCAAATTATAACAGCATGCAGAAAGAAATCAGCTGATGGGCTGCTATATAGGTCTCGAGTGAGAACACCCCTCCATAGCTGTTGAAGATCCTCCACACGAGGCTCCATGAATAAATCAAAATCCTTTCCAGGACTTTTTGGACCTGGGATGAGCAAGGCCATCATGTAGTTTGATTCTTTGGTGCAGACATTTGGAGGCATGTTGTAAGGGATAACAAGCACTGGCCACATGCTATATGTGGCGCTCTGGTGGCCAAATGGGTTAAATCCATCTGAAGCTAAGCCAAGTCCAATGTTTCTCGGGTCAGCAACAAACTTTTTGTGTTTCTGATTGAAGCTTTTCCAGTCACTACCATGAGATGGATGGCTCATTACATTCTGATCTTTGTAGTCCTGGTTCCAAGAATGCCACAGTACATCCTCTCTTGTTTCAGCATCATGAAACAACCTTTGCAATCTTGGTATAATTGGAAAAATGTCTCAGAACATTATGAGGAATCCTCTTCACAGCATCATCATCTTTCCATCTTGATGATTTGCATTTTGGGCATTCACTTAAGTTGGCATAATACTTTCGGAACAGAACACAATTATTCTTACAAACATGGATCATATCATATCCAATTCCAACTACACGAAGGAAATTCTTCATTTTACTGTAGGTGTGTGGCAGCTCAGACGCATCTGGGAAAGATTTGCGGAAAGCAGCCAACACCGCATTGAATGATTTGTTGGTCATCCGCTCAGATGTCTTCACCTGAAGAAAGGTGACCATAGCTGAGAATACTGACAGCTTATTACCTGGGGTGACAGCCACGTTGCATTGTTCCAACATGCGGGCCCACCATTTTTCTTCTGCAGGTGAAAGTTCATGAAATGCATGAGCATTTCGTAGCATTGTTTCAATGTTGGTCAAACTCACTGGCTCCGCCACCACCACCTCCTCCTCCTCTTACACCTGAGCATCAGGCAGATCAAGATGGTGATCTGCTGCTTCCACATAGTCAGTAACATTGACATTCACAGCTTCACCATGATGAACCCACCTAGTATATGTGACCGACATCCCATACAAGTTTAGATGATTTTGCACAGTTGACTGGGGTCTTGTAACTGAATTCATACAACTGCTACACGGGCAGAGCACATCTGATTTCGGACCACCGTACTCAGCTCTGATAAAGTTCATGAAGTTTTCAACCCCCTCGACATATGCAGCGGAGAATCTTCGAGCAGAAGTTATCCAAGTCATGTCCATCTGTTAGACATACAAATTAGTTCTTCTACTAGATATTACAGGAAAAACATATATGCTTTTTTATGAAGTCCAGAAAAAAAAATACCTAGGTCGATGTCTAAAGCTATGGCAAGATATTTGGACAAGCAGATCTAAGTAACGAAATATATGTAAAGCTAATTCAGCAAATAGATTTGAGTGCTAAATTATGGCAGGCTGTTTTAGCAGTCAATGAGGCCGAGCACACAGCCATCGAAGGCCATCTCAGCAACAAAGATCGAGTATAAAATGGTGTAGAGCTATTTCACCTGACAGATTGGCTACTAGACCATGGCAATCTACGTCACAATAAATATATGGCAGGATATTTTAGCAACTAATCAGGCGTGGCATGCCATCTCAGCTAAGCAGATTGAGTGCAGAACAGGGCAAGGAAGCTTCTTAAGCAGAGCATATTGACTGTAAACTACTTCGGCAAACAATGAGATTAACAGCGTCTATCAGCTAACATTCAGCGCTACTGCGACATGCACGGGGCCCCAGTCTAGAATGCGCGTACCATGGGAGAAGCTGACCACCGTGTGTCTCCACAAGAACGTCGCCAGCGGTGGCGGCGCGGCTAGAGGACGGCAGTCTACGAGAGTGTACTGTGGGGGCGAGAGGATCGCCGTGCGTCCCCTCGATGAATGGTGGCGCCGACGTATCGGCGCGGTGGGGAGGGCAGCTTTGGCCGAGCGAATGGAGTGGAGGGGGCCGGGGGGGAGGGGGTTTGGGGAATATTATTGGCTAGTTGGCCGAAGGGTGGTTGAATTTGGGATTTGGGGGGGGGGATTTTTGGGGGGTATTTTCGCGCGGTGGGCGGGGGAGTTTGGCGCATGGTCGGTTTCTCCAAGTGCGGTCCCATGTGTCAGTGAAGAGGCAAGCCGAAGCGCGTTCCGTTTGCATGAGCCGTGCGCAGGACCGACTGTGTGAGGGGTGCAATGCGACCGCGACAGGCGTGCTGTGAGTGTACCGCCTTTTTTCCTTTTAAACTTCGTGCTTCGCGCGATCCATCGATACTACTACTAGTAATCCGGTAATCCCGACTAAAACGGCGCGACCGGGTCTTTTCCCACGCGATATGCTGGGAGGTTGGCTTAGTTGGTTTTTTTAGGACGAGTAATGCTACACCTACGTAATCCCAGTTACATAATTAACGTAATGTGAAACGTGTGGGCTGTTGATTGGACATTGGGGGGAGGGAGGGGCCCACCACCATGAAAATCAGGGGGAGAGAGAGAGACAATTTACGTTAACCCTTTCGTAGGTTCCCATAGATGTAGAAAGATGTGAAATGTGTGAATGTGTAGTGGACGTACTATTGGAGTGCCTAAGATAAATTGTGTATGTAGACCCTATGTGTTTAGTTACTTCGCATGTTAGCTTTGTCTCAGGTCAAACCTTCTAAGTTTATACACACAAAAACGAATCATCATTCCATATATTTTCATACTCCTACAATATATCTTACTATTATTGTGAAAGTTCATATACACCGGACGAGATTCATGCAAACACGGCAGATTTTCATTACATTTCGAACTTTTATAGGACAGAAAAATAAAATAAACCCGACCCTAAACCTATTCTACGGTGGCGACCGACGTCCTCCATCTGCGATCTCCATGTACGGGGGCGGGGTTCAAGACCCGTGAAGTGAAGGTGCGGTCTCCGGCGAGGAAGAGTAGAACACAGGAGATGGACCGGCCAGTTGGCACACCATGCCCTGCCGCCTCCCATGCCCTACTCATCCTCGGAGGAGTCCCCAACCTCGGCGGTGCCGATGGACATGAGGTCCATGATGATGGACGTGGACGGTCCGTCGCTTCACCTGCCACATGCGCCACCGAACGTTCGACGGCGGCAAGTAGGACGCGTGGCTGACGGTGCTCTCATCGTCGGCCGCCAGCGTGGCCACCGCTTGTGCGGTCGCGTCCGCGTCCGGCTACGCCGCTATTGCATTGCGAGCGGCGACTTGAGCGAGGGCGGCGACCTCGAGCTTCATCCCCGAAGACAAGCTCTCCCGCAGAGCGTTCGCGCTCGCAGTTATGGCGGATGTGGTGCCAGGTAGCAGGAGGATGCGCTATGGTATGGACTTTAGCTGGGCGTTGCTGCTTTAAGTAGCGCATTCCGGTGAGGCCAAGCGTCTGGGTGCGTCTTTAAGTCGCCGGAGTTGGTTCCTCGGGCACCGAGCCTCTTAATGACGGCATACGAACGGACGGCATGAATGCGGGCAGCTGCCGCCGGCTAGGAATGCACCACGCAACGGCGCGAGGGACGAGGGTTTTTGGTGTGCCAGGGTAGTCAGCTGTGGTCGTGGCAACGTTGGAGATGCCCTTTGCTCACATGCGATCCCCACATGTCATTGAAAAAGCAAGATGACCCGGCATGGTCTGAGGTCCTGGGGATGCAATTGGCCGCGCTAGAACACTCCGCGGACGCGTCGCGGCTCGCGCGCACTTCGGCACCCCGTGCATCCTCGACGAGTCGGGTGTTGATCTGCTGGTCATGCCACAGCGCTAACGCCACCCTCGGCACCCTGAAGCCGACCGTGTCCAGCGATGATGAGCGTGTCGCTCACCGCGGTCGCCGTGTCCAGAGGCGGTGCTGGAGTTGCGCCATGTTGCTGGCCCCCACAACCCACATGAACAGTTGCCGGTGGCGAGGAGGTCATGGGCCAGCTCCTCCATTGGACTAGTCTGCGTCACGTCGTCCCGACAGGTGTGCCCCACATGTCGGTTTCCCTATTTTCCCGGCCAAATTCAAGCGTCAGTGCTCCGCATTGCGCATTAGGCGCAGAACAGGTGGTTTTTGTGCCCTGGTTCAAATGTGGTAGAGTACCAAGTTGTTACCCTAGCCCCAAGTGTGGTGGTTTTGGGTACCGTACCACCCTTTTCCTTTTCAACTAGTGAAGCGTAACACTTGATTAAGTAGCCGGATGGTTTGCTAATGTAGGTGTCCGACTGTTTGAAGGAATAATTGAGGTGTGCCCGGTCCGTGCCTGCATTTAGGGGTCCAACTTACCATGTTCCGGCAGTAGTAACTATACTAGTCCCTGCGTACTCCCTCTGTTTTTATTTACTCCGCATTTTAGCTTTGCTCAAAGTCAAACTTTGTAAACTTTGACAAAGTTTATAGACAGAAATAATAACATATACAATAACAAATCAATACCATTAGATTCATTATTGAATATACTTTCACATCATATAGATTTGCTATTGTAAATGTTCATATTTTTTCTATAAATTTGGTTAAATTTTATGAAGTTTGACTTTAGTCAAACCTAATATGCAGAGTAAATAAAAATGGAGGGAGTATCTTACTCCGTGACCAAGACGGAAGGGAAAACGAGACAACTTATTGTTTATTTCAGCCGTTCAAGTATAATCATGTGGCGTTGCTTATTTCTTATTCCTCTCCAACCCTCTTCTCCATCGATCATGCCGCCCTCCAGTCGAGTCCATCCTCCCGCATGCCTCATTTGAACATTCCGCTGAGTATCATTCGCATGTGGGCCTAGACCATGTTTGTATTTCCAATGTTGTAATTTGTCCGACATGCATACAGACAAATGGTTCGTTTAAAGTTTCACTTTGGCTCCACTACATGTCGCTTCCCATCTTAGTTTTGACATCCCATTCGGTTCATGCCCCGACACATCTTGACGAGATCGATTGATGTTGAGAGATCAAGTGCGTGTCGTGCAAGGAGATAAAGGTTTGGTGTGTTTCTATGATAGAAATGACCCGGGGCGGGGTCTGTGGGGATCGGAGGGAGTATATTGTACGTTCAAACGCGAAACAAACGTACTGTACCCACCCTAGTCCTCTTTCAATCGATCTCCGGACCCCGAGATGAAACCGAGAGAGAACGAGTGGGTGCATGTGTGATACCTAAGGCGGATTCAAAATTTTGAACCGGTGATCATAGCATCAGCAAATCATATATAAAGGGTATTCAATGTTCGTTTCGCTTTTGAACGTACAATGTACTCCCTCCGATCCTTTCTAGTTTACATATATGTTTTATGTGTAGTCAAAGTATCTCTACTTTGATCTAACTTACAGAAAAAAGTATCAACATTCAACAAAGCCCAATCAATATTGTTAGATTCATACGTACTCCTAGATTTGTATTCAAACAGAGATGGTTTCCAATTTGTTTTCAAACACGTGAATGTGCTTGTTCTCGTGCATGCTCTTCCTACTAGGATTTCGCCACGTATAGCCAGTCCAATAGTAACTTTTTTAAGCTCCCTGTCCAATAGTACTAGTGGAGTACTGGCAACATCTGCAGTAGAGTATGCAGTGCTCATAATACTAGTAGTATACTCCCTCTGTTTTTATTTACTCCGCATAAAATGGAGGGAGTACTAGTAACACTCGGCCGACCTCTCTCTCTTCTAGTAGTAGTATAAATGACGCGGGCGGGGGAGGGGGAGGGACGTCGGTTTGCTCTCAACTGCGGTCCCACAAGTGAGCAAAAATGCAAGACGAAGCACGTTCCATTCGGTGAGCAACATGGAGGGTCTAGTGTGCCGGGGTGCAACGCGAACGCGACAAGAGCGATGTAGAGTCAAAACCAATTGACCGATCATCACCGGAACCACTATTCACACCAGAACCTTCGCTGCTCGGCCTACGCTAGCTACTTGCCGGGCGGTCACCACTGCCCCAAAACCACACCTCCTCTCCAGCCCATTCCCCCACCTTTCGATCCCCTAGCCCACATCAAGCCTCCCCTAGTTCGCCGGAAAGCCATGGTGCGCCGCAAGATCACGTACTACAAGATGCTGACGCCGGAGCGCCGCGCAGAAATCATGGCAGCGGTCGGCGCCACAGACCTCCGTTCCCAAGCTCGCTTTGTGGCGGGCCAATCCCCGAGTTCTCTGGAGCCAAGCTCCGAGGAGGAGGAAGCCGATCCAATGTTCATGGCGGAGGTCGCGGCGCAGAAGGCCCCCGATGCATATGAGACGATGGACGTCGACTTCGTGCCGGCGTCTGGGTCCCCCATGGTGCAGGCGGACCAGCGGTTCAACCTGGTGATCCTAAAGGAGGACCGGGAGTCAGAGGCTCAACTCGACGTGGAGCGCGCGGATGCCGCTGCCATCGAGGCCCTCCTGCAGGCGGAACCGGATGTCGTGGATGTGAACCGGGCGGCGGAGGCTCAACTTGAGGTGGAGCGCACGGATGCCGCTGCCATCGAGGCCCTCCTGCAGGCGGAACCGGACGTCCTGGACTTGAATCGGGCGGCGGAGGCTCAACTCGACGCGGAGCGCGCGGATGCCGCTGCCATCGAGGCCCTCCTGCAGGCGAAACCGGACGTCCCGGACTTGAACCGGGCGGTGCTCGCCTCCGTGCAGAGCGCCCGCACGCTCCGTGTGAACGAGTAGCTGGAGGCCAAGGACAACCATGGTGCGGAGACACACGTCGGCAGCTACGGCTGGTTCGCGCCAGCAGCCAAAGATGACGAGGCTGTCTTGTTCTGTAAGCAGTGATAGTTTTTCTTTATGTTGTTGTTTTTAGGGATCTTTTGTTGTGTAAAAACATATGTTTATGCAAGTCGCCTGACTTTCATCATTTGGGTCAGTCGACCATTTCAGGCGGTTGGATGAATATCCTACATCTCCTAACCCTTCTTCTTCCTCACCTCTTCTTCTTCCCCAACAGAACACCGCACGGTCCGTACGGATCTTCCCCAACATGCGGTTGGATAAACATACTGTATGAACGAAAATTATGAGTCAGCGGTAGGATGGCTGAGTTTGGTTTGATCACATGCGGTAGCACGTGTCAGTGAGGGTGCGTTCCCTTGGTTGGGTTTGCGGCGTGCAGGAGCGACTGTGTGAGGGTGCGGTGCGACCGCGACAGCCGTGCGCATGTGTACCTCCTTTTGAAAACTTTAGGCAAGCTTGGCAAAAATGTGTGGTGAAGTATGGCAATGCAAGGCCTAGACCCAAATAGGATACAAGTACGTACGTAGGAGTACTACTTGTGTTAAAAAAGAAAGGCGGGGTTTTCCTTCGCAGGATTGATCGATACGAATCCTCGTTTGACGTGTCAATTAATGCGTATTTTTTTCTCCAACGCCCAAAGAGCTAACCATCTCACTCCTCATCACTTGATTAATGCAGCGCCATGCAAACCAACCTTCTCACTTCCGCATGCATGCAAGGGTATATTAATGTCCTTGGTTGCTAGTACGAGGCAAACCCCATCAATTTTGCCTCGATTAGTGTTAGTGGCCTTCTGCAAATTGTAATTTTGATACTGGCCTTGTGTAAAAAAAAATGGAGGTAGTAACTATTTGACTTCCTTCCCCATTGCGGTGACGTCGACGATATCTCAGACGTTGTGGTTTGGCGAAGTGCGTTCGACGGAGAACACCATTGAGGGAGACCACGGTAAGTCATTCGCTAGTGCCGCCTGCAAGCCGAGACAACCGCCTTATTTGCATCCAGGAAGTCTGTTGAACCAAAGGGCTCGTAAATGTACTAGTACTACACAGTAGCGTCGTCCGTCCAGCTTAGTGCGGTAAGGTGGTTTCTCGAAGAAGACGATGGAGAAGCGGAGTCAGCGAAGAGTGAAATGATGGTTGCTTCATCCATTCTTTGTGATTTGACGCCTCACTGCTTTGTGATTTGTGATAGAAGGGACAGGGGAGTAGACTCTGTGCTCTATACTGTACATGCGTCCAAGCACGGGAGAAAGAGGAGAGAGGTTGCATTTTTCTATTCCTTCAATCAATCAATTAGGGAGCTTCGGTTCCATCTTTTTGGCTTTGGCAGCACCGTCCACAATGGTTCCCATCGATGCCAAAAGCTATTTTCACATTTGGCTACACATTGTGGATGCCCTTAACCACACCACTTGGTTTTGCTCCTGTGTGCTATCTATACAAATCTCGATTATATTGATCTAAAAAATTATAGTATCAAGATTCGTAAAAAGGAGGTGATTTTGTCGCGCGGATGGCGGGGGAGGTTTCTTATTTTTAGAGGACGTTGGCCTGGCGGTTTGCTAACATGCGGTCCCACGTGTCAGTGCTTTACCAAGCCGATCCACGTCCCACATGAGGCAGAACAACGGCAGAAGCAACACGTGGTTAACTTGAAGAGGATAAGGGTGAAGCGGATTCAGCAACGAGTGAAATGATGGTTTCTTCGTCCCTCCAACTTCTTTTTTTAGCATTATTACTTCGTCCCTCCAACTTAACTGCGGGAAAGGTGCGGCTTTGTGATTTGACACCTCATTGCTCATTACTACGCCGGCGCCATGACTGGGGTGCTTCACCCCTGCTGCTCTGCACTGTTATTTCGGTATGGCACGTGGACCCGGTTGCTTGATGTCCCACATGTCGGCGAAAGGGACTAGAACATTTATGAAAGCGAGCACTCCACTCTTACGATGGAGCAGTACACGACACAGCGGCCCAGTGAACTGTTACTTGTACTGTAGTACTACTATAGTTTTGCTGTTTCGCACGATCCATCGATACAAACCCGATTAAACAGACAAGGGCGAGATTTTTCCCGCGCGGTAGATGATACTAGCCATAAATTTCAAAGGCAATTTTAATGTATGCAAACTGAATAATTAAGTAACAATATGAGATCTAGTAAAATTAAAAACACATATGATTTATTGTGTTAGAGTGTAGTAGTAGTGATGTACTGCATAGTTGTTAGATGTAACATGCGAGAACGTGTAGAGATGTACTTTTGGAGGGCCTACAGAGAGAAATTGGGCATAAAGTGGATTCAAATATTTGTATTCGTCTTCATAGCATTTGTAACTCATATCTACAGTTTGTACAGTAGACGTGAATGCTTGTTCTCTCTTACGAAACCAGTACAACAATAATGGGGTGGTGTGCGCCAATTTAGGCACTGGCACGTTGGCCTACTCGGCTCCACAGAGAGAGCGAGAGAAGAGATAAATACACGGGCGGTCAGTGTATTTCAAGCGAAAAGCGTAATATGGTCACCGGACTTCAGAATACGCTCATTACGGTCACTATATACGTTTTGCGGTGATTATACGGTCACTTGCTCACCGTTCAGCATCGGATTGCACTCTGTTGACCGGCCAAATAGTCTGCATGGCACTATGTTGACTAGTTAAATTGACCACGTTCCTTGTGGGTCCCACCTATCAGTTCGCATAGGAAAAAGGTCCGATAAACACAAATTTACACAGGCGCGACAAGACTCCAACCCGTGCGCGGGAACCACCTGGTTGTGTATGTGTCTGTCAGGGCCTGATGTGTGCGCATGCACGTGTAGGTTGAGCACTTGAGCGTGATAGTGTTTGTTGGTCGTGTTGTGTGTGCATGCATGCATGCGTGTGTGCGTGTGAGTGTTGCGTGCGTGCGTGGCTGTGTGTGTACGTGTGAGTGTTGTGTGCGTTCGTGTGAGTGTTGCATGCATGCAGTTCGTGTGCATGCGTGTGTGTGTGTGTATAATCACCACTCCAGCTCCTGTGTGTTAAAACAGACGGCTCAGCATACAAATACAAGGCCACCTTGTCCGCTGTGCCCACGGTCATGACTTCTAACCACCGTCCAATATTTTTTTATCGTATGTTTTCATTCTTATACACGCCGAGAGGTGGGCCCAATGGTAGTGAGATAATATGATGCAACACTAGAGGTGCCACGTGGAGCGTTTAACTGGTCAACTAGTCGTGTCTTGAGCAAATACAGAGCTGTACGGTGAGCCCGTGACTGTATAATAACCACAAAACGTAAATGGTGACCATAATGAGTGGATTCTGAAGTCCAATGTATGTATCATGCTTTCGCTTCAAATACAATGATCGTCACTGTATATCTCGCGAGAGAAAGATGAAACATGCGTGAATGTGCTGGGAGCGTACTTTTAGAGGACCTGGAGATAGTTTGTGTGCGTACGTGAAAGGGGCGTAGAGGGGGTGTATGCGATGGAGAGAGAGATGCTCTTCATTTCTCTTTGTTATGACTAACTTTATATATAGTATAAAAATATAAAAATTCACAGTGCGGAATAAATATCATTGGGGGCACCATGCAATGCAAATTAACGTTCATACTCCTCCATATAACTTTGTAATGTTGTATATATGTAGAAATTCTAAAATAATCTTTTGGCCACACTTTGTGTGGTTTTATTCAAAAGGTATGTTGCATGCGAAATAAACGTGAAGAGAGGGCTTTTTAGATCAATGGGGTACATGATGTGACATGTGTGAATGTGTAGTTGATGTATTTGGCAGGGCCTAGAGAGGTATGTGTATGTATTACGTATTCGAGAGAGGCATGGATAGAGGGGCCGGCGGGGGGCTTGGGAGAGATAGCACAAGAAATGAGAGAGGTCTAGAGAGAGAGAGAGACGAATAGGATGTCACGGCGAGAGATGCCCTTGAGTGTGTATATGCAAGGGGGGAGGGGATAGAGGCATGAGGAGAAAATATTTTGTGTGGTGTCTGTGTTGGTATGTGTGGGTGTGAGAAGATAACGAGACCTGGGGGAAGAGGGTGTGTCACCGCGTGAGGTCCGGTGGGCCGAGGTGAGGCCTTTGGTTCGGTTCCATCCTGCGCCACATTGGTCAGCCCGTGACGCATTTAGGGAGACCCATGGAGGACTAGTCGTACAAGACAAAGATAGCAGAGTCGTGAAGGACTCTATGTCCACTGACAAAGCCGGCTAGGATTTGTAACCCTAGGTCCTCGAACTAAGGTAACCCCTTATCTCTGATATTACTATTCATCCAACCTAACTTTAAGGGGCATCCTACAGAATGCTCTGCTAGAATCATACTCGTCAATTAGGAAGAGAGGTGGAGACAATGCGTGAGAGACAGGCCTAAAGATAATGTGCGTGCGGGAGACACGTAGGCAGGTCTATGTATATAAAAAGGGTCGATGGGGATTGTCCGTGTGTATGCTTGTGAGAGGAAGAGTGCTTGTGATAAAGGTTAGTGAAAACAGTCGTAAATGGTTATGAGAGGGAGGGAGGGTTATATCGAGAGCATGTCTGCGAGAAAGACACCTCGGGAGAGAGTGTGTGAGCATGTGTGAGAGACCACCGATGGATATACACCGTGTGCGCGTATGTGTGAGAGAGAAAGTCAGCGTGTGTGTGAGGAGGGGCCTATGGAGAGTGAAACTACACGTAAAAGACTGATGTACACATTGATTAAAAATATAAATTGTATCCAAATATTAGGATGGGATCATGATATTTGCAATTCGCGTAAGGAACGGTCATTGATCCATTAGACATCTATATTCTATCGAATTTGAGCATGTCTATGTTATTATTCGACATAATTGATCCACACAGTTAGTATTTTGAACTCCAGACAATGCATCACTTTAGCAATCGAATATAAACGTGAGTATAGTTCATGTTGTGTGTGTAAAGCACATTATACATACAAAAGTTACACAATGAACATTATAAATAGCTAGCTATGAACTAGCATACATTTGAATTCAACTTAAGGTGGTTTAAAAAATTCGAAATCAACATGAAGTCCATTCAATTATTTGAATTCAATATCATGGCATTTGTAAATCATACCTAAATTATGGGGGCACCAATCTTTGCTCTGCTTTTGTACATAATAGCATATATAGTCGTGTACAAAATAGATTCAAATTTACCTCCTCCATTCCAAAATAATCGTAGTTATAGGATTTTCAAGTGTCAAAATTTCAAAAAGAAGCGCATAATTTAATGAGGTTTTCAAACATACAAGGTCAAATTTAACGTTGTCTACTTAGGTCAATCATCAAAGTTCAAGAGTACTCTAAACGTGAATGCTTATGTTTCAAAATTTCGAACAAAGTGCCAAAAGAGCCTCTACTCGCCCGAAACCACGTGAGACCAATGTTTGGTAGAAGGAAATTACTTTTCTAACTCTGACCCGTGAAACCTACCGGCCCGACGTACAAAGGTCTAAACCGGGGTAGGTTTGTAGCTTCATCTAGACGCCACGCAACCGCCTCCGAAAAACATTCATACACCATGGCCGCCTAAGCACACATGCGCTCGGCCGAAATCGCTCCCGCCCACTATTTGGGACACCTGGGATTACCGTCCTACCCCCGACCCGCAGTAGGTCCGAAATTTAAGAGGGGGGCAAAGTTTGTATTTTCCCCAAATTTCAAACAAGCGCGTCCCATCTGTTCAGAAAAACCAAAAACAAGCGCATCCCAGACTGAAACATGGTTCCCCCTTAGCTCCCCCCCCCCATCCGATTCCCCATTCGTACTCCGTGGGCGCCAAAACTACCTCTCCAGGGGAGGGCGGGGTGGCGGAGGCAGGGGTCTGGGCCGGTGGTCGCTGGCGGTTCGAGAAAGATCGTCAACAGTGACTGGCGGGAGCTAGACGAAGGCCATCTGCCCGTTCCTTGTAGATCGGATGGTTCATAAAAATATTGACTGACCTATTTATTTTCAGTCAACTGTTATTTTGATAGGACCACATGTGGTGGTGTGCTGGAGGAGTACCTGCATTTCCCAGCCATCCCTATGCTCATATATTACAAAATCATACGGATTAGAATCTAATTTTGTTTGCCATGCAATGTTGTAGAGCTATCATATGTCTCCTGTCATTTATTTTTCAGCCACCTACTATCTGCTACTTTTACAGTGCACTAGTTCTGCACACACTTCACCCATACTCTCACTATTGTTTTTTTTATGCATGGTTATTTCAGACTCTGCCTTGACAGAAGCACAAAATAAAAGAGAGAAGTCGCTCCTGTTTTCTTCATTGGCAGGCAAGACACATCTCGGCACTTTAAAGGTTGCATGTTCAACAGATGGAGACGGTAAACGTAGCTCTGGAGTTGATGATCTCGCTCGCCATGAACCACCATCCCAGGTGCTTGCTTTAACTTCGCGGTGTCATATGTGGTTGCATGTTGCATATGGTGTCTAGCTTGTATTCGAAAGGCCGAAGTCGGTCTTTATTAAGATAAGGAAAGATATTTTTTACATGAACCACCATCCCGGGAGCACCAGAAGACAAATAGCTAGTTAGGGCACTGGCCGAGCCAGTGACAAGCCCAGCATAGACAAGCATCACCTGGAAGCCAACTAAAAAGCCATGATGGTGGCGAAGCAACCCACCTCCCACCAGGCTCTCAGGTCCTCGATGATCATGCTCACCACTCCAGCCGGATGTCTAGCTTGTATTGCTTCCAATTTGGTTAAATTGCATCTGCTTAGCTTACACATTATACCTTTGAATATGACATGCCTTCCTATTTTTGGTACATACTAGTACATCTGTCTATTAACCATGTTCTTACATCAAACTAATGTTCTTTTGTATCCCTCATCAACCACTTATGATGAGACAGTCACGGCAGTGGGTTACTGTGAGAAAATATGCTATTTTAAAGAATGCAGTGTCAGCCTCCCCACATGATTCTCAAGAAACAGCAAGGCTAGATGAAGATAGTGAACGTAGCTCTGTAGTTGATGACCGCATTTCCCCTACACCAGCATCCCAGGTGCTTGCTCTAACTTGGCAGCGTGATATGTGGTTGCATGTTGCATATGGTGTCTAGATTGCAATTCTTCCAATCTGGTTAAATTGCACGTGTTATTCTGCTTAGTTTATACATTATACCTGTTAATGTGACATGCCTTCCTGTTTTTAGTACATAGTGCATCTGTCTATTAAGCATGTCCTTGCATAAAACTATTGTTTTTTTTGTATCCCACATCAATCAATATGACGAGACACCTTTAGTATATGCAGTGTGATATTGGTTGCATCTTTCATATGATTTATAGCATGCGCTGCTTCTAATTTGTTGAAACGCCATTTATGATGGGACACTTTTAACTTGGCAGAGTCATATTTGTTGCATCTTTCATGTGGTGTCTAGCTTGCATTGCTTCTTATTTGTTGAAATGGCTTCTGCTTAGTTTACACAAATAGTTGTGAATATGCCACGTCGTCCTGTTTTTTGTACATATTCCATCCTGGTACCATGTGTTTGCCTTACATCAAAGTAGTGATTGTCAGTATCATGCACGAATGAGTTCTGAAGAGTGAATTTTATTGCTTTTTCTTGTCGGTTTTACTTGACAATTCAAAATCAATAAAGCGGAAGGAAATTAGCAAGGCAGTGGATAAATATTCTACTCCGCCACCCCCCCCCCAAGAAGATTTGCAAGACAACACATACATAGACACTCAACGTAGCTGTGTTGATGATGAGCACGTCTCCCCTAGTGCACCATCACATGTGCTCCCTCTAACTTGGCACTGTTATATGTGGTTGCATGTTATGTATGATGTCTAGCTTGTATTGCTTCTAATTTTGTTGAATTCCATCTGCTTACTCTACACATTATACTTGTGAATAAGACACGTGTTCCTGTTTCTAGAACATACAATATCTGTCTATCAGACCATGTTCTTACATCAAAGTACTACTGTTGTGTAACCTGCAACAATCACTTATCATAAGACACGTTTGACTTGGGAGTGTGATATAGGTTACATCTCGCATTCTTTTCTAGCTTGTACTACTTCTAATTTGTTGAAATGGCACTTATGATGAGACAGTTTTAACTTGGTAGAGTGATATTCATTGCATCTTTCATATGGTGTCTAGCTTTCATTGCTTCTAATTTGTTGAAATGCCTTCTGCTTAGTTTACACATCATAGCTGTGAATATGCAATGTTATCCTTTTTTCTTACACATTCAATCGTCCTATCATGCGGTCGCCTTACATTAAAGTAGTGCTCGTCAGCATCCTGCATCAATGAGTTCTGATAAGCGAATTTTCATTCATTTTTCTTGTGGGTTTGACTTGACAAGGCAATACAATTAAGAAATAGGAAGGAAAAAAATAAGGCAGGGACTGATGGCGGCCTTCCGGTGAAACCGGCATCCCAGGTGCTTTCTCTAGCTTGGCAGTGTGATATTGTCTTGCATGTTGCATACGGTGTCTCACTTGTATTGCTTGTAATTTGATTAAATTACTTCTGCTTAGTTTACACCAATAGTTGTGAATATGCCATGTCGTCCTGTTTTTCGTACATATTCCATCCTCGTATCATGTGTTTGCCTTACATCAAGGTAGTGATTGTCAGTATCATGCATGAATGAGTTCTGAAGAGTGAATTTTATTGCTTTTTCTTGTCGGTTTCACTTGACAATGCAAAATCAATAAAGCAGAAGGAAATTAGCAAGAAAGTGGATAAAGGTGCTTCTTCCAAACGGAGGGCCTCTACGCATTCTACTTGGCCATCCCCCCAAAAAGATTTGGAAGACAACACATGCATAGACACTCAAAGTAGCTGTGTTGATGATGAGCACGTCCCCCCTTGTCCACCATCACAGGTGCTCCCTCTAACATGGCACTGTTATATGTGGTTGCATGTTATGTATGATGTCTAGCTTGTATTGCTTCTAATTTTGTTGAATTCCATCTGCTTACTTTACACATTATACTTGTGAATAAGACACTTGTTCCTGTTTCTAGAACATAATACAATATCTGTCTATCACACCATGTTCTTACATCAAAGTACTACTGTTGTGTAACCTGCAACAATCACTTTTCACAAGACACGTTTAACTTGGGAGTCTGATATAGTTTACATCTCGCATTATTTTCTAGCTTGTACTACTAATTTGTTGAAATGGCACTAATGACGAGACAGTTTTAACTTGGTAGAGTGATATTCGTTGTGTCTTACATATGGTGTCTAGCTTTCATTGCTTCTAATTTGTTGAAATGCCTTCTGCTTAGTTTACACATCATAAGCTGTGAATATGCAATGGCACTAATGACGAGAGACCTTTAACTTGGTAGTGTGATGTTGTTTGCATCTTGCATATGATTTATTTCTTGTACTGCTTCACATTTGTTTAAACGCCAGTTATGACGAGACACTATTAACTTGGCAGAGCGATATTTGTAGCATCTTTCATATGGTGTCTACCTTCCATTACATTGCTTCTAATTTATTGAAATGCCTTCTGCTTAGTTTACACATCATAGTTCTGATTATCTCATGTCGTCCTATTTTTCGTACATATTACATCCTCCTATCATGTGGTTGTCTAACATCAAAGTTCAGTTTGTCTGTATCACGCATCAATTTGTTCTGAAGAACTAAATTTTTATTCCTTTTTCTTGCCGGCTTGACTTAACATGGCACAGAGAAAGAGGAAGGAACACAGAATGACAGGGGATGGTGTTAGTACTAAGGACACACGAAAACGGAAGCGGAAGAATTATGCAGATTCTGCTGGTACTGATGGTGCAATAGAAGGTCAAAGTCCAGCGGAAAATTGTACAAACGCGGTATCCCGTGCTACACGAGCTGCAAAACAAGACAAACAGAAACTAATAGCTGCCACCAAACAAGCAGCGACAGCCCTAGTTGTTGCAACACTTTCCATAGTAACACCAACTGCACGAGTTACTCGTTTGTCAACTCAGCTAGTAGCACGTTCCCAAGCTTCCTTTCCACCTGACACTACTTCTGAAGCACTCTTGTCACAAGACGAGTTGGCAAGATCAGATGAACCTTGTGAGCTTCAACAGCAAGAAGGTAGTTGCTGGAGTCAAGTTACAGTTGCATGCTTCTTTATATGTAGTCTCACAGTTTGATGTACACTAACACTTCCTATGTTCGTTGTTGGACTAGCACCTAGGCGCAAGAGGAAACAAACATCAGGGATAATGCTCGATAGGTTAACTAAATCTAGAGGAGGAAGAATGGAGATCCATTTTGGGGCAGGTTTAAAAAGGCCACGTGATGCTACAGAGTCAGCCAAGTTAGTATCAGAGGCAGCGGTTGCCGTTAGGTGTCATGCACGTATCCTCCCAACATGGATTCAGTACAGGAATGAGAAAGACGAAACCCAGTTCAACACCTTCCTCGACCATTTATCTGTAAGTATGGTTATGTATGGAAACTAGTAATATCGTCTTGCTTTGTCCCATACTTTCTAGGTTGCTGATAATGAGACTCCCATAATTTTCAACAGATGAGGTTCAAGTTGGATAGCCAAGATGATACAACCAGACAAGCTTGCACACATGTTTTCAAGTCTGCTCTGCGACAGTATCGGTATAACTTGAGGAAAACTCACTTTGAAGGCAAGGCTAACAGTGAACTTGCCCAAACATCTCCAGTGGAAAATATATCGGATGAAGACTGGAGAGGCCTCGTTAAACACTGGTCTGATCCAAAGTATCAAGTACGTTATATATATGTGATCAGATCACATGTTGAACTCCTATTTACGCATGTGCCTCACAAATCTATCTTCTTGTAGGTGAACTGTTCAAAGAACAAGGCCAACCATACGAAAGTGAAATTCCAACAGGCAACAGGATCTCGTAGCTATATTGTACACTGCGAGGCTCTTGTAATTAGCTGTTGTTTCACTCTTTTCGTTGTGCCATATTATCAGGTCTATATTGACTTGTTCCAAATGCAGAGGAAAGCCCGCAAGGACCAAAATGTACCTGAACCAAATGCTGTGGAAATCTTCAAGGACTGTCACACCAGCAAGACGAAGGGCATGACTACACCAGTCAATGCCGCTGTTGTAAGTCCTTAATCCTCATGCCTTTTAACTACTACTTACTCTGACTTGTGCATTGAACTGCATGGTTTGCAGCCAATGTCTATTACTCTTTTCAATTTTATACACAATTGTCTTAGCGTATCATTGCACCTTACAAGGTTTAAAAGAGAGGAGTGATGTTCCTTTGATCTTGATCTGTAATCTAGTTCCATGCTGGACTTGCCCACACAACGTTACAATTGCATGTTTGTCTGTTCTCAGTTGTTTTGTGATATGAATGATGTCATACTATGCTTACCGTATTATAAACTTTGTCTCTTTATCCTTAGTTGTCAATACAATGTGAAGAAATAGACAATACATTAGCCATGGTACATGGTCATATGTTTGGAACCTGGTTTTATTATGTACTTTGCAGTAAAATACAACTAATATTTTACACGGGTTCACCAGAATAAGTTCTGTATATAGACCAAAGCTATTTTGTTTGGTTTTGCTGCCTCCTTAATATCTTCTGTTCTGGTACTACTAATGTAAAAACTCAACTTTTCAGCAAGCTATGGAAAAAATGGTGGAACCGCCACCTTCTGAAGGTGACGAGGCAACTATAACCGCAATGTCACCTCTTGCTGCAGTGGGTCAGTACCTGTCCACTAACAGTGCCAAAAGCACGTTCCTGCGTAATACTGGGTTGGTTGTTAAGGCAATCTCATCCAAACCGCCTCATGATCATGATATGCAAGCTCAAAACAATGTTATATCTGCGCTCCAGACACAAGTCCATTCCCTAACAGAGACCCTTTGTGAAACAAGGACAGCCATTGTTCGATGTCGTCAAGATATGCATGGTTTTGAAACCAGACTATCAGACATTTGCTATGTTGTTCAGGAGCCTAGGAGAAATGAAGGCGAAGGTTATGGTGCTCCATCGGACAGTACAACATGAAAACGTAACAGTCAGGTCAAATGAACTGAGCTTCTGAACTTTTGGTGGTGCATTTATCTGCCAGACTGTTAACTTTTATGCCAACCTTTCTTTTGGTTAATTGTTGTAATTTGTTTTGTTGCGATACAAAATTTGTTCTTAACGTGCAGCCACCGGCTGAAGAAAACAGCAAGCCATGTATAGTGTAGGGTGTTCCCTATATTTGCACTGGTGGAGAACTTTGATGCCCAGTGGATGTAATCTGTGCAATCGCCTTAATAGCCTAGCGTTAGTTTTTGGCTTATTTATTTCCTAGTCTTCTTTTTCCCTGGTTTGCTAGTGGCCGCAACAACCATGGGCCATATACGGACCGTGGTAACCTTGAGCCTGCTACAGGCCGTAGGATCCATGGGCCACCTATGGGCCATCGGATAAATGGGCCTCCAACGGGCTGTAGAATCAATGGGCCTCGGGCAGTCGGATAAATGGGTCCACATGGGCCATAAACGAGCGTAATTGGTATCGGGCCAGCACGCTAACGGGCCGTTAACAGGCCGGAAGAGAGCAAAAGCTTAATTCTGTCACAGGCATAACGGGTCGTTAATGGGCCAGAATATAGGACGGGTTGGAAATGGCGCAACTGGTTAACAGTCCACAAACGGGCTGATTCTAACCACGGGCCGAATTTGGCCCATTAGGGGAACAGGCCAGTAACGGGCCGGAAGTAATCAAGGGCCGGAAAGGATCCCAAGAACGTATGGGCCGTCAGTAGGCCGAAAGCTAACACGGGCTGGAAACGGCCCATGTGAATCATGGGCCGTTAATGGGTACAAAGAAATTTACTGTTCATTATGGGCCAGAGTCACCATGGGCCACTAAAGGGCCTAAAGATACAAAAGGCCTCATATGGGCCGAAAGACGTCGTGGGCCATACATGGGCCGAAAGTGAAACGGGCTGGTGTTATATTCAGCGGCCCACATGACGTTGTTGGGCCGATTTCGGGAAGGCCCTAACGGGCCGTGAGTTACCAGGCCATAAAATGGACTATATGCGAACAGACCGTTAACAGGCTTTTCATGGGCCGGCCTTTGTAAGCTAAATGGGCCAGTGTTGGGCCGTCGCACGTGTCGACATATCATAGGTGCCTATCTGACCCAATGACGAGCTGGCACGTGTTTTCTTCGGCCAATGAGAATTTTACACGTGGAAAATCCCCATTGGTCCGGGCTGTTAACGGGTTATCGGATCCAAAACTGGACCCGATAGCTTAACGGCGACTCGTTACGGTGGATGCCACGTGTCGGTTACCCTTGACGAAAGCACTTCCATGACGCGTCATTTATCGTCATGGAAGTGAACACTTCCGTGATGATAATTTTGGTATTGTCATGGAACACTTCTATGACAGCACAGGTATGACTATCTTGATTCTGTCATAAAATCATCATGGATGTACATACATGACAGAAAACGTGACCTACTGTGACAAACACGTACCATCACGGAAGTGTATTTTTTTGTAGTGATACTACATGCTGAAATTTATTGTCACTTGTTACTATGGAAAATCATCCTTTGAGGGGTTTGTTTGGGGTATCTTCACCTCGACCGGAAGCATAATTAGTTGCCCCTCAACCTACTGCACCTACTGAAAATATTGGTTATGAAATTCCTTCGGGTATGATAGAACAACTGCTAGCTAATCCGTATGTAGGAGATGGAATCGAACATCCTTATATGCACTTGATATATGTGGATGAAATTTATGGATTATTTAAGCTTGCAGGTTTGCCCGGAGAAGAAGCTAAGAAGAAGGTTTTCCCTTTATCTTTGAAGGGAAAAACATTGACATGGTATAGGCTATGCTATGATATTGGATCTTGGAACTGGAATCGATTGAAATTGGAGTTTCACCAAAAAATTTATGCTATGCATCTAGTTCACCGTGATCGGAATTATATATATAATTTTTGGCCTCGTGAAGGAGAAAGTATTGCTCTAGCTTGGGGGAGGCTTAAGTCAATGTTATATTCATGCCCCAATCATGAGCTCTCTAGAGAAATTATTATTCAGAATTTTTATGCTCGGCTTTCTCGTGATGATCAATCCATGCTCGATACTTCTTGTACTGGTTCTTTTATGAAGAAGACTATTGAATTTAGGTGGGATCTTTTAGAAAGAATTAAATGTAACTCTAAAGATTGGGAACTCAACAAAGGTAAAGAGTCAGGTATTAAGCATAAGTTTGATTGTGTTAAATCTTTTATGAATATCGATGCTTTTCAAAAGTTTAGCACTAAATATGGACTTGACTCTGAGATAGTAGCCGCTTTCTGTGAATCATTTGCTACTCATGTTGATCTCCCTAAGGAGAAGTGGTTTAAATATCACCCACCTATTAAGGAAGAAATTAAAGAACCGGTCATAGTTAAAGATGAAAGTATTATTTACAATGTTGATCCAATTGTGCCTACTGCTTACATTGAAAAACCACCTTTCCCTGTTAGGATAAAGGAACATGCTAAGGTATCAACTGTGGTTCACAAAAGCATTATTAAAGCACCTAAACCCTCTGAACAAATTAAAGTGGAACCTAGTGATGCTATGGTTAAAGATCTCTTGGTAGAAAATATTGATGGGCATGTTATTTACTTCTATGCTAAAGCTGCTAGAATTGCCAAACCTGATGAAAAAGATAAACATAGACCCGTAGTTGGCATGCCTGTTGTCTCAGTTAAAATTGGAGATCATTGCTATCATGGTTTATGTGACTTAGGTGCTAGTGTGAGTGCTATTCCTTTTACTCTTTACCAAGAAATTATGAATGACATAGCACCCGCCGAAATAGAAGACATAGATGTTACTATTAAACTTGCCAATAGAGACACCATCACACCACTTGGGATAGTTAGAGATGTTGAAGTCTTGTGTGGGAAAATAAAATACCCTACTGATTTTCTAGTTCTTGGTTCCCCACAAGACGACTTTTGTCCCATTATCTTTGGTAGACCTTTCTTGAACACCGTCAATGCTAAAATAGATTGTGAAAAACAAACTGTCGGTGTTAGCTTTGGTGATGAGTCTCATGAGTTTAATTTCTCCAAGTTTAGTAGACAACCTCATAAGAAAGAATTACCTAGTAAGGATGAAATACTTGGTCTTGCTTCTATTGCCATGCCTCCTACTGATCCACTAGAACAATATTTGCTAGACCATGAAAATGATATGCACTTGCGTGAGAGAAAGGAAATAGATAAAAATTTCTTTGAACAACAACCTATCCTTAAACACAATTTGCCTACTGAAACTCTAGGAGGCCCTCCTCCACCTAAAGGTGATCATGTGTTTGAATTAAAACAATTGCCAGACACTTTGAAATATGCTTATCTTGATGAGAAAAAGATATATCCTGTTATTATTAGTGCTAACCTTTCAGAACATGAAGAAGAAAGATTATTGAAAATTCTGAGGAAGCACCATGCTGCCATTGGATATACTCTTGATGATCTTAAGGGCAATAGTCCCACTCTCTGTCAGCACAAGATTAATATGGAACCTCATACTAAACCCGTTGTTGATCATTAACGACGTTTTAATCCCAAGATGAAAGAAGTGGTAAGAACTGAAATATTAAAGCTTCTGGAAGCAGGTATAATCTATCCCATAGCTGATAGTAGATGGGTAAGTCCTGTTCATTGTGTCCCCAAGAAGGGAGGTATTACTGTTGTTCCTAATGATAAAAATGAACTTATCCCACAAAGGATTGTTACTGGCTATAGAATGGTAATTGATTTTAGAAAATTAAATAAAGCAACTAGAAAAGATCATTAACCATTGCCTTTTATTGATCAAATGTTGGAAAGATTATCTAAGCACACACACTTTTGCTTTCTCGATGGATATTCTGGTTTTTTTCAAATACCTGTATCACAATCTGATCAAGAGAAAACCACCTTTACTTTCCCTTTTGGACTTATGCTTATAGACGTATGCCTTTTGGTTTATGCAATGCACCTGCTACATTTCAAAGATGTATGACTGCTATATTCTCTGATTTTTTTGAAAAGACTGTTGAGGTTTTCATGGATGATTTTTCTGTTTATGGAACTTCTTTTGATGATTGCTTAAGCAACCTTGATCGAGTTTTGCAGAGATGTGAGCAAACTAATCTTGTCTTGAATTGCGAAAAGTGCCACTTTATGGTTAATGAAGGTATTGTCTTGGGGCATAAAATTTCTGAACGAGGTATTGAGGTGGATAAAGCTAAAGTTGATGCAATTGAGAAAATGCCATGTCCTAAAGATATTAAAGGTATTCGTAGTTTCCTTGGTCATGTTGGTTTCTATAGGAGATTTATTAAAGACTTCTCTAAAATTTCTAGGCCTCTTACAAATCTTTTACAAAAGGATGTTCCATTTGTTTTTTATGATGATTGTGTAGAAGCCTTTGAAACACTTAAGAAAGCCTTAACTTCTGCAGCAATTGTTCAACCACCTGATTGGAACTTGCCTTTTGAAATTATGTGTGATGCTAGTGATTATGTTGTTGGTGCTGTTCTAGGACAAAGGGTTGATAAGAAATTGAATGTTATTCATTATGCTAGTAAAACTCTAGACAGTGCCCAAAGAAATTATGCTACTACTGAAAAAGAATTTTTAGCAGTTGTGTTTGCTTGTGATAAGTTCAGATCCTACATTGTTGATTCCAAAGTAATTGTTCACACTGATCATGCTGCTATAAAATATCTTATGGAAAAGAAAGATGCTAAACCTAGACTCATTAGGTGGGTTCTTTTGCTACAAGAATTTGATTTACATATCACTGATAGAAAAGAAGCTAAGAACCCCGTAGCTGATAACTTGTCTAGGTTAGAAAATATTCTTGATGACCCACTACCTATTGATGATAGTTTTCCTGATGAACAACTAGCTGCAATAAATGTTTCTCATAGTACTCCGTGGTATGCTGACTATGCTAATTACATTGTTGCTAAATATTTACCACCTAGTTTCACATACCAACAAAAGAAAAAAAAATCTTCTATGATTTAAGACATTACTTTTGGGATGACCCACATCTTTATAAAGAAGGAGTAGATGGTATTATTAGACGTTGTGTACCTGAGCATGAACAGGAACAAATCCTACGGAAATGTCACTCTGAAGCTTATGGAGGGCATCATGCGAGAGATAGAACTGCTCACAAAGTATTGCAATCTGGTTTTTATTGGCCTACTCTCTTCAAGGATGCCCGTAAGTTTGTTTTATCTTGTGATGAATGTCAAAGAATTGGTAATATCGGTAAGCGTCAGGAAATGCCTATGAACTATTCACTTGCTGTTGAACCATTTGATGTTTGGGGTTTTGATTATATGGGACATTTCCCTTCCTCTAAAGGGTATACTCATATTTTGGTTGTTGTTGATTATGTTACTAAGTGGGTAGAAGCTATTTCAACTAGTAGTGCTGATCATAACACTTCCATTAAAATGCTTAAAGAAGTTATTTTCCCAAGGTTTGGAGTCCCTGGATACTTAATGACTGATGGTGGTTCACACTTTATTCATGGTGCTTTCCGTAAAATGCTTGTTAAATATGATGTTAACCATAGAATTGTGTCACCTTATCATCCTCAATCTAGTGGTCAAGTTGAACTTAGCAATAGAGAAATAAAACTAATATTACAAAAAACTGTTAATAGATCCCGAAAGAATTGGTCTAAGAAATTAGATGATGCACTTTGGGCCTACAGAACAGCATATAAAAATCCAATGGGTATGTCTCCGTATAAAATGGTTTATGGAAAAGCTTGTCATTTGCCTCTTGAGTTAGAACATAAAGCATATTGAGCAATTAAAGAACTCAACTATGATTTCAAACTTGCGGTGAAAAGAGGTTATTTGATATTAGCTCATTAGATGAATGGAGAACCCAAGCCTACGAAAAAGCCAAATTGTTTAAAGAAAAAGTTAAAAGATGGCATGACAAAAGAATCCAAAAGCGGGAATTCAAAGTTGGAGAATATGTTCTTTTGTACAACTCTCGTTTTAGATTCTTTGCAGGGAAACTTCTTTCCAAATGGGAAGGACCTTATATTATCGAAGAAGTTTATTGTTCTGGAGCTATCAAAATTAATAATGCCGAAGGTACTAACCCGAAGGTGGTCAATGGTCAAAGAATTAAACACTATATCTCATGTACGCCTATTAATGTTGAAAGCAATATCATTCAAACCATGACACCGAAGGAATACATAAAAGAAACCTTCCGGAACACTCCAGAATCCTGAAAAAGAGGAGGTACGTGATACGGTAAGTAAACGGACTCCGAAAAATCCGCAAAAATATTTTTTGTCGGTTTTGAAATATTTTAAAAATTAGAAAAATAAGAAACAACCAGGAAGGCAACCGAGGAGGGCACAAGATACCAGGGCGCGCCTGGCTTGCCTGGCACGCCCAGGTGGGTTGTGCCCACCTCGGGAACCTTCCCGACTCCGTTTTCCTCTTGTTTGCTTGTTTCCCAAGATAAAAAAAATCTTTATATACCCCCCGAACGTATTTGACCACCGTATCACGGAGAAATCTTATGTTCTTCTTTCGTGCTGCTTTTCTGGCAGATCTGAAAGTATGTCGTCTCAAGATTCGGAGGAAGAGTGCCTTTCTTACCAGCCTCTGGACCGAAACATCTTCAAGGACACTTTTCCCTATGTGTGGTTCACAGATGAGGAGGATGAAGATGAACCTATCCCTCCTCGTTTCCTAAAGGAAAGCAAGGAAGCGTTATGCAAGAAGATATTAAAGCTCGAGCTGGAGAATGAGGATCTGAGAGAAAACAACTTCAGCCTTCGACGCAAGCTTGACAAACTTACTACCTCATCACCACCACCATCATCATCTTCCCCACCAAAGGAGACTTGAGTTCATGGTATGGGCACTCCCCTTGGCTTGTGCCAAGCTTGGGGGAGGTGCCCCGGTATCGTATCACCATCACTTCCATTACCTTTACCTATTTTTAGTTTGATCCTTAGATTTCGTGATTTAGTTGAATAAAAGCATAGTATGCTCTATTTTCGAGTTTTAGTTTCGTGATCTATCTTTCCATGTAATCGTGTGCGAGATATATAATAAAGTTTAGTTTGAGTTTTTGTTTCTATACTTCCTTGTTGCAATCAAAATAAAAGGAAAGGAATAAATGAAAAAGATCATATGCTAATCTTATAGTGAGTAATGACATCACATAAGGAAAAGTATAAGTGGTAAAATTTGTTGGAGATTGACAAACATAGCATTGGTCAATGATGCAACTCATGAAAGAATTAATAAGGGAAGAGAAGATTCACATGCAAATATACTATCTTGGACATCTTTTATGATTGTGAGCCCCCATTAAATATTATATGTCAAAGCTGTTGATGTTGGACAAGGAAGACAACGTAATGATTTATGTTTGTTCATATTCACATAGAAGTTATATTGTCATAGATCCTTCAACATGTGGTGCTTGCTCAATATCTTTGCTAGCCAAAAAATCCGCACTAAGTAGAGATACTACTTGTGCATCCAAAAACCTTAAACCCAAACTCATGTTTTGAGAGTCCACCATACCTACCTATGGATTGAGTAAGATCCTTCAAGTAAGTTGCCATCGGTGCAATAAGGCAATAAAAATTGCTTCTAAATGTGTTGGATCATTTAGTTTAAGAGAAAATTGAGCGTTCTACGAACTTGTGATGGCAAAGTAATAAAGGCGACATACTGCATAATAAAGGTTGCTATCATAAGGGGCAATATAACGTGACGTTCTTTTGCATTAAGGGATTTGGCATACAACCAAATAAGCGCATGACAACCTCTGCTTCCCTCTGTGAAGGGCCTATCCTTTACTTTTATGTACTTACTTTTATGCAAGAGTCAAAGTATTCTTCCCTATTCCTTTTTATTTTCTCTTTTTGCAAGCATCATGTGGTGAGGAAAGATCTAGGCATATATATCTAGTTGGATATGAGTGAGCATGAGTTATTATTGTTGACATCACCCTTGAGGTGAATACATTGGGAGGCGAAGCTATAAGCCCCTATCTTTCTATGTGTCTGATTGAAACTTTTTGCTCATGGGTATGCTATGAGTGTTAGCAATCATAAAAGATTAAATGATGGTTGAGTATGTGGACTTGCCAAAAGGCTCCAATACGTGACCCTTCCTGAAAATATGATGAATTGTAGTTGCAAAGTTGACTGAGAACATAGTTTGTTGGTTTTCAATAGAGTTTATGCTTTATACTTCAATGTTGTGATGAATTGTTACTTGTTCATGAGAAGTTATATGATAAAAGTTGTATGATAAAGCTTTATGATTAAGTTCGTTGTTGTTATGATAATAAGCATGATGCTACTATGTCGGTATTTTGTTTTTATCGACACCTCTCTCTCTAAGCATGTGGACATGTTTTTCGATATCGGTTTTTCGCTTGAGGACAAGCGAGGTCTAAGCTTGGGGGAGTTGATACGTCGATTTTGCATCATGATTACCTACTGTTATTTATAATGTTTTTATGCATAATAATGCTTTATGGAGTAATTCTAATGCCTTTTCTCTCATAATATGCAAGGTTTACACAAAAGAGGGAGAATGCCGACAGCTGGAATTCTGGACATGAAAAAGCTACGTCAGAGTTACCTATTCTGCACATCTCCAAATGAGCTGAAAATTTACGGAGAATTATTTTGGAATATATAAAAAATACTGGAGCAAATAACTATCAGAGGGGGCCTACCAGGTGGGCACAACCCACCTGGGCGCGCCAGGGCCCCCAGGCGCGCCCTAGTGGGTTGTGCTCAGCACGGCCCACCTCAGGTGCCCATGTTCTGGTATATAGGTCATTTTGACCTAGAAAAAATAAGAGGAGGACTTTCGGGAGGGAGCGCCACCGTCTTGAGGCGGAACTTGGGCACGAGCACTTTTGCCCTCCGACGGAGCAATTCCGCAGGGGGAACTTCCCTCCCGGAGGGGGAAATCGAAGCCATTGTCATCACCAACAACCCTCTCATCTTTGGGAAGCCAATCTTTATCAACATCTTCAACAGCACCATCTCCTCTCAAACCCTAGTTCATCTCTTGTGTTCAATCTTTATACCGGAACCGCAGATTGATACCTGTGGGTGACTAGTAGTGTTGATTACATCTTGTAGTTGATTACTATATGGTTTATTTGGTGGAACATTATATGTTCAGATCCATTATGCTATTTAATACCCCTCTGATCTTGAGCATGATTATTATTTGTGAGTAGTTACTTTTGTTCTTGAGGTCACGGGAGAAGTCATGTTGCAAGTAATCATGTGAACTTGATATGTGTTCGATATTTTGATGATATGTATGTTGTGATTCCCTTTGTGGTGTCATGTGAACGTCGACTACATGGAAATTCACCATATTTGGGCCTAAGGGAATGCATTGTGGAGTAGTTATTAGATGATGGGTTGCTAGAGTGACAGAAGCTTAAACCCTAGTTTATGCGCTACTTCGTAAGGGACTGATTTGGATCCAGATGTTTAATGCTACGGTTAGATTTTATCTTAATACTTTTCTTGTAGTTGCGGATGCTTGTGAGGGGGTTAATCATAAGTCGGAGGTTTGTTCAAGTAAGAACAGCACCTAAGCACCGGTCCACCCACATATCAAATTATCAAAGTAGCGAACATGAATCAAACCAACATGATGAAAGTGACATGGTGAAATTCCCGTGTACCCTCAAGAACGCTTTGCTTATTATAAGAGACCGTTTTGGCCTGTCCTTTGCCACAAAAGAATCGGGCTACCTTGCTGCACTTTATTTACCGTTATCGTTACTTGTCCGTTACAAATTATCTTGCTATCAAACTATCTGTTACCTACAATTTCAGTGCTTGCAGAAATTACCTTGCTGAAAACCACTTGTCATTTCCTTCTGCTCCTCGTTGGGTTCGACACTCTTACTTAGCGAAAGGACTACGATTGATCCCCTATACTTGTGGGTCATCACTACTATACTCTTAGAATTGCATGTGTAGGTTGATTGCTTGACTTGTGATAATTGCTAAAATCTGCCCGCAACTAAAATTGGGAAAAGGATAGATTTTTATTTGGTCAAGTAGTCTAATCACGCCCCCTCTAGACATACTTTCGATCCTACACCCACCCAGATTGCATGAGTTTTTTACCATGAACTTTTTGAACCTCCAAATTCTGAACCTCCTTGAATTGTTGTGCTTTCTCCATGATAGATCTCTTATTGCCAACTATCCTTGTGCTCATCCTAGCAGCTTGCACAGGGCCCCACTTGGGAAGGTTGCCCCCTTTGTTTTTGTGGAGCGCAGGAAGTCAACTTCATACTAATCATTGTTGGGAAGCACATCATCAGTTCCTCCACAGTCAATCTCCTCATGTTCTTTTTGCAGATCATCCAGATCATCCTCTTCCAGCAATTCCATCTCCCTCAATATATTCAAACCAACTGAATCCCCTTGTTTAGAATTCAGCAAGAGCTCCAGGTTCTTGATCCTGGATGTGAATTGAGACTAAGGCAACTGAGCTTTTAGCATTGAAGTGGGGGTTGCCTCACCAACCTGATGGTTATGTCCAAGTGATTGGTTTTTGGTATTGGTGGTCCCAGAGCCAATAGCTGATCCATTTTCAGATCCAGTCCCGTATCCCCTTTGAGACCCGACATCATTAGTGTTGTGTCTGGGTTTAGTATCCATGGACAGTTGTATTTCTGAGGTGGGATTGGTGGAGGCTGCAGTTTCCTCAGCAGTTCTAGTTGGTTCCACTTCAATCGGGAATCTATAGATTTTACCATTGATACCAAACAGTCTTTCTCCAGGGATTTTGGTTGGATCCTTGTAGGAGATCTTGACTCTAACAGTTTCCTAAAAAGACTTGTAGTTGTGCTGCCAATCTACATCAACAAGCACTCCAAGAGTTGATGTGATTTGATCCAACATGGACCATTCACACCATTTTGGGTTGAGTTTCCTAATCTTGAGCCAAACATCTTGCAGATCATCTTCAGCTTCTACATTCCCTTTCCACACCTCAACATTGACAGTAACATTATATTTCTTCAGGCCAAAACAAGGGTAACCAGCTACCTGCTCCACATCAATCTCAGGGGGGAACATGACAAAAAAAGCCCATTCATCTAGAGCATTGATGGGCCATGGCCAGTTTGTCTTATAGATGTCAGCAAACTCTTTACCAGTTCCTGTTTAGTCACATCTCTAGTCTCCACTAGGACAACTCCAACATTTTTAAGAGCACCATGATGCTGAGAGTTAACATCAGGGGCATCCAGATGATAGAATCCTAGGCCTGGAGCTG
Source organism: Thinopyrum elongatum (assembly GCA_011799875.1). NCBI lineage: Eukaryota > Viridiplantae > Streptophyta > Magnoliopsida > Poales > Poaceae > Thinopyrum > Thinopyrum elongatum. The sequence goes on from CM022299.1 coordinate 145,845,973, forward strand.
CACTGCCAACATACCTTGCAGAAGTGTGTGGCTTCTTCCTAACAGGGCAGTTAATTTCTACCTTATGTGTGACCATCTTACAAATGAAAAAACTTTTTGGTTTCACACACTTGTCCATATGATGTCCCTGGTCACCACAATTGTAGCAAACAACAACAGTGTAAGACATCAAGCCAGAGGTAGCAGCAGAGGAATTTTTGGGTTGAGTTTCCTTCTTCCTCTGTGAATTATTTGCTTGGCTCCTATTACTTACCTGGATCCCAGTTAACATGGAGCTGTGATCCGCAGGACTTCCCTACCCTCCCTGCCCTGGCTGTGGCCCTTGCAGCGGGAGAGAGGGTCCAAACCACTACTGTTGCGGGGCTCCCCACTGTTGATGGGGGTGTGGGTTTTGGAATTGTCCTGGGAAGCTCTACGGCGGTGGCGCCCCCTGGAACCCATACCCGAAGAACTACTGCAGAGGCGGGCCCATCTGCTGTTGCAAACTGCGGTTGCTATTGCGGCCAAACACTATGGTTGTCTCCTCTCCCACCTTTACTCTTTCCTCTCCCGCGTCCACGGCCTCCATCAGCCATCACCGGAGCTTTTTGTGGCGCGGCGGCGGCAGTGTCGAGTTGCTGAGTGGGATTTGTGTCGCCCCTAGGGTTTCCAGCCGAGGTACTATTTATAGAGTCCCAGAGCTAACAGTGGAATCCCTCCACTGAGTCACTATGACAGCAAGGCCTCGATCGAGACAGGGTGGCATCTTCGTCAGCCTTTTGTGCCGTTGATTTTTGGCACGTTTAGCTTTCTGAAGAAACCTGAATCCACCAGTCTGCTGCATCACCAGCAAAGTCGAGTTGTCAAGGCTCAGAAACCCCCCTCGGTTGTTGTTCTGGTTGCTTACAAGTGCCACGGGGGCCAGGACCGATGCATTCGCTCCCATCGGAGCTGCACTGCTCATGATCCGATCGCCAATGGCCTGACAAATAGTCTCCTCTCTGTTATTGGTCGCTGCCAGAATGAAATTCGTTGTGGCTCGTTGAGAAGTTATCGGCAGACCTCTCTCTGCCAGCATCCCTGAGCTCAAGCCATTCTGCGCTGAGTCTCGATTGGAGATCGTGGTCCGTAGTTTCCCCACTGAAACGAGCAACTGGATCCTCGATACCACTTTCAGCAGAGAGAAGCTTCTTCTGTCCCACAACCTCATCACTAATCCCTATTTATGCAGAAGCTCCGACAACAAACACTCCTCCATTTCCTTGGCTAGGCAGCTTAGCCCCATGATCACAAGAGTGGTGACGGTGATAAGCCGTGAAGGTTGGAGTCAAGAGAGTTGCATTTGGAGGTTTGTGTTTCCATATGCTTGTGGACAAATAGGTGATGTCTTCGTCCACAAGCACCACAGATTTCTCTCCTCCCCTCGCCCTCTTCACGAATTTGTGAGGGCGAGCTGGACAACCTTTAGATCTCTGAGCATCTTCAAAAAAATTGCCTGCACCTTCTATGACAGCCTCTTCCATAGTTCCATCAGTAACTCCAGCAAGGAGCGGCAACCTGCTCAATCCGTTTCTGGCGCCGGCAACAAGAACGACAGTGGATCCATCGGTTCCGGATCTGGCAGGACACTGGTGGGTATCAGCCCAACAATGCATTCCCACCACGTCGCACGCTTCGGATCCCCTGATTTCTCTTCATGTTTCGCCTAGTTGACGAACGATACTGCGGCTCTGATGGGTGCGGCATCCAGCACTTCTCCTCCATAGTGCCCTCGAAGTAGATCCTCCTCGCTAGATTCAACAGCTCCCGGTCTGTCTGATCCTTGCATACCTGAGCACATCTTCGGGCGATGGAATTTGAATCTGAGCCCTCCTCCACCTCCTCCTCTGCTTCTCTCCATTCCCTCACGCATATCATACATGAGAGAGCGTCGTCACGGATCCGCATCGCCTGCTCTCTCCAGCGCCTCCCCCTTGTCTCCGCCAGGACCGTCGGGGAGATCAACTCGTGCGACTTCAGCAGATCCGGGAACGTCTGGTAGACGAACGGGAGCGGGATTCGGTACCCCTCCCCTCCCCTCATCGGCTCCCCGGTAGATTTGGATGCGCGAGACATGGGGAAGGCTATGCGGCGAGGCGTTGGGTTGCGCGGCGGCGGCAGAGGTGGGCGGTGGTGGAGGTCGGAGGTGGGAGTTGCAAGAGCGGGCATGGGTGGAGCGGCTTCTCGTATCGTAAATGTTGGTATTTTTCTATAAAGTTGATTAAACCTTATGAAGTTTGACTTCAGATAAATCTTACTCGTAGAGTAGAAAGAGTCGGAGGAAGTATGTTTAGAAATTTCATCTTTGATGACAAACTAACTTTATCCTGTATATCTTTATGGCGTACATAACATATTCAGTCGCTAGTCAAATTAAAGATATATAAAAAACTCATGTCCGACTTATAAACCTGGATACAAGTAGCAGTAGAAACGATTAAAGCTACTCCTCTGACCTGATTATTACACTATAAGCGCTGAGCGGCGAGCCTGGCCTCCCGGCGTTCTTCGATGCGGCGAAGGTGTTTGCGGGTGCAAGCCTCGGAGCAGAACGGGAAGAACTCCCGTGGAATCCGATGGGCGCCGATGCCACACTCCACGCACGGACGCCGTACCCGCGTCAGCACCGGGAGAAGCTCGTACCGCCCCTGCTCGTCCACGAGCACCGGATCTCCGAGCGCTACGCCGATGTGGGGCACCCACCACTCGTCGCCCGCGCACCTGACGCAGGTCCTCCAGCCGCGCTTCTCGATGCGGAGCACGCAGTCCCGGAGGCGCGCGTGGTCGCCGTGGTGGGCGCTGACGTCGGCGCGGAAGGACTTGGAACAGTGAATGCAGAAGGCGTCCCGTGGTAACGGCGAGGTGTAGTCCTGCGCCCTCATGAACTTGGCTATGTCCGGCGGGATCGGGTGCCCGTCCGGCGCCGGCGCCGTCCGGGCTGGGAATATGGGCCGGCCTTCGGTGTCAAGGTCGATGCGTAGGACCCGGAGGTCCGGCCAGTCCGGGTGAAAGTGGTGATTGCCGCAGCAGTGGGAGCAGAAAGCCGCGACGCAGCGCAGGCAGAAGCGGTCCCGGAGGCACGTCTCGGAGGAGTGGTTGTCGAACTGCAGATGTTGCCTCCCGACGCGCACCAGACCCATGGGTATCTCATCTGCGGGAAGAGCAGACGGCGAAGACATCGATCGGTTCGATTTCTAGTTTTTCCTTTCTTTTCTTAAAGGGATTTCTATCCAGATCATGGCTACATATAGACCCATAGCACGTCACGCGCCCAATACGCGAGGTAGGGGTCCGAGTAAGGATGTACTCCCTCCGTTCAGTTTTGTAAGACCGTTTAGACATTTAAGACAACAGCCAAAACAGTTCAATTTCAGCTGTCTAAAACGTCTTATAAAAATGAACAGAGGAAGTAGATGAAATTACCGTGGGCCCGGCGACTGCATCTCCAGCCACTACGCCGGAGCCATCGCTCACAATTCGGAAGGCGTAGATTAGAACTAGACGCGTTCAAAACAAAATAGCAAGCAAGCAAAGAACATGCATCCATAGAGTTTAGAGCATGTTCATGTTTACAGCGGTTAAAACTACTAGTACCATAATAGTACTTCCTCTGTTTTTAAATATAAAGTCTTTATAGAGATTTCAATATGAACTACATACGTATGTATATAGACATACTCCCTCTATACCGAAATACTTGTCGTTGGGGAAAATGAGTACAAGTTCAGAGATCCACCTTGGAGGTCCGCAAAGCTGCATATCAGCGATGGAGCGATTGCGTCGAGCTCGGATGAGGTGGTGATTCGTCATTCTTTTCTTCGGTGGCTGCTGTGGTGGTGCCGGAGGCAGGTGACGGACGTTGGTGTCAAGCTCAGAGATGTACTGATATCTTTTCAGTTATATCATTTCGGTCTTTACGTGACTTGTACTTTGTTCTTTACGATATAAATGAGACATGTATTACCATGAAAAAAAAAACGAGTACAAGTTCCCCAGCGACAAGTATTGTGGTACAGATGGAGTAGTTGAGAGTGTAGATTCACTCATTTTGCTTCGTATGTGTTCTATATTGGAATCTCTAAAAAAGACTTATACTCCATCCGTTCCTAAATATTTGTCTTTTAGAGATTTCAAAATGGACTATCACATACGGATGTATATAGACATATTTTAGAGTGTATATTCACTCATTTTGCTTCGTATGTAGTCACTTGTTGAAATCTCTAAAAAGACAAATATTTACGAACGGAGGGAGTATTTAGGAACGGAGGGAGTACTACTCTGAACGGACTTATATTTAGGAACGGAGGAAGTAGAAGTCTAGAACAGCATAGGATAACTTCAGCCTTCACTTTGCCTGTCTCATACCAACATCAACATGCACTTGTGCTGACCAAATTGGCAAATTGTGCATGCCAAAGTCTCAACTACAGCATCACAACCACCGGATGATACAAGTCAAAAACAAAATAGCAGGCAGGCAGAGAATATGCACGCATTGAGCATGTTCAGGTTTACAGCGGTTCAACTTAATACACTGGACTATAGTGCTATACTAAGTAGAGGGCACAGGACACCTTCAGCCCTTCACTTAAACCGCAGTTTGTCAGGACGCCGGCGATGGTCTTCATGTGGAGTTCTCTGGAGCAGCCTCACAAAAAACTAGCCAAACTGAAGAATTGAGTCTTCACTTAAATCGCAGTTTCTCAGGAGGCCGGCGCTGGGCTTCATGTAGAGTTCTTTGGAGCAAAAAGCACCCTCACAAAAAACCGGCCATACTGAAGGATTGAGTCATCGGGAGAACTGACGGGTCCAACATATTCATCATGAAAAGTCCACTGAAACAGCGATTCATCGACTCTTAGAAGAACATCCAGATTTTCATTTCTCTTAACCGCGACAATATGTTGGAACAGTTTCACACTCCCAGATATCTTGTCGTCAAACAGCACAATCTCATCGTCATAGCCAGTGCTTAAAGCAGTGAACCTCACATGATGAGGATGGTCAACCTCTGCATAGACTTGTACTACCGCCTCAATACTTCGTGAAATGATCATGTATGTCAAGTCCAAGTTGCAATCAACACCAGGAATCCGACCAGCCAACATAATATCAAAATTTGCGCGTACTTCAATCTCAGTATATGCAGAAAGTATATGCTTGTCAGCTGATCCATTCCCTTCCTTTTTTACCCAGAGATCAACTTCTAGTAGTGCCAGGTCTAGTACATATATTCCTCGACACGGGCTACAAAGAGGCAAGTCAAAGGATTCCTGCAATTTGATCTCTTATTAGAACCCAACAAGCTAGTACATCAACCTTCAAATACATACATTAGTATTGTACCAACAGAACAAACTCAAATAAGACATGCGTGTTCGTCTAAATCAAATATTGGGTGAAAGGAAGCAAGCATGTGACTTCAATGCCATTTTATTCCTTTGACCCCATTCATCTCAGCAGCTTAAAGATTAATGGGTACAAAATATTCACGCATATTATAACCCCTCTCTCAGTCCCAAAAGAATGGGTACCTCGCTATCATATACTCACAGCATACTGGTTTAAGTTATAACCATTTTATTACCATGTCTCGTTCCCCAAAGTTTAAGACTGGGAAAATCACAATCAGTAACCACAGACCCCTAGTATCTTGCTGATTAAAGTTATAACCATCTTAATGCACACAAGCAGTCAACTCATGACTTGTGAAAAGAAATAGATAAAGTGCTAAACTGAAGTATATTAACCAGATGACAATTTGTATGCACATGTATTAGTACACACATCATATAAAAACTAATGTGATCTGTTAAATGGCAGTGCTTCTTAACAGCGCAAATGCTTACCATTGATTATTTATTTTTACAAAAAATGCACCTCATCTCACAGATCATTTAATGGACCCAGGCAAATAATAAACAGATCCAAAACAAATCAACTTAGATGACTGACATAGAATATCATAGCGTTGAGCTGTTGAGCATCATAGGTCAGCATCCAGCAATTTTGTAAACAAAGCAAGCTTTATTTACCTGATTCACAATCTCTACAGCAGTATCTCTAGGACAGTTAAAGAGATAATTCCGTCGCTGGTCCAAGTCGTCGCGAACAGCAAGTATTCCATACACACTAATGTGATAGGAGAGCCCAGAGCTTGATAAACTCATCGAAAAGAACTGTAGCATCTGTTGTGGTGTGCGATATCCAAGAGTTGATGGAGCTGCAAATATATATTAGGAACCAAAGTGAGTTGTTAAGCAGACAGCACAAAAAGATACTACTAGGAATGAGTGGCACTTACTGGTAGATGTATCATGGGTCTTGTAAAGACTGTGGTAGCAGTACCCGTCCATGAAGCATAGAGATGTTGTGGGAGGGAGCAGCTTCATAGGAAAAGGAGGCAAAGTAGTAGAATCGTCGGCGACCTCCCGGGCCAGAATGGCATCAAACAGTTTCGAGTAATCTCCCATCTGCTTGCAGTACCTCTCAATCCATTCCAGCTCAATTTCCTCTGCTTTGCTCTGAGGATAGAGCTTTCCTGGAGAATCATTGTGTCATAGATCGGCAGATGATCTCTGGGTGCTTACGAGTTTTGTTTTCAGCTGAATAGAGAATTAGGATACCTGGGCAGATTATCTTCGTGTTTGGTTTTTTGTCCTCGTAAACGAGTTGGCCATTGCAGTTGTCGTCATCATCATCGCTATCGACTACTTCATTCCCTGAAGAATTAGTGTGGAATCCCGGGAAGTTAGCTTATTCATGGTTGAAATTTCAGGGAAATTAATCTAGATTCTAGAGGCACACATAGGTACCTGGGCAATCTTTCTCCTCCCCTTCAATCACTTGGTCATCGCCCTCGCTCCAGTCGCTCCAGTCTGATTCGCTCTCCTCCCGTGGGAACTTGAGGTCCAGGGCATGCCAGGCAATCTGACCAGGATCTGAATATGTGCAATTACATCAACGTAATTGATCAAATCAAACAAGATCCATCCGAAACCTTCCCCATGGAGCGTGGAAGTAAAGGGGTGTGCACATTATACGCACCGGTGACCATGCGCGCCGGCTGGCCATGGGGTTCGAGTTCGACTGCCTCCACCTCCTCCAGCGTATCATGGAGATCCTCCGTGCAAGGGCTGGGGTAGCGGGCGGCGTGAGACGAACCCACTGTTTCCCCTGATCCGCGGCAGAATCGCTTCTCAGGTGACGCCATCGCAACGCCAGGGGTTCCCCTGGCGGCGGCGGCGGTCGGTTTAGGGATTCGGGAAAGATTTACGGATTATTTTTTAGGGAAATAAAATACTCGAGGTTATATTACAAGGAGACATACCAAAACCCCTATTTATTTCTAACAAAGACTTCGCTCTCACGTTTCACCACTTGATTGATTGCAACTTGGGAACCTATGGAGTGCAGACACGTGTATTAATTTGGGCTCCTGCGATGTACTGTACAATTTTGTGGTGACGGTAATCTTTCGGTGTAAATTTTGTTAACATGGTTTGTGATTCGGTGTGTGCGTTTAAGAGTAGTTTTCATGCGTATGGGCCATTTCGTTCTATTGACCTGATTGCGTACTGTTTTTTTCTGCTTTTTTTTACTTTCTCTAATCAGTAAAAATCAGGCCAATTGGAGGCTGACACGCCAATTAGTGGGGAAATGACGTGGTAGGTTCTCTATGGTGGATCTAGTGGTTCCCGGTTGGATTTCAGACAGTGTTTGCGATTGGTGCATCGGCCGCTGGATGTCGGATGTCGTCCGCAGCGGAATTTCATTTGACTACGTCCTACTTGTCGTTATCCGGTTGGATCTTGCCGCTTCCGTCTTAACCACCGTTGCGCACTTTGATATTTTTCCCCCTTCGCGTTCTTCATGGGCACGTGTATGCGTGCGTGTCGTCCGGCGCGTGGTGCAGGTTTGTTGCTTTGTGCATACGTTTCGGATTTGACTACGCCCGCTGCTATCAAGGGTTGCATGTGATGGGCCAGCTCTGCGTGATACTCCCTCCATTTCACAATGTAGTGCCTATAGATTTTTGTGAAAGTCAAACTTTACTAATTTTGACCAAGTGTATAAAGAAAACTGTCTACATCTATAATACCAAACATATACATTCTGAAAATATAACTCATGATGTATCCAATGATGTGCATTTGGTATTCTAGATGCACCTATTTTTCTCTATAAATATGATCAAAGTTTGTAATGTTTGACTTTTGCAAAAATCTATAGGCACTACATTATGGAACGGAGGGAGTAGTATGATTTTGCATGTGGCTGGTTACTTCCTCGGACCGGAAGGCTTTATCTTTACACGATCTAATGCACCAACACCGCATGCGCCTATAAAAGGATCCCTCCTTCGCCTCTGAACCTCACGCCGTGGCATCGGAGCCCCTCCTCCTCGCCGGCACATTTGACCGGCCCCCCTGCCCGCCATGAATACTGCCTTCTTCTTCCACTACGCCGACCTCGCCACCACCTGCTTCGAGAAGGCCACGCCGCTGGTCTCCGCCACCGCCACAGAAAAGGAGTGGCGGTCCTGCTCCAGCCAAACCTTGCGTGGGCGAGGAAGAGCCGATCCAGGCGCACACGAAGGCCGTGGGGGGCGCAACCTCTGCTGATGGGGTCTTGCCTGATGGCATCGCCGTCATCTGACAGGATCATCCACGAGCGCCTCCCGTCGAGGGATATGGTGTCCCTGGTTAACGTCGGCCAACCGTCATGGCGGTGGCCTGTGCTTGGTGCAGGTGGTGTCGTCGTGCCAGTTGTGTCGTCGAGCCAGGCACACCAGAACGCGGCAACGATGTCGCGGTGCTCGGCGGCGTTGAGGGTGAGGTAGCACGTGAGCAGCTCTCGAGGCCCTACGGTGACGCCCGATCGTACACCGTCCTTCGCCGCAATTATCTTCGTCATGCTCTCCAGGAAGTCCGCTTTCGGGTCCACCCACTCCTTCATCACCACGAGGCTCTCCTGCAGCTAGCGTCGCCGCCTCGCGCGTCGCCTATGTGGCGGCCACGATGGTCTCCAATGAAGGATGCGCGTCCGCTGGCCTCCTCCCCTTCAGCTTGGCGCTCATCTTCACGAGTTGTCGTCGCGGTTGCCACACCCCTGGCCGTCGGCAACTCGCTGCCGGCTACTTATGAGTTGCGTTGGGATTTCCCCGAAGAGGAAAGTATGATGCAGTACAGTAGAGATAAATATTTTCCTCGGTTAAAAAATCAATGTTATCAATCCAGTAGCAGAATCACGCAACAACTCGTTAACAGCACCTGCACACAAAAAAATCCTTGCACCAAACGCGAACAAGGGGTTGTCAATCCCTTGACGGTTAATTGCAAAATTAAATTGTATGGTGATAGATAGATAGATCGAACAAAAATACAAAATAATATAAATAAAGTAAAATTGCAGGAAAGTATTGTTATGATTTTTAATATATGTTAAAAGTAGACCCGGGGGCCATAGTTTTCACTAGAGGCTTATCTCTTGAAAATAGCATACGATGGGTAAACAAATTACTGTTGGGTAATTAATAAAAAAAGCAAATAATCATGACGATATCCAAGGCAATGATCATGTATATAGGCATCACGTCCGAGACAAGTAGACCGAAATGATTCTGCATCTACTACTATTACTCCACACATCAACCGCTATCCAGCATGCATCTAGAATATTAAGTTCATAAAGAACGGAGTAACGCCTTAAGCAAGATGACATGATGTAGATAAAGTAAACTCACGCATGAATAAACCCCATCTTTTTATCCTTAATAGCAACGATACAATACGTGTCATATCCCTTTCTGTCACTAGGATTGAGCACCGCAAGATTGAACCCATTACAAAGCACCTCTCCCATTGTAAGATAAATCAATCTAGTTGGCCAAACCAAATCAATAGATCGGAAAGAAATACGAAGATATAATAATCATGAATAAAAGAGTTTAGACAAAACTCAAATAATATTCATGGATAATTTGATCATAAACTCAAAATTCATCGGATCCCAACAAACACACCGCAAAAAGTGATTACATCGGATAGAACTCCTAGAACATCGAGGAGAACATTGTATTGAAGATCAAATAGAGAGAAGAAGCCATCTAGCTACTAACTATGGACACGTAGGTCTGTGGTAAACTACTCACACATCACCGGAAGGGCAGCAAGGTTGATGTAGAGCCCCTCCGTAATTGATTCCCCCTCTGGTAGAGTGTCGGAAAAGGCCTCCAGATGGGATCTCTCGAGAACAGGAACTTGCGGTGGCGGAAAATGTATTTGGTGGACTCTTTTGTTGGTTTCCTGATTTTAGAGAATTTATAGAGGCGGAGTTAGGTCAAACAGAGCCACGTGGGTCCCACGAGCCACTAGGGCGCGCCCTACCCCCTGGGCGCGCCCTGGTGCCTCGTGCGCCACTTCTCCATCTTGTTGTCCCCTCTCGAAGCTTCTAGGGTCTCTTATGTCCAGAAAAAAATCTACAAAAAGTTTTATGGCATTTGGACTTCATTTGGTACGGATATTCTGAAAAACCAAAAACAGGCAAAAAATAAATAACAACTGGCACTAGGCACTAAGTTAATAGGTGCTACTTCTTGAGCTTGTGTTGATTTTTCCCTTGAAGAGAAAAGGGTGATGCAGCAAAGTAGAGATAAGTATTTCCCTCAGTTAAGAACCAGCGTATCAATCTAGTAGGAGGAACACACAAGTCCCCAATAGATGCACCTGCACGAACTAACAAATACTTGCACACAACGCGAAAAAGGGGTTGTCAATCCCTTCACGGTCACTAGGAAGAGTGAGATCTAATAGAGATAGGTATAAAAGATAAGTAAAAGTATAAAATAAAGTAAAGATAAATAAATTGCAGCAAGGTATTTTTGGGTTTTTGGTTTTATAGATCTGAAAATAATACGATAAAAATAGACCCGGGGGCCATAGGTTTCACTAGAGGCTTCTCTCTTGAAAGAAACATACGATGTGTAAACAAATTACTGTTGGGCAATTGATAGAAAAGTGCATAGTTATGACGATATCCAAGGCAATGATGATGAATATAGGCATCACGTCCGTGACAAGTAGACCGACTCCTGCCTGCATCTACTACTATTACTCCACACATCGACCGCTATCCAGCATGCATCTAGTGTATTAAGTTAACAAGAATGGGGTAACGCCTTAAGGAAGATGACATGATGTAGAGGGATATATCCAAACAATATGGTAAAAACCCCATATTTTTATCCTTAATGGCAACAATACAAATACGTGCCTCATTACCCCTACTCTCACTGGGTGAGGACACCGCAAGATTGAACCCATCACAAAGCACCTCTCCCATTGCAAGAAATATCAACCTAGTTGGCCAAACCAAATCAATAGATCAAAGAGAACTACAAAGCTATCTTAATCATGCATAAGAGAGTTCAGAGAAGACTCAAATAATATTCATACATAATCTGATCATAAACCCACAATTCATAGGATCTCAACAAACACACCGCAAAAAGAAGATTACATCGAATAGATCTCCAAGAACATCGAGGAGAACTTTGTATTGAAGATCAAAGAGAGAGAAGAAGCCCTCTAGCTACTAGCTATGGACCCGTAGGTCTATGGTAAACTACTCACACATCATCGGAAGGGCATCAAGGTTGGTGTAGAGGCCCTCCGTGATCGAATCCCCCTCCGGCAGAGTACCGGAAAAGGCCCCATGATGGGATCTCACGAGAACAGAAGCTTGCGGCGGCGGAAAAGTATTTTTTGGTGTGCCCCCTGGTATACGGGGAATATTTGGGTATTTATAGAGCTGAAGTTAGGGTTAGGGGAGTCCCGAGGGGCCCATAAGCCTGGGGGGCGCCCCCAGGGCATGCCTCTAGGGCTTGTGGCCCTCTCGTGGCTCCTCTAGCCTCCTCCCGAAGCTTCGTGGTTGTCTTCTGGTCCAAGAAAATGGTCAAAAAGTTTCGTTCCGTTTGGACTCCGTTTGGTATTGATTTTTTGTAAAAGACAAAAACAAGGAAATAACATCAACTGACACTGGGCACTAGGTTAATAGGTTAGTCCCAAAAAATGATATAAAATAGCATACAAACGCATATAAAACATCCAAGATAGATAATATAATAGCATGGAACAATAAAAAATTATAGATACATTGGAGACGTATCAAGGATCCCCAAGCTTAATTCCTCCTCGTCCTCGAGTAGGTAAATGAGAAAAACAGAATTTTTGATGTGGAATGCTACCTAACATGTTTATCCAGTAATCTATTGTGGCATGAATATTCAGATCCATAAGATTCAAAACAAAAGTTTAATATTGACATAAAAACAATAATACTTCAAGCATACTAATAAAGCAATCATGGCTTTTCAAAATAACATGACTAAAGAAAATTATCCCTACAAAATCATATAGTCTTGTCATGCTCTATCTTCATCACACAAAGTATTTATCATGCACAACCCCGATGACAATCCAAGCAATTGTTTCATACTTTTAATGTTCTCAAACTTTTTCAACTCTCACGCAATACATGAGCGTGAGCCATGGATATAGCACTATAGATGGAATAGAATATGATGGTGGAGGTTGTGTGGAGAAGACAAAAAAGGATAAAGTTTCACATCGACGAGGCTAATCAATAGGCTATGGAGATTCCCATCAATTGATGTCAATTCAAGGAGGGATTGCCATGCAACGGATGCACTAGAGCTATAAGTGTATGAAAGCTCAAAAGAAAACTAAGTGGGCGTGCATCCAACTTGCTTGCTCACGAAGACCTAGGGCAATTTGAGGAAGCCCATCATTGGAATATACAAGCCAAGTTCTATAATGAAAAATTCCCACTAGTAATATATGAAAGTGAAAAAATAGGAGACTCTCTATATGAAGAACATGGTGCTACTTTGAAGCACAAGTGTGGAAAAAGGAAAGTAACATTGTCCCTTCTCTCATTTTTTTTCCTTTTTTCTCTTTTTTTATTTTGGGCTCTTTTACCTCTCTTTTTTTTTCTTTTTTTTTCTTTTAGTCTGGAGTCCCATCCCGACTTGTGGGGGAATAATAGTCTGCACCATCCTTTCCTCACATGGGACAATGCTCTAATAATGATGATCATTACACTTTTATTTACTTACATCTCAAGAATTACAACTCGATACTAGAACAAAAATATGACTCTATATGAATGCCTCCGGCGGTGTACCGGGATGTGCAATGATCTAGCGTGACATGTATAAAAAAACCACAAATACTATGTCAACTATATGATCATGCAAAGCAATATGACAATGATGGTGTGTGTCATGATAAAACGAAACGGTGGAAGTTGCATGCATGGCAATATATCTCGGAATGGCTATGGAAATGCCATAATAGGTAGGTATGGTGGCTATTTTGAGGAAGATATAAGGTGGCTTATGTGTGAAAGAGCGTATCATAGCACGGGATTTGGATGCACCGGCGAAGTTTGCACCAACTCTCAAGGTGAGAAAGGGCAATGCACGGTACCGAAGAGGCTAGCAATGGTGGAAGGGTGAGAGTGCGTATAATCCATGGACTTAACATTAGTCATAAAGAACTCACATACTTATTGCAAAAAATTATTAGCCATCAAAACAAAGTAATAATACGCATGCTCCTAGGGGGGTAGATTGGTAGGAAAATACCATCGCTCGTCCTCGACAGCCACTCATAAGGAAGACAATCAAAAATAAATCATGCTCCAACTTCATCACATAACGAGAGACCATACATGCATCCTTCGGGAATCACAAACCTTAACACAAATATTCTTACTAATCCACAATTACTCACTAGCATGACTCTAATATCACCATCTTCATATCTCAAAAAAATGCAAGGAATCAAACTTCTCATATATTCAATGATCTTCATGAAAGTTTTTATTATAACCCTCTTGAATACCAATCATATTAGGACTAAATTCATAACCTAAGCAAATTGCCATACTATTTTTAAGACTCTCAAAATAATATAAGTGAAGCATGAGAGTTCATCAATTTCTTCAAAATAAAACCACCGCCATGCTCTAAAAAGATATAAGTGAAGCATTAGAGCAACTACCTAGCTCAAAAGATATAAGTGAAGTACATAGAGTATTCTAATAAATTGACAATTAATGTGTGTCCCTCTCAAAAGGTGTGTACAGCAGAGGATGATTGTGGCAAACTAAAAAGCAAAGACTCATATAATACAAGATGCTCCAAGCAAAACACATATCATGTGGTGAATAAAAATATAGCCTCAAGTAATTTACCGATGGATTGAAGACAAAAGAGGGGATGCCATCCGGGGCATCCCCAAGCCTAGATGCTTGGTTGTCCTTGAATATTACCTTGGGGTGCCTTGGGCATCCCCAAGCTTAGGCTTTTGCCACTAATTATTCCGTAGTCCATCAAAATTTTACTCAAAACTTGAAAACTTCACAACACAAAACTCAACAGAAAACTCGTGAGATCCCTTAGTGAAACAAAGCAAATAACCTCTTTTAGGTACTGTTGTAAACTCATTCCAATTTTATATTGGTGTTATATCTACGGTATTCTAACTTATCCATGGTTCATACCCCCCGATAGTACCCATAGATTCATCAAAATAAGCAAACAACACAATGAAAACAGAATCTGTCAAAAACAGAATAGTCTGTAGTAATCTGGACTTTAGACAAACTTCTGTAACTCCAAAAATTCTGAAAAATTCGTACAATAGATGCAATTTGTATATAAATCTTGTGTAAAAAATTCAGATCAAAAGCGCGTTTTTGTTAATTTACAAAATTCCAGAACTGAGTGCAAAAGTTTCAGTTTTTCAACAAAATCAAATCAACTATTACCCAAGATCATCCCAAAGGTCCTACTTGGATCAAGCACTAATTAAAACACTAAAACACAATTATTACAGAAGTAATATTGCATAAAAACATAAAAACAGAAAAGAAAAATATTGGGTTGTCTCCCAACAAGCGCTTTTCTTTAAAGCCTTTTAGCTAGGCGTTGATAATTTTAATGATGCTCACATGAAAGACAAAAAATTGATGCACAAAGAGAGCATCATATAGCATGTGAAAAACAAGTTTAAGTCTAACATACTTCCTACGCATAGGCATTTTATAGGGAAAAAATTTATCAAGACAAGCAAAAACTAGCATATGCAAGGAAGAAGAAAGTAACAATAGCAATCTCAACATAACGAGAGGTAATTTAGTAACATGAAAATATCTACAACCATATTTTCCTCTCTCATAATAGTTACATGTAGGATCATAATCAAATTCAACAATATAGCTATCATATAATTTTTTTTCTTCATGATCCACATGCATAAAAGTTTTATAATCTTCCAAGATAGTGGGATTAACATCAACTAAAGTCATGACCTCTTCAAACCCACTTTTATCAAAAAAAATCATAAGATTGAACACTCCCCAAATATGTGGGATTCTTTTTTCCTAGAGTTGACACTCTTCCAAACCCACTTTCAATATTATCGCAAACATATTCATCACGAGGCTTAAATAAATTTACAAGATCATAAGAAGAATCACCCCAATCATGATCATTGTAATAAGTAGTGGACATATCAAAATTAGCATCCCCAAGCTTGGGGTTTTGCATATTATTAGCACAATTGACATTAATAGAATTTATAATAACACCATTGCAATCATGCTTTTCATTAAAGGAGCTATCATGAATCACTTCATAAATTTCCTCCTTTAGCACTTCATCACAATTTTCAGATTCACGAATTTCAAGCAAAACTTCATAAAGATAATCTAGTGCACTCAACTCACTAGCAGTTGGTTCATCATAGTTGGATCTTTTAAAGAGATTAGCAAGTGGATGAGGATCCATAAAATTTTTGCTTTCTGATTTGGAATAAATATGCAATTATGCCAAGCGAACAAGCAAACAAAACAAATAAGACATAAAGGCAAACAGAAAGAAGGCGAATAAAAAGGCAAATATTTTTTTTGTTTTT
Organism: Thinopyrum elongatum; assembly: GCA_011799875.1. Classification (NCBI taxonomy): domain Eukaryota; kingdom Viridiplantae; phylum Streptophyta; class Magnoliopsida; order Poales; family Poaceae; genus Thinopyrum; species Thinopyrum elongatum. The sequence continues at coordinate 145,861,998 of CM022299.1, forward strand.
CTGAAAAGGTTTTAGAAGTGGGAGGAGAGGAAAATAAGAGGCAAATGGCAAATAATGTAAATGCAAGAAATGAGAGTTTATGATAGGTACTTGGTAGGCTTGATGTAGAACCTCCCCGGCAACGGCGCCAGAAATTCTTCCTGCTACTTCTTGAGCTTGCGTTAATTTTTTACTTGAAGAGGAAAGGGTGATGCAGCAAAGTAGAGATAAGTATTTCCCTCAGTTAAGAACCAAGGTATCAATACCGTAGGATGAACACACAAGTCCCCAATAGATGCACCTGCACAAACTAACAAACACTTGAACACAACGCGAAAAAGGGGTTGTCAATCCCTTCACGGTCACTAGCAAGAGTGAGATCTAATAGAGATAGGTATAAAAGATAAGTAAAAGTGTAAAATAAAGTGAAGATAAATAAATTACAGCAAGGTATTTTTGGGTTTTTGGTTTTATAGATCTGAAAATAATATGATAAAAATAGAGCTGAGGGCCATAGGTTTCAGTAGAGGCTTCTCCCTTGAAAGAAACATACGATGGGTAAACAAATTACTGTTGAGCAATTGATAGAAAAGTGCATAGTTATGATGATATCCAAGGCAATGATCATGAATATAGGCATCATGTCCGTGACAAGTAGACTGACTCGTGCCTGCATCTACTACTATTACTCCACACGTCGACTGCTATCCAACATGCATCTAGTGTATTAAGTTAACAAGAACGGAGTAACGCCTTAAGCAAGATGACATGATGTAGAGGGATGTATCCAAACAATATGGTAAAAACCCCATCTTTTTATCCTTAATGGCAACAACACAAATACGTGCCTCACTACCCCTACTATCACTGGGTGAGGACACCGCAAGATTGAACCCATCATAAAGCACCTCTCCCATTGCAAGAAAGATCAATCTAGTTGGCCAAACCAAATCAATAGATCGGAGAGAAATACAAAGCTATCTTAATCATGCATAAAAGAGTTCAGAGAAGACTCAAATAATATTCATAGATAATCTGATCATAAACCCACAATTCATCGGATCTCAACAAACACACGACAAAAGAAGATTACATCGAATAGATCTCCAAGAACATTGAGGAGAACATTGTATTGAAGAACAAAGAGGGAGAAGAAGCCATCTAGCTACTAGCTATGGACCCGTAGGTCTATGGTAAACTACTCACACATCATCGGGAGGGCAGTAAGGTTGGTCTAGAGGCCCTCCGTGATCGAATCCCCATCCGGCAGAGTACTAGAAAAGGCCCCAAGATTGGCTCTCACGAGAACAGAAGCTTGCGGTGATGAAAAAGTATTTTTGGTGTGCCCCCTGGTATACGGGGAATATTTGGGTATTTATAGAGCTGGAATTAGGGTTAGGGGAGTCCCGACGGGCCCACGAGCTTGGGGGCTCCCCCCTAGGGCGCGCCTCTAGGGTTTGTGGCCCTCTCGTGGCTCCTCTGGCCTCCTCCCGAAGCTTCGTGGTTGCCTTCTTGTCCAAGAAAAATCGTCAAAAAGTTTCGTTCCGTTTGGAACTCCGTTTGGTATTGATTTTCTGTAAAAGACAAAAACAAGGAAAAACAGCAACTGGCACTAGGCACTAGGTTAATAGGTTAGTCCCAAAAAATGATATAAGATAGCATATAAAACATCCAAGATAGATAATATATTAGCATGGAACAATCAAAAAGAGACGTATCAATAGGTTAGTCGCAAAAATTGATATATAATTGCTTGTAAGTGTATATAAAACATCCAAGATTGATACTATGATAGCATGGAACAATAAAAAATTATAGATACGTTGGAGACGTATCAAGCATCCCCAAGCTTAATTCGTGCTCGTCCTCATGTAGGTAAATGATAAAAACAGAATTTTTGATGTGGAATGCTACCCATCATATTCATCATATAATCTTTTCTTTTATGGCATGGACATTTGGACTTTAATAATTCAAAGCAATTGTCTATAGTTTGACATGAAGACATAAATACTCAAGCATACTAACAAGCAACCATGTCTTTCAAAATATCAACGCTAAAGAAAGTTATCCCTAGCCCATTATGCTCAATCATTGATCCATTCACGAAACACACTCAATATTAGCTACACCCAATGCACAAGTATGAAAATAGTGCTCTCTAGTTGGTGCTTTGTAAGAGAAGATGGAGAATCAAAATAAAAATAAAAATTACATAAAAGTAAATAGATAGGCCCTTCGCAGAGGTAAGCAGAGATTTGCAAAGGTGCCAGAGCTCAAAGCTTAAATTAGAGAGATAAAATTATTTTGAGAGGCATGCTTTTCTTGTCAACGAAAACGGTCGAGAATTCCCAATATCTTCCATGCTAGACACATTATAGGCGGTTCCCAAACAGAAAATAAAGTTTATTTTCTTTCCACCATTCTTTCACAATCCATGGCTCACCATATCCATGGGTGCCTTCCATACCAACACTTTCCAAGGAATTTATTATTATCATCATCATAATATTATAATTTTCATGTCGGGACTGGGCATCCCTATTACCTACCACTTTCTCATGCAATGACAAGTGAATAAACACTCATCATGCGAATAACCCACCTAGCATGGAAAATATTGGCCACCCCCTACCGCTTCATGAGCGGTATGGGCACATAAAACGGAAAAATATTTTGAAAAATTAGAGTTGGCGCATTCAAATTTACTTGGAACGGCATGGAAATACCGCATATAGGTAGGTATGGTGGACTCATTTGGCACAACTTTGGGTTTAAGGAATTGGATGCACAAGTAGCATTCCTGCTTAGTACAAATGAAGGCTAGCAAATAGATTGAGAAGAGACCAACCAAAAAATGAAAACGGTCATAAACATGCATTGAACATAACTAACACTGAATAATGCACCATAAGTAGGATATAAATTCGTTGCATAACTATTGACTTTATGTGCATGCATAGGGAATCACAAACCTTAACACCAATATTCTTACTAAACCACAATTACTCACTAACATGACTGACATATAATCATCTCCATATCGCAAAACTATTGCAAGGAATCAAACTTACCATATCCAATGATCTTTCATGAAAGTTTTTATTATATCCCCCTTGAATATTCATGACTTTGGGACCAAATTCATATCTTGTGCAAATTATCATTACTATTATCAACTCTCAAAAAGATATAAGTGAAGCATGAGCGTGCAAATATTTCTTCAGAATATAATCACCGCCGTGCTAAAAAAGATTTAAGTGAAGCACTAGAGCAACTGCCTAGCTCAAAAGATTTAAGTGAAGCACATAGAGTATTCTAACAAATCATGATAAATGTGTGGCTCTCTCAAATAGGTTTGTCCAGTAAATATGATTGTGACAAACTAAAAAGCAAACAAAGCAAAGACTCATATAATACACGACGCTCCAAGCAAAACTCATATCATTTGAAGAATAAAAATATAGCTCCAAGTAAAATTACCGATGGTCGGTAGAAGAAAGAGGGGATGCCTTCCGGGGCATCCCCAAGCTTAGTTGTTTGGGAGTCCTTGAATATTACCTTGGGGCTGCCTTGGGCATCCCCAAGCTTAGGCTCTTGCCACTCCTTATTCCTTCATCCATCGTGCACCCAAAACTTGAAAACTTCAATCACACAAAACGTAACAAAACCTTCGTGAGATCCGTTAGTATAATAAAACAAATCACTACTTTAGGTACTGTTGCAAACCCATTCATATTTTATTTTTGCATTATACCTACTGTATTATAACTTCTCCATGGCTTATACCCCCTGATACAATCCATTGTTCCATCAAAACAATGCATCAAAAACAGAATCTGTCAAAAATAGAACAGTCTATAGCAATCTGAATATTGACCATACTTATGTAACTCCAAAAATTCTGAAAAATTAGGCAAGCATAGACAATCTCTATATCAATCACGTGTAAAACTTTCAGAATTTTATCACGCTCCAGTGATATTTAACAATTCTGCTACTGGATGTAGAAGTTTCTATTTTTGCATAGAATCAAAGAAACTATCATCTCAAAGGCTTTACTTGGCACAAACACTAATTAAAACATAAAAACACAACCATAAAAGTATCATAGTTGTGCACACACAAGAAAACAGAAGAATAAACTATTGGGTTGTCTCCGAACAAGCTCTTTCTTTATAGCCATTAAGATAGGCTTGAGATTTCAATGATGCTCACATGCAAGATAATAATTTAAACACAAAGGGAGCATCATGTAACATATGACATACAGATTGAAATCTAAAATACTTCCTATGCATAGGCATTTTATAAGCAAACAAATTATCAAGGCAAGCAAAACCTAGCATATGCAAGGAGGAAGAAAGAAACAATAGCAATCTCAACATGAAGAGAGGTAATTTAGTAACATGAAGATTTCTACAACCATATTTTCCTCTCTCATAATAATGAAATGTAACATCATAGTCAAATTCAACAATGTAACTATCATATAAAATTTTCTCTTCATGATCCACATGCATAAAAGTCTTATAATCTTCCAAGATAGTGGGATTATCATCAACTAAAGTCATGACCTCTCCAAACCCACATTTATCAAAAATTTCATAAGATTGAACACTCTACGAATATGTGGGATTCTTTTTACCTAAAGTTGACACTCTTCCAAACCCACTTTCAATACTATTGCAAACATTATTATCAATAGCATATTCATCATGAGGCTTAAATAAATTTTCAAGATCATAAGAAGCATCACCCCAATCATGATCATTACAATAAGTAGTGGACATAACAAAATCATCATCCCCAAGCTTGTAGCTTTGCATATCATTAGCATAATTGATATTCACAAAATTTATAATAACATCATCGCAATCATGCTTTTCATTCAAGTAGCTATCAAGTGTGGGTGCAATAGCAATAATTTCATTTTTAACATAAGGAACTATTGCAAGTTCATCATCATAAGCATAATTAATATTGGCATCGTGGCCATAAGAATAGTAAGCATCATGTTCATCAAGAGGGGATAATTCAATCAAATCAACGAAATCATAGTTATCTATATATTCATGCATATCATTATTCTCTTCCAAAGCAGCGGACATTCTCCTAATGAATTCACTAACATAGGCATTAGAAGCATAGTTTTCATAGCAATATTTATGTATGGCAAAATTTTCAGATTTGTAGAGAGTAATATCATACTTTTCAATCAAAGAAGAAACTTCATAAGCACCCTTAAAAGCAACAAGTTCTTCGATTTGTTCGATATCATAGTAACTATCAACAAATCCTTGCACCCAACGCGAACAAGGGGTTATCAATCCCTTGGCGGTTAATTGCAAGATTAAATTATATGGTGATAGATAGATAGATCGAACAAAAATAGAAAATAAAATAAATAAAGTAAAATTGCAGCAAGGTATTTTTAGGATTTTTTATATATTATCGAATTAGACCCGGGGGCCATAGTTTTCACTAGAGGCTTCTCTCTTGAAAATAGCATACGGTGGGTAAACAAATTACTGTTGGGCAATTGAAAGAAAAGCAAATAATCATGACGATATCCAAGGCAATGATCATGTATATAGGCATCACGTCCGAGACTAGTAGACCGAAACGATTCTGCATCTACTACTATTACTCCACACATCGACCACTATCCAGCATCCATCTAGAGTATTAAGTTCATAAAGAATGGAGTAACGCCTTAAGCAAGATGACATGATGTAGACAAAGTAAACTCACGCATGAATAAACCCCATATTTTTATCCTTAATAGCAATGATACAATACGTGTCATGTCCCTTTCTGTCACTGGGATTGAGCATCGGAAGATCGAACCCTTTACAAATTATCGCTCCCATTGCAAGATAAATCAATCTAGTTGGCCAAACCAAATCAATAGATCGGAGAGAAATACGAAGCTATAATAATCATGCATAAAATAGTTCAGAGAAAAATCAAGTAATATTCATGGATAATCTTATCATAAACTCACAATTCATCGGATCCCAACAAACACACTGCAAAAAGTGATTACATCGGATAGAACTCCAAGAACATCAAGGAGAACACTGTATTGAAGATCAAATAGAGAGAAGAAGCCATGTAGCTACTAACTATGGACCCGTAGGTCTGTGGTAAACTACTCACACATCATCGGAAGGGCAGCAAGGTTGATGTAGAGCCCCTCCGTGATTGATTCCTCCTCCGGCAGAGTGCCGAAAAAGGCCTCCAGATGGGATCTCTCGAGAACAGGAACTTACTGCGGCGAAAAAAGTATTTCGTGGACTCCTCTGTTGGTTTCCCGATTTTAGAGAATTTATAGAGGCGGAATTAGGTCAAACGGATCCATGTGGGGCCCACGAGCCACCAGGGTGTGCCCTACCCCCTGGGCGTGCCCTGCTGCCTTGTGGCCCACTGCTCCATCTTCTCATCCTCTCCCGAAGCTTTCAGGGTCTCTTATGTCCAGAAAAAAATCTCCAAAAAGTCTTGTGGCATTTGGATTTCGTTTGATACTGATATTCTGAAAAACCAAAAACAGGCAAAAAAATAGCAACTGGCACTGGGCACTAAGTTAATAGGTTAGTCCCAAAATTGATATATAATTGCTTGTAAGTGCATATAAACATCCAAGATTGATACTATAATAGCATGGAACAATAAAAATTATAGATACGTTGGAGACGTATCACTGCTGCTGCCCAGGCCTCCTCATCTCATCTCCGTTGACCTTCTTTGCGGCGCTAGCGGGCCTGGTGAGGATCGGCCACAGCTTCAGCTCTGGCATCGCCCTGAGCCCGTCGAACCGGTCGGCCACGGCAGGTACTGGGTGTCCCGACGGCCGGCGCTTATGAATCCCCTTGGCGGGGCCACGGTCTCCACTCAGACATAGTAGGATGCCCTGTTCGGGAGCACAGATGGGACAGAGGCAACCTCTGCGACAACGATGATGACATCACCACCGTCGGAGCATGATCACTTGCTAGTGCGAGCGACATGACGGTGGCGAGGGCGGATGCTCCTGGTGCACGTGCGCTCAGTGGCGTTGGGAAATGGTTAGGTTGCAGCGTTGGGCGGAGGGGAGGTGGTGCAGCAGGATGATCTCGATGGCGGCCACACCGCGCAGGAGCGAGTGGAGCCAGAGTGGTCCATTGTCAGGTAGGATTGGCTGCTATTGATGATGTCGCGGGTATGTGGACGAGTACGTGGATCTCAAAGTAAAGACGTCCATCAGCAAGACACGACCTGGCGCTGCGCACTGCACTGCTATGTGATGTTGTTGAAAACCAAGTGCACTCAGACTGCGCTGCCATCCGCGTTGTATCCCCTTGCATGGTCCTAGCATCGACGAGGTTTTGCATGCGTCGACGCAGTTTTTCCATTCGTGTTCCATATGTAGCGTGAATCCAAGCTGATCATCATGCATGTGGTCTCATCAGTTAGGCCCACACATGTGCAGCCATGCACCAACCACATCCTATAGATTCCTTTTCTTGCTAGGTCCTATGCATGCGCTACACGCTTTCCCCACCCATGCCCCTATTTAGGTGACAGTCTAGGTTTTTAATTTTATATGGTATGCATAATTAATGTCGCTAATTACTGTGACATTATTACATGTTAACACATGGCACTACTAATAATGTAGTAAAAGATCTAAAAAATCACCACAAGTATAAATTCCTTAAGAACTCTATAAGGATGTATATTTACTTTCCAATAAAATCAAAAGGACTTTTGAAAAAAAAAATTAAAAACCAAAAGTTCTTTGAGTTTTGACAATGAAGTTCCAAAAATGTGCATGTAAAGTTCTTTACCTATTTTTCAAAAGTTGCGAGCTATGTCAGAGTTTTTCAAAAGTTCTTCTGTTTTTCATGGCAAAGTTCAGATACCAATTTAATAAAGTTTGGTTCTCTTTGAAGCTATTTAAAGAACGTTTTTTCAGAACAAATTAAACAATAGGATATTTTAATTTTTGTGACATTTGAATTACTTCTAGCAACATACTCCCCGCCTCCACGGAGAGATAATCATGCGAATTAATTCTACAGCAGGAGAGATAGAGCTAATCTAGCTACAGCTCCATCTAGGCATCTACTACCTGACATGATTGTAGGAACGAAGTATGTCTACCAGGGGGGTGAATGGGAGTTTTAAAATTTCTTCAGAAATCTCAAAACTCTCGAAACCCAGTAGCGGAACGAATGAAAAACAAACTACAGCGAGCTAAAACTAAGTACCAAAAGGAAACTAAACATGCATCAAGACAAAACATACGATGGAAAACATATCAAATATAAACAAGGGTGGAAGATGTAACCAGAGATGCTCGATGGCGACAAGGTATTTGTTCGACCAGTTCGTCCTTCTGCACAAGGACTACGCCTGGTTGGAGGGGCTGTGACTTAACACGGAAGATAAACTCTCTTCACCCTATTCTCCTCGACAATTGGTTCGTCAACCAATGCCGATTACTCGTGGTAGATACTTGAGGCGATCTCCAAACCTTTACAGACTTCTTCTTTGAGAACCACAATCACTCTTGGTCTCTAAAGAAATTGACACCTAACCGTCTAGAGAGTTTGCAGCTCTCAAGAGTAATAGGGGGAGCGTACTGGACTTAGATTTGAGTGATGTTGAACCACTATCTAATTCTTTGTCTCTAGGGGTTTTCTCTCGGTGGATTTTAAACTCAAATCGCTCTGAGAGGGGGTTGCTCAACAATATTTTCAGAATCAAACGGAGTAGCCACCGGACAAAGCCGGTGCGGGGTGGCTATTTATAGCCGCAACCTTCCCTGATGGGAAATGACCATTTTGGACACGCGGTCCAGCCAATGGCCAACCGACACGTTTGCAATGGTCGAATTTTGGAGCAACGGTAACATTACTTGAGGAACAAGTAATGCTAACTCCTCGGTCTCAGACAAATCTCTCGCAACGAAGAAGACCACAGTCTCTTGCTGGCAAGTATTTGCTCAGAACTCGAAGAGATTTCTCTCACAACTTACATAGGATTTGGGTTTAGCATCAGAGAATCAAAGTTTCGAATGCTACACCCCTGTTAATAGTACGGTGGTCCTATGAGTCAATAAAGAGAAGAAGAAGAACAAAATAAATGCTTCGTCTTCACTTCGTCTTCATTCTTCCTCGGACATAGTCATTTTCCTCGGACAGACACCGAACCAATTGCTTGAACTTCAGCAATTTTTAGGGGTCACTCTTGTTAACATCATCTTTGGTGATAACCTTCGCTGCAACGCAGGGAGATTATCTTCGTCGTTTACATCAAACTCCTTGATATCTTAGGGACCTGTTACTCTGTGTGCACTAGCAAACACATAAGTCCCATACTGTTTATGTCAACAATCTCCAAAACATAAGGGGCCTATCATTGCACCAACAATCTCCCCCTTTTTGGACAGTTGTTGACAAAACAGATAATCATCAAAGTGAAGATAGATTAGTGAAAAGTAATTCGAACAAGAGTGAATTAGCATTACTTGGCTCGATGATGAAATATAGTCCCCCTAGATGTATGCAGGGTTAAAGATATGAAATAAAATTTCCTTGCAATTCATTGAAATATGTAGAGGAGATTTCAATCATTCGAGATAATGATTCGCACTGATGATATAATCCATCGAGATCGTAGTGCAATCATTCATAACTTCTGATAATAATTCCATCTGCAAAACAAATGCTACGAGAGAAAAAGTGCAGCAGGCAGGGTTATTAATATTACAACACAAAAGTTTTACATCAAGGCACAAATAGTCTTTGAGGCATAAGTTCAAGTTCAAATCGCACATTAAACCAAACTAATGGAACTGAAAAGAGCAAATCTATCAAGCTCGATGTAATTCTCCCCCTTTTTGTCAACTAGTGTAAAAAAGGTGACGAATAACACGAGTGAAGAAAACGTGAATTTGATTCACTCTGAGGCATCGCCAGAAGAAATGTCCAAGGAGGTTTCTGATTCTGAAGTATCTGGAAGATCTTCATCAGCAGCAGTAGTAGATTTCCCATCAGGAATGGTAGCATGATGCTGAGATGATGAAGGCACATTTGGATCAGCTTCTTGAGTCAGACGTGAAAGTACATTTCCTTTAGCTGGTTTTTTCCGTCGGTGAGGTAGCTTCAGATTCTTCAAGTAACTTGCGAAGATTAATACACAGCAGATCAGTAGTTGGCTCTCGAGCAGGAAGTGGAGGAATACTGCGAGGTTGATAATCTTCAACTATGAGGCCTTTGTCAATAAACTCATATAGCTCTTTGAGATCTACATCCTTAAGTTGCTTCTTGGAGAAGAACTTCGGAAGTAATTTCCAGAGCCTTTTCTTCTTCTCAGCAGCTATCAGATGCGTGATTCTTGTTCGGTTGTTAATGGCATTCAGCTCGGCAGCAAGGTGCTCTTTTTCTTAGCGATCTTCAGCAATGTGCTTGAGCAGCAGCTGTTGTGTGCGCAGACTGACTTCCAGCTTAGAAGGAGGTTGATGGGTAATCATTCGGTCGCGCTTTGGTAGACGTGGCCCATCGAATGTGTTGTGATAATCATGATGGCTTGACTCAGGCACTTTACCCGAATATATTTCTTGCATGACTTGCAAGATGGCACGTACCGGAGGAATGAAGCTTTTATGACTTGCCTTTGCTAAATATTCGGTCTTCATGGAATAATCAACCACCTTCTGAATCCATGGAGCATAGACCTTGAGGGTTTTCGGATATTCAGTAGAATCTTTCAATATGTTCAGAAACACATCCTCAACATCAAAGATAAATCCTTCAGAGATGGCGTAGATTGTATTCCGAAGAACATCAGAAATTGTACCGTCAGTATTCATTCCAGCCAGAGGACAAATTGTATAGGTGAGCATGTGATACAGAGTTTGATTTTCAAACGTCAAGTGCTCTGGCTTGGGAGGACCATTGTAGTCACGAATCTTTTCCTTATCCATTGTGCACCAAAACATATCATCTGCAATAGCATCGATGTTGTGCACTCGGATTTTAGTTTTGCCATGCTCGAATCGAGGAAAATGAAAGTGCGAGACAAAATCCCTGGAGGTACACTTGATGCATTGGCCTTCTGTCATCCATTCCATGATCCACTTGGAACTGTCAGATTCATCACCGTATATGTATAGTGTTGCATAGAACTGCAGGATAATCTCTCGGTTCCAAGGGTGTTCGAATGTAAACACATTTGTGAGGCAAAAATCTTCAATGTTTTGCAGCACCTGATCAACCAATACTCTTCATAGCAGCTATATCTGGGAACTCATTAGGGAAAAATTCTTGCTGTCATAGAGAGTCCGAGAATAAAAGATGGCATGTTCCTGAGTCCAGAAACGAGGGGATTCAGACATGCGTGGCCCACTGTATGGACTTTCGCAAAAGAATTTAGGGTCCGTATTCCGATTGAATAGCGGCCCTTTGGCACCAGCACCTGCCTTGAACATAGGCAGTTCTTCATGAGGGAATGGATATTTTAGTTCATCCTCGACTGAAATCACTTCATCACCATAGATCACAGAGTTAGTATGACGAGTAGAAACTGATTTGTGTCCGGATGGTCCATCGTCTGATATTCTTGTAGCTGTGTTGATTGAAATTTGTAGTTGAGCAGGAGCAGATTCTTCAACAGGTGGCTCTGCGGTTGAATCAGGAACTGGAGGCTATTGAGGTTGTTCATCGGGAGTTGGCTTTTGAGCAGAGGGAGGAGCCGAAACATTTGGTTCAGCATAAGCAGGAGAAGCTTGAGGCTTAGTCTGATGAATTTCACCTTTCTCTGAGACAAGTGGCTGAAAGGGAATTTCCTCATGAACTGGGAAGGCCACAGGCACTGGTTCAGTTGGCCTTGTCATTGTAGGAGCATCTGTAAGTGGACCATTTGCTGGCTCCAGTGTGTTTTCCTTCTGTGGCTCAGTTTCTGGAGACTTTTCTTTTGTAGGAGGAGGAGGAGCATTCTTCTTCGCAACTTTCTTTTTCTTCTTCTGCTTCGACTGAGCAGATTGATCAATATGCCCTTTAACAAGATCATTATAGCCAGTGGCCTGAGCTTGATGATCAAGGCAGATCTTTCGAACAATGTTATCCAGATCTGAATGAAATCCCAACCTTCTATTTCGAAGGATAGTCAAAGCTCGATTGACATCCATATATGATTCTTCAAGTTGCTTGATGACAAACTTGGAAGTTGCAGCTTTCATTCGGTTATCAAGATCATTAATTTGAGCAGTGAGGTTATTGATCTCAACGGAATCTTCTCTCATATCTCAAACAAGATTAGAGGCTTGAATAATGACTTCAGGGGAATCGGCAAAGATGCCACTTCACCATCAAATAGGTTTTCCACAAATCTGTCAAGCTGATCCATGATGAACACTTGATTGAAACAATGAGGGGCATCAGAGTGGTCATCAGTCTGTGCAACAGGAGCAGTTTGCACTGGATTTTGCTCAGTTGGAGGCATAGAAGCCAATGGTTGTGTCAACGTCAGAGCAAATTGAGCAGCCTTTTCTTTCACAACATCAGCTCGTGGAGCACTTTGTTCGGCAGAAGGAGCTGTGATTTTCTTCACCTTTGGCTTTGGAATTTTCTCTCCTAGCTTAGCTATGCTTACGGGAGCATCAACAACCAGATCTTGCATGTTTATTGCCTCAGGAAGAGGGGTTGTATCCACGTGGTCGACCATAGTGACAGTGGTAGGAGGTGTTTTTCTTTTCAAAGTGATCTTCTTCGGAGGTGCTATTGGGACGGCACGAGCTCGAAGATCAGGCAATATGGTGGAAGTAGTGATGTTCACTTGTTCAAAGAGAGTTGCATCCACTTCTTCCCTTGTGAGTGGAGGATCATCTTCATCGGAGGAATTGCTTTCATCATTTCTATCAACTGGTTTAGCTGGCCTTTTCTTTGGCGCGCTCTTTTTCTTCAATGCAGCAGAGCTGGGATCATGTTTCTGCTTCGAACGGCCTTCTGACTTTCCTTCAGCCTTTTTATTTTTGGTGTCAGATTTGATAAGACGATGATTTTCTTCTTCTCGAGCTCTTTCCTTTTCTACCTTCTTGGCTCTCTTTTCAGCATTCTTCAGGTGCTTAGCCTTTTCATCGAGATAGGAGTCGGGTGTCTTAAGAGACGACCCATGAGCATCTGGTGGTGGCGGAGGTCTCTCCTGGGGATCACATGCTCGGACAAGGCCAATTTCATAGCACTCGCCCCATGGAGGATGGAAGGCAAAGTTCTTCGCATACCGAGGATGAATCATTTCATAGTTAAACCACTTGCGTACCAGTGACGTCGAATCTTTTGCAGACGCCTTCTTTTCTCTGTGGCTGTTTCTCCCGGAACAGTGTTGTAGTTATCATGAGAGATATACTGAGCTAAATTTGTGAATGGTTGCCTGCAATCTTTCTTTTTCTTCGGAGCATCTTCTTCTTGCTCATCTTTATTTTGTTTGGATCTCTTCCTTTTGCTGGTTGATGGGCCTACCGTTGGGCCCTTGGCATTTGGAGCCTTTGACTCATCTGCTGTACCCAGAACTGCCTCTTCATCGTCGGCCATGCTCATTGGTCGAGCAGAATCTTCAACAGATTGCATATTCCTGTGAATAAGAATAGATTCGAGGGAAAGAGGGGACATGGTTACAAATGCTCACAACGTTGATTTTTTCGAACAAAAACGTTTTGAGGAAGAAATAGATGCATACTTTGAGAAATGTTTCGAATGAAGGAAATGTATAGGACGAACTAGTAGGTTAGAAGAAAATACTAGTTAGCGTGCTAGGCATTCTATTCGAGCGAAACATAACACAAACCCTAGATCTGAACTTTTTCGGATGCGTGGGACAACTACAAACCACATCCGCACTGGTAAAGGTAAAAACCTAGATCTAAGATATGCGGTAAAATCAGAGAATAATAGCCGCGGACGAACTCGAACGTGAAGGACGGAGGCCCAGGTTCGAACTGCACGTACCCTAGTTCGGTGGCGTGTAGCAGCTACGGCGGCGCGGGGAAGAAGATGTCCCGCGGTGGCGAGGAAAGACTCCGGTGACCACTTTCCGGTAGTGAAGCGACGAAGAGGTCGTCGGCGTAGAGCTTGAGGTGGAGCGCTGTGGCGAGGGTTTTAGAGGAGTGGAGGCGAGGAGAAAGAGAAGTGAACTCGAAGAAGGGGGTGGTGTGGTTTTTATATGCGAATGGAAATAACCGCACACAGTGAATTTTATCGAATGACCTCTATTCAGAGACTATTGCGATTCAACGGTCAGGATGGGATGGTAGTTGATGGATTGCACGTGGCAACCATCATAAAAGATCGTGGTCTTGACTTGGGCGGGAAATCCCAAATTTTGGACAACTTTCGTGAAAATAGATTAATATTCGGACCGAATCTTAATCGTGGTCAAGGACACCAGATAAAGTTTCGTTCCAGATGAAATTTGAGCATTTGTAATGGAGTAGATAGACTGGAAGAGATAGAGTAGAGAGAAAACAGGGTCCTAGGCATTTCACTCAGACAGATAAACACAAACTCCCGAGAGAGTAGCTATGAGAGAAATGCATTCGGACAAACATAAAAACTTTCGATTGAAGAGAAATTCAATGAAAGAAAATTGTGGTGGCGTGACCCACCGTATAAGAACTGTATGACCCTGAGCGTCAAACAATTATCGTGGCACCCAGTTAGTCTAGTTCTTCGTTAATGTATTCACTCTCAGAAAGAAAATTTCACTTTGTCAAAATTTTCAAACTCTTTGAGTGTTATGCACCCATTTCTTCTAAGATGTGGAAGTGTTAGAACGGGTGCCGAGTCCAGCTTACTGAACATTTGCGAAGTTCAGGATATTTAGCTCACACCGTGACGCATAGAATCTTTTCTCATCGAGAGGTTGGTGAAAATATCAGCGAGATTGTCTTCGGTCTTGACATGATTGATGATAATATCCTCTTGAGCAACATGATCGTGAATGAAATGGTGTCTGATGGCAATATGCTTCGTGCAAGAATGCTGCACAGGATTATGTGCAATTTTGATGGCACTCTCATTGTCACGATATAGAGGGATATGCTTGACCTTGATGTCATAATCCTTCTGAGTCTGCTTCATCCACAATAACTGAGTGCAACAAGCGCCAACAGCAATATATTCGGCCTCAGTCGTAGAAAGAGATACACAATTCTACTTCCTTGATGACCAACACACCAATGATCTACCGAGGAAATGACATGTCCCTGAAGTAGATTTCCTGTCAACCAAGTCACCAGCCCAATCTGAGTCTGAATATCCAACGAGATCAAACTGTGCTCCCTTAGGATGCCATAAACCTAATGTGGGGGTGTGAGCCAAATATCTCAGAATGCGCTTGACCACTTGGTGATGCGATTCTGTCAGTGCAGCTTGATAGCGGGCACACATGCAAACACTCAACATAATGTCAGGTCTGGATGCACATAGGTAAAGAAGAGAACCAATCATCGAACAATAAGCTTTCTGATCGTAATCCTTACCATACACACATCTGCATCCAGCTTACCATTCATGGGCATAGGAGTTTTGTAGCCCTTCATTTTGGAATCTTGCATTTTGAACTTCTTCAGGCATTCTTTCAGATATTTCTCTTGAGATATGAAAAAATCTATATGAAAATTCCATTTGCCTGTTGACGAATTTGCAGTCCAAGAAAGAACTTGAGTTCACCCATCATAGACATTTGATATTTATCGGACAACATTTTCCCGAACTCTAAGCTGAAAGCATTGTTAGTACAACCAAAGATAATATCATCCACATAGATTTGACATATGAATAGATCATTATCAACAGCACGAGTGAAAAGTGTGGGATTAGTGGATCCTGGCTTGAACCCTTTGTCGAGCAAAAACTTCTTCAAAGTGTCATACCAAGCTCGACGGGCTTGCTTCAGCCCATATAAAGCTTTCTTCAACCTGAAAACTTTGTTAGGAAACTCAAGATGTTCAAAGCCAGGTGGCTGTCTAACATAACCTTCCTCGTCAATTTCACCATTGAGGAAAGCACTTTTCACACCCATTTGATATAGCAGGATATCATTGTAATTTTCATAAGCGAGAAGAATACGAATTGCCTCAAGGCGTACAACAGGAGCATATATTTCGCTGAAATCAATACCTTCTACCTATGTATACCCTCAACAAGACGTGCTTTGTTCCTTACCACAATGCCATTTTCATCTTGCTTATTGCGAAAAATCCATTTTGTGCCGATGATATTGTGCTTCCTAGGATTTGGTTTGTCAACCAATTCCCACGCATCATTTAGTTCGAATTGCACCAACTCCTCTTGCATGGCATTCATCCAATCTAGATCGTTTATGGCTTCTTCATACTTGGTAGGTTTTGCCAATGAAAGAAAGGAGAAACTGCCACAGTAGTTAGCCAAACGAGTGCATGAACGAGTTGTGGGTCGATAACCTGGATTCTCAAGTTCATCGAGAATTAATGAAGGATCAACTCGATTAGCCACTCGTGGATGAGCATTTTATTCGTGATGATCATTATCATTTTCATCAGCAACAGCATTAGTATCATCATTCCCTTCGGGATTGCCATTTTGATCGGCATTTGGAATTTGATTGCCATTTGCATTCGGACACTACAAAAAAGAACCACTTCTGTGATGATACCTGTTTGTCACAGTAGGTCATGTTTTCTGTCGTGCATGTACATCCATGACGATTTTATGACAGAATCAAGATAGTTATACCTGTGCTGTCGTAGAAGTGTTCCATGACAATACCAAAATTATCATCATGGAAGTGTCCACTTCCATGACGATAAATGGCGCGTCATGGAAGTGGTTTCTTCAAGGGTAACCGACACGTGGCATCCACCGTAACGGGTCGTCGTTAAGCTATCGGGTTCCGGTTTGGATCCGATAACCTGTTAACAGCCCAAACCAATGGGGATTTTCCATGTGTAAAATTCTGATTCGCTAGAGTATCCACATGTCAGCTCCGCGTTGGGACAGGTGTCATCCAGCGAGTGGATGGGACGCGCCTATGGTACATCGACACGTGGCTCGGCCCAATAGTGGCCCGTTTAGGTTAAAAGGTCGGGCCTGTCAAAATAAGCGGGCCGGCCCATTAGCGGCCTACTTGAGTCAGGCCAATTCACAAGCACGACCCATACGAGTTACACAGAATCGGCCCATCAAAGGCTCATTCTAGATTTGACAATTTCCAGCCCATCGTCAGTTCCAGCCCGTTAACGGCCCGCTACATCTTTGGGCTCAATTACGGCCTGACCTTCTTTCGGCCTGTTAGAAGCCTATTATAGATATGGACCAATATTCCGCCAGTACGTCTTTCGGCCTTTTCTCGGCCCATTCTATAGTTGGGCCAACTTCTATCCCGTTGTGACTTTCGGCCTTTCCTCGGCCCATTCTGTACATGGGCCAACTTCTAGCCCATTTTGTCTTTCGGCCTGTTAACATCCCGCACAACAGTTGGGCCTTTGACGACGCCACCTGATTTTGGGTCCATTAGCGTCCCATGTTTCGCAGGGCACAATTTCAGCCCGACGCGACTTTCGGCCTGTTAAAAGCCTAGTTTGTAAATTGGGTCTCTTTTGGCCCAAAATACTTTCAGCCTATTATTGGCCCATCACGTAAAAGGGCCGAGACAAAATTGACATTTATTTCAGCATGCTAGAGGTCCGCTAGAGGCCCGCGGGTCGTTTCCATTTATACGGCCCTATCGAGCTTTCGGCCTGTTAACGGCCTGCTAAGAGCCGTTGTTACGGTGGGCCACATCGATTGGGATCCACTAAATATTAAGTTGACCAGCCCAATTAAGGCCCGCTTTGACTACACATGTTTGTTCGTTCGGATGGCATCCAGGTAATGTTTGGGTGTGTTGGCCCCCGTTTCAACGATATAGCATATACAAAGAATTATCCTACTCTATACTATCGCCTCTAAAAAACCTACACTATACAATAAAGAGAGTAAGGCATAGAAACGAAGAACAATCCTACACTATACAATAAAGAAATTACAGTAGATTATATCCACTGGGCATTATAGTTCGGCACCAGTGATAATAAAGCGTACACAAACAGCAAATTACATACACTGGGCAAATAAAGCTCATACATCATGGACACGCATCAACAGAACTTACCATTTGAACTATAATCTCTTCAGAAAATAGGATTGGCCGGATTCAGATAGCACAAATTTCAGTCTGCAAAATCTCCAATTCCTTTGTGGTTACCTTAGTGTCTTATTTCATTTTTTGACTCCTGCAACTAATACGTGCAACTCCAGTCTCAACATGTTGATTACATGTTGAGAATCATATACACATTGTCTTGCCACCTCTAGTTGATGCTCGAGAATATCAGCACATTCCAATTTCAATCCATAATCAGTTGGTAACGGGCATGCCGCACTGCTCTCAGATCTTTGTGTTGATGTCACTTCATCCTGAAATGTTTCTGTAAGTACACATGACTAGGGCAAAAATATAGTTACAACAGGGAAGCGGGCAAGACAGACTATCTTGTACATGGCAAAACAGGACTAACAATAATGTTACACGTCATGAAGCATAAGCAGGTGATATTTTAAAAATTATAAAAATGGTAATTTGTGCATCCCGCATACAGAAATCTTTCTTAGCTCATGAGAGGAGCATGATGTTGGGGCCAAATCCAAAACACAGACAGGTTACAAATTTAGACCACACGCAGCTACTGAACATTATATATATATATATATATATATATATATATATATATATATATATATATATATATATCTTGCGTATAAGTAAGCAAGTAGTTGGCCATTCTGTAGCTCAATTAAAGTCTTAGGGAGCATAATGAACAACAGAGGGATTCATACAAACCTACTACAGGAAGCAAAACTATGCAATCATTAGCCTCGTATAAACTAGATTGTGAGCCTCATGCAGTAATAGTTGGTTAATAGACTTCAAAGCTTCAGGCACACTTCGCCAGAGTAATTAAATGGTAAGGCCTTAAATTATGTCAACTAATAGTTATGCAAGTACCCTACATCAGGCATCATTGTTTGGGCATCTCATTAACTGAGGACAAATAAAGCAATTGAAAAGAGCAATTTAACTATGCCTGAAACAAACAAGCAATTGCACTGTTGAGTTGGCAGCATGCATACATGCACGCCTCAATAACATCCATAGCCTAGCTACATTTACTATATTAAGGAACAAGTAATGTAATATTGTTTGCCTCCTATGAAGTATCTCGACTAGTATGTAATCAAGATCCTAGTAATGATAGGGAGGCTAATGATGTGAATATGCGTTTGGTTATGACATTTATGACATCAACAACTCTACCATAGCAGGAAGCAGTTTCACACTGTTCACTACTATAAGATGTTTTAGATATTTAAAAGTAGACTACATCGGTAATGAGTAAACAGACACATTAAAATATGTTTACATACATCTGTCTTACAAAAAAGTTAGAACATCATATAGTAGTGAGTGGAGGGAGTTTTAATCAATGGCCCATTGATTGGGTTACAGGTGAAGAACCCTACGCAAGCACAATGTCAGACAAATAGGATGTCCTGGTAATTGTAATATAGTGACCTACCATAACTGGTTGAACAGGCTCAGCGCTGCTCCTCCTTCTCTCACAAGGCCCCTTCCTAACATCTTGTACTTGGAAATCCTCAATCTTATCTTCATTGCACCCCGTCTGCAAGGTGACACAAACTAGTTATTGGTCTCCTTGGAAGATAAATATGCATACTTTCCAGTATGTGAACAACACCATAGGATGAGTTTATAACAAAACAACACCACATAATGAAACATGCCCCATCTCTTGCACACAATGAAATGAACATTTACTATGTGTGCGCTGTGTAAAAACTAGGTATACCTTCGAACTAGACCTCCAGGTACTCTTGGAGAGCCTAGTTTAGTGCACAGCCAAACCTTTATGTCACCTATGAGTTATACAAGCCCCCACTATAGTAGCCTGTCGGTGCAACAGACCCTGGGTCCATTGCACGGACTGTGCACAGACCAGAGACAAGATTACAAGACCAAGATCAGACCAAACAAGGAGGATCAATTCCTTTCAAGGATCCAAGTGCAAGTCAAGAAGTCCAAGGTGAGCCAGAGGAACAAGGCATCGCTAAGGGAAGGACCTACCTTGCCGGGCAGGCGAGCCTGGCAGGGTTGGGTTTTGCCCCGGAAGCAAGCTCCAGATCACCCCGGCAAGCCTACCGGGGCTGGCAGAGGCAAGCCACTCCACCGCTCCACCTCACAAGCGACGCAAGTCATTAATCAAAGCGGTGTCGAGCTCCAAGGTGACTAAGTGGCTGCTTTCTGCCACATGGCAGCCACTTCCTACAGCAAATGCCTCCATATGATACCCGTCCCGAGACGTGTCAAGCGAACAGGCGCGAAGCTGGCAAAACAACCTGCCAGGGCCTGCCGGGCGAGCCGTGATGTGACACTGAGCGGCGCATTTAATGCGCTCTATTAGCCTGCAGAGTTAGATATGATAGCACTGTTAGCTATCTAATCAGTACGCAAAGACTGATTTGCCACTGTGGTGACCCCTTAATCTATAAAAGGAGGCCCATGGCGACCGTAGAAAGGGTTGGACCCTCGCATATCCATACGCGCGTAGCCACTCTCGCCCCCAGAGCGACCTTGCCGGGCGAGTGTGCTACGGTCACCAACATTATCCACCATCAATCCACCAAAGTAGGAGTAGGGTTTTACGCCTCGCGGCGGCCCGAACCTGGGTAAAGACTGCCCGTGTGATCTCTGCCGTGCTGCGCGACGCTTCTCTGCTCTTTGTGCAATGTGCCCATCCCCCCGCCGAACCAAAAGGTGCTCATGGCCCCATAGGTGGCCGTGGTTTCCCACGATACAGCCCTTAGTGTTTAAATCGTTGACAAGCTTTGTTAGGTCAAGAATAGCAAGTAATCAAAGCAAACAGTCATAGTATGGCTGGCTGATACAAACAAGCCATTGAACAGATGTGTGAGCAAATCTTGCACAACACTGAATTACATATCAAGAAAGGAAGCATAGAAGGAGACTTAAAGACCATCACTTGACTGACCAGATTTAAGGGGAATTTAAACATCATGTGCAATGTATGAACTAACATAAACATTGCATATTTAAGATTCTATAATGAAATGCACATGTATTAGGTTATGCCATGTATGATGCCTAAATGACACTATAGCAGGAAGGAGTGATCCATCATTGCACGCACAATTGAATTGCAGGTTAAGGGCCAGTTCTATTTCGCCTTTTCAGATCTTATTGTCAAAATAAGCCATAAAAGATGTAAAGAACTCGTTTTTGAGTCATGGGCTTGGGGTTAACTTATTTCGCTTGGGGGGGGGGGTGCTTCGCGTAGAAGCTCACTAAAAATTGAAGGAAGGGGAATAGCGAAATGACTTTGTTGTCTGCCTATATTACACTCAAAATGCCACTGCTCACGCCCACGTCACACCTGACCCTCAAGTAAAAACAAACATGCAAGCGTTCATTGCCCTGCCCGCTTGCATCTCCTCTCCCCTTTCCCTCTACCTCTATCCCCTGCCTGCAGTGCTAGGGTTCCTCCAGCAAGCCGCCGCCACAGGTCCCATCTGGCCTGCTCCTTGACGATGCTCTGTCCAGCTAGGCTACATGGCCGGCGGGTAGGGCCCAATCTCCTCGGCTGCTCCTCCCTCTGGCACCGCCCCTCACTCTCATGGTCTCCAGCAGCTGCTCCGTTATGGTCCGTCCAACACACTACTCCGGCGGTCGCCGCACAACTACGATCGATGCCCCACTCCGGCAGAAGGCACCTTGTTCCCCCTCCTCTCCTCCCAGGGCGTGGCCTTGAGGTGTTGTTGAAGGATGAGCTCATCCAACAAGGTGAGGATCTCCTCTGATTTTTTGCCGAATTTTCATTCTGATCCATTGTACGATGAATTGCTATGAGCTGCTGCTGCTATATGATGCATTGCTATGAGCTGCTCCTGCTGCTGCTATATGATGAATTGCTATGAGCCGCTGCTGCTATATGATGAATTGCTATGAGCTGCTGCTTGATACGTCTCCAACGTATCTATAATTTTTGATTGTTCCATGCTATTATATTATCTATTTTGGATGTTTAATATGCATTAATATGCTATTTTATATTATTTTTGGGACTATCTATTAACCTAGAGCCCAGTGCCAGTTTTTGTTTTTTCCTTGTTTTTGAGCCTTGCAGAAAAGGAATACCAAACAGAGTCCAAACGGAATTAAACTTCACGATGATTTTTCTTGGACCAGAAGACACCCAGGGGACTTGGAGTCCAAGTCAGAAGAGCCACGAGGCAGTGATAAGGGTGGCGGGCGCGCCCCCTACCTTGTGGGCCCCTCGGTGACCTCCTGACCTAGGTCTTCCTCCTATATATTCACAAATAATCCAGAACCACCAGAGGCATCCACGAAAACACTTTTCCACCACCGCAACCTTCTATTCCCGTGAGATCCCATCTTGGGGCCTTTTCCGGCATACTGCTGGAGGGGGAATCGATCACGGAGGGCTTCTACATCAACTCCATTGCCCTTTCGATGATGCGTGAGTAGTTTACCTTAGACCTATGGGTCCATAGCTAGTAGCTAGATGGCTTCTTCTCTCTCTTTGATTCTCAATACAACGTTCTCCTTGATGTTCTTGGAGATCTATCCGATGTAATCTTCTTTTGCGGTGTGTTTGTCGAGATCCGATGAATTTTGGATTTATGTGTTGACACACGAACACGTCACGTGTACCCTCGACGCCGGGGGTGATGCACCGCAGCTCACGTCGAAGGAGACCCGACCAACAGCGCGATACGCAAGACAGTCGGCGGGTGCTTTTAGGACCCGAAACCCCACACGCCCGGGAGGGACCCCGTCAGGGAGTGCGGCAGCTATGGGCTGCCCTAGGTCGATTCGCTCGGCCCTAGAGCCTCGGGATTCGCAGCTCTCAAACACGAAGAACAGCGAAGAACGAGAGAAAATGATAGAGAGATAAAACATAGATAAAAAGTAGTATATTGATTTGTTCGATTGTGTGTTGTTTCAATCGGCCGTCACCCCTAACATATATAAGAGGCGGCTGGACTTCTCGTACAAGTAAAGGATTCATCTAGGCTTTCCTTACAAGAAAATTACATTAATTCACGTCCTACAGTTCTAGTTTCAGTCCAACTCGGATTCACCCCGAATCTGTCCCATACTTCTGTCCTGCTTCTTGCGCAGGCCGTAGAAATCGCATATTAACTCGGATGGAGTCGAGTTCAACATCAAACTTGTCCACCTCGATAATCTGCATAATACAACTTGTGTCACTTCTCCTTTTAAGGCCGTCTTTATGACTTTTAGGGCCCATCTTTAACTGTGGGTCGGATTCAATTATGCAGTTTTCTGAACTGTCCGAGTCTTGTAACAACTTTGCAGGCCGTATACTATCTCCGATGATGATGACTCCAAAAGCAAAGTTGACCGTTTTGACGATACGCACAACTTCCTTGTAGAACACTTTTCTATCCGAGGCCATCTGAATAATCTTTCGAGCCCATCTCCAACTTCTGGTCGGATTGACTTTGACAGCTTCCACTTTCCCGGCAAGCTTTATTCCGGCAAGCTTTCCACGCCGGCAAGGTTTCCACCTCGGCAAGCTTTCCACACCGGCAAGGCTTCCACCCCGGCAAGCTTTCACACCGGCAAGGTTTCCACCCCGGCAAGGTTTCTACCCCGGCAAGCTTTCACATCGGCAAGTTTCCACGCCGGCAAGCTTTCACACCGGCAAGATTTGCACCCCGGCAAGCTTTCACACCGGCAAGATTTCCATCCCGGCAAGCTTACACACCGGCAAGCTTCCATGCCGACAAGCTTTCCACGCCGGCAAGCTTTTCCTTTTGCTGGCAAGCTTTTTACTCGGATTTCTCGACTGAAAATATAGCCTGATCTTGATTTGCCTCTCCAGGTCGCATACGACCTCGGATTGAGATGATTTATATATGAAAATCAATCGGCTCGACGAGGCGAAGCTTTTTTGTGTTGAAGGTTTTGCAATTGAAGGCCATCTTGATGGCCAAATGACTCGGGCGACCCATCAGATAGGGTGTTTGGTACCTCGCGCCATATTTCCGTTTAGGTTCAGTCTGCAGTGTATTGTCTCTAACTTTTGCATAAGAACTCAGATTGAGATGATTTATATATGAAAATTGATTGCCTCGATGAGACGAAGACGATCCATGTAAAGTGCTCCTTCATTCGAGGTCGTCTTGAAGGCGTAAGCGGCCGAAAAGCACTCGGAACACTAAATTCTGCCACTCGGAGCACAGTTTCGGCCCCTAAGATGGGGTTGGACGATGATGACCTAAACATCAAAGTTGTTCCACTCGGCGACGTGAAACTTTTCATGCTGAAAACCCTTTCACTCGAGACCATCTCATTTTCTTTTTATGCCGTGCCAAAATCTGATGTCAACACATGCCCCCCCTGTTTTTCGGCAAAGCTTGCATGCCGAAAAATAATATGCACGGTATTTGTTCTAAGGACGATGTCAACACTCCATCGGCCATTTATATATCTCAGGGCGATAATTATGTATCGGCCATGTTTGTGCTAAGGGTGATAATCATATATCGGCTATTGCCTACTTAGGCTTCTTGCCACACGCTTGGGTGGTATTTCTTCAAGTACTTGCCATTGAGAGCTCTAGGTAACAATGTCCCTTGTACAGATTCCACCAAATAAGAGTTTCCAGGAACTACTCTTGTAATCCCAAAAGGACCTTCCCAACTCGGAGACCACTTCTCGAATTTTCTATCTCTTGAACCAATCGGTAGAATCACTTTCCAGACGAGATCGCCAACTTGAAAATTCTTCAACTTAACTTTCTTATTGTAAGCTCTTGCCACCCTAAACTTGTCTCTCTCTATGGCCTTTAAAGCAGCCAAACGTTTATCGGCAACCTCATCAATATTGTCCATCATCAAGTTATAAAAGTCTATTGCCGATAAATCATTTTGTTTGGCTATTCTCAAAGCATTCAAATTTACTTCCACCGGTAAAACAGCCTCTTGACCATATACTAGCTCATATGGAGTCACCTTCGTAGCACCATGCCTTGAGATCCTATGTGCCCACAAACCTTCAGACAACAACTCATACCATCTTCTCGGATTGTCCTCAATCTTCTTCTTGATAAGCTTGATTAAAATTTTATTGCTGGACTCAGCTTGTCCATTAGCTTGGGCATAATACTGAGAGGAATTGAGCAACTTTATGTTATAAGATTTGGCAAATTCTCTGACTTGATGTGACATGAAAGATGAACCTTGATCTATAGTTAATGTTTGGGGAATGCCGAATCTATGAATAATGTGCTTAGTTATGAATTGGATTACCTCTGTATGTGTCATGTTCTTGAGAGGTACTGCCTCAGACCATTTAGTGAAATAATCGGTTGCCACCAATACGAACCGATGCCCCTTTGAGGAAGATGGATGAATTTCTCCAATAAAGTCTAAACCCCATCCTCTGAAAGGCCACGGCTTGATAATAGGATGTAACATAGCAGCAGGAGCCAACTGAATATCACCAAATTTTTGACAAGCTTCACACCCCTTGTAATATCTGAAGCAATCATTAATCATAGTCGGCCAATAAAACCCAGCATGTCGCAATAACCACTTCATCTTGGGAGCCGACTGATGAGTGCCACAAATGCCTTCATGTACCTCTACCATAGCAACTCTTGCTTGGTCCTTGTCCAAGCACTTTAAAAGAACATCGTCAACTGTTCGGCGATAAAGGTCATCATCCCTCATCGTATATTTAAAAGCCATACGCCGAACAACCCTGTCCACCCTTCTACTAGGATCACACAAATAATCAATGATGGGTTTCCTCCAGTCTTGATTTTCTCCTGCATTGAATATTTCATTAGTGGCCGAAACGGTGGGCTCTGGTTCGGCCTCCCCTATGTTGGCAAGACTAGACATCGGCCTTTGAGAAATATGAAACATGCCATGAGCAACATGATAGCCGGATGCTTGTTGTGCCAACTCATTTGCTCTCCAATTGTCATGTCTAGATATATGAGCAATGCTAAAATAATCCAAAGTAGAAATTATATCTAGACATTTATCAAGGTAAACATTAAGTGATTCATCAAAACATTGAAAGACTTTGGATATTTGTTGCACTACTAATAACGAATCACCAAAAGCCTCAATATGTGTAGCACCTATGGCAAGCAACATCTCTAAGCCGAATAACAATGCTTCATATTTGGCTTGATTATTTATGCAAAAATATTCTAAACGGCATGAGGCTTCAAAAACAGCACCATGAGGAGATATATAAACAATACCAACACCTTGGCAATTGCTACAAACTGAACCATCAAAATATAATCTCCAAGGTACTAATGAAACAAGGTTTATATCAACATCATGCTTGTCATTAATCCGATGCTTAACAATAAAATTAGCAACAATTTGGCCTTTCATGGATTTTAGAGATTCATAAGCCAGATCATATTCAATCAAAGCATAAGCCCACTTGCCAATTCTACCACTAAGAATTGGCCTATGCAACATGTATTTAATGACATCGGTTTGACAAGCTACTATGCAAGCACTCGGTACTAAATAATGTCTCAATTTTGTGCAAGCATAATATAAGCATAGGCATAGTTTTTCAATAAATGTATACCTTGTCTCGGCGTCCAATAAACGCCTGCTCAAATATGTAATAGCATGATCTTTTCCTTCGGTTTCTTGAGTCAAAACAGCACCAATAACACCTTCTTCTGCTGCAATGTAAAGCTTAAAGGATTCCCTATGCTTGGGCGCTTTCATCACCAGAGGAGTGCACAAATAGTTCTTGATCATATCAAATGCTTCTTGCTATTTTGCCCCCCAAGTGAAATCAACATCATTCTTTAACCGAAGGATAGGAGTAAATGCATCAACTTTCCCTGACAGATTAGCTATGAACCTTCTCAAATAATTGACCTTGCCAAGGAACTTTTGCATATCTCTCTTGCATGTTGGAGCCTCCACTTTCTGTATGGCCTCTATCTTTTTGGGATCAATCTCTATGCCATCTTCATGAATAATGAAACCCAAAAACTTTCCAGCCGACACGCCGAATGCACACTTCAAAGGATTCATCTTCAGTCCATATTTTTTCATTCTTTCAAAAGCTAAACGCAAATCGGCTAGATGAGATTTGAAAGCATCCGATTTGACAACAATATCATCAATATAAACTTCAAGTATAATGCCAAGTAAATCATGAAAATTAAATGCATAGCCCTTTGATACATGGCACCGACATTTTTTAATCCAAAGGTCATCACTGTCCACTCAAATAAACCAAGGAAACCAGGACATCGAAAAGCCGTTTTGGACATGTCCTCTTCGGCCATAAAAATCTGGTTATACCCCACATTACCATCAAGAAAGCTAATGACCTTATGTCCAGAAGCATCATTAATAAGCATATCGGCTATTGGCATGGAATACTCATCTTTAGGTGTAGCTCTATTCAAATATCAGAAATCAATGCACACCCTCAACTTGCCGGAGCCTTTCTTCTCTACTGGTACAATGTTAGGAATCCACTCGGCATACCTGCAAGGTCTAATAAAATTAGCTTTAAGCAAACGACCGATCTCTTCCTTGATCTGGTCATATGTTTTTGGATTAAACTTTCTGGCCGACTGCTTGTATGGTCTAAAACCAGCCTTTATAGGTAACCGATGCTCCACTAGCTCTCGGCTTAAACCTAGCATCTCATGATATTCCCATGCAAAGCAACAAACATATTCTTTCAAAAGCTCGATCAACTTAGCTTTATGATCGGCTCTTAAATTTTCGTTTACAAATGTCGGCCTAGGAATTGAACCATCTCCTATGTGTATCTCTTCTAATGGATCGGCCGACGTAAAACCTTGTCCTAATTTATCCATATCATCTAACTCCTCTATAGATTCATACATATCGTTCTCATTGGACCGATATTCAACAAGACGCTTTTGCAACCAATCTGAGTTAGAATCCATTTAAATACATCATACCTTGGAGCCGATTACCACCAACCGGCTTTAAAGAAATGGGCACGAAACCACTTTTTGTGGCGCTAAGAAAATCAAATTCTGATAAGTCGCGTCCCGTCAAGCAAGTAGCATTGGGATGCTGCCAATCCACCGATGCATCGGCCAAAGCAACACAAGCCGAATTATCTGCATGAATGACCTCCACTTCATCATCCACCCACTGGATCAAAAACTGGTGCATACTGAAAGGCACGCACTGGTTTGCATGAACCCAATCACGGCCTAGTATGACGTTGTAGTTACCTTGCACCTCAGCAACAAAGAACGCAGTAGCCAAAGTTTTGCTTCCGACTGTAAGCTCCACATACATCACACCTTTGGCTTCAGTTTTCTCTTTGCCTTCAAATCCATTAAGCACCATATTGGTCTTGATCAATTGTTCATCAGGCAAACCCAATTTTTTGAAGACCGAATATGGCATAAGATTCACCACAGCACCACCATCGACAAGCATTCTAGCAACCGGCGATCCATTAATATGACCTTTAAGGAATAATGGCTTCGAGTGTGTCACCGGTTCTTTTGGCTTCTTGAATATAGCATTTTTAGGACCAAAATCTAGCTGAGCTACTTCCCCTTCTTCATCTATAGCACGAAATTCAGCGGGTAAGTAATACACGATATTGATATCCATACCGTCGCGGACCGGTGTAGGCTCATAATCCAACATATCATCTTCCTCCTCGGGTGTATTCATCGGTTCTGAAATCTGCCCGAGCGAAGTGGAATCAATAGGTGTTGCGGACGATGTAATAGTGGTGGCATCGTCCTCCTTTGTTGGTGTAGGTGCTGTTGTGACAGATGTAGAAGCCACTGCACCTTGCATTTGTTTAGGCATCCATATTTGTTTTGTAGGTACCATGGGCTGAATGTCATTGAACAATTTATCTCTTTGCTTCTCGGCCTCCCGTTCTGCCATCTCTTGACTCCTCATGCGCTGCAGTCTCCTTTTTTGTGCCTTGGTCAAACCGGAAGGACACCACTTAGGCTGAGTATATTTTGGATCCCTCGACTTGGCCTTGCTTGTGCTAGCTTCATGATCATTAGCCATGGGACCTTGCTGGACAACAGCCACATCTTTATTGGAATCAGCCAGTTTTTCAACAATAATCGGCTCTTTGATTGTCAATTCTTTAGTGCCTATCATAATAGTTTCAGCACTAGTATTCTTCTCCTTTTGCTTGCTAGGCTCTGAAATTTCTGCACTTGGTGATTTAGCACGCCACACTTGCTTGCCAACCCTTTTTTGATTATCTTGCATTGGCCGATTGACACCATTGTTCAAACGGCCTCGTGTGGGATAAGAAAGTCTCTCATGAACGGGCCTCCTTGGTTCTGCCCAACCCGGATGAAAAGCATAAGGGGCCATTGGGGGCTGCCACCATCCTCCATTGAAGTCTCCCATGTAGTATGGCGCATAGGGGGGTGGCGGCATCCATGGTCCCGGTGTCCACGACCCATATGGCCTTGCATGATGCTGAAATTCTTCCCGAGGAGGTGACCTTGAGCGCTTCAAATTTGATGACTGGTTAGAGCTAGAACCGGCCGCTTGACTGGCATACTTGGACAACAACATATCAAAAGTTGGCTTGATTTTCTTGCGCTGCACTTTAGCTTCATTCGTCTTCCACTTGCCAACCTCTGGACTCTTGGGCTTAACAAATTTAACACGAGTATTTTCTTGCACTTGCGGTTGCCCCCCGAGTGCAGGATTCTTGATGGTGATTTTGATCACCTCCTTGCCATCGGGTTGCTTATCAAGCACAACCTGTCTCCCCAAGACCTTGTCGCCCTCCTTGTCTTTCCTGGGCTCACCAACAATGACATTAGCTTTATTAGCAGATTCGGCTTCCTCCGGCCGAATGAGTAGCTTCTTCCCCTCCAACTCCATGGTATTCATT
Source organism: Thinopyrum elongatum (assembly GCA_011799875.1). Classification (NCBI taxonomy): domain Eukaryota; kingdom Viridiplantae; phylum Streptophyta; class Magnoliopsida; order Poales; family Poaceae; genus Thinopyrum; species Thinopyrum elongatum. The sequence goes on from CM022299.1 coordinate 145,892,055, forward strand.
GGAAAGGGCTGTTTATCAACTTGCATCTCAGAAAAGTTCAATTGTCTGTCATTAATGGCCGATTGTATCCGCCGTCAAAAAACATTGCAATCGTTAGTAGCATGAGAAAAAGAATTATGATACTTGCAATAAGCGCGCCGTTTTAGCTCTTCAAACGGCGGTAAAGTATGAGATATTCTAATAATTTTGGCTTGCAGCAAAGCATCAAATATTTTATCACACTTGGCAATGTTAAAAGTAAACTTCATCTCTTCATCATGATTCTTATGAATCGGTTTCAGATCATTGCAAGTAAAGGGTTTGGCCTTAGATGGCCAAACAAATTCAGTAGCATAGATATCACCCTCATCGTCCGAGTGATCACTATCATATTCAACCATGTTCATCTTAGGACGATCAACTTTATATCTATGCACTTCTTTGAGATCTTTGCTTCGGCTTTCGTGAGCCAAAGCCCTTTGTAAGACTTGGTTGATATTTAAGAACTCATAGCCTTCTAGCTTTTCTCTAATAGGAGTTCTCAAACCACTCAGCACTAGGTCTGCCAAGTCTCTCTCAGTTATCACCAAACTATAACACCGGTTTTTTGTTTCTCTAAATATCTTGACGTAATCGGAGACCGATTCATCATGCTTCTGTTTAACTGATGTTAGATGTGAAAACTTGAGTTCATTGTCGCCACTATATAAGTGATCATGAAATTTCTGCTCTAGCTGCGACCAAACCCGAATGGAACCATGTGGTAAAGAAGAAAACCATGAAAATGCAGTACCAGTTAATGATAAAGGAAATAAACGCACTTTCAATTCATTTAGCGAGCCCGCCTCACCTAATTGTGCTAAATATTGACTAACATGCTCCCATGTGGTTTTTGTGCCTTCTCCGTTAAACTTAACAAAATCTGGAATTTTATATCCCGGAGGACACTGGATGGCATCAAAGTACTCGGGGTACGCCTTTTGGTAAATCCGATTCCGAGGCAACTCAACTCCAAAATTCTCTCTAAGCATCTTAGCCATCTCCTCTCTAAAATTAGCTAGGGCATCGTCTATAGTAGACGATGAAGCTTGTTGTAGTGGCATAGGAGGAGTAGGAATACTAGCTGTAGGTAGGAATTATGGCATGTATGCTGAACCATAGTTCGGTAGTGGCCGAGTGGTTGTACCTGTAGGTAGGGTTTGGTTCGGCGTTGCCACCGAACCTGGCATGCTCATGATAGGATTAATGGGTGCAGCCATAATCTGATTGGTTTGGGTAGGATAATAAGTCATCGGCACGGGAGGCGCCGATGAAATAGGTAAAGCCAGATTAGGGTTTTGCACACTAGCAGCTATACCACCATTACCACTAGATGATTGAGATATATTCTTCTGAGCATTAGTATTTTCTAGGAAAGTTTGATAAAACAGATTGTTACCATCAGCAATACGACTCTCAATCTCAGCCCACTACTCAGGAGAAAAGGCAGTACTTACAAAGGGTTTAACCTGCTCAGCTTGAAGAGGAGGGAACTTGATTTCTTCAATCGGAGTGATGATGCCTTGGCGATCCTTCTTGAACTTTGCAAGGAACTCCTGCAAGTCCTTCTCCTCGCGCGCCTTCTTGTACTCCACAGACTTGGCGATGATCGGCCGATATCTCATCAAGACTGGGCTTAATGATGTTATCGGCGTCTACCTCAGATGGCTTGGGAAGATCCGACATGGTGGATGATGATGATTGATCTTCAGTCCCCAGCAGAGGCGCCAAAAAGTGTGTTGACACACGAACATGTCACGTGTACCCTCGACGCCGGGGGTGATGCACTGCAGCTCATGTCGAAGGAGACCCGACCGACAGCGCGATACGCAAGACAGTCGGTGGGTGCTTTTAGGACCCGAAACCCCACACGCCCGGACGGACCCCGTCAGGGAGTGCGGCGGCTATGGGCTGCCCTAGGTCGATTCGCTCGCTCCTAGAGCCTCGGGATTCACAGCTCTCAAACACAAAGAACAGCGAAGAACGAGAGAAAATGATAGAGAGATAAAACGTAGATAAAAAGTAGTATATTGATTTGTTCGATTGTGTGTTGTTTCAATCAGCCGTCACCCCTAACATATATAAGAGGCGGCTGGACTTCCCGTACAAGTAAAGGATTCATCTAGGCTTTCCTTACAAGAAAATTACATCAATTCATGTCCTACAGTTCTAGTTTCAGTCCAACTCGGATTCAGCCCGAATCTGTCCCATACTTCTGTCCTGCTTCTTGCGCGGGCCGTAGAAATCGCATATTAACTCGGATGGAGTCGAGTTCAACATCAAACTTGTCCGCCTCGATGATCTGCATAATACAACACAGGTCACTTCTCCTTTTAAGGACGTCTTTATGACTTTTAGGACCCATCTTTAACTGTGGGTCGGATTCAATTATGCAGTTTTCTGAACTGTCCGAGTCTTGTAACAACTTTGCAGGCCGTATACTATATCCGACGATGATGAATCCAAAAGAAAAGTTGACCATTTCGATGATACGCAGAACTTCCATGTAGAACACTTTTCTATCTGAGGTCATCTGAATAAACTTTCGATCCCATCTCCAACTTCTGGTCGGATTGACTTTGACAGCTTCCACTTTCCCGGCAAGCTTTTTTCCGGCAAGCATTTTTCCGGCAAGCATTCCACGCCGGCAAGGTTTCCACCCCGGCAAGCTTTCCACACCGGCAAGGTTTCCACCCCGGCAAGCTTTCACACCGGCAAGGTTTCCACCCCGGCAAGGTTTCTACCCCGGCAAGCTTTCACATCGGCAAGCTTCCACGCCGGCAAGCTTTCACACCGGCAAGATTTCCACCCCGGCAAGCTTTCACACCGGCAAGATTTCCATCCCGACAAGCTTACAAACCGGCAAGCTTCCACGCCGGCAAGCTTTTCCTTTTGCTGTCAAGCTTTTTACTCGGATTTCTCGACTGAAAATATAGCCTGATCTTGATTTGCCTCTCCAGGTCACATATGACCTCGGATTGAGACAATTTATATACGAAAATCGATCGGCACGATGAGAAGAAGCTTTTTTGTGCTGAAGGTTTGTCGATTCAAGGCCATCTTGATGTCCAAATGACTCGCGCGACCCATCAGACAGGGTGTTTGGTACCTCGCGCCATATTTCCGTTTAGGTTCAGTCTGTAGTGTATTATCTCTAACTTTTGCATATGAACTCGGATTGAGATGATTTATATATGAAAATCAATCGCCTCGATGAGACGAAGACGATCCATGTAGAGTGCTCCTTCAACCGAGGTCGTCTTGAAGGTGTAACCGGCCAAAAAGCACTCGGAACACTAAATTCTGCCACTCGGAGCACAGTTTCGGCCCCTAAGATGGGGTTGGACGATGATAACCTAAACATCAAAGTTGTTCCACTCGGCGACGTGAAAATTTTCACGCTGAAAACCCTTTCACTCGAGACCATCTCATTTTCTTTTTATGCCGTGCCAAAATCTGATGTCAACATTATGATCAGCTTGTCTATGAATATTATTTGAATCTTCTCTGAATTCTTTTATGCATGATTTAATATCTTTGTATTTCTCTTCGAATTATCGGTTTGGTTTGGCCAGCTAGATTGGTTTTTCATGCAATGGGAGAGGTGCTTAGCTTTGGGTTCAATCTTGCATGATTTCACCCAGTGACAAAGTAGGGGTAGTGAGACACGTATTGCATTGTTGCCATCGAGGATAAAAAGATGGGGTTTTCATCATATTGCTTGAGTTAATTCCTCTACATCATGTCATCTTACTTAAGGCGTTACTCCGTTCTTTATGAACTTAATACTCTAGATGCATGCTGGATAGCGGTCGATGTGTGGAGTAATAGTAGTAGATGCAGGCAGGAGTCGGTCTACTTGACACGGACGTGATGCCTATATGCATAATCATTGCCTTGGATATCGTCATAACTTTGCGCTTTTCTATCTATTACTCGACAGTAATTTGTTCACCCACCGTATTATTTGCCTTCATGAGAGAAGCCTCTAATGAAACCTATGGCCCCCGGGCCAATTTTCCATCATATTACTTTCCGATCTACTATTTTGCAATCTTTTATTTTCAGATCTATATACCAAAAAAACCCAAAAATATTTTATCTTTTGTTTATCTATCTCTATCAGATCTCACCTTTGCAAGTGACCGTGAAGGGATTGACAACCCCTTTATCGCGTTGGGTACAAGTGTTTGATTGTTTGTGCAGGTGTTGATGATTTGTGCGTTCTTCTCCTACTGGATTGATACCTTGGTTCTTAACTGAGAGAAATACTTACCTCTACTATGCTGCATCATCCTTTTCTCTTCAAGGGAAAAACCAACGCAAGCTCAAGAAGTAGCAGGAAGAATTTCTGGCGCCGTTGCCGGGGAGATCTACGCCAAGTTAAGACATACCAAGTACCGATCATAAACTCTCATCTCTTGCATTACATTATTCGCCATTTGCCTCTCGTTTTCCTCTCCCCCACTTCTAAAACAATTTTTGAAAAGATTTGCCTTTTTATTCGCCCTTCTTCTGTTCGTCTTTTTTGTTTGCTCGTGTGTTAGATTGCTTGCTTTGTCACGATGGCTCAAGAGAATACCAAATTGTGTAACTTTTCCAATACTAATAATAATGATTTTATTAGTACTCCGATTGCTCCCGCCACTAGTGCAGAATCTTATGAAATCAATGCTGCTTTGCTGAATCTTGTTATGAAAGATCAATTTTCCGGCCTTCCTAGTGAAGATGCCGCATCCCATCTAAATAATTTCGTTGAGTTGTGTGATATGCAAAAGAAGAAAGATGTGGATAATGATATTGTTAAATTGAAGCTATTTCCGTTCTCACTACGAGATCGTGCTAAAACTTGGTTTTCATCTTTGCCTAAAAATAGTATTGATTCATGGAACAAGTGTAAAGATGCTTTTATTTCTAAGTATTTTCCTCCCGCTAAGACCATCTCCCTTAGGAATGATATTATGAATTTTAATCAACTTGATCATGAACATGTTGCACAATCTTTGGAGAGGATGAAATTGATGATACGAAATTGCCCTACTCATGGTTTAAATTTGTGGATGATCATACAATTTTTTTATGCCGGATTGAATTTTGCTTCTAGAAATCTTTTAGATTCTGCCGCGGGAGGTACTTTTATGGAAATTACTTTAGGAGAAGCTACTAAACTCCTAGATAATATTATGGTTAATTATTCGCAATGGCATACCGAAAGATCTTCTACTAGTAAAAAAGTGCATGCGATTGAAGAGATTAATGTTTTGAGTGGAAAGATGGATGAACTTATGAAATTGTTTGCTAGTAGGAGTGCTCCTATTGATCCTAATGATATGCCTTTGTCTACTTTGATTGAGAACAATAATGAATCTATGGATGTGAATTTTGTTGGTAGGAACAATTTTGGTAATAACACGTATAGAGGTAATTTTAATCCTAGGTCGTTTCCTAGTAATTCCTCTAATAATTATGGTAATTCCTACAACAATTCTTATAGAAATTATAATAAGTTGCCCTCTGATTTTGAGAATAGTATTAAATAATTTATGAGTTAGCAAAAGAATTTCATTGCTTTGGTTGAAGAAAAATTGCTTAAGGTTGATGATTTGGCTAGGAACGTGGATAAAATTTCTCTTGAGATTGATTCTTTGAAAATTAGATCTATTCCACCCAAGCATGATATTAATGAGTCTTTAAAAGCTATGCGAATTTCTATTGATGAATGTAAGGAAAGAACCGCTAAGATTCGTGCTAAGCGAGATTGGTTTGTGAAAGCGTGTTCTTCTAGTTCTTGTGAAAATAATGATGAAGATCTTAAAGTGATTGATGTGACTCCTATTGAATCTTTGTTTTCTAAAATAAATCTTGATAAATATGGGATTGGAGATGACTCAACTTTAGTTAGAAGGCGTCCCAATGATTCGGAGTTTATAGATCTTGATGCAAAAATTGATAAAAGTGGGATTGGAGAGGTCAAGACTTTAAGTAGCAATGAACCCACTCTTTTGGATTTCAAGGACTTTAATTATGATAATTTTTCTTTAATAGATTGTATTTCCTTGTTGCAATCCATGTTGAATTCTCCTCATGCTTATAATCAAAATAAAGCTTTTACTAAACATATTGTTGATGCTTTGATGAAATCTTTTGAAGAAAAGCTTGAATTGAAAGTTTCTATCCCTAGAAAACTTTATGATGAGTGGGAACCTACTATTAAGATTAAGATTAAAGATTATGAGTGCCATGCTTTGTGTGATTTGGGTGCTAGCGTTTCCACAATTCCAAAAACTTTATGTGATGTGTTAGGTTTCCGCGAATTGGATGATTGTTCTTTAAATTTGCATCTTGCAGATCCCACTATTAAGAAACCTATGGGAAGGATTAATGGTGTTGTTATTGTTGCAAATAGGAATTATGTGCCCGTAGATTTCATTGTTCTTGATATAGATTGCAATCCTACATGTCCTATTATTCTTGGTAGACCTTTCCTTAGAACGATTGGTGCAATTATTGATATGAAAGAAGGAAACATTAGATTTCAATTTCCGTTAAGGAAGGGCATGGAACACTTTCCTAGAAAGAAAATTAAGTTGCTATATGAATCTATTATGAGAGCTACTTATGGATTGCATACCAAAGATGACAATACCTAGATCTATGTGTTTTTATGCCTAGCTAAGGGCGTTAAACAATAGCGCTTGTTGGGAGGCAACCCAATTCTATTTTTGTTCTTGTTTTTTTGGTTTTGTTTTTCAATAAATTTTTCATCTAGCCTCTGGTTAGATGTGTTTTGGTGTTTTAATTAGTGTTTGTGCCAAGTAAGACCTTTGGGATGGCTTACGGTGATAGTTGATTTGATCTTGCTGAAAAACAGAAAATTTTGTGTCCAGTCACAGAATTTTAATAATTCACTGGAGTGTGTAAAAATCCTGAATTTTTTAAAAAGTATTTACATAGAAATTTCCTATGTTGTCCAAAGTTTTCAGAATTTTTTGAGTTACATAATTATTAGAACAATTCAAATCTTCGCAGACTGTTCTGTTTTTGACAGATTCTGTTTTCTTTGTGTTGTTTGCTTATTTTGATGAATCTATGGGTAGTATCGGGGGGTATGAACCATGGAGAAGTTGGAATACAGTAGATATTACACCAATATAAATAAAGAATGAGTTCACAACAGTACCAAAAGTGGTGATTTTATTTTCTTGTACTAACGGATCTCACGAGTTTTCTGTTGAGTTTTGTGTTGTGAAGTTTTCATGTTTTGGGTAAAGATTTGATGAACTATGGAATAAGGAGTGGCAAGATCTTAATATTGGGGATGCCCAAGGCACCCCAAGGTAATATTCAAGAACAAAGAGCCTAAGCTTGGGGATGCCCCGGAAGGCATCCCCTCTTTCGTCTTCGTCTATCGGTAAATTTACTTGAGGCTATATTTTTATTCACCACATGATATGTGTTTTGCTTGGAGCGTCTTGTATGATATGAGTCTTTGCTTTTTAGTTTTCCACAATCACCCTTTCTATACACACATTTTAAGAGGGACACCCATGAATCATGAATTTATTAGAATACTCTATGCGCTTCACTTATATCTTTTGAGCTAGGCAATTTTGCTCTAGTGCTTCACTTATATCTTTGTAGAGCACGACGGTGGCTTTATTTTATAGAAATTGTTGAAATCTCATGATTCACTTATATTATTTTGAGAGTCTATCTAAACAGCATGGTAATTTTCATAGGTTATGAATTTATTCCTAATATGATGGGCATCCAAGAGGCATATAATAAAAACTTTCATATAAAGTGCATTGAATACTATGAGAAGTTTGATTCCTTATGATTGTTTTGAGATATAAAGATGGTGATATTAGAGTGATGCTAGTGAGTAATTGTGGATTGGTATAAATACTTGTCTTAAAGTTTGTGATTCCCGTAGCATGCACGTATGGTGAACCGTTATGTGATGAAATCGGAGCATGATTTATTTATTGATTGTCTTCCTTATGAGTGGCGGTCGGGGACGAGCGATGGTCTTTTCCTACAAATCTACCCCCCTAGGATCATGTGTGTAGTACTTTGTTTTGATAGCTAATAGACTTTTGCAATAAGTATGTGAGTTCTTTATGACTAATGTTGAGTCCATGGATTATACGCACTCTCACCCTTCCACCATTGCTAGCCTCTCTAGTATCGCGCAACTTTCGCGGGTGCACTACACCCACCATGTACCCTTCCTCAAAACAGCCACCATACCTACCTATTATGGCATTTCCATAGCCATTCTGAGATATATTGCCATGCAACTTTCCACCGTTCCGTTTTATTATGACACGCTCCATCATTGTCATATTGCTTTGCATGATCATGTAGTTGACATAGTATTTGTGGCAAAGCCACCGTTCATAATTTTTATACATGTCACTCTTGAGTCCTTGCACATCCCGGTACACCGCCAGAGGCATTCATATAGAGTCATATTTTGTTCTAAGTATCGAGTTGTAATTCTTGAGTTGTAAGTAAATAAAAGTGTGATGATCTTCATTATTAGAGCATTGTCCCATGTGAGGAAAAAAATAAAAGAGGCCAACGAAGCCCACAAATAAAAAAAAGAGGCCAAAGAAGCCCACCAAAAAAAAGAAAAAAAAGAGAGAAAAGAGAGAAGGGACAATGTTACTATCCTTTTTCCACACTTGTGCTTCAAAGTAGCACCATGATCTTCATGATAGAGAGTCTCCTATATTGTCACTTTCATATACTAGTGGGAATTTTTCATTATAGAACTTGGCTTGTATATTCCAATGATGAGCTTCCTCAAATTGCCCTAGGTCTTCATGAGCAAGCAAGTTGGATGCACACCCACTTAGTTTCTTTTTGAGCTTTCATAAACTTATAGCTCTAGTGCATCCGTTGCATGGCAATCCCTACTCACTCACATTGATATCTATTGATGGGCATCTCCATAGCCCATCGATACGCCTAGTTGATGTGAGACTATCTCCTTCTTTTTGTCTTCTCCACAAGCACCATATTCTATTCCACCTATAGTGCTATGTCCATGGCTCACACTCATGTATTGCGTGAAAGTTGAAAAGGTTTGAGAACATCAAAAGTATGAAACAATTGCTTGGCTTGTCATCGGGGTTGTGCATGATTTGAGTACTTTGTGTGACGAAGATGGAGCATAGCCAGACTATATGATTTTGTAGGGATAACTTTCTTTGGCCATGTTATTTTGAGAAGACATGATTGCTTTATTAGTATGCTTGAAGTATTATTGTTTTTATGTCAATATTAAACTTTTGTTTTGAATCTTATGGATCTGAACATTCATGCCACAATAAAGAAAATTACATGGATAAGTATGTTACGTAGCATTCCACATCAAAAATTCTATTTTTTATCATTTACCTACTCGAGGACGAGCAGGAATTAAGCTTGTGGATGATTGATACGTCTCCAATGTATCTATAATTTTTGATTGTTCCATGCTATTATATTATCTGTTTTGGATGTTTTATATGCATTAATATGCTATTTTATATTATTTTTGGGACTAACCTATTAACCTAGAGCCCAGTGCCAGTTTCTGTTTTTTCCTTGTTTTTGAGCCTCGCAGAAAAGGAATACCAAACGGAGTCCAAACGGAATAAAACTTCACGATGATTTTTCTTGGACCAGAAGACACCCAGGGGACTTGGAGTCCAAGTCAGAAGAGCCACGAGGCGGCGACAAGGGTGGAGGGCACGCCCTGGGGGGGGGGGGCGCCCCCTACCTTGTGGGCCCCTCGGTGACCTCCTGACCTAGGTCTTCCTCCTATATATTCACAAATATTCCAGAACCACCAGAGGCATCCACGAAAACACTTTTCCACCACCGCAACCTTCTATTCCCATGAGATCCCATCTTGGGGCCTTTTTCAGCATCCTGCCGGAGGGGGAATCAATCACGGAGGGCTTCTACATCAACTCCATTGCCCTTCCGATGATGCGTGAGTAGTTTACCTCAGACCTACAGGTCCATAGCTAGTAGCTAGGTGGCTTCTTCTCTCTCTTTGATTCTCAATACAATGTTCTCCTTGATGTTCTTGGAGATCTATCCGATGTAATGTTCTTTTGCGGTGTGTTTGTCGAGATCCGATGAATTGTGGATTTATGATCAGCTTATCTATGAATATTATTTGAATCTTCTCTGGATTCTTTTATGCATGATTTAATATCTTTGTATTTCTCTTTGAATTATCGGTTTGGTTTGGCCGGCTAGATTGGTTTTTCTTGCAATGGGAGAGGTGCTTAGCTTTGGGTTCAATCTTGCGTGATTTCACCCAGTGACAAAGTAGGGGTAGCGAGACACGTATTGCATTGTTTCCATCGAGGATAAAAAGATGGGGTTTTCATCATATTGCTTGAGTTAATTCCTCTACATCATGTCATCTTACTTAAGGCGTTACTCCGTTCTTTATGAACTTAATACTCTAGATGCATGCTGGATAGTGGTCGATGTGTGGAGTAATAGTAGTAGATGTAGGCAGGAGTCGGTCTACTTGACACGGATGTGATGCCTATATGCATAATCATTGCCTTGGATATCGTCATAACTTTGCGCTTTTCTATCAATTGCTCGACAGTAATTTGTTCACCCACCGTATTATTTGCCTTCATGAGAGAAGCCTCTAGTGAAACCTATGGCCCCCGGGTCAATTTTCCATCATATTACTTTCCAATCTACTATTTTGCAATATTTTATTTTCAGATCTATATACCCAAAAAACCCAAAAATACTTTATCTTTTGTTTGTCTATCTCTATCAGATCTCACCTTTGCAAGTGACCGTGAAGGGATTGACAACCCCTTTATCGCGTTGGGTGCAAGTTTTTGATTGTTTGTGCAGATGTTGGTGATTTGTGCTTCTTCTCCTACTGGATTGATACCTTGGTTCTTAACTGAGGGAAATACTTACCTCTACTATGTTGCATCACCCTTTCCTCTTCAATGGAAAAACCAACGCAAGCTCAAGAAGTAGCACTGCTGCTATATGATGAGTTGCTATGAGCTGCTGCTGCTGCTATATGATGAATTGCTTTGAGCTGCTCCTGCTGCTGCTATAGGATGAATTGCTATGAGCTGCTGCTGGTATATGATGAATTGCTAGCTGCTGATGCTGTTGTATGATGAGTTGCTATGAGCTGCTGCTGTTATATGATGCTTTCAGGTGGTGCTGCTATATGATAATAACCAGCCACTTGGACCATCGAATTTGATAAATAATGGTTCTTCATTTAAATTTAGGCAATGCGTTCTTCATTTAAATTAGGCAATGGGCTCTCTATGGAAGACATTGACCAAAGTAGATTGTGCCAAGTAGATGGTATCTTTGTATTTGCATTTTGAACAAATATTGATGGTCTGTTTTCCTATCATATTAATTACTGCACTGGGTTCAATTTGTGATGTTTGCAAGTCAAACTAATTTTCATATGGGTAGCAAAATGACAAAATATAATGCAATCTAGACTTTTCACTGATCATACCACAGATAAGCTGAAAAAGCAGGCAATGAAAAGAACTGGTTGGCTTATTATCTGGAGCTTATATTCAAAGGGGCTTATTTTCTTAGGATAACTCAAAATAACTGTCCCTAAGAACCCTGGCCAATAGCACTGACATACAAATAACATGTCATGATGATTGCAATGGAGTGACCTACCATAGCACACTATATAGGCTCACCGCTGCCTCTCCTTTTTTTGCGATGTTCCATGAAATTGCCGTATACATCTTGTACTAAGAAATCTTGTACTTTTTCATTGCGGCACCCCATCTGCAAGTTGACACGGCTAATTTGAGATATCTCTACATGATAATACATTGCATATCCCTTGCGCATATTTAAACCACCAATTAACGACTGTGTGCGTAGCATAAACTAGCCATGACTCTGTGTACTGGACTAGCAGGCACTCTAAGGGAGCCTAATGTAGTGCACTGGAATTCCTACATGCCACCTATGATTTTGTGTAATGTACTACCCTTGTTCCTAAATATATGTCTTTGTAGAGATTCCACTATGGACCACATACAGATGTATATAGATGCATTTTAGGGTGTAGATTCACTCATTTTGCTCTGTATGTAGTCTATAGTGGAATCTCTAGAAAGACTTATATTTAGGAACAGAGGGAGTATCATGTATGACATCTACATCTCTAATTTAGCAGCCAGTAGCACTACAGGAAACAGATAATTTTCCATCAGTCCCTTCTATGCCGTCTGCTAGCTGACGACAAAGACTGTCTTTGCCGTCTGCTGTCCAGAAGCAGATGGAAAAGAGGGGACTGATGGCAAAGATTATTTTTTCCGTCAGCCCACTCTTTGCCGTCGGCTAGCTGACGGCAAAGACTCAAAAAGCAGACGACAAAGACATGGGTGGGGCCCACTGGAGTCCTGCGGTGGGTACTTGACTCTTTGCCATCCGATAGCTGACGGCAAAGAAAAGCAGATGGCAAAGAATGACAAAAGTAAACGGCAAAGAGAGGTTGCCGTCTGCTAGCGGACGACAAAGAGTGGGCTATAACGTGAGATAATGGCCGCCCCCCCTCTCTCTCTCTTTCTCAACCCCCCACCATCGCACACGGCCGCCGCCCCCGACCCCCACCGCCCCTGACCCCCCGCCACCCGCCAGCCCCGATGCCGCGCCGCCCCCAGGCCTCGAAAGAAAAGGTATCCTCCAAACATCACAAGGTTCACTCCAGTGATCAATATTCTTCTGATGAGGATGACCATGCTAAGTTGATTAAAATTGCTAAATTCAACAAAAACTCTTGAGAAAATTGATAAAACCCTCAAGAAGTATGAAGGGTTGTTGGTTGAGGAGATGGAGAAAAATCATTTGTTGACCAACGAGTATTCTAATCTCCATTCACGAATGGAAGAACTATCAAATCATCATGATTTTCTCCGGTCAACCACGAAATATTGACCTATGATTACCTAAAAAGGAAATAGGAACTCGAGGCACTGAGAGAGGCTCATGAGGATTTGATCAGGTAAAATCCTCTTCTCACCCAACAACTTGAAGAGAAACCTGAAATGTTTGTTCCACCCTGCTTAAAATGCCTTGAACGAAACAATGCTAAATCAAATGCTGAATCATCTTAGAATGCTAACTCTCGGTCAGGAGGAAAATGGTTCTGTCTCTGATGAAAATGCGTAGGTTGAAGGATCTCTTTAGATAGGAATGTTCAAATCCCAAAGGGCACCAAACCCTTTGTGACGTTCTTAAGAAATCTATTCTCACAAAAATCCCAGGGGAAGGAAGGTATCGGTTTCGAAAGGAAACTGAATGAAAATGGTTCATACTGGAAATGTCATCAATATCCTCGCACTGTGTGGGTACCTGCAAAGAGCAAAATGCTCGATCCAGCATTACTTTCGGGATATAACTGTCCCATACCTGAATATCCTGATGATGATTCTCTGGACAACTATAAGCTGTTCAAAAAATCAACATGGTGAGGCTGTTGCTCGTATGTTGGACCAAACAGCAGAAATGGCCCCCAAAGAAAGCTATATGGGTGCCTAAGAAAAAACTATCGATGCATTACTGTTACCACTTTACGACCATGTAGGCTCAAAATGCTCGATACTTCCTTGAAAAGGTTCGACGGAAATGAGTATATGCATACTTCATACAATCACTATGCTCACTCATATGGACGGAATTCAATGCTTATTCTTTCGATTATACTCGTTCTCCCTCGAGCAAAACAACTATGTTACCAAGAGAAATCATATCTTGCTCGCTCTACTGTTTCGAAGCCACCTGCAAAGATGTGGGTGGTAAGAAAGACCTAATTCTTCTGGCAGGACTATGTCTCGGGTGTACAGAATGGATAACGGATAGTGGATGCACTAGTCATATGACCGGAGACAAGTCATTGTTTGTCGACCCCAAGTTAACTACTTCTCCTCTGAAGTATATTACTTTTGGCGACGACAACAAAGGAAAGGTAATTGGGCTAGGTAAAATTGCTATATCCAAAGACAAGTCCATGATGATGTTTTACTTGTCAGTCTCTTGGATTCAATCTCATGTCAGTTGGCAAGCTATGTGATTTAGGCATGCTAGTTCTATTTTCCATATCCAAATGCATTGTCTTCATGGCCTCTGACAATTCCTTCGTCTTTGAGGGAATTAGAAAAGGTTATTTGTATATTGTGGATTTCTCTAAGGGTCCCTCAGTCCAAACTTGTTTGCTTGCAAAAGCAACCGAAGGTTGGCTGTGGCACCAAAGGCTTGGTCATGCAGGTATGAGAAATTTGCAGACCCTGGTGAAGAAAAATCATCCCCGTGCATTCTGATGTAAAATTTGACAAGAATCATCTCTATGCTGCATGTGAGGCTGGTAAATTAGCCAAGAAGCATCATTCATCAAAGATAGTATGACCACACAAGGACCTCTGGAAATTCTTCATAGGATTTATTCGGTCCTCAAAATTTTGCAGCTTCGGTGGCACAGTCATTATGGTCTGGTTATTGTTGATGATCTCTCTCGATACACTTGGGTATTCTTTCTCGAAGACAAAACCTGCACCCAAGATATCTTCAAAAGCTTCCCAAGAAGGCCCAAAATGAATATTGATTGTGCGAATCAAGCAACATAATCAATATCTACTTCGTATCGTGGCCAAAGATACAATATCAATTCAACGCTACAAAGATTGGACACTCACATATCACATTTTTTAAATAGTCTTTTTCAATTGTGCATGCCAAAGTTATAGTGATGTTTCTTCAAACAACCACTGTAGTTTCATGTACATGCACCATTGTTAGTTTTGCATTCAAATTCATTAGTCTTGGATGATTTAAGGTTCTATTATGAAGTAATATATGTAATATTCATATATGAATTCAACGGGTACGCAATTTATGAAATGGAGGCCAATGTTAATCATATGAGGTAAACACTTTTAAGTAGCGGACTACAATATCCATTTTTTGTGCATCTATATATCCATTTGTTACTGTGCAATATAATTAAAATTAACAGTCAATGCATTGTGTTTAAAATAAATAACCAATGGCACTTAATTATATATTTACACGAGAAATACATAGGCTGAGTGTTTGATCCATTTTTGTGAACGCACCTCTACACCTGTATGATTGGCCGCGCCCGTGTGAACGTCCAAGTTATCAGTGCACATCCCGAGTTATTGTTTTTTTTTGGGTGGACTTCATACCAATTATTAACTGCTGACGTGTGCCCCATGTACACAGTCTCGGAGACCTTCCCGCTAGCACTGTCCAAAATTAGTTGAAAACTGGATACGAACGATCCCGCGGGCGGCAACAATCTCCCGCCTCCTTCTAAAATTTCCGCCACCTAGTCTTTAGCATGCGAAATTCCCCTTTGTCCTTGGTGCATGGAGAACAATAGTTACAATACGGCCCTCATTTACATAATAGGTCAGGGTTGCTTTGGTCCGCTTCATTGCACCCTTGTCCACAGCCTCAGATCTGCTTCATTGCACCCTCGTCCAACCTACCGGAGCAGCTTTCGACGCCCCATCCACGGCCATAGATCGCTTCATCGACACCTCCTGAACCCAACCACCGGAGCAGCTTCACTGATGCCCTCGTCAGGGCTCAGATCCGCTTCGCCCACACCATCGTCCACCCTACGGAGCCGCTCCACAAACACCTACTCACGGTTCTAGATCTCCTTACTAGACCTCGACAGCTAGTGCAGTGTCATCACCCTTGACATTTCTAACTTGATTCCCACTGTCTGGCAAGATGCCAAGCACCCTCCGCGGTCTAGGTACTTGTCACATTTAAATCTGTCCAGCATCAGCCCGATGTACTTCAAATATACTAATGGTCGCTGTTGTTACATGTTATGCAAATGGCAAGAACTACAAGGGCGATGTTTCTTCTGGATCTAACAGCTTGGCCAATGAAGATCCTGGACAGAGGCATTGCTATGATCATGTAAGTGCGTCTCTCTTGTATTGTTGTGTGCCTGCCAGCGTGCTTTGCTAGGATTTTTCGACCAGTAGTAATCCCTTTGTGCAGACAATGATTTCCACTACACTATAGGAATCAACAACTTTGCCGTCTGCCATAGCAGACGGCAAAGAACAGGTCCACCGATGACAAAACCTCTTTGCCGTCTGCCACCGACGGCAAACACTTCCGGCACTGAAAGTCATGGTAATGACTTTGTTTGCCGTCGCATAATGACAGCAGACGGCAAAGATGTTGTCGTCCGCTCTTCCTAGCAAAGCTGATGGTAAAGATACTGGACGGCAAAAAATAGCTGTTAGCCCCGTTAGGGGCTAGCGGCAGACTTTGTCGTCTGCCTGCTGACGGCAAACAACCAAAACCTTTGCCGTCTGCCATATGACGTCAGCATGGCTGTGGCTGCACGTCACTGCTGGCTCATCTTTGTCGTCTGCCTTGTAGGTCTTTGTCTCTACCATCAGATGACATAATGACCAAATGCGTCAGACCTGGTGCTCACAGGTTGCATAGGTTGCTGCCACATGTCCCCTTTGCCGTCCGCGACCGACGGCAAAGGTCTTTGTCGTCTGCTGGCAGACGGCAAAGCGCTTGTATTGCCACTGTTTTATTTGTTTTCTGTATTTCCCTACATTTTCAAAACACAAAAATGTATCCAACATCTAGCAGTCCATCAATGCAACAGAACACATAGGGTATTAAAAGGTCCAAATACATACATAGTTTCACGGAGTTCATCAACATACTTACATACATAGTTTCACGGAGTTCATCAACATACATTGTTCATCAACACAATCAAAATAGAAACTAAAACTAGTTACTCATCAATGCCAGCTTCCATGAAGTGAATCAAATCTGCAAAAATGGGAGTAAGCAGTAGAAGTAGAAGAAGAAGAAGAAGAAGACTAGAAGAAGAAGATGAAGAAGGTTGTTCCCTTTCCTCTCATTCTTCTTCTTCTTTCCTTTTCTTCTTTCTTTTCTATCTCTTTTTTTCCTCTCCTTGTTTTTCTTCTTCTTATTCCTTATTTGTGTCATTTTAAAGCTAGCTTAGGTAATTATGCCATTTTTGAGCTAACTAAGCTTATTATGTCAATTTTGGAGGAAATAAGGTAAGTATAGGTCATTTTTGTGCTAACCTAGGTATTATGCCATTTTGGAGGAAAATAAGCTAAGTATAGACATTTTATGAGCTAACCAAGTTTATTATGCCTTTTTGAAATGAATAAGCTAATTATGTCATAAATGAAGAAGAAGAAGAAAGAAGAAGAAGAAGAAGAAGAAAGAAGAAGAAGAAGAAGAAGAAAGAAGAAGAAGAAAGACTAGAAAACAACAAGAAGAAAGAAGACTAGAAGAAGAAGAAGAAGAGAAGAAGAAGAGAAGAAGAAGAAGAAGAAGAAGAAGAAGAAGAAGATAGGGGAGAGTGAGGAGATGACAGTCGAGCTCACCCCTAGACCGTAGAGGCAATAGTCGAACAACGACGGCAACGGCAACGGGACTGACGGGTGCTCCTGGAGGTGAAGAGAAGATCCCTGCACAATGAAAAGCACCAACACGACCAACATAAGCTCCTAGAGGTGACAATATGACTACTATATGTGATTATGTCCTAGTCTATATCTATACCTACTAATAAAGCAAGGTGATATCTTGGTTTCGTCCGCCTCAGAAAGGAGGGGTATGGCAGGGAGAGGGAAGAGGAGGAGGGAGGAGGAGGAGGAGGGAGGAGGAGGAGGAGGAGGAGGAGGAGGAGGGAGGAGGAGGAAGAGGAGGGAGGAGGAGGAGGAGGAGGAGGAGGAGGAGGAGAAGAAACAAGAGGGGAGGGGAGGAGGAAGGAGGAGGAGGGAGGAGGAGGAGGAGGAGGGAGGGGAGGAGAGAAAAGAGGAGGAGGAGGAGGAGAAGGAGGAGGAGGAGAAAGGAGGAGGGGGAGGCGGAGGGAGGGGAAAGGGGAAGAGGAGAAGGCGAGGAGGAGGAGGAGGAGGAGGAGGAGGAGGGAGGAGGAAGGAGGAGGAGAAGGAGGAGGAGGAGGAGAGGAGGGAGGCGGAGGAGGGGAAGCGAGGAGGAGAAGGAGGAGGAGGGGAGGGGGGGGGGGAGGGGAAAAGAAGAAGAAGAAGAAGAAGACAAGAGGAGGAGGAGTGAGGCGGGAGGAGGAGTGACGGGAGGCGAGGAGAGAGGAGGGAGAGGAGGTTCTTCTTAACTTCTTCTTCTTCCTTTCTTTCCTTTTCCTCTTCTTTTTTTTTCACTATACTTTCTTTTCTACTTTTTTTTATTCTACCTAATCTAAAAAAATAGAGAAATAAAAAAAACTCACCAGCTAGCTAGGGCGGCGGGCCGGGGCGCCGGGTCCCCGGGGCAGCGGGCCGGGGCGCCGGGGCAACGGGGCGGCCGCAGCGACGGGCGAGGGTGGTGGGGCGTCGGGCGGCAGGCCGAGGCGGCGCGGCGGGGCAGCAGCAGCGACGGGT